>VDFB02086081.1:242391574-242554474 GCA_007258455.2 Sequoia sempervirens
CCACTAGGACTCCACTTTATTGACTAGGTGATGAAACAAATAGTGTCTGGTGCAAAAACATGAAACCTTCAAATTGTTTCATTAATGCTTGTCATCTTCTATAACGATGGATGTGGAAATCCAAGAATATTTGATTTTTTGGATCAAGCTTTGCTCTGATAGAACATTCCTGCTCTGCCTTTTCGTCATGATTCTGGAAAGTATGACATAGATACTTTTTTATTAACTTGACTTGCATCCTCTGCAACTAGAAAAAATGCCCACTTCCGCACGTAGTGAATTCTCCAAGGAAAAAGAGAATAGCCATAAACATTATTCAAGTTTCCATTTGCAAGGGTTTTATTGGCCTACTAGTTGCCATTCATTTTCAAGAGAAAACTTGGACGATAGCGTAAGTGCAGTGACTTGACCTCATCTCGATGGGATAAACGAGAAGAATTATAATAGAAGAAAATGATTAATTTCTCCTCGTTATTATTTGACTAACCAAGAAAGTTGGTGGTTTAGTCTCGGTTCCATAGACTGTATAGTCTCGTGGACGTCATTAAAATCTTTCATTTCATTTCAAGCAAGTTGGTTTGACTTGCCATTTCACTAGAATTGTTTGTCTCTGTCACGATGCATGTTTTGTTGTATTTATTAATTAAGTAAAATTCAAAATTATGCTATATTTTGAATTTTAATTAACTAGTAAACATTGTTAAATGTGCATCATATTTAGATAAATATTTAGTAATTTCCCTTTTCTTATTAAAAAGTTTTAGGTGTTTTTGTTATAATTATTAAGATAGTATTTTTTGTAGAGAAGGATATATATAGAGAGAGAGAGAGAGATAGGGATGTTTTGTTCAACAATCTTGCTACAGTTATGTGAAAGAAATTTTGTAATTTTTTGTATTTCAATTTTGTTAGATCCATTCTAATTAACAGACACACTTGATTGAATTGATATTAATTGAAGCCTAACCCTAATTGAACCCTAACACTAACCCTATATATAATTGTGAGTCTAATTCAACCCTAAACATAATTGAACCCTAACCCTTGGAATGGAACACTAATTGAACCCTAACCTAAATTTGACCTTAACTAAAAATAACTATTAATGATCCCTAATCCTAACCCTAATCTCAATCCTAACCCTAACCCTAGCCCTAACCCAAATTTTATTTATAGAACTATAATTCTAACCATAATTGAATTATAATTGTTACCCTAATTGAACTGTAATATGATCCTTACCCTTATCTTATCTCTAACCATAAAGTTAATCATAATTGAGCTCTAACCTAATCCTAATTGAACACTAACCCTAATAATAATCCTAATTAAAGTCTAAGAGAACCTTAACCCTAACTATAACCTTCATTGAAGCCTAAATAAATCTTAAACATAAATGAATCTTAATTGTAACCATAACCCTAATTCAAATTTAATCCTAATTGAACCCTTACCTTATAAATAATTATTACCTTAATTTAACCCTAACCCTTATTGAACCCTAACCCAAATTAAACCCAAATTGAAATGTAAGACTAATATAACCATTAGCATACTCTTAACTTTAACAGTAACCCTAACCCTAACTCTAATTAGATCCTAACACTGATTGAACCCTAACCCTATACATAATTGTAACCCTAATTTAACCCTAACCCTAATTGAACCCTAACCCATATTGAATACAAATTGAATGGTAAGAATAACCCAAATCCTAATTGTATATGTAATTATAAACCTAATTTAACCCTCACTATAATTGAACACTAACTCAAATTGAACTCTATGTAATCCCTAACCCTAACTATAACCTAATTATAATTAGAATTAAACCCTAACCCAAATTGAACATTAACTAAGCCCTAATAATAATTGAGCCCTAAACCTAACAATAGCCCTAATCCTATCCGTAATCCAAGGCTTTTTCAAAGAATTGTAATCCTAATTGTAACTCTAATTGAACCCTAATAGAACCCTAACCCTAACTAAGCCCTAACTCTAATCCTAAGTGAACCTAATTAAACCCTAAGCATAATCATAACCCTAACCTTATTTAGCTAACATTCACTCTAATCCTAATCCTAATCTTAATTGAAGCTTACACATAAACCTAATTAGAAGTTTTATCATAAAACCCTAACTCTAATTAAAACTCAAATCAATCATAACCCTAAATAAATCTTAAATGATCCCTAAACATAATTAAATCTTAAATGAATCCTAACCCTAACCATAATTGAGGTATAATTAATCCCTAATTGTAATTGAATCTTAACCCTAACTGAAACCTAACCCTAATAGAACCCTAACTCTAACCATAACCTAATTGTAATCCTAATTGAATCCTATCCCCAACCCTAACCCAAATTGAATGGTAACCCCAACCTTAACTTGAAACCCTAACCCAAACTCTTATTAAACTCTAACCCCAATCATAATTGCAATCCTAGCTTAAACTTGAACCCTAATAATAACCCTAATTGAACTCTAAGATTAACTATTACCCTAACTGAACTGTAACCCTAATTGATCCCTAACCCTAATTCAAATATAACCTTATATGACCTTGATGCCCAACCTAACCCTAATTGAACCTTATGTGCAAAAAAAATTTGATACTCTTCATGAAAATTAATTTAGTGAATATTATTACAAGTCACATGACGCGCTTGCAACAACCATAATAAAGAGAACCTCATTGTGACATATTTTCAAGAGTAGTATGATACACCATACCATTTTAAAGTAAATTTTCATTTATTACTATAGGTCCAAATAATCCTTCACACTACACAACACCTCT
The DNA here is from genome assembly GCA_007258455.2 of Sequoia sempervirens. Classification (NCBI taxonomy): domain Eukaryota; kingdom Viridiplantae; phylum Streptophyta; class Pinopsida; order Cupressales; family Cupressaceae; genus Sequoia; species Sequoia sempervirens. The sequence continues at coordinate 242,394,378 of VDFB02086081.1, forward strand.
ATAAATTGCAACATTATCCATATGTTAAATAGTGAATCTATAAAAACAACATCAATTCAAACATAATGGCTATAAATGGGTCAGCAAGAAGAAGGGGAAAAAAAACCAAATTTGTAAACCCACCCTCAACTTACAAGCATACATCCATTACAAATCATATAAGTCCATGTATTATCAACCAACAACAAAACATGTCTTGGGAGAGGAATAAGCTAACCCAAATATATTCTTACAGTATTGATATCATAAATTTAACCTTTGCTTCAGCCATGGAATAAATTGAATTGAACAAATATCAAGTAAATGAAAATATTTGAAATCGACACTAGCATACCTTCCATCCTTAATCATAGCAACGCATTTTCCCTTAGTGGTAGTCATAGTATATTTCATGGCAACCAACCATAGAGGCAACAAAACAAGATATAATGCCATTTTAGCATATTATAGATTGCACTCTTCAGTTTTATCTTTACAAAAGAGTGCAAATTATAGCATTCTTTTTAATTGCAGACCTGTATTTACGTGATGGCTAATCGGAAAAGGAGTTGAAGCATTATCCTGATGAATCCTGACAGTTAATGAAGTCGTGTAAGATCATTTCCAACTCGGGCATCCCTTACAAGTTACGATTCAGAACTTGGAACGCATTACCTAAGGCCCTGAAAGCAACAGGAATCAAGTATTTGCATGCTGCTTTGAGGGCTTGATATTCGTCCATGTTCTAGATGCATAGTGCATACAACCCCCTATACTCTCTCACAGAACACAGAAGCGCTTTCAAGGATTTCATCTTGTGTTAATGGAGTTTGCTTTTGCCAGGAAAGGACTTGAGCACCTGTTATGTATCACCCATATTTCATTGGATTGGTTGTCAATTATGATGAGAGCAGTTACCAACGAAGTTGCAAAGCAGGGGTTTGTTGTGTCGGCCATGATCTAGTAGGAGGAGGTGAAACGCTATCTTCACTGTTACACGTCCAATGGAGCTAAATGAAAATTAATTTACATTCAATGGGTCGAGCTAGAAATAGCTGCATTCTATGTTTTTGTACTTCTTGATTTTGTATACATGGGTTAATACATCCTTATGGTAGTGTAGATGCCTCTCAATGTAAATTTAAAATATATTAGTCTATCATAATATTTTTTTCTATTAAAAATTTAAAATTTAAAATGGATCTATTTTAATAATTGTAATGATTTCATGTGATAATTAGAACATTTAAAAACCATTCACTTTTACATTTAAAAGTTAATATGGACTAAAATTTTGAAACTTAGTATAAATTAGAGAAAGATTTTTTAATTTTTTAAAAAATTAACATGGTGAAAATGGTTTTAACTTTTCTTGTTGCAAAGTCAAGTTAATTCTTAGCATTATTTATTGCAAAGTAGTGATGTTTAAAGGTATTCAGTGTGTTTATATCATCATCCATCAATTATCTAATCAATCCTAAGTATTCAAAAAGTGAATAATTTGAGGAATCTTTCAATTTAAAGCATGTAACATACCCTAAAAAGTGGCTAACTTTTTTTCTTACTTAAATCACTATAATTAAAATTGTATCCCATAACTATGAATATAAATATATATAAGTACTCATAAATTAAATTCAATAAGTAATCTCACTAGTTGATAAGATTGCACAACCAATAAGTGTATATCATCTAATAAAACAATGGGTCAAGAACTAAAACCCTCAATTGTATATGTGTGTGTGGTGAAGAAAATTGTGTATCTTAACAATCTCACACTATGTTTTGTCCCCCTAATTTATTCGACTTAATTAAGCTTCTAATTTTTTAAATTATGCATTTCAAAGCCTAATTTTTACTATTTTCCAAAGGAAGACAAGCATTGAACAAATGCATCCAATCCTTAAATTGTCCATAACTTTGAGTGTCCTATAAATTTTCATCAGGACCCATTTTCCCATGGGTGAATGGGTCCCCCTTCTTAACTAGGACCCAAATTAAAATATATTGTTAGTGGCATCTTGTCATCCAAAATTCAAGTTGCAAGTGTTGGCTTTTGGAATTGTTGTCATTTTATGCCCCCATTTAATGACCCATCACTGATATCCGATTTGAGTGATCTTCCATGGGTCATCTTGCATCCACTCTTGGGATTTTGATATCTTTTAGGGTTCTGAACTTGCAGGATAGGGCTTTCAAAAGCCGTATGTGCTTAAACCCTAAACCCATGAACTTGGCATGCACTTTTGTTATAAACTCATGTTGACCTTTTTTGCCTAGTTAGTCTTGTGTCCCTAAGTTAAAATCATTAATGTCCCCATTCTTCATTTTACCTAAGCGGCCCCTTCTTTATGAACAACGTTGAAGCACATGCTAATTACCATTGCTTAAGTCTTTGTAGCGCCCATCACTGAAACCTTAACATTCATTGGCTTCATTTTTCATGATGAACGATGAGATCATTTCCTTTGCATCGCTTGTCACTATAATCATTTGGCCTTTCTATTTCACTTCTATGATGCATGATGGCCTACATCTCCCTTGCATCACTCTCGTCCTTTGCATCGTGAAGTCCTTTTTCTCGCTTCACCTCTTCTACAACACATGATGGCCTTTGTTTTTCTTTCGCATCTTGTTGGTCCTTCACATCACAAAAAGAAATTCACCGCTCAATTCATTTGAACGATGAGTGACGGGAAGTAAAATAACTATGGGTTATGATTGTGCCACATGTCAACATCTTGTGCCCACATCGCCTATCGCTAAAGACCTTTTCATTTTAGATAAACTTTTGCAACGCGGGATGAACAGTGGCGAGATTCTATTTTCTTTGCATTGTTGGGGTATGTGTGGAACTTTGAACTGTTACAACTATAAGCAATAAGCGATGGGTGAATATTTTGGAAAATATTCCTTCCATTGGAGCTACTCTATTCATCATGTCTTTACATTTTATTGGTGGGTTCCTTTTCTCGATGAGCGATGAGGGGTTGAGATTAAACATTGAATATCCAATGGTTGAGGTGGCATCGTGCCCTTGCTTCACATCGTTGTTATCAAGTAAGGTGGTGGAGTGGTATACATGATGCATGATGGGCAAGGATGAGGGTTATGATATTCCTTAGTGCATCGCTATTTCATGTTGAAAGGCTCAAGTCAAATACTTGATGCATGACGAACAATCCTAATTTGAAGGTGGAAATCAATGATGATGTTTTAAACTTGGCTCGATGTTTGATCTCGTCCCTCCATCTTGCATCTGATGGTCAGAGTTCAAACACAAATGGCTAACTGCCTCATTTCATGGGTAAGCATAGACAGCAATGGTGTATCTTCATTTTAGCTACCAGATCAAATGAAAATTGTCGCCTCTTGGGTTTTGGACCTAGGGAAACAAGCTTTTCTATGCTTTACCTTCAAGAATTCCCTAGAGATCTCAACCAAATGATGATAATGGGAGAAAGAGATCTGCTAAGGGACTGTCCTAGGATATGATTAATGATTGAGGAGGGGTTCACCACCAAGCTAGGGCTTGGAAAAATGTATGAAATGCAAGATCTAATTATTGAACTCAATGATGCAAGAAACTTAACTAAATAAACTATAAATGCAAATAAATTAGAATAGAAAATTGGAGAAGTACATAGGAGCACCTGGAAACTTGACAGAGCTTCAATGGAAGCCTGAAATGTTGAATAACCTAAAATTTTGACCTAGTGGGACTCATTTTCCAATCTGAGTGAATCGGTCCCAGACCAAGGTTTTTGCAAAAGAACAGGTTTATGAAAAAAGGGTATATGAATCTACAAAAAACCTTGAAAAACACCTATAGTGGGACTCATTCACCTCTTCTAGGGGACCAATCCCATTTTATTGTGAAGTGTCCTAGGAGCAGAATCTTGAACTAAAACTTTGCAAGCTTCTAAAGATGGATCAAATAAGCACTTTTCCACTGATTTCCTACAAATTTGATGGATATTTTTCCCTAGATATGAGCTTTTGTGAGTCTTGAAAACTTTTCATGACAACTTTGATGACATTTGCAACTTTTTCATTTTGGTACTTTTGAAGGCTTCAAATCTACTTTTCTCCAATCTATAAACCTACAATCACACATGTAAAGAGGAGAAAAAGTTGTTGATTGTTAGGGAATAGAGGTTTTCCTTGGTCAAACCCCTTTTAGGTAATTAAACCAGATGATGAAATAATGAAAGATGAACATGAAACATGCAACATATGACATGAAACATGAGCAATGATACCTTAAATGATGTCTTGTAATACAAATCAACAATTTAGCATGAAATGGTCATGAAGGATGTAGATCTAGATTTTGAGATAAATGTAGAACAATGCTTGACCTTGGATCTTGAATGAAACATCACAACACTAGCTCAATAACATGTTTGATGCTTGATAATCTTGATATGATAATGGATCTTGAATTGCTACAACAAATGATGAAGAATCTACCCTTGAATACTCTTGTAAACACTTGAATGCACTTGTGAACTCAACTTTTCTATAAGGATGCTCATTCAACTTGCTAGGTGTAAAATGAGTGAAAGAAACTTGTATTTATACTTAATTATGCAATAATTCCCAAAATTACAACACTACAAGCCAACATCAGATCTAGGAGGATAAAATCCTGCCAAGAATTTGAATTAATTCTTATTTTGGGCCACATGGGACTCATTCACTCAAGGTGGTGAATGAGTCCTAGATCACTAAATCTGGGCCATACAACTTGAAAAAACACCTGAATTATGATTGGATGTTGATTTTTGTTAAGATTATTCTCAAAAAAATGCATTAAATGGGGCTTGTGGATGCAAAATAAGGCCAATTAAAGTATAAAGGATCCCAATTATTAAATAAAACCATAGAAAAGTGTGAAAGTGTGTTACAACACTTTACCACACTCCAAATATGGCATCAATAAGCTCATTTAGTTTACAAGGGACCAATACCTAATTGCAACACTAAATCAAGGCCATGTTAGGAGGGACCCTTTTCCATCATTACATCTATCCCCCACTTTAGTGAGAGGATGAACTTGCTTCAAACTCACACTAAAGTAGACATTCAAGAGGGGTCCAAGTGTACCAATGCAAATGGTCTAGGATAACAAAGATCAAGGAAGCGTTCAAGCCCCCAGGATCCAAGATCCTACATCAAACCGACATAAGAACAAGAGGACACACACAAGGTGTACAATATGTAGCATCAAGATACACAAACATGCAATGTCAATAACTACAAGAAAGAAGAACAAAAATAATTAAAAATAAAAATGAGGTGGATCAAGCTTCAATCGTTTGTTCAACACAATGTGGATCAGATCTAGGTTGTTTGTCCAAAAATGCATGCTCACTCTGAGGCAACAAAGATTCAAGCTATCTGTTGGGTGAGTAATCCAAGAAGGTGAGACACATATGACTGATATGCACTCACACACACACACACATGAGTGGCTAAGGGAAAGTCATGCTTTGGATCGGCTTCCCATCCAACCATACCAAAATTATACCTCCTAATAACTTTGATAAGGTGCCACATAAAAAATGATCTATGAGCTTCATGAGAAAAGAAAAACTTCATATGCTTGGAGCTCATGAAAAAACAATGAACTTTGAGCTTCATGAGGAAAGAAAAAATTTGTATTCTTGTAACTCATGAACAAACAAGATGGCTCCATAGGCATGCAAGCTTTGTTATGTAGGTTGAGCATATAACAGTTGTTGTAAATTCCAAATAGTGTAAGGAATGTTCAAAGGGATTTTTATGCAAGCTTTTTTATGCAAGTTCACCATATAACAGTTGTTGTAAATACCAAATAGTGTAAGGAATGTTCAAATGGATTTTTCTTAGTTCATGCAACGTCTCTTCTTAGGGAACATTATGCCTAATGTCTCCAAGATAGGACAGGTCATGCTCTCGGAGGAAATCAAGCCCCATGACACCACCAAGAAAATGGTACATCGCAAGAAGAAAGAAAATCACACATTGAAACATGAGTGTCAATGTATGGCCCCACTTTAAAGTGGTTGCTAACACCATTGCTGTGAGAAATTGATTTAAAGTAGAAGACATAAGAGGCTATTCAGAAATCCCTATGCCAATTCATATGTTCCTGAATTGAACTACATCTTGAATAAGTATGTCACATGCGAGTCAACTTAAGGCATGTCGTCCACATCCCAAGCTTTGTCTTATATGTCCATGAAAGGTGATCAACTAGCCAAAAGAGACAATGACAAGTGACATACAAGGACAAGGCTAACTAACCCATTTTCGCCACTTAGTGTAGGACAAGGATTAGCCAAATAGGAGGAAAATAATTATCAATTAGAGGAACTAGGTGCTTCAACACAAGGAAGAGTACCACACTCCTTGAGGTATTGGATTCAATTACTCAAAGCATTGCATTCATTAGTAGAATGACCATGAACTCTATGATATGCAAAAAATGAATGTTTGTAGTAAAATTTCTTTCATGTTCTTGGAGGAAGAGATATCAAATGATCTTGGAGGAGTCTCGACAAGATACTTGCTTGACCAATGGTAGAGGATTTTCTATTATTTTGTGACAAAGATATCTCTTACTTAGTGTAGTGTAGAAAAATGGATCTTTGGACATTTTCACACTCATTTGGGTCCTTCTTGTGGATTTTGGATTAGTTTTTCCTTGATTTAGTGTTGTAATGTGAATAACACAATCACAACTAAATAAAATGCACCTCTTATAAAGGTGTTGTAAAGTGTTGTAAATGACTTTCACACTTTTCTAGACTTTTATTAAGCATTTAAGTTTAATATTTTTTAATTCAATATTATAAAATGTATTTAATTATATTTTCACATTAATCTAGAAGGCTTGTAAATTAAACTTGGTTTTAATCTAGTGTTGTAATGTGTTTTACACATTCACATTGGATCTTGTGCCTTTCTAGGCTATGTGGACCTCATTTTAATATTGTAAAGTGTATTTAATCACACTTTCACATTGAACTTTGTGTCCCTAGCCATAATTACCCTTTACATCATCATTAATAGTCCCTTATGACCCCATATTATGCATCCCAAGGCTTATTTTGATCAAAGACCTCACACAATCAACATATAAACATGGTTTCTTCACTCCTTGACATCCCAACTAGAAAAAGAGCCAATGTGGGACCCATTCACCCAGGATGGAAAATGAGTCCCATTTGAGCTATTTTCAAGGTTCAAGTAGGAAAAATTAGGTTTTAAGTTTAATTTTCATCAATGTCAGCCTTGGGGATCAAATTAGTGAGAAATTGAATGGCTTTCCTATATAAATAAGCTCTCAAATCATTATTTCATAATGCATTCATATTATCAAGTCAAGCAAGCTAGGGTTAAGCATTTTTAAGACTTCGCAAGATCAATTCTAAGGCATTCAAGGGTAGATTCTTCATCCATTGTTGTAGCAATTCAAGATCCATCATCATTCCAAGTTTCTAATTGCATCATTTTATGTCCATGCTTCATTATCTTATTTCATCATTTTGGTATAATTACTTAAAAGGGGTTTGACCAAGGAAAACCCCTATCCTCTAACAATCAACAACTTTCCCCCTCTTTAATGTGTGATTGCAGGTTTGTAGATTGAAGAAAAATGCCAAAATGATAAACTTGCAAGTTTTGTCAAAGTTGTCATGAAAAGTTGTCAAGACTCATGAAAACTAAGATCTAGGGAAAAATATCCATCCAATCTGCATGAAATTAGTGGGAAAGTGGTTACTTCATCCATCTTTAGAGGCTTGCAAAGTTTCAGTTCAAGATTATGCTCCTGTGACACTTTTTGACAAAATGGAACTCATCCCTCAGTAGTGGTGAATGAATCCCACTGTAGGTGTTTTTCGAAGATCTTTGTAGATTTGGATACCCTTTTGGTTGAAACTTGTTTTGAGATAGTTTTCCAGAACTAGGACTAATTCGCCCAAAATGGTGAATGAGTCCCACCAGGCCTAAAAAGTATTAATTTTAGAATTTCGGAGATATTTCTAGTCTTCCACACATTTCTAGGTGCACGCCATTTATATTTATATTTTCCTATTTTTTTTTTATTGCATCTTCAAAGCATTTGATAGGTCATTTAGGTCTTTTTTCATTTCACACTATGTTTTCAAACATCTTGCATTTCCCAAGTTTCCACTTAGTGGTGAACCCTCATTTGATGTTCTTATTTCCATTGAACCTTCCGTATGTCAAATTTCAATATCCTTTGCATTGAAATCTCAAGGGTTTTTTCTTGAGTGAAGGATTGAAAATAGCCTCTCTCCTTTTAGGTCCAAAACCCTAGAAGCAAAAGAGAGTACACTATTTTCTATGTTTCATTTTGTTGAACCTGCATTTAGAATACCTTATTTTTTGCTTTGGATTACATTATCATCCTAGACCTAGCTTGCATTGACTTTGCATTAGGGCTGCATTGGTTAATTTGCATCTATGGTTTCAAATTTTTGCATTAGTGAAAGTGCATATAGGTGGCATTTTTGCATCTCAAAGCATTGGAAAACATATGAAAACTATATTTTCATTTAGTATTCAGGACATACAATAGAAAAAGCATAAAAAAAATTGAAAATTTTTAGAAATTTTTGAAAAAATCCCGATTGGGACTCATTCACCACCTTGGGCGAATCAGTCCCTTTCCGCCCCTAAAACTACCTTTTTATAGCGATGAAAACCCTATTTCCACACTTTTGTCTGTTTCTGGTAACTATCTATATCAGTTGGTTAAGTTCCTGTTACATGCATTTCATTAAATCTAGCTTAATTTGGCTCATTTCATGCATTTCTTAATTTCAAATTTGCTTTCCCACATTGTTGCATAGCATAATCAGTCAATTATCATCTGAAAATTGCATTTCATTTTAGGCCTTTACATTGCATTTTGATTTTGCATAGATTTTTATTCAAAAATGTTAGTATCTATCCTTTCCAAGTTTGCAATGAAAAAGTTAGTTAATAAGAATGTTAACTAGTCATTCATTCAATGCATTTCCTAGTTATGAGAGTCTCTTAGTGCAAGAGAATAAAAATTTCAATGCTTATGCACACCATACTATCTCTCCTATTTGTGAGAATGATGTGATAGAATAAAATACAAACATAGATACTCGTGATGCTCATAATTTTTCTTCTCCCAATACCTCTCCTTTTAGTGACGAAGGTATTTTGGAAAAAGAAGGTACAATCATTGAGAATCAAGGAGATCTAGCTTGTCCTTCTCCTCATCCCTTTTGGGAAGATATTATAGCACAAGAAAATGAGATTGTGAATAATGAGGATGATAGATTGGTCTTAGATAATCAAATCTTTAAGGTATATAATAACCCTCTTTATGATCCTTCTCCTACTTATCCTATTTTGGAAGATATTAGGGAACAAAGGAATAAAATCATAAATGATCATGAAACTCATACTTTTACTTCCCCTACTATCTCTCCTCATTGTCAAGTAGATACTTTGCATGATGAAATTAAAGTGAATCTTAGTTGTCTCTCTTCACCTAGAGAAACCCATATTGAGCAAGACAATTCAACCATTGTCCATTCCCCTACTTATGACAAACTCATTTTAGAAGAACCAATCCTTGAATGTCAAGAACATTTGGTTTGTAGTTCTCCTAAACACTCTCCTCCTAGGAATAATATCATGGTTCAAGGAAATGACAACAATCATAATATGCCTTCTTTAGGTAATGGTAAACAAGTGATTCTAAATTTCCCTTTACTCGAAATAAATCAAACCAAGACCGTTGAGGTTATGAATACGCAAGTTTCCATTAGATCCCCCTTTAGCAACAAAACTCCTACCTACCCTGTGGGACATCCTATGAATCCTCTAATCCTTTACCCACCTTCACACAAACAAAAAACTCAAAAAAAACCTGAACTTATCCTTTACCCACCTTCACACAAACAAAAAACTCAAAACAAACCTGAACTTATCCTTTACCCACCTAATAATAATGTGTCACAGCAGCCGAGTCATAATACCATTGCTCATACATACAACACTAGAAATAATCTACAACCACAACAACCAACCATGACACCCTTACCTTTTCCCAATCCTATCCTATCTAACCCCATCTTACTGGGTCCTCCTCATGGAAAGGATTATGATCTTGTTGAACAACTTAGGAACACTCCTGCTAAGATATCATTACGGGACCTTATCCAAGCCTCCCCTCACTACCATAATATGATTCACAATGCTTTACAACAATTTCCTACCCCTTCTAATGCACAACCAAATGACATAGCAAACATGATCCAAGGAATAAATGCTCACATTATTTTCCACCAAAGTGAGTTCCCTCCTTTGGAAGTGCAAAAACAAAATGAGGCTTTGATAATAATATCTCAATACAAAAGAAAGGGATAAAGTGAACCCTTGTTGACAATGGCTCAACCCTTAATATTTGTAGTGTGACCCTTTTGGATAGGCTTGGCAGCGATAAATCAAACATTCAACATGTCTCTTTATCTATTAGTGGATTTGAAAGTGTAGAAAAGAAATCACTCGATGTTATCACTTTTCCTATTATAGTTGGGAAGGACATATTGGAAACACCAATCCATGTTATGCCTCATGATCTCTCATATAATCTTCTCTTAGGCAAACCATGGATTCATGCAATGAATGCAGTGCCTTCTCCTGACCCAAATAGTTGTTTGAACATTGAGAAAAAAAAGGAAAATCCTTTGACAACATTAACACCAACTACACAAGTGGAACTCGTGCAACAAACATACAAGGAAAAACATATCAAGGAAGTCACGAAGCTATTATAAGATGATTTGGGTTCCTTATATTTTGAACACACATTCATGAGAGAATACAAGATCATACACAAAGACTCTGAAAAGGGAAAAGAGAAAGTGGTATTGTCAACACAAAACTTGGACAAGCCTTTGAAAGCATCCACCTCAACCACTTTAGAATAAAAGACCAAAAACTACACAACAAACTTTGATAAACTTAATCATGAGCAACCGCTACATCCAAAAGAAATGAAAAAGCTTTATGGAAAAGGTTATGAACTTATGAAACAACTTGGCTATAGTGGAAAAGGATGTGGTGCTAGAGAACAAGGTATCCAGAACCCTATAGAGCCTAACACACAAGACACGACTCATGGTCTTGGTTATTGTCCTTTGATAGAAATAACCAAGCCTTCACTCAATATCAACACCATCACAAAATATTCTTCTAGGTTGACTTTAACAGTAGTGCATCCTAAACTGGTAGACACTAGTGGTCCTTATCCTTTGCAAGAAATGAAACAAACAAAGAAATCCTTGTTTAATGTCAATTTCATCTCACAAAACACTAATGATTTGAATTCATTAGATTTTACACCCTCCTGTAAAGGAAAGAACAAAATCTCACAATCTAAGGAGTCTTGCATAAGTATGACATCTTGTACTAAGTAAGAAATATCTTTCCTACAAACTACAGGAACACCTTCTACTGTTGATCAAGAGGGTATCTTTTTGAGACTCCTCCAAGATTACTTGATATCCCTTCCTCCAAGAACATGAAAGAAATTCTATTACAAGACTTCATTTTGTACCTATCATAGATTTCACGGTCATTCTGCTAATGAATGTAAGGCTTTAAACAACAAAATTCAACATATCAAGGCGTGTGGTGCTCTTCCTTGTGTTGAAGCACATAATTCCTCTAAGTAATACTTACTTTATTTTATCCTATTTGGCTCACCCTTGTCCTGCACTAAGTGGGGACAAGGGGTTAGGTAGCCTTATCCTCATATGTCACTTGTCATTGCCTCTTTTGGCTAGCCATTAACCTCTCATGAACATATAAGAACAAGCTTGGGATATGGACGAAATGCCTTAAGTTGGCTCACATGTGACATACTACCTTTTTCATGACATAGCTTATTGGAAACATATGACTTCGCATAGGGTTTTCTAAATAAGCTCTCATGTCCTTTTCTTCTTTAAATAAATTGCTCACAATGGTGCTAGCAACTACTTTAAAGTGGGAGCATACATTGGAAATCATGTTTCACTACACGATTTTTCTTTTCCTTGCAATGTGTCATCTCCTTGGTGGTGTCATTGAGCTTGATTTCCTCCAAGAATGTGATATTCCTTTTGACTTTTCCTCTCTTGGAAAAATTATATACAATGTTTCCCAGGACAAGACCTTGCACTTGTCCTCTCTTGGAAACAAGATGAGACCTTTTGCACTTGTCCTCTCTTGGAAGCATTGGGTATGATGTTCCCCAAGATGAGACCTTGCACTTTTCCTCTCTTGGAAACAAGATGAGACCTTTTTTCCTTGTCCTCTCTTGGAAGCATTGGGTATGATGTTCCTCGGGGTGAGATCTTGTATTGATCCTCTCTTGGAGACATTAATCACAATTTCCCCTAACTTCCTAAGATTAAGACCTTGCATGAACTAAGAAAAATCCCTTTGAACATTCCTTGCACTACTTTTCATTTACAATGTCTATGAGTTTTAAGCATACAAAGTTTTTCTTGCCTCATGGAGCTAGAAAATCATTTTTGTGTGGTGCCTTATTAAAGTTATCAGGAGGTATAACTTTGGTATGGTTGAGTGGGAAGCCCATTCTAAGGAATTACTTTCCCCATCACCACTTGCGTGTGTGTGATTGCATAACATCCATGACTGTATGTGTCTCACCTTTTAGGAATTCTCACTTGGCGGATAGCTAAGAATTCCATCGCCTTAGAGTGAGTATGCATTTTTCGAACAAACATCCTAGATCTAATCCACATCATGTTGGAAAAATGATCGAAGATTGATCCACCTTTTTAATTTTTCTTATTCTTGTTCTTCCTTTAGTTATTTTCATTGCATGATCATGTATCTTGTTTCACTACATATTATACACCTTGTGTGTGTCCTCTTGTGCTTATGTCTATTTGACTTAGGATCTTGGATCCTGGGGGCTTGGCCACCTCCTTTGACCTTTTTCATCCTTTGACATCTACATCAGTATGCTTGGACCCCTCTTGAATGTCTACTTTAGTGTGAGTTTAAAGAAAGTTCATCCTCTCACTAAAGTGGGAGCTAAATGTAGCGTAGAAAAATGGATCTTTGGACATTTCACACTCATTTGGGTCCTTGTGGATTTTGGCTTATTTTTCCTTGATTTAGTGTTGTAATGTGAATAACACAATCACATTAGGTCATGAGCCCTTGCAAACGGAATAAAATACATATCTTGTGTGAATGCTCGATTTAGACTTGCTTAAACATGGACAAACAACACAATGTTAGTCAATAAACAAATCTAAACTAGCATTCCCCATGAGATTCATTCAAAGCAAAATGAACAAGAAATAAAGTAAAGAAACCAAATGAAAGCTATTTAAATCTTATTCAAATGCTTAAACCTAACATCCCATGGGGGAATTGGTGCTTCTTTGATGTCGAAAGAAGCCCTTTCCCAATTCCTTGATAAGCTTGATGATGATTGATTGATCCTTGATGAAGAATGATAATAACCTTGATATGATTGATGAAATCTCATGCTAACATGGATTGAATGTGGATGAAAATGGATACCTTGAATTCAAAAAGACTATAATAACCTTGCATAAACTTGTGAATGACTGTGGATTCAAATGAGCAATAATGATATTACATGGATTGTGGATGATTGATCAAATAGAGAAGGCCTCTATTTATAATGGAGAAGGATGGAAAAGTGAGAAACATGAAGGATGTCAAACTAAAGATGAACCAATAACAATGTGCCACTTTCCAACATGCTATTGAAGAGAGGTGGAACACATTTTGAACAATGCGTGAGCTAATGCATGCAGGTGGATTTGAATTTGAAGACATGACTTGCACAAGAGGGGATGTAAGAAGAGTTAATGCCAAGTTGGCTCAAGAAAAAGGACATGTAAGAGACTTAAATGCCATGTTGGAGGACAAAGTCCTTTTCGGAGGGATATTTCAAATTGGTGGAATATTCCAAAGAGATGCCACATTTGAATGAAAATATAGGAATTAATAAATCAAATAAATTGATTTATGTGTGCAAGTTGTAAAAGCTAGAGGATTTGAAGATTACAGTTAAGAGTTAATTAGGATTTAATTAACTTTAGACAGAATAGTTGATTTGACATTTGACTTACATTTTTAGATTTATTTAAATCAAATGGGAGGAATAATGAATATTAGATTTAATTAAGAAAAGTTTGATTTATTTAATTAAAAGGGGTGATGTTAGATTTTAATCAAATAAAGGTGATTTATTTAATCAAAAGAAGAAATATGATTTAATCAAATAAAGTGATTTATTTAATTAAAAGAGGAACATTAGGATTAATTAAACAAAATGATTTATTTAATTAAAGGAAGATAATGATTTAATAAAATAAAGTTGATTTATTTGATTAACAGAGGAATTGAGATGAATTAATTAAATAAGGATTATTTAATTAAATGGTTAGTAAAGAAGTGATTTAAGAAAAATTGGTGTTAGTAAATCAAGATTGAGTGCACAATATCAATCAATATAATTTGAATGTCTACAATTTTCCCCTCTTTAAAGCAATGTACCTGCTTCATTGGTTCAAAGAATAACCTTGCCACAATCAAAATTCAAAAAAAATCTTTTTTTTTTGGATGCCCCACCATTGCCCTAGCAGAAAGAAGAATTACACTGGTATACTACCCCCTCGAGAGATCAAGCGAAAATGTTAATTTTTCGATCAAGATGGCAATAAAATGCGAGGGGAGTGGTTCTACTGATCAAAGGATGAAAGATAATTCTTTAGAAATATCAAATAGTTGATGTCGACAATTTTGATGATGTATAGACAGTCATCAGCCATGGTTAGTCTCATGTGTATTTTTGAGATATCACACAAATTTGGATAGAAATATTAGTAAAGATAGAAGAATAAGAAGAATAAGATGGATGGATTAAGCCTTGATTCCTAGAAGATACAAGAGTCCAACAAGTCTATGAAGCATTAATACTTTATTAGATTAATGATGAGTGATGATGATGCATTGCTTATCAGGAATTGGGATTTTAAAAGGGATTACTTACCTTATGTTTGATAACACACATAGATATGATGCATCAAGGTATAAAGAACCAAGATGGAATTATACCTAGTGCGATGTACTTTGACTCAACAAATAGATAAGAGTATTCTTGTTCACACCTGACATACGAAAACTTTGCTAGGATGCGTTTTAGAAGTTTCAAACATCTCAGACCAAAACAAGGAAACGTATAACCTATCAATGCAATAGTCAATAGGCTGTCCAAAACACCTTCCATACACATCTAACAAATCAAGTATTCACCAAGTTACATTACAAGAACATCCAACAAGCACAACATACAAAAGATAATGATCAATGCCCCATTCCTTTCTCTCTAAATCATTTTGATTAGACATCATCGAGAGGTCATTGGAATGAGCGCAATAAGATAAATCAAAATAAAAGATCAAGTAAGAAAACAAGTCAATGTTCCTCATACAAATAGCCAAAGGGATCTCCATGTGTTTTGAGGATAGGAATCTGAAGTGATTGCCAATAGATAATGCCAATTGTAGGAAGGATGCATCCTAGGACATGTTAGTGGATAGTGGCAAGTTGATAGGTTGTTCAAAAGGTTGTTGATATAAGGTTGATTGACATGTTAGTGAATGATTGAGAGTTTGATTTTGTATTTAAAGGTTTGTTGCTTTGATTTTGATTTTGTGTTTGAAGCTTGATTTTGTTGATTGTTGTGGTTATTTTCGTTTGTGTTGCCAAAGGATGAAGGTGACGATTGATTTATTATGGATGGTTGATTATTGTGGGTGAAGCGAAATGGGATGGGTGGATTTTTTTCAAATATTTGGATGTTTTTGATGTTTTAAAATGTTTTGAGGCTATTTTTTGGATTTTCAGGCTATTTAAATGTTTTTGTGTTTTTTGGTTTTTGGAATGTTTTTGGATTTTGTTTCTTGAGGGCTGATCAAAGATGAGCCTTGCCTATGTTTAAGGTCAAAGACAACGTAGTTCGGATTTCCATGTTTTTGACAATTTTTTGACTTTTTAACTTGTTTTGGGATTTTGATATGTTTTGGATGTTTTTGGATTTTCGCATGACTTTGACGATTTGGATATGGATATGTGTGAAGATATCAGTGATCTATTTTGGGATTTTATTGAAAACCAAGATAAGGTTGATTAATCTGATTGATGGATTGATGATGATGATAACATTGTTGAGGATACACAACAATGCAAGGATAGTGTTAAGCAATACAAGGATTAGGATGGATATCCCAAGATGATGAGGGATTGATTGGATTTGATTGATGGATTGATGATGATAACATTGTTGAGGATACACAACAATGCAAGGATAGTGTTAAGCAACATGAGGATTGGGAAGGATATCCCGAGATGATGATGGATTGATTGGATTTGATTGATTAGGATTTTGAAGCTTGATTTTGGAACAAAATTGTTTTGAATGATTTGATGTGATGTTGAAGCATGCCTTAGATGCGACTAATAGTGATTATTTGGATTGATGTTAAATGAAATATAAAGCTTGATAAGGAACATCCTCTTGTCAAAATATGTCATGGGCTAGTGATTTGTATTTTTTGGCTCACAAATGCTTTGACCAATTTGATTTCACATTTTCCAATGTTTGGATCACCATCTAAGTTGGAGGATATAGATCAAGATTTATTCCTAAAGTGAGATTTAAATATTTTCCCCCAGTGTCTAGCAATGTATGGAATGTCATGGATGGATACCTTGATAGGTGTGTGGATTGATGGATATGGTAAGCACACAAAGGATGCCAAGGATTATCTTGTGATAAGATAAGGTGTTCGAATAAAGAATGCTCATTTGGATATGCTTCATGGCTTAGATAATGCTAGGTAGGATAGGATCAATAAAAATGACCCATGTCAAGATGTCTACCATAAGCAAGTGTAAAGTGTACACCAAATTTTTTCAAGATCAAGATAACTTGGACTATGGATGTAGATGGATGAAAATGGATTGGATAAATAGCTCGTGGATTAATGGAGTTATTATGGATAAGATGGATGGAATGTTGGATTTATTATGGATGGGATGAGATGCTTCCACATGAACTGGCACACGCAGATGCTCGATTCTACACATGACACATGTTTTCCATGTTTTCATCATGGTACCTACCTAAAGTGCCACCATAGTGGTTTTCACTAGAGGACAAATTTTTTTTACTGTTTTCAATCCTTTTTCTATTTATTTTTTTGGATTTTTTATTTTTTTTATTTTTTTTGGATTTTTGTGAAAAATTTATGCTCATGGTAAACCACCTAGTAGTGTTGATGTAGATGCATTTTTCATGACGTTCCATTGATATCCTACTTGAAGAATCTGCTTTTCCAAGATACATGCACTTGAATGCAAGTTTTGAGATTCCTGGTCTACTTTGTTGATACTGGAGTTAACTTTGTCTTTTTGCACACATTGTGATAGAGTTCCTTTTGAATCCTTATGATGAAGGGTCATTTCCAACACATGGTCAATGTGAGAATTGGATATCATATGTGTAGGCATGGATGGTGTTGTGTGTTTAGGGATAGGAGATGGATTGGTTGATAGTTTGGAACCTTTGACTCTCCAAACTTGGGAAGATGAGCAATAATGGGTGGATACGAAAGTGTGAGTGAAATTAGGACCAGCTACTTGATATACTTTGTACATTTCTTCAGAAGCCTGCTTTTTCCTTTGTGGACATCTTTGATGGATACTTTTCCCTTTTTTATTTTTCCCCATAGTTTCTTTGACTAATGGAGTTTGATAGAGATAATATTTCTTTGTATTCTTTGGTACCCATGTGTAATTGATTTTTCCATTATGCTCCTTAGCTTCTTTTGCTTTGATGACTTCTTTAGGATTTTATTCAAATCTTTATTTTGATGTTGGTCCTAATTTGTGGATGGGGTGATGGGTGGATGAAGATTCATGATGTGGGTGGTTGTAGTATTGGCATTGGTTTCCTCATAAGGACTCTTCGTCCTCCCTATGTTGATGCTTGCACTAGATAGAGTTGCCCCTAGTATTATAGAGGTATCACTGATATCTTTAAATTCCTCAATTTTTGAATGAAGAAGACCTTGATGATTAGGATTGCCAATAATCTACACTGGTTCTAGGATACCCTATTCTTGTAGGCCTAATCCTCTGCCTTGATAATTCATATGTCGAAACATTTTATTTGCAATAGGATATGATTTACCTTGGAAACAAGGTGCTACTCTTTCTCTACTTTGTCGTGGATCTTCAAAGGTGATAGCTTCTTCATTGATAAGATAGCTTTCCCTAAAAAAGGTAAGTGATCCAAGTTTATAAGTGATAGGATCCTCCATAAGTGGGATAATTTCCCGATTCATACTTCTGGCTTGATCTTGTGAAATATCATATTTTAATGCTTCTTCAAGAGGTTTTGATGATTCACTGTCCACGTAAAAATTTTCCTCATGATTCATTTTTGATATTCCTTCACAGGATGTTTCTGATTCACAACTTCTATAGAAGCCTTCTTCATGACCCATTTTTGATATGTCTTTAGATTTTCCTATATCTTGATCATGTGTATAAATGTTAAGAGTAGGAGACTCTTTTTCCTTGTTAATGATATCAAGAGTATGAGACTCTTTTTTTGAATAAAGATCCTCTACATGTCCATCCAATGAAAGAATCTCATGGGTAGATGGAGGAGTATGTGCTATATGGATATGATCATCATTTGTGACATCTTGTATAGATAGGAGAGTTTCCATTAGATCATTGTAGTACCTTGGAGATACTAATTCTTTATCTTGATTAATTTTGGAATTGCTTTTGACATGCTTTGGATCAAGTTCTTGACATGGGTCAATTTCAAAGGATGGATTGCTTATAACGGATTCTTGGATATCTTCATTAGGCATGAGAAGTGGCTTAATATCCTCTTGATCTTTGATCGGACTTGGATCAAATGTTGAGTTGAGGATTTCTTCAATATCTATAACCATGAGGTCAAAGGATGTCAATATGTCTTGGAAAGGACCATTGTAAGACTTTGGTGAAATATGTTGATCATGCTTTGGAATGAATTTTTGAGATATGTCCTCTAACTCATTGGATGACTTAGAGGTATTGTCAACATGATCATTGGTGGATGGATCTTGGATTATTTCAATAGGATCAAATGATTCTAAAACTCCTTGAAATAGATCATTGTTTGAGGGGTTTTTATCATGACTAAAAAGTGACTCTTGATGTATGTTGATTTGATCATTGGATGAGGTGGAAACATCTTCAAGCTACTCATTGATGGATAGATCTTGATCATTGTTTTCAACAATTATGGTGGAGAGATTTCCAATGCTATCACTAGTTGTTGAATCTTCATCGTTGTCCTCAATAGTTTTTTTTTTTATCAATAAGGTCTTGGATGATATTTTTGAGTCGAATAAAATTTGATGTTGTGTGTCCCTTTATTTTGTGAAAATCACAAAGGTGTTTCTTGTTATACCCTAGTGGTTCAACTTCAGGTTCTTGATAATTTTCATATACAGGGATTTTGATGAGATTTTATTGTACCAACTGTTACATGGCGAATTTGATTGGTCCCCTTAGTGGTGTGCATTTTTCATTTGTTACCTTGTGAGATTTGTACTCTAAATTGACCTTATGGTGATTGACTTTGGAGATGTGGTGATTGATCTTTGAGATGTGGTGATCAATCTTTGATATGTGGAGGTTGTGTTTGTTGTTGATGCTGATCTTGATATCCAACCTCTTGACATTGGAGCTAATGTTCTTGATGTGGTTGTTGACACAACTAAATTTTTTGATGACATGGTTTAACCAATGGAAGAGTGTATTGATTTTGGGGTGGATTTTTCTCTCAGTGCAATGAGTCAATTATTTTGGCAAGTGAAGAAATTTGATCTCACAAAATTTGATCGTAATTTTGATCTTGACACCCTTGATATAGTTGATTTGGTTTTTGTTTAAGTAGATTTGGAATGCATCCTTGTGGAGTTTGTATGGGATCATGGACAAATTGATTTTGGAAATTTTTTTGATTTGGGATGATGTTAAAATTTGGCATTAGAGGTTGAAATTGATCATTGTTGTGGTTGGAAATCACATTTCCTTGATTTAGGTAACTTTGATTTTGCATGGTGCTACCTTGACTTGGATCAATACATGGAGTCGTTAAAATATTTTTTAGACTTTGAACAACATTGGTATGATTCGCAAACATATCTATCCCAAAGTTTACCAAGTGTGGATTTCAAATGTCCATGCTTGGTAAACTTGTACTTGGTATATTCACATTTGGCATGTATGGATTTGGTAGAATAATGTTGTTTTGTTGAAGAATCGTCCATTGATTGTTTGATTGATAGATTTGTAGATTTGTACTTTGATTTAAATCTACCATAAGGAAAGGTATTCCAAAATTTAGATTGGGAATACTCACATTTGTTGTACCATTGAGGTTTGTAGGAGATAATGATGCCATGTATGGATTGTATAAATGTGAGTTTTGATAGCTAAGTGGCATAGTAAGGCTTTGATAGTTTAGTTGGTTTAGACTGCTCATGATGTATGAATCAAGTTTATAGTCCATGCTCTCCTTCTGTTTTAACCTTGTTGACCTATAAGGAATTTAGGACCAATGATGAGATGAAGGATGAAAGGGGTGAATGATATGGGTATTGAACTTATAGGAACTTTGGATCAACTCTAGACTTTGGATTTGATTTTGATGTTTTGATTGGATAATGAACTTGTAAACCCTAAGATGTTAGATGTGATCTTTAGGATAAACTTGTTCAAAGAGGTGCTAATTTAACTAGAGGTATGAGAAAGGATGCATTCTCACAATCCTCACTAAACAAGGAGATTTTGATTTGGTTTAATGATGTATCGAAGTCTAGAATGATGTTTCCAAAGCTCTAAAATTGTTTGTGGGATGGAGATGATAAATGTTTGGGATGGATGAAGTGTTTTATTTGATCCTAAATGAACCTAAGGAGAACCTTATTTACAAAACCAAGATAGTGAAGAACATGCTTTTCCTTAAGAGTGGTTCAAACCAAAAGACCAATGTTCGCATGGAAAACTATATGACCAAAAGAGACCAAGCACATGTGTTGGGTTCAATTGATTTAATCTTGGTTAATGACTTGCTTTTTACCATATCCACTTGTCTTGCTTAAGTTTCAAACTAAATGTCTATGCCAAGGCCTTCTTTCATTCCACAAGGACCATTATGTGAGAATCAAGAAGTCAAAGCCATAGTTTCCTTAATGTTGACTTTAGAGAGAAAATTGAGAAATGGGCCCAAATACTTAGAAGCCTCTAAGGGTGAAATCCCAAGGGACAAGCAGTAGCACTTGGATTCTTTCAAAGGTATTTGCTTCTACTAAAGCGTTTGAAATTTGATGTCCTTGTTAAATGTTTTTTTTTTTTCAAGATTTTGGATCCAAACAATGTGTTTAACTGACTAAAAATTGCACAATCCTAGGATCGAAAAGAAAATATTTTTTGAATTCCCACTTGGATAAATCTAGTTGTGCTTATTCAAAGTGGATGATTAGAAGTTTGACCACACTAGCTCTCATCCACATCACTCACTTCTACAGTTCAGCCAAGCTTTAGTTCTGATGAATCTCCCATGATGAACTTTTCATCTCTACAAAGAACCACAAGTATGTGGGATAGCTCTGGAGGTCTAACCTCCTGATGCAAACAAATATTGGGATTTTGGATTCTAAACAAAGGTTCATAGTAACAGCATCAAGTTTAGGGGGTGTAATGATAAAATCCATGTGAGATATCTCCCAACCCTTAGAACAAGGGCTTTATGCATCATAAAGATACTAGGGGAGAGTTATCATGCACCGCTTCCCATTGTTTACAATTTTCATAACAACCACAAATTTATATAGTGGTTTGGAAGAGCTTGGCTTATGCTCATTACCGCTTGGGTCGTTCCCTTGGGGTGAGTACATTTTCCCACCAAGGTAGGCCCTCTAAAGGTAAACAAAAGGGATTAAGTACATATGTAGTTTGATCAATCTTTGTTTGTGTGAACAAAGAGAGAACACACGCAATATACTTAACTCACACTAGCAAGATTTGTTCAATTTTTAAGAACCCAAATTGAAGTGTGGAGGAAATCTTTGAGACAACCTAATATCACCAAAAGACTTTTGATTCTCAAGATCGTCATGAAGTGCTAGAGAAGTGCATACACCTTTTAAATGATAATAAATTGTAAAAATATTGCAAAACATGAAAAAAACATGTTCATTTTAACTTCAAAAGCAATAATGGATTCTTTTTATGGCACCAAAATGAAGTGTGAAGTTTGCTTGTTCAATTTTAGATCCAAAACCAGCTCTAGAGTAAGTTCCTAAAGTTCTTTTTAACCCTTTGATTGTTCTTTTTAAAACTCAAATGAAATTTATTTTGAGTCCTAAAAACTTGAAGATAAAAAAAGCCTTAAGAATTGGATTATAAATTCCCCCAAAGTGTTTAAAAACACTTGATATAATCATGAGATAGTATCATAGGAGGCCTTCTCCTTGTTTCCTCCTTTTCCTAAACAATAGATATCAAATGCTTTGTATTTCACTTCAATGCTCCATGCTCCCCTTAAAACCTATAATCCATGCTAAAATTTTTAGATGAGAACAAGAAACAAGAAGATATGAGGGTTAGATGAATGATTAAGCACAAAAACCCTAAAATTTAGACCATGTTACAATGTTATTTGACTTTAGGTGAAAATTTGAAAATTTTAACTCTATCAAAGTTGAGAAACACCCACACCATTGGATAGATTATGAAATTCCACCCCATTTAAAAAAAAAAGGCTCTGAAAAAGACCAAAATATGACCAAGATACGACGATTTTAAGATTGAGTGCAAAAGCAAGAAAACAAAGGCGTCGCCATTTGAAACACAGCTGCAGTGATGCTAGAATGATAGTAGTGTTGTTTGAGGATTTGAGTGTCGCTCTAGTGAAACAAGCATCGCTTTGTTGAAAAATAGAGATCGCATATCCATCGCTATTTCCTTTGTCACTGTTTGACCTGAAAAGACAAAAAGCATAAAAAAAATGATGGAAATGGCCAAAAAAAGTGTTAATTTTGAGATTTATGCCCTCCTTCTAGTGCCAAAATTTGAATGCTCAATTTAGACCTGCTCAAACATGGACAAACAGTACAATGTTAGTCAATAAACCAATCTAAACTAGCATTCCCCATGAGATTTATTCAAAGCACAATGAACAAGAAATAAAGCAAAGAAACCAAAAGAAAGCTATTTAAATCATATTCAAATGCTCAAACCCAGCATCCCATGGGGGAATCGGTGCTTCTTTGATGTGGAAAGAATCCCTTTCCCAATTCCTTGATAAGCTTGATGATGATTGATTGATCCTTGATGAAGAATGACAATAACCTTGCTATGATTGATGAGATCTCATGCTAACATGGATGAAATGTGGATGAAAATAGATACCTTGAATTCAAAATGACTACAACAACCTTGCATAAACTTGTGAATGACTATGGATTCAAATGAGAATAATGATCTTACATGGATTGTGGATGATTGATCAAATAGAGAAGGCCTCTATTTATAATGGAGAAGGATGGAAAATTGAGAAACATGAAGGATGTGGAACTAAATATGAACCAATAACAATGTGCCACTTTCCAACATGCTATTGAAGAGAGGTGGAGCACATTTTTAACAATGTGCAAGTTAATGCATGCAAGTGGATTTGAATTTGAAGACATGATTTGCACAAGAGGGGATGTAAGAAGGTTTAATGCCAAGTTGGCTCAAGAAAAAGAAGATGTAAGAGACTTAAATGCCATGTTGGAGGACAAAGTCCTTTTGGGAGGGAGATTTCAAATTGGTGGAATATTCCAAAGAGATGCCACATTTGAATGAAATTATAGGAATTAATAAATCAAATAAATTGATTTATATGTCCAAGTTGTAAAAGCTAGAGGATTTGAAGATTAGAGTTAGGAGTTAATTAGGATTTAATTAACTTTAGCTAGAATAGTTGATTTGACATTTGACTTAGATTTTTAGATTTATTTAAATCAAATGGGAGGAATAATGAATATTAGATTTAATTAAACAAAGTTTGATTTATTTAACTAAAAGGGATGATGTTAGATTTTAATCAAATAAAGGTGATTTATTTAATCAAAAGAGGAAATATGGTTTGATCAAATAAAGTGATTTACTTAATTAAAAGAGGAACATTAGGATTAATTAAACAAAATGATTTATTTAATTAAAGGAAGATAATGACTTAATCAAATAAAGTTGATTTATTTGATTAACAGAGGAATTAAGATGAATTAATTAAATAAGGATTATTTAATTAAATGGTTAGTAAAGAAGTGATTTAAGCAGAATTGGTGTTAGTAAATCAGGATATCAATCAATATAATTTGAATATCTACATCTTGTAAAGGTGTTGTAAAGTGTTGTAAATGACTTTCACACTTTTCTAAAATTTTATTAAGCATTTAAGTTTAATATTTTTTAATTCAATATTATAAAATCTATTTAATTAAATTTCCACATTAATCTAGAAGGCTTGTAAATTAAACTTGGTTTTAATCTAGTGTTGTAATGTGTTTTACACATTCACATTGGATCTTATGGCTTTCTAGGCTATGTGGACCTCATTTTAATATTGTAAAGTGTATTTAATCACACTTTCACATTGAAATTTGTGTCCCTAGCCCTAATTACCCCTTACATCATCATTAATAGGCCCCTGTGACCCCATATTGTGCATCTTGAGGCTTATTTTGATCAAAGACCTCACA
Source organism: Sequoia sempervirens (assembly GCA_007258455.2). Classification (NCBI taxonomy): domain Eukaryota; kingdom Viridiplantae; phylum Streptophyta; class Pinopsida; order Cupressales; family Cupressaceae; genus Sequoia; species Sequoia sempervirens. The sequence continues at coordinate 242,419,295 of VDFB02086081.1, forward strand.
AAATCAACATATAAACCCAATTTCTTCACTCCTTGACATCCTAGCTGGTAAAAGAGACCATGTGGGACCATTCGCCACTTTGGATGAATGAGTCCCATCTAGGTGGGACCTATTCACCCAAGATGGTGAATGAGTCCCATTGTAGCCATTTTCAGGGTTTGAGCAAGAAAAATTAGGTTTTAAGTTTAATTTTCATCAATGTCAGCCTTGGGGATCAAATTAACGGGCATTTGAATGGATTTCCTATATAAATAAGCTCTTAAATCATTATTTCCTAATGCATTCATATTATCAATTCAAGCAAGCTAGGGTTAAGCATTTTCAAGACTTCACAAGATCAATTCTAAGGAATTCAAGGGTAGATTCTTCATCCATTGTTGTAGCAATTCAAGATCCATCATCATGGCAAGTTTCTAATTGCATCATTTCATGTTCATGCTTCATTATCTCATTTCATCATTTTGGTTTAATTACTTAAAAGGGGTTTGACCAAGGAAAACCCCTATCCTCTAACAATCAACAAGTTTTCCCCTCTTTAATGTGTGATTGCAGGTTTGTAGATTGAAGAAAAATTCCAAAATGATAATGTTGCAAGTGTTCTCAAAGTTGTCATGAAAAGTTGTCAATACTCACAAAAACTTAGATCTAGGGAAAAATATCCATCCAATCTACATGAAATCAGTGAGAAAGTGCTTGTTTCATCCATCTTCAAAGGCTTGCAAAGTTTTTCTTCAAGATTCTACTCTTGGGACACTTTTCAACAAAATGGGACTCATCCCCTAGTAGTGGCGAATGAGTCCCACTATTGGTGTTTTTCAGAGATTTTTGCAGATTCAGATATCAATCTACCTCTTGATCAAAAATTCGACCTACCTCTTGCCTTCTACCCTTCATCATAAAATGAAGTGTCTATGACAACAAAGTGTACACAATGGGTGTTGATAATAAGCTTTATAGTGTTTTACAACTCAAGAAAAACAAAGAGAATCCTTTGAAAACATTGACACCAACTACATAAGTAGAACCTGTGCAACAAAAAGGAAAGGAAAAACACATTGAAGAAGTCACAAAGTTATTAGAAGATGATTGGGGTTCCATAGATTTCACACCAACATTCATGGGAGAATACAAAATCATAAACAAAAATTCAAAACTTTGTGTACACTTTGTTGTCATAGACATACTTCATTTTTCAACTGAAGCCTACCTCCCTCGAGAAATGAACAAAGAGCCTACCTGAGCATTCTTTCATTTTCTATCTTGGTGAACTCCCACTCCTGCCAGAAATAATAGCTAGTCCTATCTTGGTGAACTACTATATCAGGTTAAGTTCTCCCAATATAGTAGTTCTTCACTCGACCCTTCTCTCCCCCACCACACCTGAGAATAAGAGATCTCTATCCTGATAAAATGAGGTCAGAATCACCCACTTCCCCACCCCACCCTACATGCATGCTGGAATAAAATGAGGTAAGAATCACTCACTTCCCCACCCCACCCTTTTGGCTAAAACTTGTTTCAGGATAGTTTTCCAGAACTGGGACTGATTCGCCCAGAATGGCAAATGAGTCCCACTAGGCCTAAAAGGTAGAAATTTCATAATTTCAGAGATATTTCTAGTCTTCAACACATTTCCAGGTGCACACCATTTACTTTTATATTTTCCTATTCTATTTTTATTGTATCTTCAAAGCATTTGATAGGTCATTTAGTTCTTTTTACATTTCACACTATGTTTTCAAACATCTTGCATTTCCCAAGTTTCCACTTGGTGGTGAATCCTCATTTGTTGTTATTATTTCCCTTGAACCTTCCCTTTGTTAGATTCCAATCTCCTTTGCATTGAAATCTCAAGGTTTTTTTCTTGAGTGAAGGATTGAAAATAGCCTCTCTCCTTTTAGGTCCAAAACCCTAGAAGCGAAAGAGAGTACATTGTTTTCTATGTTTCACTTAGTACAAGGTGTCATACCTACACAAGACTCTTTAGATTACAATATTTTGTACCCTTCTTTAAAGGAAGGTGTAAAATATAATGAAATTGAATCATTGGTGTTTTGTGTGATGACATTGACATTAAGCAAAGATTTAGTTTTTTATTTCATGGCTTTCAAAGGATAATAATCAAGAGCATTGATGTCTATTAGTTTAGGATGCACAACTATTAAAGTCAGCTTAGAAGAATCTTTTGTAGTAGTACTGATATTGAGTGATGGTTTGTTTGTTTGTTTTGATGGGCATTAACCAAGACCATTAGTTGTTTCTTGTGTGTTAGGTTCTATAGGGACACTGATACCTTGTTCTCTAGAACCACATACTTTTCCACTATAACCAAGTTGTTTCATCATTTCATAACCTTTTCCATAAATATTCTTAATCTCTTTTGGATTTGGTGGTTGCTCATAATTAACTTCATCAAATTTTGTTGTGTAATTTATTTTCTTTTGTTCTAAAGTGGTTGATTTGGATGCTTTTGAAGGGTCTTCTGAATTTTGTGTTGAAATTACCTCTTTTTCATTTCCCTTTTCAGAGTCTTTATTTATGATCTTGTATTCTCCCATGAATGTTGGTGTGAAATCTAAGGAACCCCAATCATCTTCTAATAGCTTTGTGACTTCTTCAATGTGTTTTTCTTTGTCTTTTTGTTGCACGGGTTCTACTTGTGTAGTTGGTGTCAATGTTTTCAAAGGATTCTCTTTTTTTTTCTTGAGTTGTAAAACACTGTAAATCTCATTATCAACACCCACTATGTACACTTTGTTGTCATAGACATACTTCATTTTATGATGAAGGGTAGAAGGCACCAAATGCATCTCATGAATCCATGATCTTCCTAAAAGGAGATTGTATGAAAGATCATGAGGCATAATGTGAATATAAGTTTGTATTGTAACTTTGTCAATTGTAATAAGAAAATTAATCACTCCAAGTGGTTGCTTTCCCACATTATCAAACCCGCTAATAGATCAAGAGGTAGGTTGAATTTTTGATTTATCCACGCCAGGCCTATCTAAAAGGTTTACACTACACACATTAAGAGCAGAGCCATTGTCTACGAGGGTTCTTTTTATTCATGTTTGATTATATTTAGCTATTATCATGAAATCATTACATTTTTTTGCACTTCCAAAGCAGGGAGCTCACTTTGGTGGAAAACACTCTCAGCATTTATTCGTTGAATCAGGGATGCTATGTCATTGGGTTGCACATTAGAAGGGATAGGAACTTGTTGTAAATCACTTTGAATCATGTTATGGTAATGAGGGGAAGCTTAGATAAGGTCCCACAATGAGATCTTAGTAGGAGTATTCTTTAGTTGTTCAGCAAGATTGTACTCCTTTCCACTTTGTGAAGGAAAACGAGGAGGACCTGTAAGATGGGGTTAGGCAATGGGAGGGATGTTGAAGGTGTTTGTCTTGGCTGTAGATTGTTTCTAATGTTATATGTATGAGCAATGATATTATGACTCGGCTACTACAAAACATTATTCTTAGATGGATAAAGGAGAAGTTCAATTTTGTTTTGAGTTTTAAGTTTGTGTGAGGGTGGATAAAGAATTGGAGGATTATTAGGATGTCCCACAAGGTATGTAGGAGGTATAATAGTCAAGGGGGATCTAATGGAAGCTTCTGCATTCATAACCTTGGTGTTTTTGGTTTGATATATTTCTAATAAAGGGAAATCTAGAATAACATTTTTACCATCACTTAAGGAAGTCACACTACTATTGTTGTCATTTTCTTTCACCATGATATCCTCCCTTGAAGGAGAGTTTTTAGGAGAGCTACAAACAAAATGTTCTTGACATTCAAGGATTGGTTCTTCCAAAATGACTTCATCGCAAGTAGGGGAATGATAAATGGTTGAATTATCTTGCTCAATAGGGGTTTCCCTAGATGAAGAGGGACAACTAAGATTCTCATGACTTTCATCGATCAAAGTATCTTCTTCACAACTAGGAGAGATACTAGGAGAAGGAAAAGTATGATTTTCATGTGATCATTTATGATTTCATTCCTTGTTTCCTAATGTATTCCAAAATAGGATAGGTAGGGGAAGTATCATAAAGAGGTTTTCTATAGACCTTAAATATTTTATCATCTAACACCAACATATCCTCATCATTTACAATCTCATCTTCTTCCACTAAATCATTTTCACAAGAAAAGGGAGATTGGAAAGTAGGTAAGGTGATGTTTAGAAATGTGTCTATGATTTCATTCTCTTGTTCTATAATATATTCCCATGTAGGATAGTTTATAGAAGAGGACCTTTCAATAATGTCGTGATTCTCAATGATTGCATCTTCTAACACTGAAATACGTTCATCACATATAGGAGAGGTATTAGAAGAAGAGTAACTATGATCATCAGGATTGTCTATAATTTAATCTTCTTCTATCACATCATTCCCACAAATAGGAGAGATAAGAGGGGGTGTAGGTTTAAGGTAAGCATCACAATTTTCACTCTCTTGCTCTAAAAGACTCTCATAACTAGGAAATGTATTGAATGAATGACTAACACACTTATTGATTAACTTTTTCTTTACAATTTTGGAAATGATAGATACCAACATTTTGTGAAAATCAATCTATGCAAAGTCAAAATGCAATGTAAGGAGTTAGAATGAAATGCAATTTTTAGATTTCAAACAAGCTAATTTACTGATTACATTATACAATGATCTGAAAATGAAATGTTGTAAATGCCAATTTGGAATGAAGCAATGTGTGAAATGAACCAATTTAGGATAGATTTAGTGAAATGCATCAAACAGAAATTCAACCCACTAAAACAGATAACCAATGGCAGCAAACAAAAGTGAAAAAATAAGGTTTTAAATGCTATAAAAGGAAATTTCAGATGTGCACTAGGAATGATTCACCCAGAGGGGCATATGAGTCCCAGTGGGGTTTTTGCAAAATTTTTAAAGATTTTTAAGTGATTTTTATGCTTTTTGGTTTTTATGATTTGTAACCTAAGTGCAAATGCATTTTTTAGATGATTTTAAATGTTATAAGATGAAAAAGTGCAAAATATATGTACGTTCACTAATGCAAGATTTAGAAACCCTAGAATGCCAATTAACTAATGCAAAATACAATACAATGCTAATGCAAGCTAAATCTAGGATGATGATGCACTCCAAATCATAATAAAGGTGTTCTAAATGCAGGCTCACCAAAATATAAGATAGAAAATGGTTGCCACTAGGTATTTGGACCTAGGGCAACAAGCTTTTCTATGCTTTACATTAAAGGATTCCCTAGAGATCGTAATCAAATGATGATAATGGGAGAAAGATATCTACTAAGGAACTATCCTAGGATATGATTAATGATTAAGGAGGGGTTCAAAACCAAGCTAGGGCTTGGAAAAATGTATGAAATGCAAGATCTAATGATTGAACTCAATGATGCAAGAAACCTCACTAAATGAACTTTAAATGCAAATAAATCAGGACAAAAAACATGAGAAGTACAAAGGAGCACCTGGAAACCTGAGAGAGCTTGAATGGAGGCCTGAAATGTTGAATAACCTAAAATTTTGACCTATTGGGACTCATTCACCAATCCGGGTGAATATGTCCCAGATCATGGTTTTTGCACAAGAACAGGTTTCTAGAAAAAGGGTATCTGGATTTGCAAGAAACCCTCAAAAACACCTGTCATGGGACTCATTCACCATTTCTGAAGGATCAGTCTCATTTTTTCACAAAGTGTCCTAGGAGTAGAATCTTGAACTAAAATTTTGCAAGCTTCTGAAGATGGATCAAATAAGTACTTTTCCACTTATTTGCTACAAATTGAATGGGTATTTTTTCCTAGATCCGAGTTTTCGTGAGTCTTGACAACTTTGATAACATTTGCAATTTTGTCATTTTGGTACTTTTGAAGGCTTCAAATCTACTTTTCTTCAATCTATAAACCTATAATCACACATGCAAAGAGGAGAAAAAGTTGTTGATTTTTAGGGAATAGGGGTTTTCCTTGGTTCAACCCCTTTTAGGTAATTAAACCAAATGATGAAATAATGAAACATGAGCAATGATACCTTAAAAGATGTCTTGTAATACAAATCATAAATTTAGCATGAAATGGACATGAAGGATGTAGATCTATATCTTGAGATAAGTGTAGAACAATGCCTGACCTTGGATCTTGAATGAAACATCAACACTAGCTCAATAACATGCTTGATGCTTGATAATCTTGATATGATAATGGATCTTGAATTGCTGCAACAAATGATGAAGAATTTTCCCTTGAATGCTCTTGAATACTCTTGTAAACACTTGAATGCACTTGTGAACTCAAATTTTCTATAAGGATTCTCATTCAACTTGCTAGGTGTAAAATGAGTGAAAGAAACTTGTATTTATACTTAATTATGCAATAATTCTCGAAATTACAACACTACAAGCCGACATCAAATCTAGGAGGATAAAATCCCACTAAGAATTTGAATTAATTTTTTATTTTGGGCCACACAGGACTCATTCACCCAAGGTGGTGAATGAGTCCCATTAGGCCTTAATTATGGGAAAATTTTAAAAAATGCTTAGAAATGTGTAAAACTAAGATCGAGTCCCAAAAACCTAGGTGGGACTCATTTTCCCAATGTGGTGAATGAGTTCTAGATCACTAAATTTGGGCCATACAATGTGAAAAAACCTAACTTATGATTGGATGTTGATTTGTGTTAGGATTATCCTCGAAAAAATGCACTAAATGGGGCTTGTGGATGCAAAATAAGGCCAATTAAAGCATAAAGGAGTCTGATTATTAAATAAAACCCTAGAAAAATGTGAAATTGTGCTACAACACTTTACAACACTCCAAATAAGTCATTAATAAGCTCATTTAGTTCACAAGAGCCTAAGACCTAATTGCAACACTAAATCAAGGCCATGTTAGGGGGAACATTTTTTCGTCATTACAAATTCATATACATGATGCACAATGAACAACCCTAATTTGAAGGTGGAAATAAATGATGATGTTTTAAACTTGGATTGATGTTTGATCTTGTCCCTTCATCTTGCATCTAATGGTCAGAGTTCAAACGTGAACAGCTAGTTGCCTCATTTCACAGTTGAGCATAGACAGTAATGGTGTATCTGCATTTCAGTCACCAGATCAACTCTGAATGACTCTAGATCAATCTTTTGCATTTATCCCAAGCTAAATTGATTGTTGAATGACACCATTTATTCCTTGAAGTGTTGTAGAGGTCAAAGTATTTGTCAAGGTATATTTTTCTTAATTCTAATTACTGATTTCCTAGGAGCCCATACCTACATTCATGAGTTCCATCATGATGGAGTGTTCTCAAGGTGCCAGGGGCCTTTATGGCCTAGTTGTTGCTTTGTTTTGGGGGTAGATTTTGTTGTTTGTAATTTGATCAGGTTTCTTTTTTGTAACCCTAGTTTTGTTGAACAAGACAACTGAGAGGGGGTGAATCAGTTGTAACAAACTTTAACCTTAAAACCTTTCACTTGGAATTAATCAATCAAAAATCCTTTATTTTGTTATTCTTATTAATCATTAAATGCAAAGGAAGAAACTGAAAAGCATCACACATGCATAATAACACCATATTTATGTTTAAAACCCAACAAGGGAAAAACCACGGTGAGGATTACCTCACAATATAAAGAATGTCAAAACTAATTACTGTAGACATGCAAAATTGACATCATGCATCTAATCCGGATTCACTAATTCCATGTCATCCTTAATCATCCCGTTAACATCATTTTCCCTCTTTAATTAAATAAATCATCTTTTGTTTAATTAAATCCTCAGGCATACTCCTTAAATTAAATAAATCAATTTTATTTTTAATTATCTTCAAATGTTCCTCATTTAATTAAATAAATCAAATTTATTTAATTAAATTAATAATGCATCAATTTCCTACCATTTGATTTAAATAAATCCAAGTATCTAACTCAAAAGTTCAAATCACCTAATCTTCATTTAAATTAATCAAACCATGATTAATGCTAATCCTAATCCTCTTTTCAATAGATTTTGCAACTTGTGCTCATAAATCAATTTAATTGATTTATTAATCCATCATTTTCATTCAAAATGGAATCTTTGAGGGAATATTCTTCCAATTTGAGTTTTCCCTCCCACGTGACTTTTCCCTTCCAACATAGCATTAACTCCCCTCTTACATGTCCCCCACTTGGCATTTAAAACTTTTTCTTCTCCCTCCAACAAGCCATCTTTTGAATTTTGAATATCCCCCTCTTTGGCACATTAACCAAGATGTGCACATCCTTCATCCTATCACACCTTGAAAAATGGAATCTTGCCATTGGTTTGTCTTTTGTCCCACATTCTTCATATCTCTCATTCTTCTATCCTTCTATTCTATAAATAGAGACCCTCTCTATTGATTTAATCCTCCACAACTCCACAATCTGAAGCAACTTGATCACTTATCATCTTGCATCATCCATCATCCAAGATCTTATCAAGGATTGGGAAAGGGCTTCTTTCCACATCAAAGAAGCACCAATCCATTATGAGATAGAGTTTGCATCATGTTCTCATATGCTTTTTTTTAAGTTTCATTGTTTATTTTGTTTGCAATATGAGGCATGATGTGATATTTCATAGGAGCATTTGTAGGTTTTCTTAGCTTGAACTAACCTATTACTAATGAGTATTGAGGTTTAGATTGTGTGCAGATTTATGGTGCTCACATAATGGCGCTAGAGGGAGGGGTCTTTTTTTACATTTTCTATGAAAGAAACTTTATTCCTTATGCTTTGGGTCAGCTCTCTTAGAATGTGCTTTGTGTCCCAAATATCATTGGGTTTTTTTTAATATTTATAGATGGCTTTAACAAGAACCAAATGCAAATTGAAAATAATATATTCCTCTATCCTAAATACATTACTAGTGATTGTTATTTATATTGATTTTGTACTTGTTAATGGCTATTCACACTGATTTTGCACTTGAAACTTGGCCAATAGCTCAATATTATTTAATCACCAACAATATTTTATTGGGCGCCCACTGTCTATACTTGTGTATGTTTGTTTAATGCTCTTCTATTTGATCAAGTTGTGGATATCCTTCTCATTATTTGTTGATCTTACAATACTGCAATAGTCACAATCAGAAAAAAAGAAGCCCAAATCTATTGGTCGATTGTTTTGTGAAGCTTATTTTAATTGCTATCTGTAGGTTTATTCTAGCAAAAGGTGCATGCCTATTCTAGTAGAAGTGGTATTGCAATCCATCACATGCCTTGCATTGTGAATCTTAAATGCTACCCTATCAAGTCTTCGTTAATGCATAGATTGGAACGAACAAATCTTTACTTCTATATCTTTATTACTATCTTATAGAGTCTAGTACGATCAATAAAATTGCAAGTCTTTGACAGGAAGAGTCGGCCTCACATTTGGTCTTCATGCATGGTTTGTAATGATGAGTGCATTAGCTTGAAATCATTGGCTTTTTCTTTCACACGCACAAATTACATTTAATTGATGTTAGTGATACAAGGAATTGATTTTAGGTGGTTGGGATGTTCCAGTTTTATAGGCAAGGAAAGACTTAAAATTCTCCTTATCCTTTATACCTACTAATTGCATTATGCATATCCTTTTAATGGTTTTACACCTGATTTACATTCACTATTTTTACACTTTCCAATTACATTACATTGAAAGTTTTTTTTATGGTGTTGGGGCACGTCCTTTACACCTGCTAGTTGCAATAAATGAATAAATAAAATTATGTGTTGTTTTGTATGCCTACTAAAGGAATTTGCTTGAAAGTTTCTAAAGCCTTTTCAACAAGTCTATCTTATGCGTATCATGTGACCATAGTGAACCATGCGAGCTAACCTCTCTTTCAGGCATTTATTTTTCCAATAGTTGACATTCATGTTCTTTGTTACCACTTTTGCATATGTAAATTTTGTTGTGTGTATTCCCTATTTGCTTATTTCCATTTCTTTTTTTTAAGCGGCCTTCTGTTGAATGAAATGGACTAGTGCTTATGATAAGAGGATAGTAAGGAAATGCCAGAAAAGAGGAGTGGCATTGGGTTATTTTCTACCAGTTTGAAGTTGCTCCACCACGTGGTACCTATTGCAATGGAAACCCTTTCATTTTAAGGAAATGACTGTTAACCCTACATTCCTTTTAGTACCGGTGTTGGAGTTTTCTTACAATTGAAGTAAATGTCACTTTCCAAGGTCAAGCTGATTACATTAAGAAATATGCTATTATTTTCTTATATCCTTTGGACTTCACCTTTGTCTACTCCATAGTGCAAAAATCATTGCTTCTAGTGATAAATACTCATCATCAGAGTAGCTTGTTCGCTCATGCGTGCTTGGATGATCATAATCAAATTGGGAAAACTCTGTATTCTTATTTCTTTCACGGCCATTAACTGCCCCTCTTCCTAATTTTATATCATGGTTAGGGTGGTAAGGAGCAACATCATGATGTCTTCATTGATCAAGTCCCTTATCTACAAGAACATCAAATCCTAGAGATGATTCACCTAACCACTCATCATGTTCCATGCCATTTTGTATCCGTTCATGTGGAAGTTGACCATGGCGTACACAAGATCTGGGAACTTGAGCATTATATGTCCTTTCTTTAGTAGATTCCATCTATGGTAAATCTGATTCAACATTATGTCTATTTGACTGTGAATAAGGTGGTTGAGAGCGGCCTTGAGAATTAGATTTTGCTATTGGTTGAACCTGCACTGCCATGGTATGATTGGAATACACTATGTTTTTTGATTTCTTAGTACTTTTTCCATCATGGCTTTTCTTTCCAAATTTATACTGTCCATTCCAAGCTAAAGTGAGGAGAACAAATTGAATGCCATAAGATAAGTATTTGGATGTATTTTATTTATTCTTGGAAATAAATGCTATCCTAAGTTTTGGTGTTTTATGTGGAAGGAAGTTCTCGTTATTTTATAATAGTATTTGGTGTTTCTTCTGATTCGAGCATTAATTCATTGTTGAGAAAGTGTATTCTCTATAGATCTGTACGTAATTCCTTGAAGAACACATTTTGTTAGCTACATATCATCTTGAAGAGCGACATTTAAGGCAATAGGTAGAAGCTAATTTTCCACGTTGGTATACTTGTTAAATGGTGTCATGTAACAACTTTTTTACTTTGGATAAATTTGATTAGTTAAATGGCCCACGATCTTCCTTTCTAGAAGCAAAAGTCCCTATTTACAAATCTACCTAGTTTGTTCACATAAATGTTTAGTCGTGTCCTTTATTCATTTATTGGCTATCGCTTTGTACCATAAGCATTGACCTCCAAATTCTGAGATCGATACTTAGTGTACTCTAGGAAATCATGAGATCAATATTTACTGTGATTTGACTGGGCTCCTGAGATATCCTGCCAAGTTGCTCTCCAATGCAATAAAGTGGATCTACACTTCATTCATTATCCAAAATGTTGAAATAAATACAATGATTCTTGAGGGATACATAATCTTTGTGTGATTTAAGTTTATGGTTAAGTATTTGGCTATATCTTCCACACGTGCTTATGAATATATTGAAATTTCCTTTGAAAGTAATTTGATTTCTTAAATGCTTCATTTGAAAGAGTATTCACTCATATATCACATTTACTTTCTTGGGGGAAGGAAAAGATAAGATGGAATCGATAGAGTAAAATCATAGATGACACTTATATCTTGAAGTCACTCATTTATGTTTTTGCAGGTATCCTCGTTAATTGGTGTTGCTCATTTATGAATTTTTACAAGCTAAGTGAAGGGGATTTCAAATCTTACTTAAATTGTTGTAAATCTTTATCTATCTGCAAATCAGGACTCTAATTAATGTGTCATTTTAATAGTTTGAAATCATTCGTGTTTTCATTTAAAATCATTCCATTTTTTGAAGTTAATGCTTAAAAAATGAATTTAATAACTTCGTCTTCACATGATTTGTCTTTTTATTGTGTAGGAAAAGCAAGGAGGAAGGATTTTGTTTGTGCAAAGGACTTGCAACATTGGAAGATAAGAGGCAATATTAGACAAATCTTGGAGTTGAATAAAATCGGGCATGGACACTTGAAGATTGACAAAGTGTTTTTGAATGCTGTAAAGAGCTTCCATCCTATGCTTTAGTTTTTTGTTTTAGATCAACTCTCATCTTTTTGGGCTCTTAAAAAGAACATTTCAATTTTTGCTACAAGGAACTTAAAAAGAACTTTAGGAAAAACTTACTAGAGTTGGTTTTTGGATTTAATAATTGAATAAGGAAACTTGCATATCTCATTTTGGTGCTTTAAAACAAATCAAAATCATTGCTTTTTGGACATAAAAAAAACATGTGCACTTTTTTTTGTAATTTCTTACTCAAAGTAATACCATTGAAAAGACGTATGTGCTTCTCTCACACCTCATGGCAATCTTAAGAATCAAAAGGATTTTTGGTGGTCTTAAGTTGGGTAAAGTAATTTCCTCCACACTTCATTTTGGGATTGAAATTGAACACATCTTGTGAGTGTGAGTGGAGCATATTGCATGTGTTCTCTATTTGTTTCTCAACAAAGATCGATCGAACTATGGATATGTTTGCTCAATTTTGTTTATCTTAGAGGGCCTGCCTTGGGGAAAAATTACTCACCCAAGGGAATGACTCAACCAGTAACACTCTAAAGCCAAGAGTATTTCCAGTCGGGATATAAAAGTGGGTACTGGAACAAAGGCCAGTATCACATGGTTGGTTTTGATGAGAAGGGAAGCAATGGTCTCTTGCCTCAATGGATCAACTCCTATGAACAGAAAGTCTAAATTAAAACCCTTGTTGTAGAAATGCCAAAATCCCTATCTATTTGTTGGTGCAAGAACGGTCATTCTAAAGCCACCCCACACTTTTACGATTTTTAGTAGAAATGGAAAGTATTCCATGGGAGTTTCATGGGTACTGATGCTTGGCTGCCCTGAGAAGTGAGTGCCATGGAGGGGAGCCAGTGGGTTCAAGCATCTAACCATTCACTAAAAATAAGCGTAGATGGACTTGTCCAAGTGGGGACTCAACAAATACTGTCTCAAGTATCCATAGGGTTGTGATTGTTCTTGAAATCAAAACACATGTTGCTTGATCAAAAACATTGGAAAACAAACATTCAACATGAGCATCAAATCTCAAACCCTTTAGGAGAAGCAAATATCCTTGAACGAATTCACATGCTATTGCTTTCCCTTGGGATTCTCATCCTTAGAGGCTTCTAAGCATTTGGATTTCATCTCAATTTTCTCCTACTAAGGTCAACATAGGAAAACTATACATCTTTAATTCCTTGATTTTCACATAATGGACCTTGTGGGATGAAAATGAGTTGAGATAGACATCTAGTTTCAAAAGATAATCAAGAGTGTGTTTGTGGTAAAAAGAACTCATTAAGAAAAGTTAAGAAACAATTGGACCCCACACATGTGCTTGGCATATTTTGGTCATATGGTTTTCATGCAGACATTGGTCTTTTGGTTTTGAACTACTCTTAGGGAAAAGCAAGTTCTTCAATATCTTGGTCTAGTAAACATGTCCTTCTTAGGTTCATTCAGGATCAAATCAAACACTTCATTCATCCAAACATTTATCATCTCCATCTCATAAACAACTTTAGAGATTTTGGAAACATCATTATCTAGACTTGGGTACATCCTTAAACCAAATCAAAATCATCTGTTTAGTTAGGTATTTGTTGATGAATCCTTCCTCACACACTTAGTTAAATTATCCCCCTTTTGAATGAGTTCATCCTAAGATAACATATAAAATCTTAGGGTTTATAATTTCATTATCCAAATCAAACCAATCAAAATAAAATCCTAAAGTCTAGCATTGATCCAAAGTTCCTAAAAATTTCAACACCCATATCATTCACCCTTTTCATCCTTCATCTCATCATTGGCCCTAAATCCCTTAAAGGTCAACAAGGTCAAAACACAAGAAGAACATGGAATATAAACTTGCTCCATACATCATGATTAATCCAAATCAAATATACTTTCAAATCCTTACAATGTCGATTGATTATCAACACTTGCATTTATACAATCCATACATGGGATCATTATCTTCTACAAACCTCAATATGCCCAGTCAATAGTTTAGAACACCTTTCCCAATGGTAGATTTAAATCCAAGTCCAAACCTACAAATATATCAACCAAACAATCAAGGCATGAATCTTCAAACAAACAACATCATCCCACCAAATCCATACATGCCAAATGTGAATATACCAAGTACAAGTTTTCCAAACATGAACATTTCAAATCTACACTTGGAAAAATTTGGGATATATATATATTTGAAAATCATACAATTTTTTTTCAAATTCCAAACAAGATGTTAATGACTCCAATACAAGGTAACACCATGCATAATAAAAGTTACCTAAATCAAGGCAATGTTCAATTTCAACCCACAATGCCAAATCTGAACATCATCCCAAATCAGAACATTGTCGAAAATCAATTTTTTCATGATCTCCCATGCAAACACCACAAGTGTACATTCCAAATATGCTTGAACAAAATCCAAATCAACCATATCAAGGGAGTCAAAATAAAAATCAAGATCAAAATTCGCTAGATCAACTTGCTTCACTTTCCAAACTAATTGACTTATTGAGCCAAGAGACATCTCCACCCCAAAATCAATACACTCTTCCATTGGTTGAACCATGTCATCAAAGCATTGAGTTGTGTCCACAACCACAATATCTCCAATGTCAAGAAGTTAGATATCAAGATCAACAACATCAACAATAAACCCAATCATCACATCTCAAATCCCCACATCTCCAAAATCAATCATCACAAGGACAATTCAAAGGTCATATCTCACAAGGAAAAAAATGAAAATACACACCACTTGGGAAACCAATCAAATTGGTCATGCAACAACTAGTAAACAAGAATCTCATCAAAATACCCATCTATAAGAATTATCAAGAACCAGACGTGAAACCACCCTAGTTCAATGAAAATCACCTTTGTGATTATCACAAAATAAAGGGACACACAACATTATATTGTGTTCAACTAAAAAATCTTATCCAATACCTAATTGATCAAAAATTAATAACTATTTGGGACAATAATCAAGATTCAACCACTGGTGATAGCATTGAAAATCTCTCTACCACAATTGTTGAAAACAATGTTCAAGATCTTTCCGTCAATGAGTACATTGAAGATGTTTCCACCTCATCCAATGACCAACTCACCATACATCAAGAACCACTTTTTAGTGATCTATTTCAAGGAGTGTTAGAATTATTTGATTGTATTGACATAATCCATGACCCATCGACCAATGATCATGTTGAAAATGTCTCTGCATCACCTAATGAGTTAGAGAACATATCTCAAGAATTTATTCCCAAGCATGATCAACATCTTTCACCAAGGTCTAGCAATGGTCCTTTCCAAGATATGTTGACACCCTTTGACCTCATGGTTACAGATACTGAAGGGATCTTCAGCTCAACATTTGACCTAAGTCCACCCAAAGATCAAGAGGATATTGAGCCACTTCCCATGTCTAATGACGACATCCAAGAACCCTTTATAAGCAATTTGTCCTCTGAAATTGACCCATGTCAATAACTTGATCCAAAGCATGTCGAAAGCAATTCCAAATTCATTCAAGATCAATAATTTGTATCTCCAAGATACTACAATGATCTAATGGACACTCTCCTATCTATACAAGATGATCATATCCACATAGCACATACTCCTCCATCTACCCATGAGATACTTTTTGTTGATGGACACGTAGATGATCTTCATTTAGAACAGGATTCCTTTACACAAAAAGAGTAGGTTATTGATTACTATAGTCAAACAGATTTGTCAACATCAGGTTTAGATATATCCCAAATTCATACTAAGGACATCATGTATGAAGATATCCAACATTATCCACTCAAAGAAATGGGTTAGATAGAACAGGACATTCTGTAGTCAACAGAGCAACAAATTGAAACAACATCATCTACAGTAAATATTTATCAGAGAAGGCTTACTAAACAAGACATTTTAAAACAAGATGAATCAAGGAACAAAGGTGCTACTACCACCATATTGGGGGCAACTATGTCTCAATCAAATTTCAACATAGGGAGCATGAAGAACCCTTATGATGAAACCAATGCCAATACTACAACCAGCCATGTCATGAATCTTCATCCACCCATCACCCCATCCATGAATTGGGACCAACGTCAAAAGAAAGATTTGAATCAAAGCACAAGGAACATTATCAAAGCAGAAGAAGCAAGGAAGCATAATGTACAAATCAAATACACATGGATACCAAGGAATACAAAGAAATATTATCCCTATCAAACTCCATTATTCAAAGAAATTATGGGAAAAAATAAAAAAGGCAAAAGTATCCATCAAAGATGTGCACAAAGGAAAAATAAGGCTTCTCAAGCAATGTACAAAGTGTATCAAATAATTGGTCCTAATTCCATGCACACTTTTGTATCCACCCATCATTGCTCATCTTCCCAAGTTTGGAAAGTCAAAGGTTCCAAACTATCAACCAACCCATATTTTATCCCTAAAAACACTCCATCCATACATCCACACATGATATCCAATTCTCAAATTGACCATGTTTTGGTAGCCACCCTTCATCATAAGGATTCAGAAGGCATCCTATTATGATGTGAGCACAAAGACAGAGTTAACTCTGGTATCAACAAAGTAGATTAGGAATCTCAAAAGTTGCATTCAAGTGCACGTATCTTAGCAAAACAACTTCTTCAGGTAGGATATCAATGGCATATTATGATAGAAGCATCTATATTGATAGCACTAGGTGGTTAAGAATGAGCTTAAAATCTTTCAGAAAAACCAAAAAAAATATAAAAAAATATAAAAATCAAAAAAGGATTGAAAACAGTAAAGAAAAAAATCATCCTCCAGTGAAAACCACATGGGCGGCACTTTGGATAGGTACCATGATGAAAACTTGGAAAACGGGCATCATGTGTAGAATCAAGCATCTATGTGCACCAGTTCAGGTGAAAGTGTCTCATTCCATGATCCATAATAAATCCATCATTCCATCCATCTCATCCATAATAAATTCATTCATCCATGAAACATTTATTCATTCCATTTTCATCCATCTACATCCATCTTCCTACATTATCTTGATCTTGGTAAAAATTTTGTGTACACTTTACACTTGCTTATGATGGACATCTTGACATAAGCCATTTTCATTGATCCTATCCTACCCAGCACTATCTGAGCCATGGAGAATTATCCAAATGAGGGTTCCTTTGTTTGAACACCTTATCTTATTGCAAGATAATCCATATCCATCCATCCATACATTTATCCAAGCATCCATCCATGGCATTTCATACATTACTAGACACTGGGGATAGATGTTTACATCTTGCTTCGGGAATAAATCTTGACATATATCCTCCAACTTATGTGGTGATCCGAACATTGGAATAATGTGAAATCAAATTGGTCAAGCAGTTGCAGCCAAAATACAAATCACTAGCCCATGGAATATTTTGACGAGAAGACATTCCTTATCAAGCTTCATCTTCCATCGAACATCAATCCAAACAATCAACATCAGTCACATCTAGTTTTCATGTCAACATCGCATCAAATCATCCAAAACCAACTTTTGTTCTAAATCAAGCTTCAAGATTGTGATCAATCAAATCCAATCAATCCATCATTATGTTGTTTAAACACTATCCTTGCATTGCTGTGTATCCTCAACAATGTTATCAAATCAATCCATCATTGTGTTGTTTAAACACTATCCTTGCATTGTTGTGTATCCTCAACAATGTTATCCAATCAATCCCTCATCATCTTGGGATATCCATCCTAATTATTGTGTTTCTTAACACTATCCTTGCATTGTTGTGCATCCTCAACAATGTTATCATCATCAATCCATCAATTTGATCAATCAACCTTAGCTTGGTTTTCAACAAAATTTCCAAACAGATCACTAATAGCACCAGATACATCCTTATCCAAATCATCAAAATCATGTGAAAAATCCAAAAACATTCAAAAAATATAAAAAATCCAAAAAAATTAGAAAATCCAGAAAATAAAAAAACATCCAAAATCATACAAAATCCAAAAATAGAAAACATCAAAAACATGCTATTCAAACTATGTCATCTCTGAGCTTAAGAATAGGCAAGGCTGATCTTTGATCAGTTCCCAAGACACAAAATCCAAAAACATTCATAAAATCTTAGAAAACGCCAAAACATTAGAAAATTAGAAAATCAAAACATTCATAAAATCTTGAAAATACCAAAAATAGCCTCAAAACATTGAAAAATATCAAAAACATCCAAATATTTGAAAAAATCCATCTGTCTCATTTTGCTTTCACCTACAATAATCTTATCCATAATAAACAAATCATCACAATCACCCTTTGGCAAAACAAATAGAAATAAGCATAACAATTAGCAAAAGAAAATGTCAAACACAAAATCAAAATTGAAGCAACAAACCTTTAAAATGCAAAATCAAACTCTTGATCATTCGCAAACATGTCAATCAACCTTATATCAATAGCCTTTCAAAACAACCTATCAACTTTCCACCATCCACTAACATGTCCTAGGATGCATCTTTCCTACAATGGGCATTATCATTTGGAAAAACACTTTGGATAAACAAAATGGCATGCCGCCATCCACTAACATGTCCTAGGATGTATCCTTCCTACAATGGGAATTATCTTTTAGAAATCATTTTTATTCTTATCCTAATCAAAACAAATCTCTTTGGCTCGAGGTATGAAGAACATTGACTCATTTGTGTCTTTGATCTCTTCTTTTTTATTTATCTTATTGCACTCATTCCAATGACCTCTCGATGATATCTAATCAGAGTGATTTAGAGAGAAAGGAATGGGGCATCAATCATTAACTTTTGTCTATTGTGCTTGTTGGATGTTCTTGTAATTGTTACCAATTTTTCGCCATAGCTCAATAATGGAGCTGGTTGAACATTGTTCTATCTTAAGGTGAAATTACAGATTATGTTTAAGTGTTGTTTGCACATTGTTCATTGTTCGTCAAGGGACAGTCGTGCTTTAAGAATCATAATTTCAGAAGTGCTATTCAATATTCCAAGATTAAATGAAGTACAGAATTGAGCATATAAACAACAGAGCATTTCAAATGATTTCTTTATTCCACAAAATGATTCATATTTACATAGATTAATTCGATTGCAAGAATCCAAATGATATTACAACATTGCATTGAAATGCATTTTCTTTTCGAAATGAAAAGCATAAAATGAAATCAAATATCCACACAAGTCGTGGATGTGACTGTCATAGTGCATAACTAATAGCACACTACACTATGGAAGATGCAAAAGAATAAATCACATAAGTAATGACATAATCAACATTGCTTGATTGGTTGATGGTCGACGCTAAAATGTTACACCTTTGTCTTCTTGAACTCCGTTGACCTGTAAGAGAAAAGAGGGGATGTCAGAGGCTCTGATTATGAAGATACCTATATGAATCACCAACAATAATGCAGTCTGTTGTTAATCATACACTAAAACAATAAAGTGGAAGTGCAGAGAAATAAGTTGAAGGAGAAACATCAATATGATCATCATATCTTATTTTTAATGTAAACATTGTTTGTTTCCTTGTGCAGGTATAGGGAAAATCATGAAACTGATCATTATTTGAAGACAAAGCATGTGGAGAAAAATGGGCTCCCACAAGGGTAGAGCTCGGCATGCTACCCTTATTCATTACAAGTGGGCTAATAAAGAGATAGTAATTACATCCTCATATTCATCAAAGGAAATGATATACAACTGAAAGAGTAAAAACAAAATTATCTATCAAGCAAAGCATTAAACCAACTGTGCATTCATAACAATCAGGTAGATGTTTCCTGAAGGCTACAGGTGAACAGTGAGTTTAATCCACTCAATTAATTCAACTGAGTACATTTACATCAAACATTGTTGTATGGTTCACGTTCTTTTTATACAATGTTATTTCTTCATCGTGATCATATATCAGGTTCGATTCATTAGTGTTCTTTCTCACAACCAAGGATAGTGAACAGGCATACATTTTGCATTAACGAAGAGAGTAAATTCACGGAACAATTTATTAAGTGGAGCATAAAAATGCATGAAGAGTGCCAGGTTGAAGCCCAAGAGTATGAAGGGATAGACATTGCATTCAAATAGTGAATGAATAGTCAATTCCAGTTTGGCTCATAACGCACAAATAGCATTAGGAATTACAAGGTGAAGGTTATCTCCAGAATGAATAGGGAATGTTAGCTGACTGAAATAATCAAGGAAATGCAGTCCATATAGTTGCAATATTTTAATTAAATCTTTGCATAGAGTAAAGTAGAGTATACATCGCATATGTAATCTACAGTTCCAAATTAAATGGTTTTATGTATGCATGAAGAGAAATAGTAATATCATCTGGTCAAGATATGAGGATATAAGCATTCATCCTTTAGTTTCTGACTAAAGAAACATGAGTAGAGAAAGGAGTCTCAAGAAACGTAGAGGAAATTAGGATAAGGAAGATACAGTGCAAGGTTCACAGAAGCATATGGTACCACGAAGATAGACAAATAAACATACTCATATGAGCTTTACCTTAAAATGTTATCTTCCCTAGAATAATATTGATTCATGGAATGGAGATAGGGAAATATTGGAATTTGAAAATGTAGATGCTTCCTTGTTTTCAGTTTGCCTGTGTGGGCTTGTAACAAAAAATATGCAGCCATAGGAAACAACATTATAGTGGTAACTGAAAAGTAAACAAAAGATGCCTAAAGTTCAAGTATACTCTAAGTAAAGGATGCTTTATGAAGGTCAGTTTTGAGATAAACATTTCCAGCATTTCGTGAACCTGTGGAGGGTGTTCAACAGCGATATGTTTAGATTCAGAAAATGCATCTGCCTCACAGTTACAAAATACCCATAAGATGAAGTTCAAGTAGATACAGAAAAATACATAAAAACAAAACGTTGTAACACGATAAAAGATGCACCAAGCAAGAAGCCTTTTATAGAATTTCATATACTCATGTGGTGATTTTTAACAGTGATACCAAAAAGTGATTTTCATCAGAATATTACATACCCACATGGGGATTTCTTACAGGAAAAGATACGAACTAGAGTACAACAGAAAAACACACCCGGACAGTCATATTCTTCAGAACAGAAGATACCTATACAAAAGAAGTTAAGAGCAACAAAGTTCCAAAAAAAGTGCCATGTTGGGTCGGGCTAAGTTTTAAATATATAGAGTTATATTTTTAAAAGCCCTATTAGATTTGAAAATATCTAAGGCAATAAATTACATATTATCTAATATATAAATTGGATATATAAACAAAATGGTTGTTTGTGAAAGAAATATATGTGACCTACTGGTAATATGAGGAGAACGCTGGCCCTGTTAGTATTTGTAGGAGGCTCCAAACTTGAAGGTTTTCACCATGAAGGCCAGAGGAAAACACAAAGAGCCCAAGCTCAAGATTCGATCTCTTTCAAATAAGCACAAAAAGTAAAAGAAAATACATTAGATACTATGTTAAGCCATGGCCACAAGGCCAGAATGAACTAAAAATAAAAGCCATAGAATCTCTAAACAATAGTTTACCTTGTGTGCAACAAGAGCAAAAAACCCTTGAGCAAGCTCTCTCATAGAGTTTTCCAGACAAAAGCTCAAGTCCAAGCTCATACAGGTCGACCAAGAAGAGCAAAGCACAAGAAATGAAAAGGGAAGTTAGAAACAAAGCATGAGCAGGTCGTGGCCTTAGTGACCTTTATTTCTTTTAGAACGAAGTGAAAAGCCACAATACTTCAGAAACTGAGCTTACCTAGTCAAAGATTCAACTATCTGAAGAAGAAGATGAAGATTCTCAAGCACACGAGCTTCAGATTGAGCTCAATCATGGTGGTGCTATCCTTTCAGGCAGAGCTCCATCTCTTCGAAATGATGAGTGCAAAATGAAATCATTTTAGGGTTTAGCGTCTTTTGTTCATGCCCTAATTTCAGCCGATATTATAATTGCCTTCGAATTTTCACCTTTTGACATTAGCATGTGGGAAATTCGAATTAGGGTTACCTTTGCATTATGAAATCAAAGTCTGAAGCTAATGTTTGAAAGGCCGAAAATTCATATGCCTAGGTCATTGTGTTAAAGTCTTTAGGGCTTGTGTTTTATTGATACTCACCCTTGTGCCTTAGAGAAATTTGGAGATTTGAATATCTTAATTTTATTGTTTTTGAGAGAAAAAAATGAGAGTATGGATGGTGAATATCTTATGACCTAGGGGTGAATCTTTGATCATGGCTTTGTGTTCTCAAAAGTGTTCATCCTACTCTCTTTTTGATTGATTTTTTAGAGGAAATCAATTAGGGATGATGATGGTAGGTTTTCTTGTAGCGTTGTGTGGGTGGGATAAGGTTGTGATTCTTTTGCAAAATGTTTTACCAGTCTTTGGTGAAAAGAATAAGATAAATTGTAAAAATTGCAGGTGGTATAAAAGTTGAATATAAGAACGTCCCTTATAGATTGTTTTTATGATTTCTTGCATATTTTAACATAATATGGTGACATTTCCTCTTGGTCAGGTTTGAGCTTTATCTTTGGAGATAAAGGTGTTTTACCGGTTTAAGCGGATTCAACCTATTTTTAGGGCTTTCGGTTTTGATCATGAAAGCGGTGCTTTTACGCTTTTATCCGTTTTAGATTTTGATTTGAGCTTTTTCCTTGGGCTTTGAGCTTCAGGATTAGGGTTTCTTTTAGATATACTTGAAAAGACTTAGTTTTCTCTTCTTCTCGATTCGGATGAACTTCACTCCTTGTACACATCTTTGGGCTTGTAAACCTTTTTTGTACTGGTTTAGTTATGGCCTCCTTGAGTTAGATAAAGCAACACTCCTATTCCTCAATTCTATTTCTTTTGTAGTTTTAGTGGGATGTTATATTGTGATTTTTGTTTTGAAAAATCCTTATTATGTCCTAGAATCGTAATTTTGGTACAAAAAGTTCATAAAATATAGGTTGCATGTTGTATTTAAGTTTGAATCTTCATGCAAATTATTCATGTGTTTAGTGTTCAGGAGGAATTGTTAAATATTGTTGTTTTCTGAAAGTTTTTTTTGGGAAAAAACTAATCATCATTAAGTTATTATCAAGTCCTAAAAATAATTTTAAGTCATAGTTTTCATTTCAGTCATCTTTCTCTATCTCTTTCCTTCAGAAATATTTAGAATAGGATCAATCTTTCAGAGAACCAGCTCACTCTGGAGATTCCTTCTTCGTTCAGATCACCCACATCTGAAGAAGGTTTCCATGTTTCAGTAGATTGTTGAATCTTGCATTCAGCGGGGTGCAAATCTAATTGACAACAGTTTTTGGCATGCCCGGTGGGACTCTGAAAGCCATTTTCAGAGAAATTTTTAGTATTTTCAGTTTGTTGTTTGGTGTATGCAGAAGATTTTCCAGCCTTTTGGAGGCTCATTACAATATACCTGGTGACTCCAATTCTGATTTTTGCATGCTAGTGCATCCTACACATGAGAAAGATACAGACAAGGTCAAGTTCTGCACCCTTCAAGTATCGAGAGCTATCCCCATCACGAAGAAGAGGCAGAACAACAAGGAGGATTTTTTAAGCACCCACGAGATCGAAGTCAACACCTCCTATTTTCAACTCCTTATTTTTATCACCAAGAGTACCAGTCCCAATCTCACAAGTATTGCCAATGGGAGCGCCAAGGTAGTACCCGTTCGCACCTTTCAATGGAGGTAGTCTGTTAGATATCGCTCAACATGATGAAATTTTTGTTGCAGCCCTTCGAAGTCTGCCATACTTCACCAGCGAGGACTTCACTACACCAGTTGAGCACATCCGTGATGTAGCCACATTATGCTCAGTGCATAATATCACACAGGAGAATGTTGCGCTAAGGTTATTGGCTGCGTCACTCAAAGGAAAAGCATTGTAATGGTTTAGAGGTCTTACAGCCAACTCAATCGCAACATGGGATGCGTTAGGTAATGGTTTACATCAACATTTTGCTGATAAATCTAAAAAATTATCTTTATTAGAGTAGTTGAGCACCATTCAAAGGGCGCCACACGAGCACTTGGCCGACTTCAACTACCGATTTTAGAGAACATGGGACATGATTCCTGCAATGGTAAAACCTTTAACAACACACGCTTTTCTATTTTACTTGAAAGCTTTGAATAGTAAAATTGCAATCATGACTCAATCTATGGGTGGGATCACACTCCCTAAAGCCTACAATATAGTTATTACCGCTGAAAACTGCCTCATCCAAGCTGGAGACATAGCTCCTAGACCTCCTATGCCTTTGTTTCTAGAAATACAGCCACCTATCCCTGCTGTTGTACCTCCCTTGGCTGTTGTCCCGCCTGTTCCAGTGATAGGATATCATAACATAGCCCAAGAAGTTGTTGTCCCAACCCCAAATTAGGAGATGCAAGAGATTAAAAGCATATTAAAGACCTTTAGAAGTGATCTCGTGACCATTAAAAATCATGTTGGTCAAGAACATGACCCTTATCAAGCCCCTTATCAGCAAAATTAGCAAAATAGACCCGCTTTTCAAAATTATTATCAAGTCCAAAGAAGGAATTTTAACCCTAGGCCATTCCAGCCATACAATCCGAACACAACCAGTTCGTCAAAGGAACTACTTGTGCTACAAAATAATGTTTCCCAGGATTGCGATTGGTGTTATCTGTGCAATCAACCCCATAACCAGTCAGCATTCGCCAATGGAATGAGAAATCAGGCTTTAATGGTTCAGAATAACTATGCTGGTTCAGAAAATGTTGCAGATCAGAATCAAGAACAACAAGATAACGTGGAGGTTGCCTTGCTGAACTGGAAGAGCTCTGAATTTTGTGGCATGAATGGTCGAGATCAGAAAAATTCTCCTATTTCAGCTAATACCAGGTCAAAAAAGAGAGCCATGGATCTGGGACAATAGGCTGGAAATTCATAACAGCAGCCTACCAACAGTAGGTAGCCTATTTTATCGAACGACAACGCTGCAGCATAGCCTAAAATGTAGATTCTGCAAAGAGGGCAAGAGATACCCAACAAGGAGCAATCAAGAATGCATTCGTAGCCTTTGCAAAGGAAAAACGATGTTGCTATCACAAAAAACTAGCAGAAGGTAAACTCTTCATCATTTAATATTGTTGATCATCTCAAGAAAACCACTGTCAGCATGTTGATATTAGATGTTTTACACCTTCTAGGGCAGAAAGGTTTACTGCAGAGTGCTTTGGATGAGTTGTCTATTTCTGACAATGCTAATCAAGGGGTTGCGAAGGTCGTGCTTGCTAATGATCTGGAGGATAAAAATGAACAGAAAGTAAAAGAGGTAAAGCCCCCTCTGTTCTATTTAAGTCTGATCATTGGTGATAAAATTGTTCATAACTATATGGTTGATTATGGTACCAGTAGTTCAGTCATGCCTAAGAGTTTGGCTAATAAGTTGGGTCTTGTCTATGAGCCTAATCCTCATAAAGGCGTAGTTCAATTAGATGGGTCTGCTATTAAAACTACTAGTATTATCAAAAATTTAGCTCTTACTTTGCACGCATTTGAGTTTTTCTATTCATCAAGATATACATGTAATAGACCTACCGCTACACTTTTCCATTTGTCTTTCAAGGGATTTTACAGCCAAGTTGGGTGGGTTTCTATCTTCTAATTGGTCTCATTTGTTTTTTAGAACAAGGTATGGTATGAAAGTGACCATAAAGTCTGAGCCTCTCGCCAAAGACCATATCGAACCATACTCACTGAATCCAATAAATGCTAACCTCTATGCCACCTCTGCACTGGAGGAGCAAACCATGACCTCAAACTGTAGCACCCATGTAGACAATATCAATCTAGATGAATGGGCAGCCGAAGATCACGAGCTTGATCTGTTTTAGCACACAGATGAGATAGGATTAGGAGTCTATATGATTTGAGAGTCTGATTGTGATGTGCCTAATCTTTGTAAAGAGGAATAACCATCTACAGAAACAGGGAATGAGCTTTGGAAGCTTTAATTCGATGGTTCGAGAAGCATTATTGGTGCTAGAGGTGGGGCTATGTTGATATCACCCGAAGGAGATAAATACTTTCCAGCTTGCAGATTTGCTTCCAGCTATTCTAATAATACAGTTGAGTATGAAGCGTTGGTGCATGGTCTTGAATGGGCCCATAAACGAGGTATTAGATGCTTGCAAGTTTATGGTGATTCAGAACTAATTGTAA
The DNA here is from genome assembly GCA_007258455.2 of Sequoia sempervirens. NCBI lineage: Eukaryota > Viridiplantae > Streptophyta > Pinopsida > Cupressales > Cupressaceae > Sequoia > Sequoia sempervirens. The sequence goes on from VDFB02086081.1 coordinate 242,445,703, forward strand.
ATCAAGTCAGAAATTTAAATGCTGCCAAGAATGATTTGCTTAAGAAATACAAGCATCGTGTATGGGATTTAATGGAGGATTTTGATGCTTTTAATATCATGTCAATTCCTCGTAATCAAAATAAGCATGATGATAGGCTCGCTGCCATAGGAGCCCAGTTTGATATTCCCAAAGAGATTCATAAGGTAGAGGCACGTCAATACGTGAAAATAGTGGTCAGACCTTCTGTACCTGACAATAATGTGAGTTGGTAGGTTTTTGACAACGATGAGCAAATCGTAAATTTCCTAATTGTTGAAGCTGAGTTTGTAGATGGAAACCAACAAAAATGGCAGCAACAATATGAGGATTAGATTATGCAGTTGAAGACCAACAAGTTGTCAAAGGGATTGGTGACCTTGGAATTTGTGTTCAACTCAGATGACCAAGTGCGTAAAGACAAATCTAGCTTGATGGTTAAGGAAGAACATTACGCAGTCATTGAAATCTTCAAAGGAAAGCTTCTCAAGCTAGGAAAGGTATGTAGTCAAGACGAACAACAAGCATTTATTCTATTATGTCAAAAATTTAGTGATGTTTTTGCTTGGGAGTATAAGGATTTGAGGGGTTTTAACCTAGAACTAGCCCAGCATACCATTCAGCTTGAACCCGATGCAAAACTAGTAAGATAGAAACAAAGACCACTTAATCCCAAATTAGAGCACCTTATGAAGGCTGAACTGAATAAGCTAGTTGAGAGTGGTATTATTTTTCCTATCAAACACACCTCTTGGGTGTCGAATTTAGTACCAGTCAGGAAGAAAAGTGGGGAAATCAAATTATGTGTCAATTTATGAGATTTAAATAAAGAATCATTGAAATATTATTACCCACTCCCTTCCATGGAGCAAATTTTACAGGTAGTTTATGATTCTAACAGATTTTCTTTGCTAGATGGTTACTCAGGTTACAACCAGATTCTGGTTAAGCAGGAAGATCAGTTCAAAATAGTGTTTACAACTAAGTGGGGCACGATGGCCTACAAGAAGATTCCTTTTGGCTTATCCAACGCTGGAGCAACTTTTCAGCATGCGATGGATATGGCCTTTCACAACCTCATGAACAAGTTCGTTCTGGTCTACTTAGATGATATTACTATTTTTTTCAGAAATGCTAACGAACACCTTGGTCATTTGGAGCAGATTTTTCAGAGATGCAGAGAGTTTGAAGTGTCTCTCAATCTGAAAAAAGTGTATATTTTCAGTGCACAAAGGAAAATTGCTTGGACACATTGTTTCAAAGCAAGGTATTTCTATAGATCTTGAAAGAGTTTCCACAATTCTTGAATTGTCGTTGCCAGCTCACAAGAAAGGCTTGCAAAGTTTTCTTGGAAGAATAAATTTCGTGAGGAGGTTCATACTGAATATTGCAACCTTGCTACAACCCCTCACTTCTACGCTTAAAAATAATATGCCATTCAGTTGGACCAAAGAAGGTAAGAGGAGCTTTGAGCAGATAAAGGAAGCCCTTGTAGCCGCTCCTACTCTCATTAATCCAAACTTTGACAAATACTTTATTCAATATTCTTTTGGAGGAGTAGATACAGTTTCAGCTATGTTATGCCAGCAAAACAATGAAGGCTTGGAGCAGCCTATAGCATTTTTCAGCCAAGTATTACACGATTACAAGGTAAAATATTCTTTTGTTGAGAAGCATGTTTTTTTTGTTGTAAGAAATTTAAAGAAGTTCAGGCATATGTTGTCCAATAGCAAGATTCATTTGTTGGTAGCTCATTCAACTGTTAAAGATTTTCTACATAACAAAGATATTAATGATAAGCGTACTGGTTGGATTACCAAAGTAATGGAATTTGACGTTGATATAAAGGTAACCAAGATCATTAGAGGCAAAGGTTTGTGTGAACAGATTTCTAGGAATAATGACAACAACTTAAAAGAAGCTGCAAATACAGAAATAGTGCTAAATAATGATGTTGCAGGTGTTGTTCCAGCATCTCCTGCTACATGATTGCAGCAAATGATGCATTATTTACAAACTGGTGAGTGCCTCGAAGGCTTAGACAGAGAAAAACAAAGGTATTACAGATTACAATCCATTCCTTATGCAATCATTGATGGCATTCTTTATAGGAGAGATTTCCAAGGCGTTTTGCTGAGATGTATTCAGCCTGATCAAGTTGACAAGCTTTTAGTAGAGTTTCATGATGGACCTTTAGGAGGTCACTTTGTTGCAAGAACAACAGCTCTAAAAATTATGTGAGTTGGTTATTACTAGTCAGATTTGGTTAAAGATGCTATTGCTTGGGTCAGAAGATGTGAGAAATGTGCTTTATTTTCTAGAAAATAGAGGCTTGCGCCGCTGCCCTAGCATCTGATTTTATTAGAACAGCCCTTTGCTAAGTGGGGCTTAGATTTTATTGGTCCTGTCAATCCACCTTCAAGCACGGGTCATAAGTAGATTCTTACTACCACATATTATTTTACAAAATGGACTGAAGTTGTTGCTTTAAAGGAAGCAAACGAGACTTCAGTGCTTAATTTCTATCAAGATCTCATATCGAGATTTGGTCTTCCAGATTCAATCATTTCTGACAATGGTTTGGCTTTTATTGGTTTGATGATTTTTGACTGGTCAGTAAGAAATAATATTTATTTGAACACATCTTCCAATTATTATCTATAGGGTAATGGTTAGGCAGAATCTACAAATAAGAATCTGATTCGGATAATCAAGAAGACTGTCAAAGATAATCAAAGGACATGGCACAAAAAGCTGAAATTAGCCCTTTGGGCTGACAGAATAACCCCTAAAAGGGCCACTGGTTGTTCACCTTTTGTTTTAACTTATGGTAAAGAGGCTAAGCTACCTATTTCAATTAAGTTGCCAACTTTAAGCTATGTTAAGGAATTGGAATTGCTGAATGAACAGCCTCTTGAGGTGAGATTTGCATAGCTGGTAGAGCTGGAGGAAACTAGGAAAGAGGCTCTAAGGCAGCTGGAGATACATCAAGCTCAGATGAAGAATTCTTTTGATAAGAGGGAAAGACCACATGAGTTCATGGTTGGAGATCTAGTTTTCAAGTGGAATGAATTTAAAAGTAGACCTGGACGACATCCCAAGTTCGATGCAATTTGGGACGGGCCTTATGTGATCATGGAATGCAAGGAACACAACGCATTCCAACTTTCCAAGTTGACTGGCGATGTGTTGTCTATCCCAGTTAATGGGATCCACCTCAAGCATTGCCTCTGGGATAGGTTCTATCTCGTAGCTAAGTAGAAGTACTATTGCAAATAAGTGTGTTTCGCACATTTACTTTCAGTAGTTTTGCTTTCCCTAAGTACTGTTGCGCATGTTCTATTGGCCATCAAGGCCTGTTAGTTTACTTTCAGTTCTATTTTGTTTCTTTTGTTGTTGTTTGGAGTATAGCTGTTCAAGTTTCTGAGTTTCAAGAAGAGGCAGATTTGACTCCGCGCCCAATGGAGAGTTTTAAGGCAACTGATCTATGCTTAGCAAGCAAGCATTTAGCAAAAATTGCCAAAATGTTACCAATTTTTTGCCACATCTCAATAATGGAGTTGGCTGAACATTGTTCTATCTTAAGGTGAAATTACAGATTATGTTTAAGTGTTGTTTGCACGTTGTTCATTGTTCGTCAAGGGACAGTCATGCTTTAAGAATCAGAATTTCAGAAGTGTTATTCAATATTCCAAGATTAAATGAAGTACAGAATTGAGCATATAAACAACAGAGCATTTCAAATGCTTTCTTTATTCCATGAAATGATTCATATTTACATAGCTTCATTTGATTGCTAAAATCCAAGTGGTATTACAACATTGCATTGAAATGCATTTTCTTTTCGAAATGAAAAGAATAAAATGAAATCAAATATCCACACAATTCGTGGATGTGACTGTCACAGTGCATAACTAATAGCACACTACACTATGGAAGATGCAAAAGAAGAAATCACATAAGTAACGACATAATCATCATTGTCTGATTGGCTGATGGTCGACGTTGAAATGTTGCACCTTTGTCTTCTCGAGCTCTGTTGACCTGTAAGAGAAAAGAGGGGATGTTAGAGGCTCTAATTATGAAGATACCAATATGAATCACCAACAATAATGTAGTTTTCTATTAATCATACACTAAAACAATCAAGTGGAGGTGTAGAGAAATAAGCTGAAGGAGAAACATCAATATGATCATCATATCCTTTTTTTAATGCTAACATTGTTTGTTTCCTTGTACAAAAATAGGGAAAATCACAAAGATGGTCATTATTTGAAGACCAAGCATGTGGAGAAAAACGGGCTCCCACAAGGGTAGAGCTCGGCATGCTGCCCTTATTCATTACAAGTGGGCTGATAAAGAAATAGTAATTACATACTCATATTCATCAAAGGAAATGATATACAACTGAAAGAGTAAAAACAGAATTATCTATCAAGCAAAGCATTAAACCAACTATGCATTCATAACAATCAAGTAGATGCTTCTTGAAGGCTACATGTGAATAGTGAGTTTACTCCACTCAATTAATTCAACTGAGTACATTTATATCAAACATTGTTGTATGGTTCATGTTCTTTTTATAGAGTGTTATTTTTTCATCATGATCATATATCAGGTTCGGTTCATTAGTTTTCTTTCTCACAACCAAGGATAGTGAACAGGCATACATTTTTCCTTAACGAAGAGATTTGTTTCATTTTTCATCTCAGAAGAGAGTAAATTCACAGAACAGTTTATTAAGTGGAGCATAAAAATGCATGAAGAGTGCCAGGTTGAAGCCCAAGAGTATGAAGGGACAAACATTGCATTCAAATGGTAAATGAATAGTCAATTCTAGTTTGGCTGATAATGCAAAAACAACATTAGGAATTACAAGGTGAAGGTTGTCTCCAGAATGAACAAGGAATGTTAGCTAACTGAAATAATCAAGGAAATGCAGTCCATACAGTTGTGATATTTTAATTAAATCTCTGCATAGAGTAAAGCAGAGTATACATCGCATATGTAATCTATAGTTCTAGATTAAAGGGTTTTATGTATGCATGAAGAGAAATAGTAATATCATCTGGTCAAGATATGAGGGTATAAGCATTCATCTTTTAGTTTCTGACTGAAGCAACACGAGTAGAGAAAGGAGTCTCAGGAAACGTAGAGGAAATTAGGATAAGGAAGATACAATGCAAGGTTCACAGAAGCATATGGTACCACGAAGATAGACAAATAAACATAATCATATGAGCTTTACCTTAAAATTTTATCTTCCCTAGAGTAATATTGATTCATGGAATGGAGATAGGGAAATATTGGAATTTGATAATGCAGATGCTTCCTTGTTTTTAGTTTGCCTGTGTGGGCTTGTAACAAAAAATATGCAGGGATAGGAAACAACATTATAGTAGTAACTAAAAAGTAAACAAAAGATGCTTGAAGTTCAAGTATACTCTAAGTAAAGGATGCTTTATGAAGGTCATTTTTGAGATAAACATTTCCAGCATTTCGTGAACCTGTGGAGGGTGTTCAACAGTGATATGTTCAGATTCAGAAAATGCATCTGCCTCACAATTACCAAATACCCATAAGATGAAGTTCAGGTAGATACAAAAAAATACAGAAAAACAAAATTATGTAACACGATAAAAGATGCACCAAGCAGGAAGCCTTTTCCATAATTTCATATACTCATGTGGTGATTTTCAACAGTGATACCAAAAAGTGATTTTCATCAGAATATTACATACCCACATGGGGATTTCTTATAGGAAACGATACGAACTGGAGTACAACAGAAAAACACACCCGGATAGTCATATTCTTCAGAAAAAAAGATACCTATACAAAAGAAGTTAAGAGAAACAAAGTGCCAAAATAAGTGCCATGTTTGGTCGGGCTGAGTTTTAAATATATAGAGTTGCTCATTTTTTAGAAAGCCCACATTGGGGTTTTGAAATACAATACAAAATATCACAATTCTTAGTTTACCCATGAAGGGTTTGATGGGGTTTTCAATAGAATGTCAAAGAAAAGCACCAGCTATTATGGGTCGAGCCCTTAAATTGAATGCAAAATGAATATACATATTTTATTTCTCATATACCCACATTTGGGGTTTGGTTTTAAATACAAAAATTACAACTTGCAGTGACACCCATGAAGGGTCCTTTCAAGAAATAATAGAAGTGAAGAGAAATCATAGTAAATCAAGCCCAATAATGCTTTGAAATCTTATTTTCAGCATATACATGGTGCGTCCTAAGCATAGCCATAGATTCATAAGTAAAAGAGAGGTTCTTTATGTTTTTGAAGAAGAAAATATGTGCATAGAGCCAAGCCTACCAGTTCATGTCTATGGGAGAACACACTGGCCACGGCCAGAACGTTTGTAGGAGGCTCCAAACTTGAAGGTTTTCACCATGGCGGCCAAAGGAAAACACAAAGAACCTAAGCTCAAGATTCGAGCTCTTTCAAATAAGCACAGAAAGTAAAATAAAATGCATTAGAGACTGTGTTAAGCTGCGGCCACAAGTTCAGAATGAACTAAAAATAAAAGCCATATAATCTGTAAACAATAGTTTACCTTGTGTGCAACAAGAGCAAAAAACCCTCGAGCAAGCTCTCCCATAGAGTTTTCTAGACAAAAGCTCAAGTACAAGCTCATACAGGTTGACCAAGAAGAGCAAAGCACAAGAAATGAAAAGGGAAGTCAAAAACAAAGCATGAGCAGGCCATGGCCTTAGTGACCTTTATTTCTTTTAGAACGAAGTGAAAAGCCACAATACTTCAGAAACCGAGCTTACCCAGTCAAAGATTCAACTATCTAAAGAAGAAGATGAAGATTCTCAAACACACGAGCTTCAGATTGAGCTCAATCATGGTGGTGCTATCCTTTCAGGCAGAGCTCCATGTCTTTGAAATGATGAGTGCAAAATTAAATCATTTTAGGGTTTGGCTTCTTTTGTTCATGCCCTAATTTGAGCCGACATTATAATTTCCTTCGAATTTTCACCTTTTGAAATTAGCATGTGGGAAATTCGAATTAGGGTTACCTTTGCATTATGAAATCAAAGTCTGAAGCTAATGTTTGAAAGGCCAAAAATTCATATGCCTAGGTCATTGTGTTAAAGTCTTTAGGGCTTGTGTTTTATTGATACTCACCCTTGTGCCTTAGAGAAATTTGGAGATTTTAATATCTTAATTTTATTGTTTTTGAGAGGAAACAATGAAAGTATGGATGGTGAATATCTTATGACCTAGGGGTGAATCTTTGATCACTTAGGCTTTTTGTGTTCTCAAAGAAATCATTCATCTACTTTGTTTTTTGAATTGATTTTGAAGAAATCAATTAGGGATATTGATGAGTAGAGTTTTCTTGTCTATTTTTATGATTTTTTAGAAGAAAAATCAAGCAGTGTGTGGGTGGGATAAGGTTGTAATTCTTTTGCAAAATATTTCGCAATCTTTAATTGCAAAAATAGATAAATTGTAAAATCTGCAATGATGTAAAGCTGAGTCATAAAGCAATCCTTATAAATTGTTTTATGATTTCTTGCTATTTTTAGCAGATTATATTGAGATTTTCCTCTTGGTTGAGTTTGAGCTTTATCTTGGAGAGATAAGGTGTTTTTCTGGCTTTTAAAGCAGATTCAACCTATTTTTAGAGGCTTTACAATTTGATCATAAAAGCAGTGTGCTTTTTTCTACTTTTATGTTGTTTTTGGGACAGTTTGAAGCTTTTTTTCCTTGAGCTTCTTTGTGAGCTCAGATTAGGGTTTCTTTTAGATATATTTTGAAAAGACTTAGTCTTTTCTCTTCTTCTCAGTTCAGATGGATTTTCTTGCTCATACACATATTTGAGCTTGTAAACCTTTTTTACTCAATTTCAGATTATGGCATACTCCTTCAGTTTAATAAAGCAGCACTCCTATTCCTCAATTATGTTTCTTTTGCAATTCTAGTTGGATGTTATATTGTGATTTTTAACTTGCAGAATCCTTATTATGTCCTAGAACCATAATTTTGGTATAGAAAGTTCATAAAATACAGGTTGCATGTTGTATTTAAGTTTGAATCTTCATGCAAATTATTCATGTGTTTATTGTTCATGAGGAATTGTGAAATACTGTTGTTTTCTAAAAGTTGTTTGTGGGAAAAACCAAAGTCATCATTAAGTTATTATCAAGTCCTAAAAATCATTTTAAGTCATAGTTTTCATTTCAGTCATCTTTCTCTATCTCTTTCCTTCAGAAATATTTAGAATAGGATCAATCTTTCAGAGAACCAGCTCACTTTGGAGATTCCTTCTTTGTTCAGATCACCCACATCTGAAGAAGGTTTCCATGTTTTAGTAGATTGTTGAATCTTGCATTCAGCAGGGTGCAGATCTAATTGACAATAGTTAGATAACTTGGCAAATACTTGCTTTGTAGGTGCATCCTAGCAAGGTTTCCATATGTCAAGTGTGAACAAGAATACTCCTATCTATTTATCAAGTCAAAATTCATCGCACTAGGTACAGTGCCATCTTGGTTCTTTATACCTTGATGCATCATATCTATGTGTGTTATCAAACATAACGTAAGTATCCCTTTTAAAGTCCCAATTCCTGATAAGCAAATCATCCATCTCTCATCATCATCTTTAATAAAGTTGGCTTGTTGAATCCTCTTTTCATCGTCTAATTTCTTCTTTTTTGTGCTAACATCATACCAAGATGGTTAATCATCATCACTAATATATCCATCATGCATCCACAAACCATCAGCATACTACATATCATGTCATATCATATAAGAAACACTGATCATCTCACATGCATAGATCTATTAGTATAAGCATCTCATAAAACCATACATTTGCATAAAACATCCATTGCATAATCATATAGGCATCATCACATCATCCATCTGAAATGTAGTGCACCATCATTTTAAGTTGTTTAGGATAATATAGATTGGTTATTCTAAGCATCTTGAAACCATTTCATTTGCATCATCATCATAACCACCCATACGTCCATTTTGAACCTCTTTGTTGTGAGATCGGCCCTCAAATCAAATCTTTTCACTTGATCTCTTGAGGGGGGAATGTACCAGTGTACTTTCTGCTGGGGCATCCAAAAAAATTAGAATTTTTTTGAAATTTTGATCATGGTAAGTTTATTCTTTGAATCAACGCAGCAAGTACATTGCTTCAAAGAGGGGAAAAATGTATACATGCAAAATTGACATCATGCATCTAATCTGGATTCACTAATTCCATGTCATCCTTAATCATCTCATTATCATCATTTTCCCTCTTTAATTAAATAAATCATCTTTTGTTTAATTAAATCCTGATTCATACTCCTTAAATTAAATAAATCAATTTTATTTAATTATCTTCAAATGTTCCTCATCTAATTAAATAAATCAAATTTATTTAATTAAATTACTAATGCATCAATTTCCTCCCATTTGATTTAAATAAATCCAAGTATCTAACTCAAATCACCTAATCTTCACTTAAATTAATCAAACCATGATTAATGCTAATCCTAATCCTCTTTTCTCTAGATTTTGCAACTTGTGCTCATAGATCAATTTAATTGATTTATTAATTTATCATTTTGATTCAAAATGGCATCTTTGGGGGAATATTCTTCCAATTTGAATTTTCCCTCCCACGTGACTTGTCCCTTCCAACATAGCATTAACTCCCCTTACATGTCCCCCACTTGGCATTTAAGACTTTTTCTTCTCCCTCCAACAAGCCATCTTTTGAATTGGAAATCACCCCCTCTGTGGCACATTGACCAAGATGTGCACATCCTTCATCCTATCAAACCTTGAAAAAATCTTGTCATTGGTTTTTATTTTGTCCCACATTCTTCATATCTCTCATTCTTCTATCCTTCTATTCTATAAATAGAGACCCTCTCTATTGATTTAATCCTCCACAACTCCACATCATCTTGCATCATCCATCATCCAGGAGCTTATCAAGGATTGGGAAAGGGTTTCTTTCCATATCAAAGAAGCACCAATCCACTATGAGATAGAGTTTTCATCATGTTCTCATATGCTTTTGTTTAAGTTTCATTGTTTATTTTTTTTGCAATATGAGGGATGATGTGTTATTTCATAGGAGCATTTGTAGGTTTTCTTAGCTTGAACTAACCTATTACTAATGAGTATTGAGGTTTAGATTGTGTGCAGATTTACAATGCTCACAATTACAAAGGCTCACTACCAAAATAGGACTCACTGTCCAACAAGGGTTAACCACTCAAAGGGCTCACTACCACACATATATAAAGAATATAGAAGAGATATGTTGCATAGAGAATAAAATCTCATTGCAACAGAGATTTCCACCACGATTCACTCAACTACTTGCAAACATGAATGAATGATAGATTACACCTTTAGCTCACTACTTCCAGAAACTTAGTATTTATATTTTGCATTGATATGAAAAACTCACATCACATACACACTCATTCGCATATATTTCACATCCATCTTTCTCCACTTCTTTGCATCACACTTCCACCAATATCTCATCCTTTATTTATACCATCTTCAACTTTGAAACATATCCAAAGTCGGCCATCCATCATTTAAATTCAAGTTAGGTCAAGGCCAAAACATTTTAGGGTGGAATTAGAATGAGGGTGACCCAAACACATGCTTGATGAGGACCCAAATAAGTCCCAACACAATTCAATAACTTTGAAAGTAGTGTTTAACACAAGGTTGACCAAACCAATGTAAAATACATAGAACAATTAAGCACACACAACCCTTAACACGATCCAATCTTTCCAGAAAACAAAATTATCTTCAACACAATCATAACAGCTTAACTCTAGAATTTCATGTCATAAGACTCAGGGTAAAAGTACAAAGTGTGTCACACTTTTGGCCAACTTATCAGCACAAGTGAATTTAAGTATTTCTAACTAAAAATAAATTTTGGTCAAACATATGATCTTGTAAGATTCATTATAGCTAAGTTATATATGTCCAAAACTTTTCCAACTAAAATTTTTGGCTAAATGCATATGTAGCACCACTTTGAGGCCAATTTACCAAAAAAATAGATTTATTTGAAAAAATTGATGTTTCAACAACTTCTACTCATGTAAATAACATTTTTCTTAAACTATAAAAATACCCTTTTGTAGATCCATAAGTTTAGTTTTCAAAAATATATATATTAATAATTTAATTATTATTTATATTTTCTTTTTATTTTTATAAAATTAGGTTATCAATACAAAATATTAGGTTGATTACCTTTTCAAGGAAAAATAGTAAAACTTATTAAAAAAATTTGAAAAAATATGATGCACTAGATAAAAGAATCTATGTCAAGATGATTTTTTTTCATTTTAGATAAATAGACAATATTAAAGTTGGCGTCGAGTGGAAATAGCTATGTTTTAATACGTACACATTTTAATATTTATTTAAAAATATAATATCCATGGACTAAAAGCTCAAGTTAAATACACACAAAAAATTGATGGAAAAAACGATAAAAATTACAATATAAAGATTGGCATCTCATGGAACTTCATTTTTTAGCATTTTTTTAGGAAATAAATTATAGTGTCAATTTATAAAAAACTATATTCAACTAATTTTTTAATTTTTTTAAAAAAATACAAGAATAAAATATCCTAAAAAATAAACATTTTATTAGTTTACATCATTTTAAAATTCAAAACATATATGTCAATTTTTAGTGATTCAAGTTTAAAAGTTGGATTAGTGTTCATCGTTTCCTTTAAAAAGTGTGACACACCTTTGTAATTTTACCCTCAACCAAGAATAAATCTAGAGCAACTACATTTCTCTCGAACCTCAGCCAAAAACCCTAAAAAACATAGCTCACAATTAGTGAACATAACTCGCACTATACAATGATCTAGAAACCCAAAATCTGCATATAGCAGCTTTCAACAACCATGATCAACATATATGAACCACAAAAACATAGGAGAAAATCCTGGAGCAAAACTCAAAGCAAACACTGAATACCTTCAACCTTTCTCCATTACAATTTTCTCAATATTCTCAACATATACAGCTAATAACCTGTTTCCATGGCATCAATGACAATAGCAACTAGTTGATAACTAGTTAACTAGTTAACATCAATGACAACACCTTCATTCTCACACTAATCTCCCCCTTTGTCATTGATGGAAACACATGATGTGAAAAACCATGAAAGGAAACACAATAGCTCTTAATACACTTTTCATGATTTTACTTTATGTTTCTCCCCCTTATTAGATAATCCTTTTTTATCTTCCTCATCTCCCTAGATAATATTTTTCACATATTCTGCATCTCCCCCTTTGACATCAATGGAAAAGGAAAAAGATATTTTACATTTATTTCCCCTTTGACATTGAACCATAATAAAATGGTGAATGCTTAGAACACCACTATTCTCCCATGATCATTCAATGATGTCCTAGGAACCTTAATTGGATTGAGTATCAACCTTAAAGGTGATTCAATTCTCAACAAGGAAGACCTAGGAAGGGGTTCTTTTAGCTTAAAGGGGTTCACCACAAAGGAAAATCTTGGAAAAGAAACTTTAACATTCAACCTACAAAACCTAGTAACTCAAGCTAAATGAAGGATGCAAATGATGAAATTATGCAACAGGAAGTTATGATGTTTGTACTTGGGAATTCCATAAATGAAACAAGGATTTTGGAAATGTAAAAATGTTGTCAAAAAAGTGCTATGGAGGACTAAGACGCCCTTATTGTTGTCTTAGTCCCACTATTGTTTTTTGGGGAAGATACAAAATCTTTAGATGTCGGAACCAAATCTAGAATAATTTCTGCAAAATACCTTCAAGAGGACTAAGATGCCCTAGGTGGTGACTTAGTCCCATCTTGAATTTTTGCAATCTTTGAATGTGGTCCTAAGGCTCAAGGTCTACACTTCTTCTTAGATCTCAGGTTCTGAAACTTCTAGATATGGCATGTAAGTGAGTTTCCATGAGGATGAAAAATTTGCAATGCAAGTTTCCAACTTTACAACTTTGCACTTCAAATTATCTTGAATTATTCAACCTAAATCTGCAAACACAAACAAGCAAGAGAGGAAAAACTTGTTGATTGTTAGTAAATGGGGGTTTTCCTTGGTCAAACCCCTTGTTGGTAATTAAACCTTGAAATGAAATGAGATAATGAAGGGAAATGATGAATGAACAACATGCAATGTTACAACTCACCAAACCCTTGTAATAAGGTGCTACAAATATGCTTGAAATGGCTACAACGAATGTGGTTCTTGGCTCTTTCTTGAAGGATGTTGATCTTGCATAAATCACTTGCTTGAATCATAAACCCTACATCACAAATGTTAGCACAATAACAAACATGATGCAACAATATCTTTGATATGATGCTTGAATCTTGATGAATTGCTCTTGATATCATAAACTTGACTTAGGAATGAATACTTGAATGCTTGTTATCATAAATGATTGAAAGGACCTTGTATTTATACTTATCTATGCTTACTATCTTGAAATTACACTACAACAAGCCAGAATATTAATTCATTAATTAAAGGAGGCTAAATCTCGCCAAGATTTGAAATTAAATCGTGAAAATACCTCAAGGGAGACTAAGATGCCCTAGGTGGCATCTTACTCCCAAGACATGAAACTCGGGGCACAAACTCCAAAAAGGGTCCACTTTAAGGCACTTTTGAAATTAGGGTCCCAAGACCTTTAAAGGAAAAAGACACCCTAGGTGGCATCTTAGTCCCAACCAAAAAATCAAGGACACATAGCTAGAATCATTAAATTATCATTTATCCACTGATAATTGTCGGGATTAGCTAAAAAAAATATAGTTCATTGAGCTTGTGGATGCAAAATAGGACCAATTAAGACATAAATAGGGATAAATAAAGCAAGGTAGGCCTAAACAAGTGTGAAAATGCAAGGGTATGCATTTTCCTACACTACATTTAGCCCCCACTTTAGTGAGAGGAGGAACTTGCTTCAAACTAACACTAAAGTAGTCAATCACGCAATCAAGAGGGGTTCAAATGTATGAATGCTAGTAAGATAGTATGACAATTACCAAGAGGGTAGCCAAGCCCCCAAGATCAAGATCCTATGGAAAACCAACATAGGAACAAAGGAACACACATGTGGATGATATATGAAGCCATAACCAAATCACAAAAAAAATACCATGAAAGACATAAAAAGGAAAAAGGAAAAAGAAAAATGCAATGGATCAAGCTTCGATTGGCCATCCAAAACATTGTGGACAGGGTCTAGGCTATTTTTCCAAAAAGGTTTACAAGTGGAACGCGTTGTCCACTAAGCAAACAAAACACATCCTCACAAGGGCTAGTGAAGCTAGTTGTTCACTAGGTGAGCCCCAAGAGGTCCATATCAAAGTCATACCCCCGTGAATATGATAAGGACAAAAGGAAAAATGCATGCTCACAAGGGCTAGTGAAGCTAGGTGTTCACTAGGTGAGCCCTGAGGAATCATACCAAAGCCATACCTCCATGACTTTAATAAGGTACAAAAATAAAATAAAAAATGCTCACGAGGGCTACTAAAGCTAGGTGTTCACTAGGTGAGCCCTGAGGAACCATACCAAAGCCATACATCCATGACTTTAATAAGGTACAAAAGGAAAAATGCAAAAAGAGAGAGGGATGTTCAAAGGGATTTTACTTCATTCATGTGAGGTCTTAATCTTAGGGGACATCATGCTTAACATCTCCAAGAGAGGACAAATACAAGGTCTCATCTTGGGGAACATTGTACTTAATGTTTCCAAGAGAGGACAAGTGCAAGGTCTCATCCTGGGGAACATTGTACTTAATGTTTCCAAGAGAGAACAAGTGCAAGGTCTCATCCTGGGGAACATTGTACTTAATGTTTCCAAGAGAGGACAAGGAAATATCACACTCTCGAAGGAAATCAAACCCAATGACACTGTGAAGAAAAGGACAAAATGCAAGAAGAAAGGAAATCACACAAAGAACATGAAAACAAATGCAAATGAAATCATGCCAACATAATGCCAATGTATTCCCCCACTTTAAAGAAATTGCTAAACGCCATGTTGTAATCAATTACTTTAAAGTAGACAAATTTTGAAAAAGGAAGAAGGAAAAGAGAGGGTTGCCCCCAAGAAACACATAAGGGATCTATGGATTCAGGGTCAGTATTTGTCTTTGTTGCAATGCTATTAGAGAGCTTGGAATTATCATCATGCCCCAAATACACATAGAACTAGAATAATGACACAAAGAGAGAAAATGAAAAATGAAAAACCTTTTGGGTCAACATGGAAGATACATAGGGTGTCTCGATGCCTTGCATCATCCCCAAAAGGAAAACACAAGACAAAAATGCAAATGAAAAAAAGAGAATGAAAAAGCTTTTGGGTCAACATGGAAGAGACATAGGGTGTCTTGATGCCTTGCATCATCCCCAAAAGGAAAAAACAAGACAAAAAGGAAAGGATAAATGAAAATAAAAGGTAAAGACCAATGAAAAGGCGAAAAGCTTATGACATAGAAGAATGAAGGAACAAATAGAGGAGTGCACATAGAGAGGAAACATCAAACAGAACATCATGGGGGATCACATTACACACATGCAATCACACAAAAGAAAATGAAAATGAAATAATGCAAAAGACTAGTAAGGAACAAGTGAGTCAACCTAAAGCAGGTCATCTGACTCCCAATATCAGTCTATATAAGTGGAAGGTAGACAATGAGCCTAAGGGACAACGACAAATGCATTACTAGGACAAGGCTATCTACTTCTTTCCCCCATTGAGTGCAAGACAAGAATGAGCTGAGTTAATTGATGAGATGAATGCTAGAGTGAAAATTAGTATCAATTAGAGGAATTAGGTTCCCCCACATAAGGAAGAGTACCAAACTCCTTAAAATGTTGAATTTTATTACTCAAATCCTTACATTCATTAGTATAATGACCATGAACTCTATGATATGCATAAAATTAATTCTTGCAGTAAATTTTCTTTTGTGTTATTGGAGGGAGGGATATCAAATGATCTTGGAGGAGTCTCAACAAGATACCCTCTTCGTAAAAAGTAGAGGATGTTTTATTATTGTGTGACAAAGATATCTTTTGCTTAATATAAGATGTCATACCTACACAAGACTCTTTAGAATGTGAGATTTTGTTCTCTCCTTTATCTAAGGGTGTAAAATCTATCCAATTAAAATCATTAGTGTTTTGTGTGATGAAATTGACATTAAGTGAAGATCTTTTTTTTTTTTCATTTCTTGCAAAGGATAACAACCAAGACCACTAGTGTCTAGGAGTTCAAGATACACTAATGTTAAAGTTGGCTTAGAGGAATCTTTTGTTAAAGTGTTGATATTGAGTGAAGGTTTGTTTGTTTGTTTCGAGGGGCAATAACCAAGACCACTAGTATTTTCTTGCATGTGAAGCTCTATAGGGACACTGATACCTTATTCTCTAGCATCACATCCTTTTCCACTATAGCCCAGTTGTTTCATAAGCTCATAACATTTTCCGTTGAGCTTCTTCATCTCTTTAGGATTTGGTGGTTTTTGATAGTTAGTTTCATTGAAGTTTGTTGTATAATTTTCTTTTAGAACTTCTAAAGTGATTGAGGTGGATGCTTTTGAAGGGTCGTCTAAATTTTGTGTTGACCTTACCACTTTTTCTTTTCCTTTTTCAAAGTCTTTGTTTATGATCTTGTATTCTCCCATGGATGTAGGTTTAAAGTCTAAGGAACCCCAATCATCTTCTAATAGATTTGTGACTTCCTCAATATGTTTTTCTTTGTATTTTGTTGCACGGGTTCCACTTGTGTAGTTGGGGTTAATATTGCCAAAGGATTCTCCTTGTTTTTCTCAATGTTCAAACAACTATTTGGATCAGGTTCAGCTTCAATTTTGTACACTTTGTTGTTGTAGACATACTTCATTTTACAATGAAGGGTAGAAGGCACCCCATTCATTGCATGAATCAAAGATCTATCTAAAAGGAGATTTATGAAAGATCATGAGGCATGACATGGATTGGTGTTTCTAATATGGCCTTTCCAGCTTTAATAGATAAAGTGATCACTCCAAGCAGTTGTTTTCTGATATTGTCAAATCCATTAATAGATAAAGATTCATGTTGAATTTTTGATTTATCGAAGACAATCTTATCCAAAAGGGTCACACTACACACATTAAGGGATAAGCCATTGTCAACAAGGCTTTGCTTTATCCCTATTATTTTATATTGATATATTATTATGAAAGCTTTGTGTTGTTTTTGCACTCCCAAAGGAGGGAGCTCACTTTGGTGGAAAACAATGTCATCATTTATTCCTTGAATCATGGTTGCTTTGCCATTTGGTTGCACATTATAAGGGATAGGAAATTGTTGTAAGGATGTTAGAAGCATAGTATGATAGTTAGGTGAATTCTGAATCAAGTCCCCAATGGATATCTTTGCAGGAGTATTCTTAAGTTGCTCAACAAGATCATACTCCTTTCCACTTTGTGAAGGCAAACGAGGGGCACTAGGCAAGATAGGATTAGAAAATGGGAGGGATGTTGACGGTTTTTGTCTTGGTGGCAGATTTTTCCTAGTGTTGTACATATGAGAAATGGTATTGTAACTCATTTGTTGCAAAACATTGTTCTGAGGTGGTTCAGGGATAAGGATGGGTTTGTTTTGAACTTGTGGTTTTTGAGAAGGTGGATAAATGATAAGTTTAGGTTCAGGAGAGTAATTCAAGGGGTATCTAATGTGCATAAACTCAAAAGATTTATCCTTATTTTCATGATCTCTTAGTGAAGGGGAGTCTAATGTCACTTCATCATCTTCACCTAAGGAATTATTGTTGTCAATGTTCTCATTTTATTCCACCATTATATCTTCCCTAGTACGAGAGTTTTTTGGAGAACTACAAACCAAATGTTTTTTACCTTCAAGGATTGGTTCTTTTGAAATAACATTGCAAGTAGGGGAATGATCAATGGTTGAATTGTCTTGCTAATCAATGATGTCATTATCTTGTTCAAGAATTTTTTCCTCATGACTAATTTTATTGGTTGTATTTTCTAATGCCAAGGCATCTTCCTCACAATTAGGAGAGATACTAGGAGAAGAACAAATGTAATTATCATGATTATCCATAATTTTATTCCTTTATCCTATAATTTCCTCCAAAATAGGATAGGTAGTAGAAGGATCATAAAGAGGGTTTTCATAGATCTTAAAGTTTTGATCATCCAACACTAACATATATTCACTTACACTTTCATCCTCTAGAACATTATCACAAGAGGTGAAGATGTTGGGAGATGAATGTAGACTAGTTGAAGTTTCAATGGTCTCTTGTTGTGTTATGTGGTCATCATGAATACCTATGGTTGTTTCTTCTTGTTCATTAATGTCTTTCCTAATAAGAGAGGTAGAAGGAGAGAAACAACTAGGATTCTCAAAAATCTCATTGATTGGTTCTTCTAACACCAAAATATCTTCTTCACCAATAGGAGAGATATTAGGAGAAGAACAAATATGATCGTTAGGATTTTCCAAGGTATCTTTCACCAAAAAATTTCTCATAGGGAGGGGATATGAACTATTTCTTAGCATTCCTAGAAAGGTAAGGTACTCACACTGTTTGACCAAAAATGAAAATCAATTCTAACCATCTCATGCAATGCTTTAGTAATGTAAACAATGTGTATCCAAAGATGTAGAACACTTTTATCCAATGTATGCAAAGCTTTAAGAATGCAAACAATGTATATCCAAAAATAAA
This sequence comes from Sequoia sempervirens, assembly GCA_007258455.2. Lineage (NCBI taxonomy): Eukaryota > Viridiplantae > Streptophyta > Pinopsida > Cupressales > Cupressaceae > Sequoia > Sequoia sempervirens. The sequence goes on from VDFB02086081.1 coordinate 242,464,539, forward strand.
AAGCACTTTTATCAAACTCATGCAAATTTTTATGAATGTAAACATTAAATATACAAAAGTGAAAAGTACTTTTATCCATATTATGAAAAGTTTTAGAAATGTGAGCATTTTCAGATCTAATGATGCTTGTAATTGAAATGATTTAAAAAATGAGAACCCTAAATTAATGTTTCTGACTTAGATGCATAAAATAGATGTTCCCACAACTTTCTAGACTTATAGTATATGTTACCAAGAGGCTTAGGAAGCATAGAAAAGCATATTTAAACCCTGAAAACTGTAGCTTCAAATTGAACAAGGACTAAGATGCCAGTAAGGGCATATTGGTCCTACTAGTGAAAATCTGAGGTTCTAAGAACTGGAACAAAAAGAAAACAACAGAAATAAAATTCTAAGCCAAAAACCAACAAAGGAACTAAGACTCCACGAAGGGCATTTTTGTCCCAATAGAGGCTTTTTTAGAAAAATAGAAAATTTTGAGTTGTTTACAGTGTTCCCAGATTTCCTACCTAGGGACCTGGTGTTTAGAAATAGAAAAGTGTGCAAATGAATGCAAGAAAAAGTAACTAATGACAAGCAATTGGATGCAAAGTTGAATGCAATTTTTTTCAATTTTGAATGCAATAAAAATGTTCCTAAATGCAATTAGGATGACTAACAATGCACTTTTCAGTTTTTCAATGACGTATAATGATGCAAGAAAGAAAAAATGAAACCTACATGCACTTTCACTAATGCAAATGTGAGAAACCCTAGATGCACTTTCACTAATGCAAGTATGAGAAACCCTAGTTGCACTTTCACTAATGTAAGATGCAATGAAAGAATGAATGCAACCTATATCTAGGACTTTAATGGACTTCAAATTATAAAATGAATACTCAAGAAGGTTGGGTTCACCAAAATGAACCTTAGAGAAAGTGGGAAAATGGAATGGAAATTTCCCACTCCTATTCTCTCTAGGCCACTCAATAATTTCCTAGGAGCCCTAGTTGGATTGACTATCAACCTTAAAGGTGAGTCAATTCTCAACAAGGAAGACCTAGGAAGAGGTTCTTTCAGCTTAAAGGGGTTCACCACCAAGAAAAATCTTGGAAAAGACACTTTAACATTCAACCTAAAAAACCTACTAATGCAAGCTAAATGAAGGATGAAAATGATGAAATTATGCAACAAGAATTTATGATGTGTGTACTTGGGAAGTCTGGAAATGAAACAAGGATTCTGGAAATGCAAAAATGTTTTTAAAAAGTGTTATGGAGGACTAAGACACCCTTACTCTTGTCTTAGTCTCACTGCTGTTTTTCAGGGCAGATGCAAAATCTTCGGATGTCAGAACCAGATCTAGAAGAATTTCTACAAAATATATTTAGGAGGACTAAGATTCCCTAGGTGGTGACTTAGTTCCATCTAGAATTTGTGGGATCTTCGAATGTGGTCTTGAGGCTCAAGGTCTGCACTTCCTTCTTCTTGGATCTCGGGTTCTGAAACTTCTGGATTTGGCCTATAGGTGAGTTTTCGTGAAGATGACAACTTTGCAATGCAAGTTTGAAACTTTACAACTTTTCACTTCAAATGATCTTCAAGTCTTCAACCTAAATCTGTAAACACAAACAAGCAAGAGAGGAAAAATGTGTTGATTTTTAGTAAATGGGGGTTTTCTTTTGTCAAACCCCTTGTTGGTAATTAAACCTTGAAATGAAATGAGATAATGAAGGGAAATAATGATTGAACAACATGAAATGTTACAACTCACCAAACCCTTGTAATAAGGTGCTTCAAATATGCTTGAAATGTCTACAATGGATGTGGTTCTTGAATCTTTCTTGAAGGATGTTGATCTTGCATAAAGCACTTACTTGAGACATAAACGCTACATCACAAATGTTAGCACAATAACAAACATGATGCAACAATATATTTGATATGATACTTGAATCTTGATGATGGCTCCAAATTCTTGATGAATTGTTGTTGATCTCATAAACTTTCCTTAGGAATGAATACTTGAATGCTTGTTATCATAAAATTATTGAAAGGACCTTATATTTATACTTATCTATGCTTAATATCCCAAAATTACACTACAACAAGTTGACATATGAATTCATTAATTAAATGAGGCTTAATCTCACAAAGATTTGAAATTAAATCCTAAAAATACATCAAGGGGGACTACGACACCCTAGGTGGCATCTTAGTCCCGAGGCATGAAACTTGGGGCATAGACTCCAAAAAGGGCCCACTTTAAGGAACTTTTGAAATTAGGGTCCCAAGACCTTTGGAGGAAAAAGACACCCTAGGTGGCATCTTATTCCTAAACCCAAAATCGAGGACACACAGCCAGAATCATTAAATTATCATTTATCCACTAATGATTGTCAGGATTAGCCAGAAAAAGATTAGTTCATTGAGCTTGTGGATGCAAAATAGGATGAATTAAGACATAAATAGGGATAAATAAAGAAAGGCGAGCCCAAAAAAGTGTGAAAATGCAAGGGTATACATTTTCCTACACTACATACATTAATACCAAAATACTCTTTCAATGACAACACATGACACTACCTACTCCCCCTGAGAGGTAGCCACCAAAACATCAGTCTAGAAGAAAGATAGATCCATAGACCCACCATACTGATGCATCTCCATATGCACCTAGTTCAAAAAGGGAGGGGAAATCACCTCTAACTTCTCCCAGAGATACTCAAAAGTATCTTTAGGAAGAGCCTTCATAAATATATCAGAAACTTGATCCTTTGTAGGTACATACTCAAGTCTTACTTCATTATCCACAACCTTCTCTCTCAAAAAGTGATACCTAATAGATATATTCTTTGTGCTCAAGTGCATCACTGGATTAGATTTGAAATGTTAATTGCACTTGTATTATCACAAAAGACATCTAAATAGGATCATCATACATTATTCTGATAGCTTTTGTGAAGGGTTTTGTTTTTATTGCCTTAGTCTTCCAATCTTTGGACTCCTTTTGTTTTAACTGTGGAAGTGTTCAGGTTAATGAAGGGCCGATAAGAAAGATGGTAAATGTGCCATGTGGTGGTTGCACGACTTTCTCTCATCATTTTATTTTTGGAGGAGCGCCCAAGACACATATCGGAATGGCGGAAGTTTACTACAAAACATTTTTCAGAAAACATAAGGTTTTCGACCACGCGACATGTCATCTCTCTATCCAAAGAAGATTATGCCTCTTATAAGGTAATATCTTTTGGAAACTATCAAAACTTGTTGGTTTTTCTTTTCTTGGTTCTTGGGATGGAAGCTTTGAGTCGATGCCTCGAGATGATGTGATTATTCAGCGTAATCCTTTTTCCAGGCTATTGTTTTTAGGATTTGATCATGTATAGGCTTCTATATTTGAAATATCTAAAACACATTAATGCAGTCACTGGGAGTTAATGAACAAAGATCTTTTGTGACCTAACTAAGGGTTTACAATCAGATTGTGAGCTATCAAGTATCAACATCTGGAAGCAATTACTTCTATACTGAGGTGATGTTTCTTTCTTTTGGTGGATATAAGAGGAGAGCAGTGAAATAATGAAGGGTTGGATTCCAAGTGACAGCTTTCTTTGTCAAAAGAGGTGTTTCATTAGTTTTCTTAAGGGTTTTAGAATTATTTTCAAAAACAAGTTACAAAACTACTTTATTCTGGCATGTTATATCTATTAAGGTTTAAACTATTGCTGGATTGGCATCTGATCTTTGTTTCGAAGTTCATTTTATAATTAAAGCACAAACTATTGAGGAGAATTTGTTGAGACTATGCATGGATGGAATTTTTCAAGGTTTCTTTCTTTAAATTGTCGTTTTGAATGAAACATTGTGTCGTGCAAGTTGTATCTAGATAGTTTAAGTAGTGGATTTCTATGCTTTATGATTGTATGGTAGAATAGTCACTTAGGATAATTGGACTATGTCATTGGACTTTTCTATTTTTCTAAAAGTTGTTATCTTGTTGTGCTATGTTGCATTGGGAGATAGAGTTCTTGTGATTTATGAAATATTATTCTTTTACTCATAAGAAATCTTTATGTTTGATCGGACCTTAATGAACACTACCTACAGAAAGATCTAAAAGTCTACACTGTGCTTGAAGTTAGCCTTTGTTGTTTGTTCTCTTTCCAAAAATGAGGGTTTGTGGCATTCTATGTCTATTTATATCAATCATAGGAATAATTCGGGTTTGAAATGTTGTGAAAGCTTTGGTGCATTTCCTTTTATGTTTTATATTTACATTTTCTTTCTCCCCTTATCTCAAAACCCCAAAAGAAGAGTTGGATTTCTATAAAAAACCTAGAGGTATTCAGTTAGACACAATTTGTCCCCCACTCACTGAATTTCCCATAAGACTGTTGGAGATGTTTAAGCTTTGATGATCAATAGTTCTTTTTCTGGCATGCCCAGTGGGATCGAATTTTTTCTAAATGCCTGATTAGAAGTCAGAAATATTTATTGAATCAAGATAAGGAAGGAAACTAGAAGTTTCATGCCCAAAGTCCAAACAAGAGCATCCTCAAGAGGCCACTTCCAGTACTCTCAGTTACCTGCTTCAATCCCTAGAAGGAGAAGATAGAGAGAGAAGTTAGAGCCTAGTATCTAGAGCTTTATCTACTCCACTCAGAAGCTTAAACTTCCAAATAAGATTGCCTGTATATCCAATTCATAGGAATCTTTTTTCCATGGCTCATGAACCTCCCCCTACTCCAAGAAATTTTGTAACATGGGATAGTTGTAGTCCACTACAACCACCCACACCCCCAGATGTATGGCCTGGCATACCTACTAATTCCCTCAATGCTATTCCAAGATTCTCTGGAGAATATTTTAAAACCCCTTCCAAACACCTTCAAGATATAGCGGAGGTATGTAGGGTACATACTATAGTGGAAGAAAATATCACTCCTAGGCTATTAGCTACCTCTTTTAAGGGGAAATCTCAATATTGGTATAGATCTCTGGTCTCAGGTTCCATCCTTTCCTGGGACCAGCTCGGACAATGCTTGTTTGAACAGTTATTAGAAAATGGATACCGTTCCTTGCTACTGCAACAACTAATTCCCATCAAGAGAGCTCCACAAGAGGCCATGAGTGACTTCAACAACAGGTTTGATAAAACTTGGCAGAGGATCCTTGTGACTTCCTAACCCCTAGCTACAATGAAATTCATGTTCTATGTAAAAGCTATCAATCCCAACATTGCGGTTATGATAACTTCCATGGGGGGAGTATCTTTCCTGATGCTTATGAGTTGGTGGTGAAAGTGAAAAAAAGTCTAATTGATGTCGAGAATCTCCCACCATGACCCCCCATGCCTATGTTCACAAAACCCTCCAGAACATATCAAGGAGGAGCCTATTTGAGCACATTTTCTATGCAAAGTAGCACGTCAGATACACCCTAGTCTATGTATGTGTATCCCGCAGCACAAAGAAAATTTTCGGGCTCCAACTCAGTCACGAAAAATATTAATGACATGAAGAGTCTCATGCATACTCTTATTAATCAATTGTTCATCCTCAAATGGCAGCAGACAATGCCTCTGAAGCTAAATGCTTAGACCTACAGTGGAAACAAGCCTTCCTATCAATAGAATTCATACCAAGGGTTTCCCCGAAGAGGAGGCCAATAGATGACATCCGCAAACTAGATAGTTCTAGTCACCATGCCACTTCAAATGGTAAAAGGAAGACAAAGCAGAGAAATGATCCAAGGCCAGAATAATTTGGCAGAAGAGGATGACATATGTTGTTTCCTATGCAGTGATGGTCATCTTCCATAGAATTTCCCAAGGGAAAATATGAAAAAATGGATGGAAAAACAAAGAAGCAAAGGCCTGCTCTCAAACACAGATGAGTATAGACCATCTGAAATGGAGAATGCTCATTTTAGAGCACAATTGAAAGGGATGTCCCTGGAACAAGAGATAGACATTGTATCTGATCAAGCATTGTTCTCATGGGTGGAGGAAGAAGACACAGTTTATGCAAATGAAACTTCGATGACAGGAACTTCAGTGGTATGGTCGGATTACAACACAAGATCTAAGAGGAGGCTTACCAAAGAATACGTACAACAAGTTTTTTCATATCCACAGCCACGTCAGCCACCTCTATAGGAGAAGAAGGATCCATCACCCATCATACGTACAACAATTTTTGTCATATGGTGGAGAAAGAGACAGGAAAGGCACCAATCTTAGTCACGTCAGAACTCTTTCTTCTGAAAGTGAGAGGAATATCTCTATTCAAGCCTAAGGTCCAAATAGTTGGGATGCTTATTATGGTCGAGCAATTGAAGAAGGTGCCTGGAAATGTATCATTTTGGGACATCATATCAATTCCCGAGCAAAAAACCCTACTTCAAGAAGAATTAGAGGTGGAAGACAAATCCCACAGGTGGATGTCGCTCAACCATGCAATCAAAGTGGAGGCAATAAATCCTTGCTCCCCCCTAGGCCCTGAAAGTGATAGCCTATGCAAATGCTATGGGAAACACAAAGGATAAAGAGGTAAGCAGAACAAAGCCCACACCTTTCTTTTTAACACTTATAGTAGGAGATAAATTGTTTCATAATAATATGATTGATTTGGGGGCTAGCACAACTGTTATGCAAAAATAAGTGGTAGATGATTTAAAGCTTAAGTATGAACCCCTTGAGAAGGGAATCATGCAACTAGATGGAAAGAAGGTCTTGACCATTGGTTGGATAAGGGATTTGTCCCTGACCCTTTTCTCCTAGCCAAGCCAAACAATCATGCAAGAAGTGGTAGTAATAGACATTCCACCAGTCTTTGAAATGTGTCTATCAAGGGCTTTCATTGCCAAACTTGGTGGATACCTAGAACTTGTCTGGTCCCACTTGATTTTGAGAACCAAGCATGGAGAAAAGATGAAGATTCTTTCTAAACCTTTGCATCCCAAACATATTGCAAACAATGCATTCCTATGCTTTGAAGCCACACATACTGCTATATCTCAATAGGAGAAATATTGTGTTGAAATGCTAGAAGATGAAGAGAATACAAGTGAGCAGAATCCTGAGGAAGAAGTGATGCTCAACTAGTTCATTGATTCTGATGCATTCGACAACTTCCATGCAATCGGGCTTGGCACTTATGTAATTTTTGACGATGATCAAACTTTTTCGAAACTAATAAAGGATGAAGAGAAATTCGATGACCCGTCTGATAATTGTCTATGGACCCTATATTTTAATGGTAACAAGTGTAAAGTCAACTCTAGTGTGGGTGTATAATTACTCTGTCCAATAGGATTTGAGACTCTCAGAGGTTACTATTTTAGGTTCTCATGTTTGAATAATGATGTTGAATATGAGGCCTTAGTTCATGGCCTGAACTTTGCACGAAGAATGGGTATAAAGAGAATACAAGTTTTCAGGGATTCAAAGTTGGTAGTGAGCCAAGTCCACAGTCAAGCAATAGCAAAGAATACCCATATGAGGTCATACAAACATCAAGTCTGGGACTTGATTGAGAGTTTTGAATCCTTCAATGTACAAGTTATTCCCTAGTCCTAGAACAACATAGCTAATTGAATGGCATCGGTTGGGTCACAATTCAAACCAGCTTCTGACTCAACTAGGAAAAATGCATTACAGGTCATTTTCCAACCCTCAATTCCTAACAATGACAAAAATTGGAAAGTTTTCAATGATGATACTCAGATAGATACCTTCATACAAAAGGGAGGAATGGTTGCTAACACTCCAACCCCAGGGGAAATTTTTTTTGATGAGAAGGTCATCCAATTAAAAGGGAACAAGCTTCTAAGAGGATTGATTTCCCTCAAGAACCTCTTTGACTATGAAGATGCAAGAAACAGAAAATGAAGGTTCACGATAGATGAAAGAGATTATGAAGAACTTGATGTCAGGGGTGGCAGAAAGTTGAAAGTTAGAAAAGAGGTTTCGATTAAAGATAAAGAAAAACTAAGGGATCCATGTTATGAGTATGACAGAGTTATGGCTTGGACCTATGATGACCTTAGAGGTTACATCCCTAGTATAATTTAGCATACCATAGACTTGGAGGAAGGGTCTAAGCCTGTCTGATAGAAGCAAAGGCTTATCAACTCAAAGGTTGAGGAATTAATGGCACAAGAGCTCACCAAGTTGGTTGAGTCCAAGATAATATATCCAATCAAACATTCCACCTAGGCATCAAACCTAGTACTTTTCCAAAAGAGAAATGGTGATATTAGACTTTGTGTCAATTTCTGAGATTTAAACAAGGAATCACTTAAAGACCATTACCCTTTGTCGTCAATGGAGAAAATTTTGTAGACAATAGCTAGGTCTAAAATGTTCTCACTACTCAATGGGTTTTTTGGATATAACCAGGTATATGTGAAGGAGAGTGACCAACACAAAATGACACTTACCACTAAGTGGGGAACGTTCACGTATGCTAAGATGTCATTTGGCCTGTCAAATGTTGGTGCAACCTTTCAACAAGCAATGGATATTTCCTTTAGAGGTTTAATCAACTTGGTCACTTTAATATATGTGGATGATTTAACAATCTTTCCAAAATCAAAAGATGATCACTTTGATCATCTAGAAAAGGTTTTCCAGAAATGCCAATAGTTTGGGATTTCTCTAAATTTGAAAAAATGTGTCTTTGGGGTGTCTCAAGGTAAGCTACTTGGTTTTGTATTCTCAAAAGAGGGAATATCAATAGATCCTGAAAGGGTTAGATCCATAATGGAACTAATCTTTCTAGTAAACCAGAAAGGACTCTAGTCATTCCTAGGGAAGATCAATTTCACTAGTAGGTTCATTTCGAACTTCAGTAGTATTGTAAGGCCTATCACATTAATGCTTAAAAAGAATTTGTTGTTCAAGTGGACCTCTAAAGGAAAAGAGGCCTTTGAGAAAATAAAGGTAGTGATTTATGTTGATCCGGTCTTAGCTAATCCAGATGTTTATAAAGATTTCTTACTCTATCTATATAGTGGTCAGGATAGCATAGCTTCAGTGCTCACTTAGAAAGGTGATCAGAATGAAGAACATCTTGTTGCATTCCAGTCTAGAAATTTGAAAGGGTGCGAGATGAAGTACAACTTTGTGGAAAAGAAAGCTTTTTCCATAGTTAAAATTTTGAAGAAGTTCCGACACTTGGTGTCAGCCAACAAAATCACTATCCTCGTAGCACATACCAGTGTGTGGGAGTACATCACAAAGCGTGAAATCATTGAAAAAAGAGAAAAATGGATCACTAAGATCCTAGAATATGATGTAGATATCCAACCAACTAAGCTCTTCTAGGGAAGAGGTCTATGTGAATACATCGCACAAGAAATGAGTCTTGTGGCTAAAAATGAGATCGGTCGAGTCTACTCAAACCAATTAAAGTCCAATGAGTCTTGGGTTACTGATCGGACATGACACATGCAGAAGGGATATTACCCAACAAATCTTCCATTCAATAAAAGGAGGTACTACTGACTAGAAGGTGCTAGGTATGTACTAATTTAAGATGTATTGTTTAAGAAAAATTATGATGGTGTGTTGCTATGATGCCTTGACAACCTATAGGAGGAAAGAGTTCTTAATGAATTTCACCATAGCTTTGAGGGTGGGCAGTTTTTTACCAAGACCGCCACTTTAAAAATAATGTAGGTAGGATATTATTTTCCCTCTATGTTTTCCAAAGCACATCATCTAGTGCAGAAGTGTACACAGTGCCAATTTTTTGTTGGCAAAAGAAAGAATGTTGCTCAACCCCTGAGTCCAATTGTAAGTGAGGAACCCTTCACCCAATGGGGTCTATATTTTATTGGTATGATAAATCCCATTTCCAGTGTCAAACATAAGTGGATCCTCATGGCAACTGATTACTTTAAAAGGTGAATGGAAGTTGTAGCCCTAAAGAATGCAATAGAAGGGGAGATTGTTAATTTCCTTGAAGAGATAATGACTAGATTTGGGCCACCCAAAACCATCATATCTGACAATGCCCGAGCTTTTGTTGGGTCAGGGATGTCAAATTTTGCTATCATGCATGGGATTTTCCTTAAAACTTCATCAAATTACTACCCACAAGGGAACAGGCTAGCAGAGTCCAACAAAAACCTAATTAGATTAATTAAACACATTGGGTCAAAATAGAAAAGGGACTCGCAAAAACATCTACGAGTGGCTCTATGGAAAAATTGAATTACCCTGAAGCAGATTTTTAAGACCTCTCCTTATGAGTTGGTGTACGGAAAAGAGGTAGTGATATCCATTTCCATAGAAATTCCTACTCTACAACTATTGAAAGCCCTAAAAATTGAAGAAAATGGTGGAATGGAAGTATGACTAGCATAACTCCTCAAACTAGAGGAAGACAGAGAGAATTCCCATGGAGCCATGATCAACTGACAACAAACAGTCAAGTGATGGTTTGAAAAAAAGACATCTAGTCTAGAATTCAAAGAAGGGAGCTTAGTGCTAAAATGTGATGAACGTACTATAAAACCAGGGCAACACACTAAATTTGAAGCACTATGGAAGGGACCTTTCCAAATCAATGCATGTAAGGAAAGGAATGCATAAAAACTTGAAGATATGGAAGGCAATGCTTTAGGTATACCAGTGAACAGTATTTATCTAAAGATTTTCCATTAAAATCTATAGTTCTTTGAAAATTTTAATATTTTATGTACCATATGTAAAATTTTGTAAATATTTAAAAAATTTGAGAATAAGACAACTAAGGACACTAGAACCAAGTAGCATGTATTATATTTATCAAGAATTCTACATACATGCAAGCCCAAGGCTCAAATTCAAGCATAAGGCTCTCTAGAGCGAACCCAAAAGAGTTACAAAGAAAAATATTCAAAAGAAGGGATAGTGTGCAAAATCAGTCAGGAAGTGCCTTTGGTCATCATCCAAGAAGCAAAAAAGGCCCATCATTGAGTTTTATTTCTTTCATTTCTTTCTCTTCTTCTTTGTCTAGTTGTAAAAGAAGGGCTGAAAGCACAACAACACGAACATAGGCTCAAAGCCTACTCATTTCTACTCTGCACCAGGAAGTCAAAGTGTTTCCCCCAAGCCAATCCTATAACCCACTCTACACCATACTCACGTAGCAGAAAAATGGCCGTCGGCTATGAAAAATGGCAGTGTGTTGCAATTTCCATAGTGCGGAAGTCAGAGAGAAAGGGTAACCAGGGCACATCTATGTTGAAGTCCACATGCCTCCAGAGTTCCATGGCACTCAGATACCAACACCAAGGGTGGCCACTTGCACTATCTCACCAAGCCCTTCCATCAATGAGGTGTCAAACATCTCACGACATAGCTCAATTATCATAGGCTTGGACACGTTCAAATCCATCAATGAGGCCACGAAGCGAGAAAGCACATTGCAATTTCTCTGAAGTTGGTTCTCATCAGTAATGAAGTCTATGTGCCCACCACCCATTTGAACACCATCATGATAAGTGGGTCACATTTCTTAACCAGTCATTTGATTTTGTCGCTAGTAATCTCTCCCACGAGGCTGTATTGTGGCCTCCATGGAAGGAGTAGAATAGGGGTCCCTAAGCCAACATACATTCTGACAAAGTAGTGAATTATGGTGGAATGGAAATAAGCAGAAGACCAAATAACTTAAGGGAATTTATGTTTGAATGAATGTTGCAAAAGGTGGCATGGCTATATATAGAAAAGTCCAATTGGAAAACTCAACCAACTGGCATGTCTATTTTTGGCTAGACAACAACAAGAAAATTTGAGGCAGAATGGACCAAGGTAGATAAATCATAGGGAGGATCCCATAGAATGGCTTAAGAAATAAATTTGGGCATTGGGAGTAAATTCTCTCATGCACCGATTGTTGACATGTGTCCTTCACCATCATCAGTGCCAACTATCTCATTAATGAGAAAAGACGGGGGTTAACACGCTAAAACTCTGACAAATTAATGGTTACATTTTTCAAGGGTACTTTGCACCACCTCAACACATTTGGTATGACAAAAAGCATGCTTCTCGAGGCAATGTTTTCTTTTTATTAAGAGGCGAAAAGGAATGTAATAATTCCATCCTCATGACATTTTTGGCATTCCCGAAGGATACGGATCTCTAGTCCTCACGTATCACCCTAGTGGCATCATTTAATAGCCCAGTAGTAATAGCATAGTCTTAAGTGCATGAACTAGAAAGATAATTAATTACACTCAAAAGTGGTTTTTTCCTTTGAAAGAAAGGGGCAAGTGGTTTTTATCCCTAAGAAGTTCTTTGCAACTTTTGATATAGTCATGGTAGAACCTTCAATCTCTGGAAGACAGGCTATAGCTTCAAGTCAATGACCTGTTTATGCCAAATTTTTTGGGTGGAAGTCATTTTCCAATGCCCCAGCTGTGGAGGAGCAACCTTTTGATTGCTACAAGAAGGTGTCAATTGATAAGCCTATGAGGAGAGAAGTAGTGCACAAGATATCATCGACAATGTTTTTGACCCCAAGTTTTCAGTTAACCCTAAAAGCCTTAGAGAAGGTACATTTTAGAGAAAGGAAAAGTATGGGACAACTAAGGTTTTTACGCTTCGGCTATGGGATTGTGGTTTTCTACATTTCATGTTGCCTGTGGTGCATCCATGCCCAGAATTAGTCGATGCATGTGCGAGGAGATTGATGAGGTGACAGGGGTTATCCAAAATGGTAGGAAAAGGGTTACTATTTCTTCTCAAGCCATATGGGATATGTTGTGTATCCCTATGGCCTAGGATTCAGAGTTGTTCAATGAGGAAAAGATGGATTTTTTCAGGGAAGAAAAGGCTAGAAGAACAAAATTTTATGAAGAAGAGACGAGGGAATGACCAAACAGAGGTCATGTTCCCTTCCCCCTATCATATGATATATTCAAGAAGGACACACAAGCAGTATTCTTGATGTTGGCTTGGGTATTTGGTCTAGATGATGATACGTAGGTTCTTCCTTTTCAGTTCGGCTTGGATTTTGAGCTAAAGAAGGAAAAAATCCAGAGGCACTATGTTTTTATTGAGGTGATAGCTAGGAACATGTTGAACCAGCTAAAAAATTATGGGACTGATTCTAAATTTAGGTATCCTTCCTTCTTGGCTCATTTGGTTTTACATCAAAATTTTAAATATTTTGGGAAAAATGTGTTAGTGTCTAGGATGGATGAAAGGAGTTTTCTTCAACCAGTTTCTATGTGGACCCATATGCTTTCTAGAATAGGAGATTATTATGGGTTTGCGGATTACTTTTTGAGGCCCGTACTCCAAGAATTTTTACCTCTCCCTATGGGTTGTTTCTATCCTAAGGTTCCACAATGGATGAGGATCTCACTAAACCCAGTGGATTATTTCTTGGGTGCAGATTTTACATTTATCAGATTTCATGGTTTCCCCAATGAGTCTTTTCAACTCCCCATATTTGTAACAGATAGATTTTTCATGTTGGAAGCATGCCACCAGGTGATTGTTGTTGAGAAGATCTATGGCATGGGAAGAATCAAGATGAGGTAGTATTCACTCCCTCTTAATATTGCTAAGAGTCAGGTATCACTTACAAAGTGAATTTGTGAAGAAGAGCTCAAGGATATATTGGCAGCTTTGGGCCTAGTTATCATTTGTGATAAGTGGGATTATAACCCATGGTGAATTTATAGCATGAAGCATGAAGAGTGGGAATACTTTGAAAGGAGGAAGAACATGAATCGAGAAGGTGCATAGGTATACATTGATTTAAATAATATTCCTTTCAAGAGACCAAAATGGTTGAGTTTCTACACACCAAAGGTGTTGTATGACAAGAACCTTCCAATAAATAAGCCCATTAATACATAGCTAAAGAAAAAAGGTTGGTTGGAAAGAAAGAAGGAAATTTTTTGGAGATTTCGACAAGAGCTACATTGCCTTAACCTTCTAGTTGGACAATTCCCACAGGATGAAGAATTGGAGTATATTTATGATAAGGAGGCTAGTTCTAATGATAGGAATCCATATACTAGCCATGAAATCGATACGGAACAAGTTTCGTATTGGACTCCCCGACCATGAGAATTTGATAGTCAGAGGGATTCGAGGCAAAAGGATTCACGAGCTCCATCCTCCTCTAATGCCCAGAGTAAGGGAAAGAGACCTCGACATTCCACAAGAGCGTCATCTGTTGCAATCGTCGAGGGCCAAGTTTTGAAGGGGTCGATTTCTAGGAGATCAAAACAGGTTAGTTTTGGTCATGAAAAGAGAAGGTGGGTCGAAGGTCTAGGTGTATCTGATACGCTAGCCCAAGGTGAAGAAGAAGTGGAGTCTGCTTTCCAGGATGTGCCAACCACTGTAATTCAGGTAAGTTTTTCTCCTTCTTTTCTTCCTATTTCCACATCTTTGGTTAACCTCTCTCATCCTCCCTTGGAAAGGAATTCTCCATCCTCAGGCCTTGACTTAATAGTCCTAAATACATCCCTTCCTGTTCAGAATGAAATTCCTGACATTACCCTACATGCCAAGTGAGTAGCATACGTCTCAGTCATTGCTAACTCTGTGTTTGCCCTATCAAGGGACCCTTTTGAAAGAGCTAAAACATCCATACTAACCCCCACCCCTGGCCCATCAACTTCTGAGCAAACACCTTTCTGCCCAACCGTGTCTTTGTTTACCTCTACTGGTAAATCCCCTATTCAGTCTCAACTGGGAGTTCCACCATTTTCCATGATAACACTCCCTTTTGCCTCCCCCCATGCTCATACATCTGAGGTCTCCCCTTTTTTTACCCTTTTTGGTTTCCCTCCTGGTGCCCCTATTGTAGCGTAGAATTTTGATGTCCCTCAAACCCTCCAAGATCATTTCAATGCAACAAAGATAGCCTGAAAAAATGCTAAACAGAGGTGGCTTATGAAAAATGTTGAGTTTCTGGCCATTAAGAAATTTGAGGCTTGTTACAATGAGGAGTAGAATTCTCTCTTGATCAGCACCATGACACTGCTCATGGCTAAGCCTAAGGGGTAGATGCAATTGGAGGATTACAACATCTAGATGATGGGCCTAGATCTAACTAAAATTCATCCACGTGACAAGGTGTTCTTAGCTAAAACCACCCAACAGGTGGTATATTCAGACTATGAAAGGCTGGGTAGAAAGTTAAAAAAGTGTGAGACAGAGCTAGTGAATGTAAGAGAAATAGTGGGTAGGTTGCAGAATGAGCTCAAGGCTAAGGATGTTGAGTTGGCCCACATAATGCATATTCAGGGTAAGCAAGGGGAAGAATCAAGATTTCTTGAAGAGGAATAGACCCAACAAGTTTAGCTACATGCCAAAATTGAGAGATTAAAATCTAACCTCGCCACCCAGCATCAGACCAACGTGGAGTACAGAAGTACTCACGAAAACTTATAGAAATAACTGGGCAATGTCTAATCTCAATTTTTCGGTAGCATTATGAAGGCACAAGTGGAAATGGAAAAATTGAAGCTAGAAAAATAAGAGGCCATGTCTGCATTGTAGACCAGTGATTTAGAGCTATGTAGGATAAGCTTTGAGCTAGCAGACACTCTCAAGGAAAAGGGTCAGATAGAGGAAAATGCAAGGACCAAAGAGACTCAACTCAATCATGAGTTGGTTGTTGCTCAAAATATAGAGTCTCTCCAAATGCTAAAAAGATTGGTATCTTCACATTTGGAATGGATTGCAACTACATTTCTTGTTCTTAGGCCTTTCTTTCAATTCTTGAAGGATGTCCAAGAAATAAATGGTAAAATTGGCTCAATGGCCGATCATGTTCCATAGGCATGTGATTCTCGAGTGCCAGAATCACAAAGTTTCATTTCTAGACTTTGTGTGGCTTTTGACAAGGTTTTGAAAGATGCCAGGATTACTAACCAAAGAACCACTTACATCAAGGCCAGTGAAATTGTGAACTCCCAGAAGGTTGCCAAAAGGTGCAAAGATTTCCAAATGGTGTTCGCGAGGAGAGTTGAAGAGATCAAAAAGGACTTCAATGTTTTGATCAACTACGATCTACCTCTCCTTTTCTCCCCAGATGGAGATGTGCAAACAGTAGAGAAAATTAAAAAGGCTATCAAATAGAAGGATCGGACTTTTGCAGAACTCCCAAGTTCAAGCATGGTGCATGCAACTAATGAGGTTGAGTGCAAGATTTTTTTCCTTTCCTGCCTTTATCATTACCTTAGAGTGGTTACTGCAAGATGGGGGATCATGTCTTTCAAAGAATTTTTCTAGCTTGATCAAGCCTAAAGGCTCACCCATAGTACAGATTTAGCAACTGAAGAAGAATGGCAAGTGCAGCACTCCTCCTTCCTCAAACTTCAAGAATTTCAGAGAGTTGGGTTCGTACCTCCATGAGCGAAGGCCCATGTGAGTCACTAGAACTGTGAAGTTTTTTTTTATTTCCTTACTCTTCCAATCTTTGGCCTCCTTTTATTTTTACTGTGGAAGTGTTCAGGTTAATGAAGGGCCAATAAGAAAGATGGGAAATGCACCACATGGTGGCTGCATGGCTTTCTCTCATCATTTTCTTTTTGGAGGAGCACCCAAGACACGTGTCAGAATGGAAAAAGTTTACTACAAAACATTTTTTGGAAAACATAAGGTTTTTGACTATGCGACATGTCATCAATCTATCAAAAGAAGATTGTGCCTCTTATAAGGTAATATCTTTTGGATATTTTTGAAACTTGCTAGTTTTTCTTTTCTTGGTTCTTGGGATGGAAGCTTTGATTCGGTGCCTCAAGATGATGTTGTTGTTCAGCGTAATCCTTTTTCCGGGCTATTATTTTTAGGATTTGATCATGCATAGGCTTTTATATTTGAAATATCTAAAAGACATTAATGCAATCGCTATGAGTTAATGAGCAAAGATCTTTTACAACCTAACCAAGGGTTTGCAATTAGATTGTGAGCTATCAAGTATTAGCATATGGCAGAAATTACTTTTGTACTAAGGCAGTGTTTCTTTCTTTTGGTGACTATAAGAGGAGAGCAACCACATAATGAAGGGTTGGATTCCAAGTGATAGTTTTCTTTGTCAAAAGAGGTGTTTCTTTAGTTTTCTTAAGGTTTTTAGAATTATTTTCATAAGAAAGTTATAGAACTACTTTATTCTAGCATGTTATATCTATTAAGGTTTAAACTATTGTTAGATTGGCATTTGACCTTTGTTTCAAAGTTCATTTTATAATTAAAGCACAAACTATTGAGGATAATTTGTCGATACTGTGCATGTATGGCCTTTTTCAAGCTTTCTTTCTTTATATTGTCATTCTGAATGAAACATTATGTCTTGCAAGTTGTATTCGGATAGTTTAAGTAGTAGATTTCTATGCTTTATGCTTGTATGGTAGAATAGTGACTTAGGAGAATTGGACTATGTCATTAGACTCTTTTTGTTCTAAAAGTTGTTATCTTGGTGTGCTACAGTATTGGGAGATAGAGTTCTTGTGATTTTTGAAATATTATTCTTTTACTGATAAGAAATCTTTATGTTTGATTGGAACTTAATGAACACTTCCTTTGAAAATATCTAAAAGTCTACACTGTGCTTTAAGTTAGCCTTTGTTGTTCGTTCTCTTTCCAACAATGAGGGGTTGTGGCATTCTATGTCTATTTATATCAATCATAGGAATAATTTGGGCTTGAAATGTTGTAAAATCTTTGGTGAGTCACCTTTTATGTTTTATATTTACATTTTCTTTCACCCCTTATCTTAAAATCCTAAAAGAAGAGTTGGCTTTCTATAAAAATACCCAGAGGTATTCAATGAGATGTGATTTTTCCCCACTCATTGAATTTCCCAAAATACTGTCAAAGAAATGTAAGCTTTGATGGTGAATAGCTTTCAATTTATGTTTCATCCACAAAACTTGTGTAAAATAAGATGCAGTAGTAATATACTCAGCTTGAACAGTGGACAAGGAAACTGAATATTTCTTTTTACTCAACCAATCCACCAATTTGCAACCAAGAAATATTGTACCACCACTTGTACTTTTTCTATCATCTTCACAGCCAACCTAATATGCATTTGTATAAGCACTTAGTGTAAATTTAGTATCCCTAGGATACCATAAGCCATAATCCAGAGTGTCATTCAAATATACGAATATTCTCTTAATAGCAGAAACATGTGTTTCTTTAGGATCTTCTTGAAATCTAGCCACAAGACAGATTGCATACATAATATATGATCTAGTAGAAATCAAATACAACATTCTATTCATCATAGATCTATATTTTCTCTAATCAGCCTTAGGTGAATCATCATCTTTACTTAATTTGCAACTAGTCACCATTGGAGTGCATACCAGTTTGGAACCATCCATCCCAAACTTCTTCAACATCTCTCTTGCATACTTTGACTGTGAAATAAAGATCCCTTTCTCTGTTTGATTAATTTGTATCCCAAGAAAGAAATTAATCTCACCAAACATGGAAATCTCAAATTATTTTTGCATTTCTTCTACAACATATTTTTATTTCTTCCAAAGATAATGTCATAAACATATACAACCATAATCAATATTTTATCATTTTCAATTTTAAAATACATATTACTATCTATCGTACCTTTGTTGAAACCTTGTTGAATCAAATACTTTTCTAACCTTGCATACCAAGCTCTAGGATCTCGCTGCAATCCATATAAAAATTTCTTCAATCTGCAGACCACGTCCAATTGATCTAACAACTTAAATCCTTTTGGTTGTTCCATGTATACCTCTTCTTCTAGCTTACTATTTAAAAATGTAGACTTAACATCCATCTGATAAACTTTGAAATCTTTATGAGTAGAAAATCCTAAGAACATCCTAATAGCTTCCATTCTTTCCACTAGAGCAAAATTCTACTAAAAATCTATACCTTCCACTTGTGAGTAGCCCTTACACACAAGCCTTGCTTTATTTCTAACCACTTCTCCATTCTCATTCAACTTGTTTTTGAATACCCACTTTGATCCAATTATGTTTTTATCTACCATTCTAGGGACCAATTCCCAAGTTTGATTCTTCTCAATCTGCATAAGTTCTCTCATAGCTTCCATCCAATGTTCATCTTTACATGCTTCACTTACATTCTTAGGTTCAATCTTAGAAAGTAAACAAAAATTTATTTCACCAGCAACAACTCTGCTTCTTGTCAATACTCCTTTTGTCTTGTCTCCAATGATTTGACTATCTAAATGATTTCTCTACACATATTTAGGTTTCTTAGGGGACATCACTAAAGCTTCTTATTCTTCTTCATTATACTTCTCTTGCTCATCTTGTGGAGGGGTTAGAAATTCAAATCAAAAGCATAAATCATTGAGAAAATGAAACATAAACATAAACAACATTTATACCTTTGATCTTCCTCCTTGATTGAGCTACAAGATGCACCCAAGTCTTGTTGATTTTGCTCAAGATGGAAATGTGGATTGCTCTCAATTGCACCAGCATGAAATTAGCATAACTCAAGATGCTCAAATGATGGGATGAAGGCCCAATTTATAGAAAATTGAAGGGTAAAATGGAGGGATAGGATTGAAATTTAATGGAGGGCTAGGATTGAGTTTGGAGGTGATGCATGGATCAAGGAATGTGGATTAGTAGCATTGTGAAAAGTGTCACAATTAGGTGCATGGAGTAGAGTGAGGTGTGCTCACACAAGTGTGAGAACACATTGGGATGACGCCTAATTTAATTTTGGAGGCAATGTGTAAGAGAGTGGGGGCTAGTTCGGATGTGTGGCATTAATGAGACAAGATTAGGAGGTTGAGGTTGAATTTTAAATTGGAGAATATTGGTAATGATGTGGATTAGGGTAGTTAATTAAGGATTAATTAGCATAGTTAGGTGGGTGATGTTAGTAAACCATGGGTTTACTAACCTAGGTAGAGTCAAAAGTTGGAGAATGGGCTAATGGAGGTTAGTTCATTAATTAATCAAGGATTAATTAATGTAATTGAGTTTTTAGGAAGAGGGAGGGATTTGGATGGGATTAATTAAATAATATAAAATATTTAATTAACTAGAAAAACTATAGGTTTAGGTAAATGATATAATTAATTAAATAAAATATTTAATTAATTATGAGAAGAAATAGACTAATTAATTAAATAAATATATTTAATTAATTAGGAAAGGAGAAATGGGTAAATTAATTAAATAAAAATATTTAATTAATTAAGATGAAGTCAAATTGGGGGTGACTACACATCCTTTTCATGTTCTTCCACAACTTCTTCAATCCTTATGCAATCAAGTTCATCATATACATATACATCAACTTCAATTGAATTCTTCATTGCTTCATCAACCTTGACATTTGTGCTTTCTACAATCTTTCTCATTCTTTTATTGAAACATTTGTAAGCTTTTCTTCTAGTAGAATATCCATGAAAAATACGTTCATCACTTTTAGCATCAAACTTCCCTAAATTTTCTTCATCTCATTTGACATAACATTTGCTTCCAAATACCTTGAAATACTTAATAGTAGGAATTCTTCCACACTGTATCTCATAAGTGGTATTTGTACTATTGGATCTTGCTTGAACTCGATTGAACACATAAACAACAATGTGAATAGCTTCTCTCTTGTAAACTTCCAGTAGACCAGCTTCAGTAATCATTGATCTAACAGCTTCTTGATTTTTTCTATTCTTTCTTTCAACAACTCCATTTTGTTGAGGAGTTCTTAGAGTAGATAACTATCTTTTTATTCCATGAAATTCACAAAAAATATTAAAATCATGGGAGGTAAATTCACCACCTCTATTAGACCTTAAGCATTTTATTCTCAAATTCGCTTCATTCTCAACCATAGCTTTGAATGTCTTGAATCTATCAAATGCATCAAATTTATCTCTAAAAAATTGTAACCCATGTATACCTAGAGTAATCATCAATCAAAAGCATAAAGTTCCTTTCACCTTCTATACTTCTCACTCTTGTAGTATCACAAAGATCTATATAAATTAAATCTAGTAGTTTGGTAGTAGATTGTTACTTTAATCTTAAGTTGTTTCTTGCTTGCTTTCCAAACTAGAAATTCCTACAAATAGCCATAACAGGATTTGTAATCTTTGGTAAATCTCTCATGTCTTGTACTAAACTAATCCTCTCTAGGTTATCAAAATTCATGACACATTCTTTGATGCCACAACCAACCATCATTAATCTTGAAGAATGGCACATAGAGAGTGAAAACAAAGAAAAATCCTTTGGTTCAACATGGAAGAGACCTAAATGTATTGACGCCTTATGTCATCCCCAAAAGGAAAAAAATAAGACAAAATAAAAAATAAAGTTTACTACATGAACTAAATATTTTTGTGTGGGGGCATCTCTTATACTTCTAGGGTTTTGGACCTAAAAGGAGAGAGGTACACAAATCTTAATGGATCACTCAAGAATAATCCCTTGAGATTCCAATGCAAAGGAGATTGAAATCTATCAAAAGGGATTGTCCTAAAGGCTGAGAACTAATAAAAGAGATTAACTACTAAATGTAAACCTAGAAAATGCAAGATGTTTGAAAACACAATGTGATATGAAAAAAGACCTAGAAATGCAAGTAAACTATAACAGAAAATTTTGAGATTGAAAGTATGCACCTAGAGACTGGAAAGAGATGGAAGGGAGCTCTGGAATCCTATAAAATTCACTATTGATGCCAATTGGGACTCATACACCAAGCTAGGTGACTTAGTCCTACTTTGAGAAGACTCTGTTGGAACAGGTTTTAGACAACTAGGTACTCAAATCTTCAAAATTCATTTTTAGGCCTAGGATATGGAACTCATTCGCCACTAATGGTGAATCATTCCACCTCTAGATTTTTGGAAATTCAGAACATGAAACTATAGCCTTTAATCTGCACTTCTACTCCTGGTTCAGATCCGGGTCTGAAACTATAGAATTTAACCTATAGGTCTTCTCCAAGCTTCTTTTATGGTTTTGAAAACTTTGAATAGATTTGATAATTTGTTGAAAACTTTTCCAATCTTTCTCTTTGACAAATCTGCAACCTAGACTTGCAAATCACATGCAAAGAGACGAAAAATTTGTTGTGGGGTTACTGAATAGGGGTTTTCCTTGGTCAAACCCCTTGTTGATAAATAAACCCTTGAAATGAAATAGAAATGATGAAGGAAATGATGAATGAACATGCAATGCTACAACTCACCAAACCCTTGAAGTAGATTTCTGCAAACATTCAAGTGATAGCTCCAAAGTGCTTGAATGCTCTTGTGAATATGTTTGGAATGCTTAGAATGCTTGAGTGATTGATTGATTATTTTGTTGGGGGTGAAATGAGTAGAAAAACCTTATATTTATACACAATTATTCCTTAATTCCATAAAATACTACATCATAGGCTAACCTTAGATCTTAGAAAATAAAAACCTGCCAAAATTTTGAATTTTGAGTCAAAGGGGACTCATTCGCCCCTAATAGTGAATGGGTCCCACCTAAGGCATTTTAAGTGGGTGCCACAATTTAGATATTTTAAATGATTTTTATGGGTGATCCATAATTAGAGTTTACAAAATTAACTTGTAAATTAAATCTAATTATAGTAATTTCCTGATCTAATATAGAATTGTGTGATTATGCTTTTTAACCATTGAAGTTATAATAAGGTACACTTTAAAATCAATTATTGAAAAATAAACTAAATTGAACTAGAGAGAAATTGAGATAGAAGAGAGAAGAATGAGATAGAGAAATAGAAGGATCACAACATGCAGATTGATAACGGAGTTTTCTCAATGTGAGCTACATCTCTGGGTCCGCTTCTCAATGTTGGGACTACTTTATTGATATCGCCAAGCAAAATTATGCTTTGTTACAATACCCAAGCTCCAAAACCTGCATAAAATTTCTCACAATATCCTCTCAACACTTGAAGACACTCAAAAGGCCTTCATGCTTACAATATTCTCTTCCAAAGAATTATTTCTCCCAAAATGAACTTCCCCCAATAATTTCTCTTCAAGAAAATTCTACCACACAATAATTTCCAATGTCCCCCTTAACAAAAATCATCCCCTTTATATACACTTTTATTTTCTAATAAAGGGGTTTAACCATATGATTTTTGAAAATAAATCATATCTCCTATTTACAAGTAAATCTTTTAAAATAAGCTACCCCTTAAAATTCCATGGTTTATATCAACCATTTATCTTTTTACAATCCTTGAAAATATTGAATATTATTTTAATTCCCTTAAATATCAAAGATTCGGGCTATATAGTTTTAAGGGATTAATTTTTAAAGGTAAGGAGTTTACGAGCTTTTTTTTTCTCTCCTTGTTTTATGGGCAAGGCAAGAGGATTTTAAGGGATAAAATCCCACCAAATCCTCCTTGAAATCATAAAAATATTTTAATTTTTAAACCATACGTGTTTTTTTTTTTAACAATATGGTTTAATCCATATTTATGCCACCTTTTTCCAATAATGGCTTGCCACGTGGAGAGGTGAGATGACATTGAGTGTCAAGGGCTGATTGGCCATTGTGCTGACTGAAGTGATGACGAGGCATTGACTGGTCAACGTATGTTGCCAACTTTTACCGCTTGTATCTTGTGCAAATGGACTTCGTTTTCAATGAAACAAGTTGTGTCGAAAAGCTCTCAGTGAGCTCTTCGCGATGACACCCCATTTGACCACCTTTGACGACTTCAAATTTTTTCCCTTTTTCTAAGCCCTCTAGTTTGCCAATTGACCAGAACTTTGACTGCTCACAACTTTTGCATACAGACTCCTTTTGAGCCCGTGCAAGTTGCATCAAGTTTGTGTCAGTGGGCCCTACACAATGACATCAGTTTTGAGAGATTTTGAGATTGTGAAAATTTTAGGTTCTTCTAGATCCTACTGGATCATTCCTCCCCATTGAGAAGCTTTTGGACCTCCAAAAGGTCTATTTATGTAAAAATTGAGCTAGGGAAATGTTGCCCCACTTGCCCAGTATCATCTGTCCTTCCTTTCTAGAACCTGTACATTTGACTCATCATAACAACAATCAAAATTGCACTGATATTATTAAGTAAATTAGCCATATACACATCCACATTCAATGTTGTTGCTATCAACCATACACTACTGAAAAGTAGAAGGCTGAATAACAAAACTAAATTTGTGGATGAGAAAAAGAATGTACCAACATCATACTTGTCTTTCGTAACTAGAACAACCTTAGAATCAGATATATTTTTATTCAATGACACTTCTTGTGGTACAAACATAAGTGCCAAATTATTTCTTGCATTAACTACCCTTTTCAATTGTCTCATTGTCACAAAAGACTTATCGTTCTTAATTGAATGAGAATGCACAATGTATTCAATTCCTTCCTTAAACAAGTGATATTGATTATGTTCCCTATAGAATATTGATTTTCTATCATATAAGTACGGGTTACCCAACACAATTCTATAGATATCAAGTGGAACCACATCAAATTCAACCTCATCTATAAACTTAGATGTTATTGCAAATCTTAAATTGCATTTCATTCAACTCTGAGATAACAAAAATTGAGAAAGGTTATTGTAGAGGGGCCCAATGTGATATTGTAGGCTTAGAAAGAGAGTTCGTAAGCATCATGGTTTCAAAGTAATAGGCCGTCAAAGATTGCAGCCATTTTGCACTTTGGACCCTTAAGGGATCGAGTCGGTTGAACGTAGCTCAAAGTGATTCGACATGTTTGGGTGTGAAAGAGGACTATTCCTAGTGTAAGCGTACCCATTTGAACATGTTGGAACAATTTTTTTGGTCACACGAGTTGCAAAATGAAAGTTGCACCACTTTGCAACTTTGCATTGCTTGCATTTGACACTTTTTCTATCAAGTGAAAACTGGTCACCACGGAAAAATGACTCCGAGATAACAAAAATTGAGAGAGGTTATTTTAGAGGTTCCCTACATGATTGTGATGCCTCAGGTAGAATTCTTGTAACTAACATGGTCTTTGGGTAACATGTCAAAAATTGCTGCCCTTTTGCAATTTGGACTATTAAGGGATTACGCTGCATGAATTACAAATGTTTGAGGGCAGCAATAAATTTGAGAATTGAGTAAATACCATTACAAATGTTTATGTGAATAGATGGTATGCTATATTTATATTTACATATAATCATTAGGTTGATTTGTTTTAATAAATGAAGTTTTTATAATAAGTTAGTCAATTGGTACTAGTTATAATAGGGAGAGAATAAAAGAAAAAAAAAAATGATTGGT
This sequence comes from Sequoia sempervirens, assembly GCA_007258455.2. NCBI lineage: Eukaryota > Viridiplantae > Streptophyta > Pinopsida > Cupressales > Cupressaceae > Sequoia > Sequoia sempervirens. The sequence goes on from VDFB02086081.1 coordinate 242,489,786, forward strand.
AACCATCAATGGTTATTACACTCACTATATTAATAATATGATGTTTACAATAAAATGTGATTTATTTGGTAATCCTAATTCTTATGTTTGTGCTACAATTGTCTAATATGCTTCATACACCATTATGAACCCAAGTCCTTGTACTTGTAGGCACAATGCTTTCTCAAAACTATCAAGTGGTAATATAGGTCCTTGAAGTAAGGATTATGGATTCAAAGAATTCATAAAAGAAAATTCCCAAGTATGGGAATATTAAAATTCAAATATAAGCTCCTTCCATGTTCAAACTAACTAATGCTTTATTTGAACATATTAAGATAGTTTCTATGAAAATTGGGCATTTTCAGAAACCCTGACTTAAAATTAGAATTGAGATTTGTCAAGATCATCAAAATAAGGATGTTGCATTACTTTTTTGGCTAAGATTCTCTTCGATGGCTCATAAATTAGCATTTTCTACAAGGAGAAACCAATCAATTTTTAGTAGTTTACTTACAAATAGGCAAAGTAAAAGAATAAAAAGAAAGAGCATCCAAAATGAAAATGAAATGAAAAGAGATGGAATAAACATACAGAAAATAAATCCACACCATTTGGTTCCAAGTCAGGAACAGCAAGACTTAAATCTTGATTCTTCCATTGAGGATAGGCATGCTAGTCTCTCAACTTAGTAACTCTTGGCCATACATATTCATTGGGGATTCCAAGATACCTATTTCACACAACAACCTCTCATGAATAAAATAACTTGAAATTCGAGATGCTCTTATAATGTCTACATCATAGTTGCACATGATGAGGTTAACTTCAAATGAATAACTTGAAATTCCCTCACAAAGCTTCACACACACTTTTATAATCACATAAAATCAGAATTGAGATTTGTCAAGATCATCAAAATATGGATGTTGCATTTCTTTTATGGTTGAGATTCTCTTAGATAGCTCAAAAATCAACATTTTCTGCAAGGAGACACCAATTAATTTTTAGTAGTTTACTTACAAGTAGGAAAAGTAAAAGAAGAAAAAGAGAGAGCGATGGAAGGCACTTATAGACAACAAATCCACACAATTTGGTTCTAAGTCAGGAACACCGGGGCTTAAATATTGATGCTTCCATTGAGAATAGGCATGCTAGTCTCTCAACTTAGTCACTACTGGCTATATATCTTCATTGGGAGTTCCAAGATACCTATTGCACACAACATCCTCTCATCAATAGAACATGAATAGAACGTAACCAAACTATTACTTTCCAACCTTTTGGAAACTTGTAACATATTATAAAAATAACACAAATTAATCTTCCACTTAGTTTACTAATCTATAGAGAATATCCTACATCATTTTTTTTGCATATTTTTGAGAAAAAATAAAATACCATTGAACTTTGTATCCTTTTCCATAGTTCTAAACATAAAGTGTGCTACATTTGCAAGTCTAATAACTTCATCAATCACCTACATAAATGATATAAACATTAGATGATAGCATTTCCATCATAGCATTGGTATCATACAAATTAATGTGCATACAAGTACAAATTAATAAGAACCAATGTGCATACTTACAAATTAATCCAACAAACCATCTGGGTCTGCTCTACTCTTTATTGTGTCAAGTATTCCCTCATGGCTAGACTCACACACCTTCCACAAGGTCTTGTTCAAAGGTCTACCCCCATATTTGTTCAAATGAACATTAGATGCCACGACAAGGTTTGAGTAATGAAGAATCTTTCGATGCATGTCAAAGTCCTGAAACAACCAAAATTTAACACTCTTATGTGGGTACCTTCCGAGCCACGTTCCAGTAACAACAACTGATCCTATAGGGTATTTGATGTTTTCTCCATCTATAACTGGGTCTCCAATTTCTTTTTGGCCTCAACACAACAACACAAGTAATAATTTGTTCCCTCTTCGTTGTCTTCATCTGCATTAATTGTATAAACATGCCCTGTATTGATATGTGTAGCAAATTAGATGAAATTATTCAACATTAAAAATACACTACAAAGTAAGATAACAATAGGAATTTCAAAAACTAATCTGATATGTGGTCAAATTCAACTGATGATTCCATCTATGTTAGTTCTAATGCCATCATAGGGTGATATGTGTGAAGTGGGCTAAGATAACTTAATGATTATTTCTCAACCCACTCCTTTGACTCACAATCATCCTAGTCTTGCATTGTACATGAAGAAAAAAAGTAAGCCATCTTCCATGTATGGATACTCCATGAACCTACATTTGAGCTAAGGAAAGAGTGTAGCTCACTTGATCCTGTTAGTGTACAAAAATACTCATATGGTGCAATTTTAGTATCATCCATCAACCAAAAAAATCTACAAACTAAATATGTACCTTCATTACCTAGACCCATCAAAGCATTACACCACTCGATGATTGATTTTGCATTTTTCAACTTTGCATTGTCTCTATACTTTAACTCTTCTCATGCTAATTCTCTTTTCACACATTCTCCTGCACCATCATGCTCCCCCTTTCCATGTTTGACCTTAAAAAACTTCCACATATGTTGAACACCTATAATGAAATTCATCTTGCTCAACTGGTAGAACATGCACGAGTTCTTGATCTGTGCTACATAGTTATCTGACCATATTATTTGTTGACTGTATGTTATGCCCCTCTAAGCCAAATCACTATAGAACAACTAGAATCAACCTTGTACAAACTCTAGAGAATGTGTGTGATCATCACTAATATAAAAGTGATACTCCCTTAATACCTTCCTTTTGTCCTCTCTACTATTAGCTACATGAATGAATGTTATGTGCACAAATATTGAAACCCATGTAGAGTTGTAATATTGTGATTGCACCTCACACTATGGCTGTAGAGTGTAGTTCTTTGTAAAGTTGACCACTAAAACTATGCTTCCAATTGGAAAGGTTTCCTTGCATAACTTGAATTGTGTATCCAACGATCAAGCTCTATGGGTATGCCTTGCATACTCATACACTATATTTTCATGAAACATAGACATAAACTGATACACTAGAATCTTTTGAATAACCAAATCACACCTTTTTTCTTGATTACTATCTTTTGTAACATATGCCACTTTTTTATATTTCTTGAACTCTACTAGTTGCTTTCCCACCTCATGTGTGGTTTCCATATGTTGACATATTGGCATACATTACAAGCCATCGCAACATTGACATGAACCATCCAAACATAGTTTCTTGTAGAATATTTGGCCATCCTATATTTCACATAATTTTTTTGATAAGAACTCTCTTGAAGATTTTGGTGGGGCATGTATGCCACAATATTGCAAAACATCGTTATCATGCAAATATAAACATATAGAATGATAAACATCATAATGGTTAGATAATTCAATATGTAGTCTACAAAAACAAGTAGTGCATGTGTGATTTATCTTGACATAAAAATGTTTAATAATTTCAAAATATCTTTGAAAATTTTGAATTTGAGGATAATCCTATTGAAATTTACCAAAAAATTGGGTTTGATTCGTATCCAAAAAATGCCTTGGATGTGGCTCATGGTTCCAACTACTGATTCTCCTTCTTATCACATCCCTTTGTTTCAAAGATGGCCTTGCATTATTCTTCCAATAGTATTCAATTAGTGTTCTCAATGATTCAACAACTAGTTTATCTTTTTGTGGGAGTCTCCCCAAGAATGCCAATAATTTATTTGAATCGGTGACCTCAATTCTTTGTTGCCTTTGAATGACTTTTCATAAATATTTTCTATTAATTCTCAATTGTTCACTCATCTTTCTAATGAGATGATATCTCCTTGTTTGACTACTTACCAAAATCGATGTAATGATGCGTTAGGTGACATCACTATCCTTTGAGCCTAAGGTCTTACCCACACTCATAAGCATCCATTAGATTCTTCACAATAGTGTTTTCACTTGAAGCATTCAATGTTCTCAATCCAAGAATCTTCATGATGTTTCTATACTTTATACCTTGCATCATTTCAACAAATAGTTGACACCTTGCAGTCTCATGTAGCCCTTCAAAGAACAATTTCCAAATCTTATTATTATATCTTCTACAAGAGCATGTTGGAATCATACCTTCCATGTGCTCCAAAATATCCTCATCAATATTAATCAAATAATTTGGATTTCTACGCAAAATTCTAGGTGGTGTTCTCCTAGGTACATACATCTTAACATTAAAAATTCCATCAATATTTAAGTGAGGTGGGCTAGATCATGTACCTTTGATTGAGGGTGGAATAGATTTCATACCTTGAGGTTGACATGGGGATGATGGTGTACCTTCTTTGTCAAATCCAATTGATTATGTGCTCTCAACTTGAGATGTGGCGGATGGTGTCCCTTCATATTTACTTGTGGTAGATGGTGTCCTTCCATATTCATTTGCAGTAGATGGCATCCCTCCATATTCACTTGTGATAGATGTTGTCCCTCCATATTCACTTGTGCTTAATGGTGTCCCTTCATATTCACTTGCAATAGAGAGTGTGTCTCCAAGTTCTATGGTATCTGATTTTGTCTTAGCACAATGCTTTCGCATTCGTGCCCTTTGTGCCACCAATGCCATTTCTCTTTTTTATGGTTGAGGTTCCTCTTCAATTGGATTTTTTTCATCAATCGTATCCAATTTCTTTTTCTGATGATATTCCCTCATTCATTCTTTATTTTTTTCTTTATTAGTTTCATACTCTTCATCTGTTGGTTTATTCCTTCTTCGTTTCCTCGGCATGGTAGATAATTTTACCTATAGAATGGTAATGAGATAAATATCAATTCATAAAAAATGAATCCATACAAATAAATGAAATATATGTCATTCAAGGCTTCATAAAAAATACTTACAATCATCTTGTAGAAGATTATTTCTAGCATAGAAAAATGTCACATGAACTTTTTGGATGGAATTCCTTAAAGAAATGTGGTAATGTGGCATGCCATGATTGCAAGATGGACTCAAAATGGAAGCATGGACAAGGCATGTGAATTTTTTGACAATAATGTTTTTGTAGACATGTATGCAAAATGTGGTACCTTTGAAAAGCTAGTGAGCTCACTAGCTTTCCAATGCAATAGGGTTCACAAGGTAGGGGCAGTGTGAAAAAATGCCTCATAGAAATGGGGACTCATGATGATTTTCATCACTGTGAGTCCCATTTCTATGAGGAATTTTTTCACGCTGACCCTACCTTGTCAACCCTACTACATTGGCAAGCTAGTGAGATTACTAGCTTGCCAATTCAGTAGGTTTGACAAGGTAGGGGAAACATATGTCTCATAGAAATGGGGTCTCACGGTGATGATTTACATCACTGTTAGTCCCCATTTCTATGAGGAATTTTTCAACATATGTCTCATAGAAATGGGGTCTCATAGTGATGATTTACATCACCATGAGTCACCATTTCTATGAGTCATTTTTTTGCGTTGCACCTACCTTATCAACACTACCGCATTGGCAAGCTAGTGAGCTCACTAGCTTGCCAATTCGGTAGGATTGACAAGGTAGGGGAAACATATGCCTCATAGAAATGGGGTCTCACGTACATCACTGTGAGACCCCATTTCTATGAGGAATACACTACCCCTACCTTGTCAACCCTACCAAATTGGCAAGATAGTGAGCTCACTAGCTTGCCAATGCAGTAGGGTTGACAAGGTAGGGGTAGCATGAAACAATGCCTCATAGAAATGGGGACTCACATTGATGTAAATCACCATGATTCCCCATTTCTATGAGGAATTTTTTCACATTTCCCCTATCTTGTTAAACACTGTGAGTCCCCATTTCTATGAGGCATTTTTTCATGTCACCCCTACCTTGTCAACCCTACTGCGTTGGCAAGCTAGTGAGCTCTTTAGCTTGTCAATGCTACCACATTTTGCATACATTTCTACAAAAATATTATTGTCAAACAATTCAAATTCCTTTTCCATGCTTCTATTTTGAGCCTATCTTGCAATCATGGCATGCCACATTACCACATTTCTTTAAGTCATTCCATCCAAAAAATAGTGTGAGCATTGGCAACCTAGTGAGCTAACTAGCTTGCCAATGTGGTAAGGCTGACAAGATAGGGGCAGCATGAAAAATGCCTCATATAAATGGGGACTCATGGTGATGTACTAGCTTTCCAATGTGGTAGGGTTGAAAAGGTGGGGGCATCGTGAAAAAATACCTCATATAAATGGTGACTCACAGTGATGTAAATGGGGACTCACAGTGATGTACATCACCATGAGTCCCCATTTATGAGGCATTTTTTCATGCTGCCCATACCTTGTCAACCCTATTGAATTGGAAAGCTAGTGAGCTCACTAGCTTGTCAATGCTACCACATTTTGCATACATTTCTATGAAAACATTATTGTCAAAAAATTCAAATGCCTTGTCCATTCTTCCATTTTGAGCCTATCTTGCAATCATGGCATGCCACATTACCACATTTATTTAAGGAATTCCATCCTAAAAATCATGTGAGCATTGGAAAGCTAGTGGTAAATCACCATGAGACCCCATTTCTATGAGGAATTTTTTCAACCCTATCAAATTGGAAAGCTAGTGAGCTCACTATCTTGCCAATGCGGTAGGGTTGACAAGGTAGGGGCAGCATGAAAAAATGCCTCATAGAAATGGGGTCTCATGGTGATGTACATCACCATGAGGTACATCACCATGAGACCCCATTTCTATGAGGCATTTTTTCATGCTGCCCCTACCTTGTCAACCCTATCGCATTGGCAATCACCATGAAACCCCATTTCTATGAGGCATTTTTTCACACTACCCCTACCTTGTCAACCCTACCTCATTTGCAAGCTAGTGAGGTCACTAGCTTGCCAATGCTACCAAATTTTGCATACATTTCTACAAAAATATTATTGTCAAAAAATTAAAATGCCTTGTCCATGCTTCCATTTTGAGCCTATCTTGCAATCATGGCATGCCACATTACCACATTTCTTTAAGGAATTCCATCCAAAAAATCATGTGAGCATTGGCAAGCTAGTGAGCTCACTAGCTTGCCAATTCATTAGGGTTGATAAGGTAGGTGTAGCATATGCCTCATAGAAATGGGGTCTCACGGTGATGCACATGCCCAATTTCTATGAGGCGTACACTACCCCTACCTTGTCAACCCTACTGAATTGGCAAGCTAGTGAGCTCAGTAGCTTTCCAATTCAGTAGGGTTGACAGGGTAGGGGCAGGATGAAAAAATTCCTCATAGAAAAGGGGACTCACGCTGATGTACATCACAATGATTCCCCTTCTCTATGAGGAATTTTTTCATGTTGTCATGAGTCTCAATTTCTATGAGGCATTTTTTCATACTGCCCCTACCTTGTCAACCCTACTGAATTGGAAAGCTAGTGAGCTCACTAGCTTGCCAATTTAGTAGGATTGACAAGGTAGGGGTAGTGTATGCCTCATAAAAATGGGCTCACGGTGATGTACAGACCCCATTTCTATGAGGAATATTCTGCCCCTACCTTTTCAACCCTATCGAATTGGAAAGCTAGTGAGCTCACTAGCTTGCCAATTTGGTAGGGTTGACAAGGTAGGGGTAGCATGATGCCTCATAGAAATGGGGTCTTGTGATGATGTACATCATCATGAGACCCTATTTCTATGAGGCATTTTTTCATGTTGCCCCTAACTTGTCAACCCTACTGCATTGTCAGGTGGCATGCCATGATTGCAAGATAGGTTGCACCTTTCCCCATGTTGCTAACTTAGCCTTGAATAAAGAGTCTTGAAATAGTGGAGATAAGGGTTAGAATCCTTTGTAGGTAGACTAATCAAGGAAACATTTAAAATATATCACAACATAAGTTATTGGATAAGTTTAGTGATGAGGTAAATTTAGAAATAGAGATGAAAACCAAAATAGATTCAAAGATCTATCAATGTGGGAGGAGTATATTCCAATTTTGTAGAGACATGTATAGAAAATTTGGTAGCATAGACAATGTAATTAGTTTTTTGATAAAATTCTTTAGTAAACATGTATGGAAAATTTGGTAGGATAGACAAGGCAACCAACTGCTTGGTATAACTATTTGACAAAATACCTCAATGAGATATGTCATCATGGACTAGAATTATTGAAGGATATGCACAAAATAGATTTATTGAAAATGCTTTAGAAAATTTCACACATATGTAATTTTTAGGTGCAAAACCAAATTCAACTACATTTTCCAACATCCCCCATGCCTATACCAAAATGAAAGCTTTGGAGAGTGGTATGCACATCCATAGTAAAGGATTGAGAAATAATGTATTATTTTACTTATAACCTCTATCATATATATGTGTATTTAAAATGTGGAAGCATACACAAGGTAAGTCAATTTTTTAACAAAATGCCTCAAAGAGATGTTTAAAAATGTAATTTGAAAGTGTAAAGAATTGTGTAATTTAAAATGTGCATTGACAAGCTAAGGTTATAATGACAAACAAACAATGATCGACATGGAATATGCAAAATAAAAAAATCAAAGCAAGCCAAAATAGAATGAAAGAAAATGTGTAAAGACTTCACATACCTAAAAAACTAGAGTTTCTAATGGAGGATTTCTACCCAATTATGTAGCCTTTGCTTCTTCTTTCTTCAAACTCCTCAACAATTTAACTTTTTCAAAAGCTTTTTCCCCTCCAAACTTCAATTGTATATCACTCTTGAATGGAATTTAGACTTGAGTTTATATTATATGCATTTCAATGTGAAAACTCTGCTATTTCATGCAAAGGTGGTGGAAATATCATGAAAAAGGTGGTGGAATGTGAAAAACTTGCATGCACACTTCACAAAATCATAAAAAAGCTTTTTTTATTGAAACATGTGCAAAACCAGGAGAATATGCAAAATGTGGGCCTTGAGATCATGGGTATATTGATTTTTTTACTATTTTTAGAGCAAGACAAAACATGCTCATGTTATAATGTGAGCATGTTATGTCTTGCTAAAATAACAACCATATCTCTACTACTTCAAAATGCACTTGCGTTATGAGAAAGTTAATTTTTTATAGGTTTCTTTTTCTCTCTCTTCCTCTCTATCCTCTACCCTCTACCCTCTATCTCTCTCCCACTCCCTCCCTCCCTCTCTCTCAATTCTCTCTCTCCTACCCCTCTCCCTCTCTCAAGTCACTCTCTCTTAGTCACTCACTACTTATACCTTTCTCCCATCCACCCTTAACCCTTTACCATGTACCCTTAAGCCTTAAACCCTCTACCCTCTATGCTCAATCTCTCTCCCACTCCCTCCCTCTCTCTCTCAAGTGTCTCCATGCTACCCCCTCTCCCTCTCTCAAGTCTCTATCTCACTCACTCACTCCTTCTATCTCATTCCCTAATTTTAACCCTTTCTAATTTCTAATTTTTAACCCTTAACCCTTAAACCCTTAAAAATTTTAATTCTCTAATTCCCTCTATCTCTCTCCCACTCCCCCTCTCGGCTTCCTCTCTTCAAGTATCTCCCTCCCACCCCTCACAGACCTCCTCTCTCTAAGTCTCTCTCTTTCACTCACTCACTCCTTTCTTATCTCTCTCCTCACCCTTAACCCTCTAATTCCCACCCTCTACCCTAATTCTTAAACCCTCTACCCCTACCCTCTATCTCTCTCTCCCATCCCATCCCTCTCTCTCTCTCAAGTGTCTCGGCCTCCTACCCCTCTCCCCCTCTCTCTCAAGTCTCTCTCTCTCATAATTAACTCCCTATCTATTTTCCTCACCCTTTAACCATCTACACCCTCTCTAATTCTTAACCCTAAACTCTCTACCATCTCACCTTCATCTCTTCTCCCACTCCCTCTCCCTCTCTCCTCAAGTGTCTCCCTCCCACCCCTCTCCCTCCCCTCAAGCATTCATGTCCCACCCACCTCACCACCCTCTCCCTCCCTCTCTCTCTCTCTCTCTCTCTCTCTCTCTCTCTCTCTCTCTCTCTCTCTCTCTCTCTCTCTCTCTCTCTCTCTCTCTCTCTCCCTCCCATCTCTTTCCCATTCAATTCTTAAACCCATAAATTTCTACCCCACTGGCTTCATCTCTCTCCCACTCCCTCCCTCCCTCCCTCTCGCAAGTATCACCCTCCTACCATCTCTCCCTCAAGTATATCTCTCTCACTCATTCATTCCCTCTATATCTCTCCCCTCTACCCTTAACCCTCTACCCTATATCTCTCTCCCACTCCCTCTCTCTCTCAAGTGTCTCCCTCCTACACCCTCTCCCTCTCTTAAGTCTCTCTCTCACTCACTCACTCCTTCTATCTCTCTCCCCTCTACCCTTAACCTTTAAACCATATGCCCTTTATCTCTCTACCACTCTTTCCCTCTCTCTCTCTCTCTTTCCCACTCACCCCCTCCCTATTTATTAGACCCATTTTTTCAAACAAGCCAAGTTAGGTTGCCAGTTTCACTGAATTGGTAAGGTAGTGGACCCACTAGCTTACCAATTTAGTGAAATTGGTAATGTAATGGTCTTTTTGAAAAAATGGGTCCAAGAAATGGGGTCTCCCAATGATATACATCATCGAGAGACCCCATTTCTTAGATGAAAATTCGATGAAATTGACAACGTAGTGGCCTATTTGAAAAAATGGGTCCAATAAATGGGGTCTCCTAGTGACAGGAGACCCTATTTCTTGGACCCATTTTTTCAAATAGGCCACTACATTGCCAATTTCAATGAATTGGCAAGGTAGTGGGTCCACTAGCTTGCCAATTTGGTGAAATTGGCAATCTAGTGGCTTGTTTGAAAAAATGGGGTCTCTCAGTTATGAAAATGGACCCTAAACCCTCTACCCTTAAAACCTCTAACCTCTAACCTCAACCCTAATCCCTCAACCCTCTACCCTCAACCTTAAACTCTCAACCCTCAACCCTTAAACCCTCTACCCTCAACCCAATACCCTCTACCCTCTACCCTAATCCATCAACCCTATACCCTCAACCCTAAACCCTCAACCCTAAACCCTTAAACCCCAAACCCTTAAACCTTCTACCCTCTACCCTCAACCCTAATCCCTCAATACAATACCCTCAACCCTAAACCCTTAAACCCTCTACCCTATACATTAAACCTTCAACCCTCAATTCTCAACCATCAACCCTTAATCCCTCAAACCTTAACCCTTAAACCCTAAACCCGCAACCCCTATACCCTCTACCCTATAACCCTAAACCCTTAACCCTCAACCCCTACACTCTCTACCATAATCCCTCATCCCTCAACCCTTAATCCCTCAACCCTTAAACCCTCTACCCTCTACCCTCTACCCTCAAACCTTAACCCTAATCCCTCGACCCTTATACCCTCTACCCTATACAATGGACCCTCAACCCTAATCCCTCAACCCTATACCCTCAACACTCTACCCTCAACCTTAAACCCTCAACCATCAACCCTTAAACCCTAAAACCTTAAACCATCTACCATCTACCCTCTACCCTCTAACCTATGCATTAAACCCTCAACCCTCAATTCTCAACCCTCAACCCTTAATACCTCATCCCTCAACCCTTAAACCCTAAACCCTCAACCCCTATACCCTCTACCCTATAACCCTAAACCCTTGACCCTCAACCGCTAAAATCTCTACCCTAATCCCTAAACCCTCAACCCTTATCCCTTAACCCTTAAACCCTCAGCCCTCAACCCTCAACCCTCAACCCTCAACCCTAAACCCTCAACCCTCAACCCTAAACCCTCAACCCTCTACCCTCTACCCTCTACCCTCAACCCTTAAACCATAATCCCTCAACCCCTATACCCTCTACTCTATACAATGGACCCACAACCCTAATCCCTCAACCCTCTACCCTCAACCTTAAAACCTCAATGCTCAACCATTAAACCCTTAACCCTTAAACCCTCTACCCTCTACCCTATACATTAAACCCTCAACCCTCAAGTCTCAACCCTCAACTCTTAATCCCTCAACCCTCAACCCTTAAACCCTAAACTCTCAACCCCTATACCCTCTACCCTATACATTGGACCTTCAACCCTAATCCTTCAACCATATACCATAAACCAACAACCCTATAGGTCCTCAACCATATACCCTCAATTCTCAACCCTCTACCCTATACATTGGATCCTCAACCCTCATATATCTCTATCCCTCCCTCCTCCTCTCTCCTTCTATCTATCTCACGTATCCCTCCATATCTCCCTCCATCCAACCCTCTCTCTCTACCCTAATCCCTTAACTGTATACCCTCAACCCTTAAACCCTTAAACACTCAACCCTAAACCTTAAATACTTAACCCTAAACCCTTAAACCCTCTACCCTCTACCCTCTACCCTCAATTGTAATCCCTCAACCCTTAAACCCTCAACCCTCAACCCTCAACCCATAAACCCTAATCCCTCAACCCCTATACCTGCTACCCTATACAATGGACCCTCAACCCTAATCCCGAAACCCTATACCCTCAACCATCAACCATCAACCCTAAACCCTCAACCCTAATCCCTCAACCCTATACCCTCAACCCTTAAACCCTCTACCCTCTACCCTATAAATTAAACCCTCAACCCTTAAACCCTAAACCATCAACCTCTATACCCTCTACCCTATATAGTGGACCCTCAACCCTAATCCTTCAAACATATACCCTCAAACCTATAGCCTAAACCCTAAACCCTCTACCCTCAAACCTTAACAATTAAACCATAAAACCTTAAAATTTCTACCCTTTACTCTCAACCCTAATACTTCAACCCTATATCATCAACCCAATACCCTAAACCATAAAACCTATAGGTCCTCAACCCTATACCCTCAATTCTCAACCCTCTAACCTATACATTTTATCTTCAACCCTCATATATCTATGTCCCTCCCTCCTCTTCTCTCCTTCTCTCTATCTCACTTATCCCTCCATCTATCCCTCCCTCCCTAATCACTCAAACATATACCATCAACCCTTAAACCCTTAAACACTCAACCCTAATATGTAAACCCTCAACCCTTAAACCTTCTACCCTCTACCCTCAACCTAATAGCCTCTACCCTCAACACATAAACCCTAATCCATCAACCCCTATACAATGCACCCTCAATTGTAATCCCTCAACACTATACCCTCAACCCTCTACCCTAAACCCTAAACCCCCAACCCTCAACCCTAAACCCTAAACCATAAACCCTCAACCTTCAACCCTTAAACCCTCTACCCTCTACCCTCTACCCTCAACCCTTAAACCCTAATCCCTCAACCCCTATCCCATCTACCCTATACAATGGACCCTCAACCCTAATCCCTCAAAATTATAACCTCTACCCTAAACCCTCAACCCTCAACCCTCAATACTTAAACCCTAAAACCTTAAACCCTCTACCCTCTACCCTATACATTAAACCCTCAACCATAAATTATCAACCCCCAAACCTTAATCCCTCTACCCTCAACCCTTAAATCCTAAACCCTCAACCCCTATACCCTCTAACATATACATTGGACCCTCAACCATAATCCTTCAACCATATACCCTCAAACCTATACCCTAAACCCTAAACCCTCTACCCTAAACCCTAAACCCTTAAACACTTAAAACTTCTAACCTCTACCATCAACCCTAATCTCTCAACCCTATACCCTCAACCAAATACCCTAAACCATCAACCCTATACCCTCAATTCTCAACCCTTTACAATGTACATTAGATCCTCAACCCTCTTATATATTTGTACCTCCCTCCTCTTCTCTCCTCTCTATCTCACTTATCCCTCCATATCTCCCTCCATCCATCCCTCCCTCTCTACCCTAACCCCTCAACCATATACCCTCAACCCTTAAACCCTTAAACACTCAACCCTGAACCCTGAACCCTGAACCCTTAAACCCTCTACCCTCTACCCTTAACCCAATACCATCTACCCTTAACCCAATACCCTCTACCATCAACCCTAATACCTCAACCCTAATCCTATTGGCATATGGCTTTGAGAGATATTTTTTTGCTACTTGTGTTGTCATTGATGGCAACTGGAGTCAGTAGTATGGTCCACAGTGTTAGCATTGCTCCTACTAGAAAGGGAAGTAAGATTTTGTAATCTACCAACAGAAAGAATGAAGTGTAGAACATCTAGTTGGTAAGCTGATTTGATCACTTCACCGGATCATTATTTTGTGGTGTGGATATCCATGGAATTCTTCCTAGCATGTGTACTATCCTACTGGTGATATTTGTGGTGTTGCATTAGTCAGAGTTCGAGTTAAGAGGTTTGGTAGTATGGTTCATGCTTTATTCTCCCATTATGGTCAACATGTTTTATATGGCATATTGTGGATGTATGTGGAGTATGTATTTAGTTATTTATTATGTTTTGAACTTTTTTTTGGGTCCCTACTAAATTCTATCAAACTTGTGAGGGAATGCATCAACCCTAATTAATGATTTGAGCTGACATAAGCAAAAATATTATATTTTGTTGTGAAGCCAACATACAATGAATTCCTGGTTAGCAAGTATATAAAGGAGACCAAAAAATAATTTTTAAGCTGGCATGGTGACGTAGTTGTGGTAGAGATAGAAGTGTATGTGTATTAAGGAGAGAGAGTGAAAGAGGATAGATTAGTTATTTGAGGGTAGGAAAAGGTTTTGTATGTAGAGCAGAGCATAGCAGAATAGAATAGAAGTGCAAGTTGGTGTAAAAATATAGAATCTAGTTATGAGATTCATTGGAACTAAACCCAGGCATTTGTAGATGTTGTATTGTCAGTTTAAATTTTTTTTGTAATCTCAATTATATTTTGTAAAGCAGTGAGCTCTAGGCAGTGTGCCTGAATGCAAGTGCATTCCCCTCTTTTATCATACTTTTAACAGAGTATACATTGTGGATTAATCTCCACCGTGTTTTTTCCCCTAACATGGTTTCCACGTAAAAAAATTTGGTGTTATGGTGTTCATCAATGTGATTGCATGTTTCTATCTATTTATGTGATGTGGATGATGTTTGAAGTTCAATTATTGTTGTTGATAGTTTTAGATCTGATTTGAAACTCAAAATTGTGGAACACTGATTCACCCCCCTCTTAGTGTTCCTAGTGTCCAACAATTAGTGTCAAAGTAGGTTCCTCTTTTGAATTTTAACAGCTTGAGGTGGATCTTGAATTACAATGGATGTTGGTGGTCTTCAACAATAGATTTTGGTGGCACTTGATGATCTTGATCAATCCAAAGTAGAGGCTATGGAACTAAAAGAAAATCTTGTGGCTAACGAAAAATTCATTCAATCACTAAAGGATAAGATAAATGAGTCAAGGGAAAAGAGGAAGGGACTATGTGATCAATTGAAACAAAAAGAAAGAAAAGGTCTAGATGATGTCCATCTAAATCAAACCCTAAGGGAAATAACAGAAGAATGTGAAAAGCTTGCTAAGGACAATACAAATCTAAAGCTTGAAATGGAATTTGTGGCGATGAAGTTTACCAAAGAGATTGAAGAGAGAAAGAATAATGAGGAGAATCTAGCCCAATCCCTAAAAGAAAAATTTGAAGAATGCAGCATAATTAATACTAGATTCATTCAGTTGGAAATTAAACTACAACAAGCCAAAAAAAATGAACAAGAGCTTGAGAGACAGGTAGTTATCCTCAGAAATGAGCTTGCTACTGCAAATGAATTCAAGGAGAAATTCAAGATAAGATCTACTAGGCTTGATGAAATAACCAAAGGACAAAAGGATACAAATGACAAGAGAGGTCTTGGATATGAGAAGGGTGACAGTTTTGAATTTGAACAAAAGAACCTTGAAAAGAAGAACAAAGGCAGAAGATGGTAAGGCAACCCAATGCTCAAAAATTTAATGGATATTGCTTTGCTTGCAATAAATTTGGACATATGGCTTCTTAGTGTAGAAGAAAGATAAACCCTAGTCCTCCATCATTTTCTAGTCAGTAGTTTAAATGCAAAAAGTTTGGTCATAAGGCATTAGAGTGTAGAAGTATGTACGTCAGTGCAAGTAACATTAAATGCTATACCTATGGAAGATTTGGACATGTTCCTAATCAATGCAGGTCAAGAGGAAACCAGTGGAATGGATGGTATAGACTAAAAAATATGGTATGCTATAATTGTAACAATTTTGGGAACATTGCAAGATTCTACAGGAATAGAAACCTAAACAAAAGAGGTATGATTTATCAAGGAAGAAATTCATAGAAAAACAACAAAGGAAAAGAAAAAGTATATGTGGAAGAGATAAGGGATCAGATGAAGAAAACATGGGTAAAGAAAAGTGAATCCAATGAAGGAAACAAGGCTATACCGGAAGCTCCCTCTAATAACTCTTCCAAAAATTGACTTCAGGCCAATGGCCTAGGAGGATTTTTTCATGAAAATATCTTGTCCCCCTGTGATATTCATTATTGAAAGTATTAGCAATCATCTGTTGAGTTGGATGAAATGGTATAGATCCATAGTCGGATTCTTCGCTTGTTGTCTGAGTTTGCAGAGTAACCAAAACTTCTAGGGAAACACATTTAATGCGACAGAAAGTTAAGTATGTGAAGTTATAAAAGGGCATTTGAAACCCTAATTCGTCATTGTGCATTGAAAGAGAATAGTTGGAGAGCCCTGTCAGCAAAATTCTGAAGGTGCGAAGGGTCAATCTAGCAGTGAATTCTTTAGGTATTTTTGTTGCTTATTAATTTCATATCTATTTGGAGATTGGTAGAACCCTACTCAGTATGAAAATTGAAAAAAACTAAAGGAACAATAATCTTGCATGAGTGTAGCAGTTAAAAAGTTAGGGATGAAAGAAATTTGTTGTCTCTCGCTGAATTGAGGAGGCATGGAGGGTCGAAGCATAAGAATTTGGATATATGGAATGAATTTCCTCATTTCATCAATACGGAATTGATTCAGTTTATCTTAAACAAATTGAACAGAGATATCCTCACTTTGGATAAACCCTATCAAATCTCCAAGGATGTAATCAAGAATCTAACAGGTCTATGCAATGTTGGTAATATTTCAAAGAAGAAATTGATTCAAAATGTTGTGGTCGAAACCCTAACCAGAATAAGGGGAGATCAGAGGGCTTTGATAATTGCATCGATTAAAGATCCCTTGACAAGGTATGTTGCACATGGAATCTCATATAAGATCTTCTTTAGAAATCAAGAAGGATCAATCTCAGCAAGTGTTGTATATATCGCTCATAAAATGATAACAGAAAATGAATACTTTGACCTATATGGCCTGATGAAGGATCAACTGATGGAGAATTTACAATTAACGAAGGATATTAACTACCCCTTAAGGTTTGGCACCCTTGAAATATGCATTATGATGTATTTTCTTAATTGCTTTCCTTTGAATGACAATGTGGTGTGGAAATAAAATGTACCGGTCTGCAAGCAAATCTTTTTGCATTACAACACTTTTGAAAATGGGGAACGATTTAATGAAAATTTCTTTAGAAAGGTGTTGGAAAAAAATTTTGTAAGTATTATCCATTTTATGGTAAAAATAACTAAAGTTGGATCATCCTCTGGAAAGACAAAGAAAAAGCAGAAGAGAGAAAGAGATTTGGCTAGTGTCACTCCTCCAGCACCCAAGTCAACAAAAGTTGAAGAAAAAGGGAAAAGATAGTTGGTTGTGGATGTAGTGGATGAAGAATGTGATGAATATACTCCTAGAGATCAACCAAAACTAGGTGAACTAGAAATAATAATAGTTGAAGATAGTAATGAAGAAGGTGCTCTGTTCAAATCAAAGATAATGTAAATTATCCAGGATGAAGATGGGATGCAAAAGATATCTGACATATGGTTGAATGGACCATCTTATGAAAAGGATCTCTTTGAGAAAACTTTAGGAAGATACTTTTCTAGTAACAATATCGAATTGGAGAGTTTGCAGGATGTTCTCCTAGAAGAATTGATTGAGTGTGTTAAGGAGGCTATGGAATTTGTTCCTCTAGATAGGAAAGAGGAGGAAATAATTTCCCATTTGAAGATGCAGTTTAGGCTAGCTCTTGCTAAGTTGAAGAAGAAAATGAATGTGCTAAGTCAGTGCATTGATTTGGCCAATAAATTCTTCAATTACTATCTAAGGTGGCCTCATGTGGTTGGAAAGTACAAGGATAGGTTGGAGGAAATTGAAAAAGAGCTTGTTAGAATTGGATAGGACTACAGTATGTTTTTGGATAAGGATGGAAAGGTTAAGAAAAAGGTTCATGATTTGTAGGCTAAGCATGCAAAGGTTCACTTTGCTATAAATACTCTCATGGACACCTTCTGGAGAGTAAAAGACCTGACTGAAGGCAAACTAGAGCAAATGATTGAAGTGCTAAAGACAGGAGAAAATCTGGAAGAAGCAATCACCATTCCTAAATCCCTTGTCCAGATTATCAATAGGACATCAAAGAATAACAACTTGATTATAGCCATTGGGATTTTTGTGGACTCTTGGAAGAAAATACTTCCATAAATTAAAGCTAAGTATAAAATAATCTTCTGATTATTGCAACAGTTTCTCAAATTTTGATCCAACTCTCTATTTTGCAAAAGGGAAATAATAGGAAGAAAAGTATAGTAAAATATTACGAGAGTGCAAAAGATAGAAGCTTTTTCATTGATGTCAAAGGGGGATAGAATGTAGTGAAAAATTCCTTGACATCAAAAGGGGGAGCAGTAGTCTTGATTTTGTTGAGTTTTTGGCTTTGACACTTAGTCAATTTTTCACTAAGTGTTGTCATCAATGCCAAAGGGGGATATTGTTGGAATATGGCTTTGAGAGATATTTTTTGGCTACTTGTGTTGTCATTAATGGCAACTGGAGTCAACAATATAGTCCGCAATGTTAGCATTGCTCCTACTGGCAAGGGAAGTAAGATTATGTAATCTACTGGCATAAAGAATGAAGTGCAAAACATCTGGTTGGTAAGCTAGTTTGATCACTTCACCGAATCATTATTTTGTGGTGTGGATCTCTAGGGAAGTCTTCCTAGCATGTTTACTATCCTACTAGTGAATTTTGTGGTGTTGCATTAGTCAGAGTTCGAGTTAAGAGGTTCGGTAGTATGGTTCATGGTTTATTCTCCCATTGTGGCTGACATGTTTTATATGGCATATTATGGATGTATGTGGAGTATGTATTTAGTTATTTCTTATGTTTTGAACCTTTTTTTGGGTCCCTACTAAAGTATAGCCGACTTGTGAGGGCATGCATCAACCCTAATTAATTATTTGAGTTGACATAAGAAAGAATATTATATTTTGTTGTGAAGTCGACATACAATGAGTTCTTGGTTAGCAGGTATATAAAGGAGATCCAAAAATCATTTTGAAGGTGATGTGGTGAGGTAGTTGTGGTAGAGATATAAGTGTATGTGTATCAAGGAGAGAGAGCGAAAGAGGATAGATTAGTTATTTGAGGGTAGGAAAAGGTTTTGTATGCAGAGTAGAGAGAAAAATAGAGTAGAAGTGTGAATTGGTGTAAAAATTTGGAATCTGGTTATGAGCTTCATTGGAACTGAACCTAGGCATTTTTAGATGTTGTATTCTTAGTTTAAATTTTTTTTGCAATCTCAATTATATTTTTTAAGACAGTGAGCCTTTCTCTCTTGAGCTGTGAGCTCTAGGTAGTGTGCCTGAATGCAAGTGCATTCCCCTCTTTTATCATACTTTTAACAGAGTATACATTGTGGATTAATATCCATTGTGGTTTTTCCCCTAATAGGGTTTCCACGTAAAAACTTCTGGTGTTATGGTGTTCATCAATGTGATTACATGATTCCATATGTTTATGTGTTGTGGATGTTTTTTCAAGTTCAATTATTGTTGTTGATTTTTTTAGATCTGATTTGAAAATCAAAATTGTGGAACACTGATTCACCCCCCCTCTCTGTGTTCCTAGTTTCCAACAAATCTCATAACCCTTGAACCCTTAAACCCAAGTAAACTCTCTACCCTAATCCCTCAATCCTCAACCCTTAAATCCTCTACCCTCTACCCTCTACCCTCAACCATTAAACCCTAATCCCTCAACCCCTATACCCTCTACCCTATACAATGGACCCCCAATCCTAATCCCTCAACCCTATAACCTCAACCCTCAACCCTTTACCCTAAACCCTCAACCCTCAACTCGTAAACTCTAAACCCTCTACCCTCTACCCTATACAAACCTTCAACCCTCAATTCTCAACCCTCAACCCTTAATCCCTCAACCCTCAACCCTTAAACTCTAAACCCTCAACCCCTATATCCTCTACCCTATACATTGGACCCTCAACCGTAATCCTTCAACCAGATACCCTCAAAAACATACCCTAAACCCTAAAACCTCTACCCTCAACCCTAAACCCCTAAACCCTGAGCGCTTAAACCTTCCACCCTCTACCGTCAACCCCAATCCCTCAACCCTATACCCTCAATATAATACTCTAAACCATCAATCCTATAGGTCCTCAACCCTATACCCTCAATTCCCAACCCTCTACCCTATAAATTGGATCCCAAACCCTCATATATTTATGTCTCTCCTTCCTTTTCTCTCCTCTCTATCTCACTTATCCCTCCCTCTCTCCCTCCCTCCATCCCTCCCTCTCTACCCTAATCTATCAACCATATACTCTCAACACTTAAACCCTTAAACACTCAACCCTAAACACAAAAACCTCAACCCTCAACCATTAAACCCTAAACCCTTAAACAATCTACCCTCTACCCTCAACCCAATACCCTCTACCTCAACCGTAATCTGTCAACCCTTAAACCCTTAAACCAAGTAAACTCTCTACCCTAATCCCTCAACCCTCACCCTTATTCCCTCTACCCTCAACCCTCAAACCATAAACCCTAATCCCTCAACCCCTATACCCTCTACTCTATACATTGGACCCTCAACCCTACTCCCCCAACCCTATACCGTCAATCCTCTACCCTCAACCTTAAACCATCAACCCTCAACCCTCAATTATCAACCCTTAACACTTAATCCCTCAATTCTCAACCCTCAAACCCTAAACCCTCAATCCCTATACCATTTACCCTATACATTGGACCCTTAGCCCTAATACTTCAACCATATGTACCCTCAACCCTAATCTCTCAACCCTACACCCTCAACCCAATACCCTAAACCATCAACCCTATAGGTCCTCAACCCTATACCCTCAATTATCAACCCTCTACCCTATACATTGGATCCTTAACCCTCATATATCATTTTCCATACCCCATCTCTCCTTCTCTCTATCTCACTTCTCCCTCCATCTCTCCCTCCATCCCTCCCTCCCTCTCTACCTAATCGCTCAACCCTTAAACCCTTAAACACTCAACCCTAAACCCTCAACCCTCAACCCTCATCCCTTAAACCCTTTACCCTCTACCCTCTACCCAATACCCTCTACCCTCAACCATAGTCCCTTAACCCTAATCCATCAACCCTTAAACCCAAGTAAACTCTCTACCCTAATCCCTCAACCCTTAAAACCTAACCCATTAACCCCTATACCATCTACCCTATGCATTGGACCCTCAACCCTAATCCCTCATCCCTATACCCTCAATCCTCTACCCTCAACCTTAAACCCTCGACCTTCAACCCTTAAACCCTAAAACCTTAAACCATCTACCATCTACCCTCCACATTAAAGCCTCAACCCTCAATTATCAACCCTCAACCCTTAATCCCTCAACCCTCAACACTTAACCCTAAACCCTTAACTGATATGTCCTCTACCCTTTACATTGGACCCTCAAGCTAATCCTTCAACCAAATACCCTCAAACCTATACCCTAAACCCTCTACCCTCAACCCTAAACCATTTAACCCAAAACCCTTAAACCTTCTACCCTCTACCCTCAACCCAATACCCTCTACCCTCAACCCTAATCCCTCAACCCTATACCCTCAACCCAATACCCTAAACCATCAACCCTATAGGTTCTCCACCCTAATCCCTAAAGCCTATACCCTCAACCCCTATTCCTTTCTCTCTATCTATACATCTCACCTCTCTCTCCCTCTCTCTTTCACACCCTCTCTAATTGTCTCTATCTACCCTCTCCCTCTTTCTACATACCTCTAGCTCAATCAATCCATACCACTCTCTCTCTATCTCCCTCCCACTACCTCTCCATCACTCCCTCTCTCTCCCTATCTCTCAGGTCTCTTCCTCCCACCCATATCTCTCTCAGGTCTCTCCATCTGGCACCCTACCTAGGTAACTCCCTCTCTCTCTCTCTTCCCCCTCTCCCTATCTATCCCTCCCACCCTACCTAGATAAGTCCCCCTCACTCCACCTCTTATCTCTCCCTCTCTCAAGTTACTCCCTCCTACACCCTCTCCCTCTCTTAGGTCTCTCACTCTCACCCTCTCTTTCTCTCACTCCCTCTCTCTCCCACTCCCTCTCTCTCACACTCCCTCTCACTACCTATCTCTCAAGTCTTTCCCTCTCATGCCCCCTCACACTCTCAAGTCTCTCCCTCTAGCACCCTACCTACATAACTCTCTCTTTCTCCCATCCTACCTAGCTAAGTCCCTGTCACTCCAACCCCTTCTCTCCCACTCTCTCTCTTAGTCTCTCCCTTCCACCCCTTCTCCCTCTCTCAAGACTCTCTCTCACTACCTCTCTCTCTCTCTTAAAATTATCCCTCCCTCTAAAGATATACATAAATACATACATGCTTACATACATACAAACATAATACACATGTACATACAATCCTACATACATAAAAGTATACATGTACATATCTAGATAAAATATTACATACATATAGGCATACATACATACATACATTGATACATACATACATACATACATACATACAAGCATGCATGCATACATACATACATGACATACAAGCATACATGTACATACAAATATACAAATATATAAACATATATTCAATAGAGTAGCATTTAACATAAAGAAAGACATAACACGAGTGTGTTATAATGCGCTCACATTATGTATTGCTAGACCTGTCCCACACAAACACAAAAACCATGTCAAAACTAAGATATAACGCGAGCAATTTATAATGCACTCACGTTATATCTTGCTTTGGGAATCCCCAAGCCTTGGGCTTGGTATTTTCCTTGGAATACCAACGCAAAGGATTGGAGGGCCTTCCCAATGACCAAATACATTTTTTTGCAAATTCTACAATATTTCACATAATCAGGTTTGTGCTCACCATCAGGATTGCACGTGTTTCAATGTCAAACAAATTGAACACCTAGGTAATGCTAGGCTCTCTCTTAGTTATCCAAAAATGATTGTTTTTCATTTTTTGAGAATGTTAATCCTTTGATCTATAATTTATTTTGTTTTTGCGTCTCTTTTTTGGAAAAAAGTAGTGTTTGGTGTTTTTTTAATTATAAATTAACCGTTCATAAAAATTTCAAATAATTTGTATTTAGAAACTAGACTCCATTCTACAAATATTTAAAAAAAATCCAATTAGTTTCCAAAATTTGTAGGGGTAGCGCAACCAAAATTCTATTTTCAGGAAGTTTCCACTTTGAAAATTAGTAAAAAATCAAATATTCATTAAAAAAAATCAAAAAATCATGCATCAACTACATACTGTTAGCTAATTTCTCATTGAAGTGATTTTAAAAATATTTTTAAAAAATTCACCATGCACATTCCCACAAAAGTTGCTATGTTATGTTTTTCTGACAAAAAAATACCAATTTATGTGGGTCCCTCTTTTGAACCTCTTAATCTCAACCATTTTCAAAATAAACTAGTAGTTTAGAAAGTAGACTCAGAGCACTACGGTTCTTGTTTTTGTTGCTTCTCAAAATTTTGAGTGTAACTATCCTCAATTTCATGTCCAAAGTTAGTATTTCTTGATTTCAAAAAAAAAAAAAAGTGGCCACTTAATCCCCCTTTTTGGCCACCCATCTTTTTGCGCTTACCCGTCTACTCCCTCATTTTCTATCTTCTTCCCTTTATTTTTCTGCTTAGAGGCTCCTTCACCCTCAACTTCTTCCTCTTCAGGTTCTTCCTCATTTGTCTTCTTCCTCTTAGCCTTTTACTTAGGCCTAGTATGCACAACTTTTGTGGCCTTCTTCTCTAGAGGGGTTATAGATGCAAATATTCTTCTTGCACTAGATGTTTGAGTAGATCCAAAGGGATGCAAAGCAGACACAACAACTGAGTTGGATCTACCAAACCTTCTTATCTCTTTGTTGGCTTTCAAAGGAATAAATTTATCTTTGGAACTCTTTGTAGGGGTACTAGATGTAGTCTTTGGAGGAAGACCCCATTCTTTGTGAAGCTTATCTCTATTTTTATCTAAATGCTCCTCTACATGCTTCCTAGACAACTTATCCATTATTTCTCTATATGTTCCAAATCTCTTAGCAGTTGTATCTCTTGGCTTTGACAACATAATATTTTGTAAGGGGGAAATTGATGGTGTTAAAATGAAATAAATACAATGAATCAAAGATAATATAATTCAAAACAAGAATCAAGATCTATGCCCATTACTCATGAAATGAAGTGTTCTAAGCTATTGAAATAAACAAAATAAAATTCTAAGATAACAAAATGAATTCAAATACAAAGGAAACTTTACCATCCCATGTCGAAGTGTATCCATATTGACATATGTTGAATTGTTCAATTTAATATGAAGCCTCCATTGTGTGTGTGAAAGCTTGAAGAACATGTGTGTATTGATCAAATATGTGTGTGAAGCTTTGTCCAATGTTGGTTACAATCTTGGCATCACTTTGTTGTATAAAATGTATTGATGAACTATAATCCTTTTTTGTGAAGAAAAAGGTTCGTTATATAGAATTTGTGATCTCGAATGAACTCTCTAGATTCCATAGTAGAATATCTTGATCGATGATTGAAAGATGTTGAGAGGATTTAGATGGGCATAATCTATGCAAATTTATTACGTAATTAGTGCGATTAAAGAAATAGATTGAATAATTTGTGGGATTAAAGAATAGATTGATCAGTTAGGAAATAGATTGAACAATCGATGGTTTGTAATTTTCTCAATCATGAAAGTGGTTGAGGATAATTAATTAATTGATTTAATTAATTAATCATTTTTGGAGTTGAATGCGCAAATCAATTTTGACTTTTTCAAACAAAGTTGCATTTGTTTGATTTGATTTTTGACGATTTTTTGAATAATTAAATTCAATTATTCAAATTCTTGTTGCCATAATAACCAGTCTAGGCATCAAGATTTTCATATATATTTTTACAAATATATCCAAATACTCTTGTAGAGTAGAAAAATTTAGCCCTTTACATTTTCTCACTTGTTTAGGCCCTCCTAATTAAATTGGACTTGATAATGCCTTAATTTTGTGTTGTTAAATGTACCTCTTTACATTTACACGCTTATTTGGGCCCTCTTAATTAAATTAATCTTAATTATTCCTTAATTAGCCTTTTAATTCATTTACAAGCTTATTAAATTACATTTTCCCAAGGGGAAACCCAACATTAATTAATTCCTAAACATAACACTTTACATTGAGCAATGTGTGTTCTAGGTATAAGGACCCGAGGCCCATTTTCCCATGGGTGAATGGGTCCTCCCTAGACCTTAGGACCTAAATTTAAATTGTGTTTTGGTGGTATTTTAACATCTCTAAATCCATAATTCAATGTTGGCTTGTGATATTTGAATTTTAGGAAATTAAGGATACATACCTATAGATACAAGGTCATTTCACTAAGTTTCACCTAAAAAATTTATGAGATTTTTATGAGCATTTTTCAAGAAATCAAGAGCATTCAAGAGCAGATACATTAGAGATTTATTGCAGCAATCAAGATCTATTCATCATATCAGAGTCTTCTTTCATCATGAATATTTTTGGAGCTAGCATTATGATGTAGGTTTCAAGATCTATTCAAGCATTCAAAGCATTATTTCAAGTGCCAAGATCCACATCAAATTTAGCCATTTCATGCAAGTTGTAGACCTCCTAAGATCTCCATTATCAAGGTTTCATATAATGGTTTTTTGAGTGCTAACATATCTTGTCTTCATTCCCTCTTTCATTCATTATTTCAATTCAAGGTTTGATTACCAAAATGAGGTTTGACCAAGGAAAAACCCCATTAACTCAAAAATAAACATTTTTCTCTCTTGTGTGTGTGATTGTAGATTTAGGTTGAAGAAGACTTGAAGACCTTTTGAAGTGGAAGATTTACAAAGTTTTCAAAGTTGTAAAAGTTGTTAAAGTTGTGCTCAAATCACAGAATCTAACCTACAGATCTGATTTCTGACTTTCTAACACTAAAACTTGGACAAGTCAAAAGCTACAAATCTACACCAGAGGCTCCTAAAATATTGTACTTGGACCCATTCACCCATGTGTGAATGAGTCTCAGATCAACTTCCAAAAATAACTTTTAGTGACTGGTACACATGATTCTTCCCTTCTCAGATATGCATTCTATTTTCTGGTTCTATAAATATTGAGTTCAATCTTCAAGTTTCAAGTTTTAGATTGCATTTTGGTGTTGATTTTCTATTTTTTAGTTTTTCTCCCCAAAGTGCTATTTGACTTTGACCCCTATCCTGAGAGCATAAGAAAATTTGAAGATTCTCACTTTGGGTTGATTCACCTAAGGGTTGATAATCAATTCGTGGTTTGGATCTCATTTCCTAATGAAATAAAGGAAAATAGGTCTCATCATATTTAGCACACCTCTTTAAAAATCCTCAAAACACCATTTTTTTATTTCATTTTGGTGAACCTAACTTTTGAGCATCATAACTTGCTGATTTGGAGTCCATTTTCAACCCTATATCTATGTTTTGCATTCATTTGCATTGGATTGCATTGATTTGCATCTCATTTAGGGTTGTTTACTTGCATTAGCTTGCATCTCATTTAGGGTTTTAGGGTTTCATTTTCACGTCCTTTAAAATATAGAAAATTAAAAAAATTGTCTTTTTGTATAGTACTTACATAACATTGCATGATCAATCATTTACATCTAAAAACTGAATCAAAATTGCATCTCAAATTAGGTCTTTTTTCTTGTCATTTAGCACTATGTTGCACTTACATTTAGACCTTATTTTACAGAAATTTGAAACTACAACTTATTGTCTAAAACCAAAACTTCAAAACCATAGAAATCATCTCAGAAAGTTACAAATTTATTTTTAAAAACCCCGAAGTGAGACCCATTCGCCCATGGGTGAATGAGTCCCTAATCAGGGCTTTTCCTAAATTTATGAGCATTAAAACTACTATTTCCACCTTCTATATTTTTGTATTTATTTTACTGTTTTAGTTTCCAAAAAATTTGTTATCTAAAATTATTTATATTAAGCATAGTTTTTCAAAATTAGTGCATTGTTTGAATTAAAAGTTGCATCTAAAAGACATCATTTTTAGGTTTTTGCATAGCATAATAAAAAAATTATCTTTCTTCAAATATAAAAATTTATATTCTCTTTGCATTTTAATTCATTATTTCATAATGAAAATGTGTATTGGTAATATATGGAAGTCCTTAACATCTTTAGTTTACATCTCAAGTTGTGTATTTGGTAATGATCCTAATGTATTGGAAACTAATCATGCTCAACCAACCCCTAATGAATGTCCTCATAAAGTTGAAATCTTAGGTGAAGATGATGAAAGCATGCATTATTTCATACATAATTTCCTTGAAAACCTTGAGAACAATGCATCATTTTACCCTTCCATGTAACAACCAACACCTCCTAGACTATTACACCATTAGATATGTTTTCTCTTTTACATCTTGAGATTGAATCACCAACAAATCCTAAACCTCCAACAATGAGTGAACCTAGTTCCTCTAACCAACTGCATACCCATCCATCCTAAGTTAATAAATTCACCAACACAACCATCAACCTAGAAGAGACTTATGGCCAAGGCTTTAAGATCTTAGCTAAAAAAGAATGTGACACAAAAAATGAGCATGAGATGCATAAGTTGTTAGAAAAAATCCCAATTGAAGACACTAAAGGTTTAGGATATCAAGACCCTCCTCCCTTCATATCTTCTAAGGGAAAAGTATCCTCCATCATAATGAACAAATACCTCACAAGGATGATAGGATCATCTTAGGTCCTTCTTATTCAAAGCTACCTCAAACAAGTAAGAAATCCAAACCTTATAAAGTCAAGGAGTTGCCATTCCTACATACTAAAACAAAAATTTAACAACAAATGGAGCAACTTCTTTATCTAGGATGGATTAAATTTCCACCTCCCCTAGAATCAATAAGCCTAAAAACATGAATTATTGTGCATATCATATAACTCTCATGAATCTTACCGATGAGTGTCATGCATTAAAGCCAGTATTGAGTGATTTTTCTCCTCCTAAAACTTCTAACATATTTGGATAGAAAATGCATGAACTTTTCTCCTTGTTATGTAATGGTTGTAGGATCATAGCATACTCACTATTAAATGTTTTACATTCATTTCAAATCATTTTATATGTTGCAAGGATCCCATTCTTACCACTTATATCGACTCATCCTTGTCCTTCACTTAGTGGGGGAAAGGAGGTAGATAGCCTCGTCCTAGTTTGGCACTTGATGTTGTCCCTTTGGCTAGTTGTCCACCTTCCACATATTATGAACAAGATTATGATGTGGACGACCTTCTATGGTTGACTCACATCTGCCTTACTAGCCTTGTCTTTATTTTCTTTTTCTTTTTATGATTGCATGTGCATAATGTGATCCCTCGTATTGTTCTGTTTGATGTATCTTTATGTTCATTCTTTTATTGTACCTACATTCTTCTATATGTAGTGTAGCATAGAAAAATGGATCTTTTTACATTTTCACACTCATTTGGGTCTTTTCTTGTGGATGTTGGCTTAGTTTTTCCTTGATTTAGTGTTGCAATGTGGTTAACACATTTAAATTAGGTCTTGGGCCCTTGTGAATTAATAATAATTTTATGATGCCTTGTAAAAGTGTTGTGAAGTGTTGTAACACACTTTCACACATTTCTAGGATCTTATTAATATATTTCACATAAATAACCTCTTTTTATCATTTACCAAGCCTTATTTTAAATTTTTGTAAAGTGTTGTAACAAAACTTCATGCTTTTCTAGGCTTGTCATTAATAATTATACCTTTCTTATGCTTTAATTGGCCCCATTTTACATCTACAGGCTTTACTTAAGTGTATTTTTGAGAATAAACCCGATAAACATCATTTAAAATATCTAAATTCTGACACCCACTTAAAATTCCTTAGGTGGGACCCATTCACCATTAGGGGCGAATGAGTCCCCTTTGGCTCAAAATTCAAAATTAATTCAAAATTCTAGCAGGTTTTTATTTTCTAAGATCTAAGGTAGGCCTGTGATGTATTTTTGGGAATTAGGACATAATTGTGTGTAAATATAAGGTTTTTCTACTCATTTCACCCCCCAAAAAATAATCAACCAATCACTCAAGCATTCTAAGCATTCCAAGCATTTTCACAAGAGCATTCAAGCACTTTGGAGCTATCACTTGCATGTTAAATACAAAATTCTACTTCAAGGGTTTGGTGAGTTGTAGCATTGCATGTTGTTCATTCATCATTTCCTTCATCATTTCTATTTCATTTCAAGGGTTTAATTACAAACAAGGGGTTTGACCAAGGAAAACCCCTATTCACTAAACCCACAACAATTTTTCCATCTCTTTGCATGTGATTTGCAGGTCTAGGTTGCAGATTTGTCAAAGAGCAAGACTAGAAAAGTTGTCAACAAATTATCAAACCTATTCAAAGTTGTAAAAACCCTAAGAGAATCTTGAAGACCTATAGGTTGAATTCTATAGTTTCAGACCCGAACCTAAACCAGGAGTAGAAGTACAGACTAAAGGCTATAGTTTCCTATTCTTAATTTCTAGAAATATAGAGGTGGACTAATTTTCCATTAGTAGTGAATGAGTCCCACTGCCCAGGCCTAAACAAGAATTTTGAAGATTTGAATACCCAGTTGTTTAAAACATGTTTCAGTAGAGCCTTCTCGAAGTAGGACTAAGTCACCCAGCTTGGCATATGAGTCCCAGTTGGCATCAACGATGAATTTTCTAGGATTCCAGAGCTCCCTTCCATCTCTTTCCAATCTCCAGGTGCACACTTTCAATCTCAAAAGTTTTTGTTATAGTTTACTTGCATTTCTAGGTCTTTTTGCATATCACATTGTGTTTTCAAACATCTTGCATTTTCTAGGTTTACATTTAGTAGTTAATCTCTTTTATTAGTTCTTAGCCTTTAGGAAAATACCCTTTGAAAAATTTCAATCTCCTTTGCATTGTAATCTCAAGGGATTATTCTTGAGTGAGCCATTAAGATATTTTACCTCTCTCCTTTTAGGTCCAAAACCCTAGAAGTGTAAGAGAGGCCCCCACATGAAAATGTTTGGTTCATTTTGGTGAACTTGACTTTATAGCATCATATTTATGATTTACAATACATTTACATCCTAGGAATAGCTTACATTAACATTGCATTGCATCTTGCATTGTTTAATTTTCATTCTAGGGTTTCAACATTTTCATGAGTGAAAAAATCATTTAGCTTGCATTATTGCTATTAATTTCATTGAAAAAAGTAAAATTCTGCATTTCCATATCATATTTTCATTAGAAAATATATAAAGCATAAAATTTATTTTCAAAATTTTCAAAATTTTCAAAAAAATCACTACCTGGACTCATTCGCCACCCTGGGTGAATCAATCCAGTTGCATATTTTTCACTACATTTTCTGTCATTTGTAGTTCATTTTCTAAGTTTCTATTTTCTATTGTTATCTTTCTGTTTCTATTTCCAAACTTGTTATTTCATTAAAATTTTTGCATCTATTTTAATTTCATTCATCTTGTGCAATCTAAAATTTGCATCATGGATATGTGCTTGAATAAGATTTGGATGTCATTAAAGTCCTTAGTGGATGTGTCAAGTTGTGATTTTGGAATTGATCCTAATGACATTGAACCCACTCCTACTCCTTCAAATCGTAATGCATGTCCTCCTTGTGATGTTGACATCATTGGAGAAGATGATGATAGCATGAATAGGTTCCTAAATAATTACCTTGACAACCTTGAAGATAATGCATCCTTTTATCCATCCATGAAACAACAAGACCTTACAATACCACCTCTTGAGATGTTTAGTTACTTACATCCTAAAACAAAATTTGAACCTAAGTTCCCTACGACAGGTGAACCTAGTTCCTCTAAACAAGAAAACACTCAACCATTTGATGATACAAAAGTAACAAACACTCCCATCAACCTTAAAGAAATATATGGAAAAGGCTTCACTATCTTGACTAGACAAGGATGTAACATAACAAGAGAACATGAAATACATCAACTCTTTGAGCAATTACCAACTGATGAAAATACCAAGGGGATAGGCTATCAAGATCCCCCTCATAACAACAAGCCTCTTAAAGAGTATCTAAGGCTTCATAATGATGGTACAATGATCTTTGATTCTCTCCCTAATTTGAATATTCTTCTTCCTTGAGAGCAACCCTTAGCTGATAACAAGGAAGGATCCAAGGATACCATTGGGACCTCTTCCTTCAACTATAGAAAAGGGTGAGTCTAGGAAATGCAAGAGACCTTACAAGTTATAAAAACTAAAGTTTCGTCTCCGCCCACCACCTGAAAGTGAAAGGAAATTACAAATACTTTTAAACAAATAACTCATAATATTAGCACTTGTAATTAAGTTTGTAATATATCCTAAAGATTCCAAAGCTCCACATTGTGCATATCATCATTTTCTTGGACATAGTAGTGATGAGTGTCGTACATTGAAAGAAATAATGAGCAAGTATCACTTTGATGGCAATGATTGCTATCTAGTGGTCGCATAATACACTCTCCTACTCCTTGCCATGCAATAAGTTGTAGAATATTCCATTCTCACTATTGCATGACCTTTCCCATCACCTCCCTCAGCTCATTCTTGTCTTGCACTTAGCGGGGGTGAGAAGTTGTTAGCCTTGTCCTAGTAATGCAATTGTCGTTGTCCCTTAGTTGTGTTGTTCACCTTTCGCTTATACATACTGAGATTGCAAGGAGGAAGATGACTTGCTCAATGGTTGACCTACATTTTCCTTACTAGTCTTTTTAATTTTATTTTGTGTGATTGCATGTACGTAATGTGATCCCCTATGATGTTCTATTTGATGTTCTCTCTTTGGGACATTCCTCTATTTGTACCTTTGTTATTCTCTATGTTGTGTATCAATTTTTCTTTTTATCTTTTGCTTTTTTTTAATGTCTTTCTTTTGGGGATGACGCAAGGCATTGAGACATTCATGTCTCTTTCATGTTGACTCAAAATGCCTTTTTCTTTTCTCTTATTTTTCTTGTCTTTTCCTTTTTGGGGATGACACAAGGAATTGAGACATTCATGTCTCTTTCATGTTGACCCAAAAGGCCCTTTTTCTTTTCTCTTACCTTTTTCACTTTCTTTTTGGCTTGTGTTTTCCTTTTTGGGATGACACAAGGCATCAAGACACCCTATGTCTCTTCCATGTTGACCCAAAAGGTTATTTTTCTTATTTTTCACTCTCTCTGTGTCATTCTTCTAGTTCTATGTGTATTTGGGGGATGATGACAGTTCTGAGCTCCTTACAAAATATTGTATCAAAGAACATACTGACCCAAAATCCATAGATCCCTTATGTGTTTGGTGTTTTGGGGGAAACCCCTCTTTCTTTCCTTTTTCTCTTTTACATGACAGAAACATATGACTTGGCATAGGGCTTTCCAAGTTGTCTCTCATGTATTCTTTCTTGTTTTCATTCTTCATTTGCTACTTTAAAGTAATTGCTCATAGTATGATGTTAGCAATTCCTTTAAAGTGGGGACATACATTGGCATTATTCTTTTGTGTTTTCCTTTTCTTGGTTCTTAGTGCAGCCTTCTTACTTCATACTATGTATTTGTCACTTTGTGGATGAAATTGGGTATAGTGTCCTTCATGAGCATGATCTATCTTAGCATCATGCATTCCTCTTAGTGGATTGATGTGACACACTGCATCCCCTAAGTTGCAAATATTCTATTATTTGATTGGTCCTCTCTTGGGGATATTAGGCACAAATGTTCCCTAAGTTAAAGACCTCACAAAAACTAAGCAAGACTCCTTTGAACATTATTTTCATTTTTCATTTGTTGTTATATTGCCACCTTGCATAACGCGGCTTGCATGCATGTGGTTCCATCGTATTTTTTCATGAGCTCCAAGTATACAAAGTTTTGCTTGTCTGATGAAGCTCAAAAAGTCATTTTCTTTTGTGGCACCTTATTAAAGTTATCAGGAGGTATAACATTGGTATGGTTGAGTGGGAAGCCCAATCTGAGGCATGACTTTCACCATAGACACCTACATGTGTGTGAGTGCATACCAGCCATGAGTGTATGTTTCTCACCTTCTAGGACTTCTAACCTGTCAACAACCATGCAGTCCATCGCCTCGGAGTGAGTATGCATTTTTCTAGACAAAAAACTTGGATCTTATCCACATCGAGATGGACAAATGATTGAAGCTTGATCTTATTCTCTCTTTTCTTTCTCTTTCCCTCCTTTTCTTTTCTCCCTTTCATCTTTGGCAATGTATGATTATCCTTTTTTTTGCTCATTATATCATTTTCATGTGTGTTCCTTTGTGCTTATGCTTGATTTTCTATGAAATCTTGATCCCAGGGGCTTGATCACCCCTCTTGATTTTTGTTGTCTCATCTTTCCAGTGTAGGTGCATTCAAATCCCTCTTGATGTGCATGTTCGGCTACTTTAGTGTGAGTTTGAAGTAGGTTCATCCTCTCACTAAAGTGGGGGCTAAATGTTGCATAGAAAAATGGATTTGTAGACATTTTCATGCTCATTTGGGTCTTTTCTTGTGGATGTTGACTTAGTGCTAGCTTGATTTAGTGTTGCAATGTGGTTAACACATTTACATTAGGTCCTACGCCCTTGTGAATCAATAAGAATTTTATGATGCCTTGAAAAAGTGTTGTGAAGTGTTGTAACAGTTTCACCCTTTTCTAGGATATTATTAATATATTTCACCTTGTGTCACCAAAAAATGTATAGTTGGAAATTTTTTATGCTCACTTAAGTCTCTCTTGTGGGATTTGGCTTGATTTTTCCTAGATTTAAAGTTTTAATGTAGTCAACACATTCACATTAGGTCTTAGACCCTTGAGAATCATTAAGAATTCTAGGATGTCTTGTAAAAGTGTTGTAACCCACTTTCACGCTTTTCTAGTACCCTTTCATTATAATTTACTTAAATAACCCCTTTTTATCACTTTCCAAGTCTTATTTCAAAGTGTTGTAAATATTTGTAACAAACTCTCACTCTTTTCTAGACGTGTCATCACTAATTCAACCCTTTCTTATGTTTAAATGACCCCTTAATACACTTTACGGTCAAGTACTTAAGTGTATTTTTGAGAATATTCCCATTAAACCTTATTAAATACACTTTAATCCTTGACACCCAGTAAAATTGCCCTGGTGGGACCAAGTTGCCACCTGGGGCGACTTAGTCCCGCTGGGCACAAAAATTAAAATAATTTCAATTTTCTGGTGGGGTTTTATTCTCTTACCGTTGAGGTCAGCCTATGATGTGTTATTTTTGGGAAATATTGGAAAATCAAGTATAAATAAAGGGTTTTTCTCTCATTTTAACCCCCATTCATTCACTTAATCATCCAAGCAATTATCAATCAATTTTTAGGCACTCTAAGCATTATCAAGTCATCCATTGGAGCACTTCATTGCATATCTTCATATTACAACATCAAGGGTTCGGTGAGTTTGTGACATTGCATGTTGTTTATTCATCATTCTCTTGCTATTTCATTTCATTATCTAGGTTTTTATTACCAAATTGGGGTTTGACCAAGGCAAACCCCTATTCTCTAACCCTTAACCCTTTTTCCCCTTTTTGCATGTGTGTATTGCAGGTCTTGTATGCAGATTTGTCAAAGAGAAAGGTGTTAAAAAAAAAATTTCAATCCATCAAAGTCATCAAATTCAATAAAGCCCTAATTGAAGCTTGGAGACCTCTTTCAGCCCATTTTTTGTAGAATCTAAACCGAACACCTGTCAGGAAAGGAAGTACAGATCGAAAGCTATAGAATCCTGCCCTGAATTTCTTGAGATTCCTAGGTGGACTAAGTCACTATATGTGGTGAATTAGTCCCACTCACTATATGTGGTGAATTAGTCCCACTACCAGGACTAAAAAGTGGTTTCTGCATTTTTGGATACCCATTTGACAGATTCATGTTCCGACAAATTTTCCTCGAAATTAGACTGTCACCCAACTTGGCGTAAGTGTCCCAGTAAATATTTCCAGTCAATTATATAGGATTCCAAATCTTCTCTACATTAGGCTTTAGATTCTAGGTGCACCTCTCCAGCCTTGTTTAATTTTTTTATTATGTACTTGCATTCTTAGGTGTTTTTGAATACATCACTGTGTTTTCAAACATGTTGCATTCCTTAGGTTTTGTCTTAATAATCATCTTTCTCTTTTAGTTTATTATATTTAGACATCATATTTATGTACATTTCATGCATCCTTACATTAATTTTGAATGTGTACATTGCATTTTCGTTCCATTTCTCTCCTTTTAGGTGAAAAGCCCTAGAAGAGTTAGAGAACCCTTGGATACCCAAAATCGGTGTCCACATTTTTGGTGAACCCAACTTTTGAACATTTTCCTTCTGATTTCAAGTGCACTGACATCCTAGGTTTAACTTGCATCAACATTGCATTAAGTGTTGCATTGTTTAATTTGCATCCTAGGGTTTAAAAAAAGTGCACTAGTGAATAGCTCATATAGCTTGCATTTTTGCATCATATTTCATTGGAAAACAACAAAATTCTGCATTTTCATACTATAGTTGTATCTGTACATCTAAAATCCCTAAAATTGCATTTAAATTTTCTGAAAAATTACAAAAAAATCATCACTGGGACTAATTCGCCACACTGGGAAACTTAGTCCTACACATTTTGCACTCTAATTTCTGGTATTTTCTGCATTTTTTGTTTTTTTTATTGCATTATTGTTACATTTTCCAGAATTGTAGTTATCATCTTTTTGTTTCTCTTAGTTTTCTTTCCATTTCAATCCACCTGCATTTAGAGACCTTTGCATGAGTTTTTGGTGTCTTATTGCTAATACCATAGTGAGATGAAGTTCAAGACTCATGTTATCCCATGATAATAAACTCATTGTGTATCTTGGATTGTCTAACACTTCCACTCCTAGTATTGCAACTAGTACACTAGGCATGGACCCTACCTTTAGCAATGCTATTCCTTCCAATAACATGCAAGTTGACACACAAAATTATCACATTCCGCAAGAAAAAGTCACTAACATTCATGAGGACTTAACACATCTTCAACATAACTTGTTTCTTGAAAACATTTCAACCATTGCAATTCCTACTATAGAAAACATCCATCGCCTGATTGAAAGTGATGAAGGAGTAACATTATGAAGCAAATTGCTGAAATATACCACAAACATGCTCCTTCCACCTCTAGTACATGTCAATCAAAAAACATTGTGGTTAGTTAAGGAGGACCTACCACTCCCCCTCCTTCAACCATAGCATCCATACCTACCTACACCACTCCCCAAGTTACAACAGTCATGCAATCTATTAGTAATGTGATACCTTCTTCCACTATTCCTAATAGCATTCTTAATTCTTATATCGCATTGCATGTTCTCTCCTCTTCCACCATACCATCTATTAGCATTCCATTCACTTTCCCTACCACTACATACACTCCATCGCCACTTTCCCTTCCACCTCATACCACTTAAGCTAACCCTCTCATCACACAACTTTTCCAAACTGTCTCCTCCATGAAAAAACAAATATCCACCATCAACCAAAACCAGAATGGACCCCCTACCTATTATGTCTGAAGTAGCCCACTATATTTGGAAATCCTACAAACACTGATGCCACAAGGAATAGAAATTCCTAGATTTGAGAAGTATGGAGGGAAGGGTGATCCTACTAATCATGTTAATGCTTACACAACCTTATGTAGTGACTTTGTCCTTGATGATAAACTGTGAGCCAAACTATTTCCTAGGACTTTAAAAGACACTGCCTTAGAGTGGTTTTCATCCTTACCAAAAAATTCAATTCATTCATTCAATGAATTATTTTATTCATTTATAAATCATTTTCAAGTGCATATGACTCCTAAGAAGATCTTGGCCGATTTGATGAGATGCAAACAACATGAAGAATAAAAAGTAATTGAATTTATCTCATGATACCAATCTCTTTACTCCTAAATTGATGTCAAGATTCTCGATCCACATCTTTAGAAAATGTTTATTGAAAACTTGCAAACTAAACTTCAAGACAAACTTACAATGATAAAATTTCCCTCCTTTATGCACTTGTGTACCTCCCTTCGTGATTATCATAATTCAGTTAGTAGTCGTGATGCAAAGTCCACTTCTAGCCGAGTTGAGAAATCTGAACACGCCAACCCAAAAAATTCACAACCATTTAGAAAATAAAACAAAAGGTTCTTATAGTTCCATCTCCCTCAAAAACCAAATCAACCCATCAACAACCAAGTAGCAACTGTTAAAGCCACGATACCTTATAGTTATGGAGATCCAAAATGACAATTTACACCTTTACCAGACACTCTTCATAACACAATGTCCCAAATTTTGCAACAACAGATGATTACTTCACCTACTATTAAACCACTTGATCCTACTAAGCCTTTACCACCAACCTTTAAACCCAACACTTATTGCCATTATCATAGAAGAAATGGACATGACATAGAAAATTGTAAGCGTCTTAAAAATTTTGTGGAAGACCTCATTGATTCTAGTTGTCTATCCATTTCAAATGTTAACGTTAAAGGAAATACGTCTGTGGCCCCTCCAAATCAAAATTTGCAATTTTTTACCAATCCCATGCCCAAACATAATGTGTCATTTTTCAAAGCTAGTGAAACTCAACACAATGATGTGATGAATGTTCATATAGATGTTGCACATTTTGATTCTATTCCACATAACACCACTATTAATCCTATGACTGAAATGGTAGGTGCAATAGACATTATCCCTTGTAAGGGCCAACCTAAGAAATCTCTTGATATTACATTCTCTTCTAAGGACATCCTTTTGAATCTTCCTGATGGTCCTATTTACATAGCCAACCATATTTATGATAGGCCCACTAATGGGATGCTCATAGATCCCGCCTATGGAGAGAATGTGATCACTGAGGAATTTTTGTTATTACATGATCTTTATCAAGATGATTATGAAAAATGGAGAGCATGGATTAAAACACACAATGATTTTTCTTACCCTATTATAGGATTAATCGTCCTTCCATTATAGATAGGACTTAAAATAGTGGATCTTACATTCTCCATCATCCTACAGTTGGATCAGTTTTATTTGTAGCTAGGCCATCCATGGCTTCATTCAATCAAAGTTGTCCCTTTGGTCATACACAAATGTTTAAAGTTTCCACTTGACAATGACATATTCATTGTTCACCATAGTGGCTTTAACCCTTTTTCTTCTAAAGGAAACTTCTCCCTAGAAGCCTTTTGGCCCGAGCCCATGGAACCTATCACACCTTGCAAATATTTCATTTTCATTTCTTACTAAAAGTTTAAAGGAAATAAAATTGTTGAATTATCTCTCTGCAACATGTCCCCATACTTTATACACTCCTATTCTAGATGAAACAATGCTTCAACTTGAACAAGACCCAAATCCTCAACCTTATCCAACACTCAAAACTTCCCCCACATCATCCAAATGACCAAGAGATAATGATAACAACCCTGTCTTACCTCACATAAAATAAGTTTATAAGGAAAAGGAGAAAGGGGTTGAACAACCTTCCATGGTTTCTTCTATTCCTCCCTTTAGGGAAGAAAAGAAATTGATGGTTGATCAACCCACTCCTTCACAAGCACAACTTGATAATAAAACTAAAATAAATTGAAGAGCTAGGGAGCATAGGAATTGACGTCATGCCCTTGCTCGAAAGTCACAAGACGAAAAAAATAAAGAAAATCAAAATCTGCACTTTCTAGAAGCAATGCATGACGGCCCTCCTCCCCAATCACAACAAAATGATCCCATACAATAACCACAACTTTGATACACCATTCATTGGACATTGTCATCTATCCTCTTGTTGTGATTAACCTGGATGATGATGATGAGATTACTAAAATTGACAAAGAGGTGCATAATGATCTAAATACATTATTTTCCTCTTCCATGAGCTTAAATGAAAAATTTCCTGCAACAAGTGTAGAACTTGGTACTTCCCCTAGTTCGGCACTTTCAATTGTCCCTCTGGCTAGTCACTTGCCCTTGGTACATCATGAATATGACTAGGAGGTGGATGACCTGCTCGATGGTTGAATTGTATCTGCCTTACTAGTCTTTTACATTTCCTTTTTCTTTTGTGTGCATATCGTGTTCCCCCATGATGTGACATTTGATGTTCTCTCTCTCTTTGTGACATTCTTCTATTTGTACCCTCATTCTTCTATAATTCGTACATCACTTTCATCTTTTCTTTTATCTTTTTCTTTTCCTTTTTGGGATTACACAAAGCATTGAGACACCCTATGTCTCTTCCATGTTGACCCACAAGGATCCCTTTTCCTTTTCTTTTCCTTTTCTCTTTCTTGTGTTTTCCTTTTGGGAATGACGCAAAGCATTGAGATGCACTATGTCTCTTCCATGTTGACCCAAAAGGACCCCTTTTCCCTTTTCTTTTGTCTTTTCTTGTGTTTCCCTTTTGGGGATGACGCAAGGCATTGAAACCACAATGTCTCTTTCATGTTGACTCAAAAGGACCCCCACTTTTCTTTTTCTTTTCCTTTTCCTTTTTCTTGTGTTTTCCTTTTGGGGATGATGCAAGGCATTGAGACCGCAATGTATCTTTCATGTTGTCCCAAAAGGACCCTCCTTTTTCCTTTTCTTTTCCTTTTCCTTTTTATTTTTTTTTCCTTTTGGGGATTACGCAAGGCATTGAGACCGTAATGTCTCCTTCATGTTGACCCTAAATCCTTTTCCTTTTTCTTTCACCTTTTTCATTTTCATTTTTTCTTATGTTTTCCTTTTTGGAACGATGTAGATTTTTAATAAATCCATGTCTCTTCCATGTTGACCCAAATGGATCTTTCCTTTTCTTTGTTTTCACTCTCTTTGTCTCATTCTTCCAGTTCTATGTATTCGGGGAATGATGGCATTTTTGAGCTCTTTACAAAACATTGTAGTAAAGAATGTATACTAACCCCAAATCCATAGATCCCTTATGTGTTTTTTGTTTTCATTTTCGGGGCAACTCCTTCCTTTTTCTTTTTACTTTCTCTCACATGATGTATCCTTACTCGAAAACATATGACTTGGCATAGGGGCTTTCCGAGTTGGCTCTCATGTGTTTTTTTTTCACATTTTTCATTTGCTACTTTAAAGTAATTTCTCACAGAATGGTGTGTAACAATTCCTTTAAAGTGGAGTCATACATTGGAATTATTCATTTGCATTTTTCCTTCTTCTTAGTTCTTAGTGTAGCCTTGTTACTTCATACAATGTGTTTTGTCACTTTGTGGATGACATTGGGTGCACGATGTCCTTCATGAGCATGATCTATCTTAGCATATTACATTCCTCTTAGTGTCTTGATGTGACGTATTACATCCCCTAAGTTGTGAATATTTTATTCTTTGATCAGTCCTCTCTTGGAGACATTAGACACAATGTTCCCTAAGTTAAAGGCCTCACATGAACTAAGCAAGACTCCTATGAACATTCTTTGCATTTTGCATTTTGCATTTGTTATATGGCCACCTTGGATAACACAACTTGCATGCTTGTAGAGCCATTACATTTTTTCATGAGTTCTAAGCATACGAAGCTTTGCTTGTCTCATGAAACATGAAATGAAATTTTCATTTGTGGTACCTTATTAAAGTTATCAGGAGGTGTAACTTTGGTATGGTTGAGTGGGAAGCCCATTCTGAGGCATAGATTTTCCCCATAGCCACCTGTGTGTGTGAGTGCATACCAACCATGAGTGTATGTTTCTCACCCTTTTGGGCCTTCACACCCGACGGACAACCATGAGTTTTATCACCCTAGAGTGAGTATGAATTTCTTTTTTTAGACAAACAACTTAGATCTGATCCACAATAGGATGGAAAAATGATCAAAACTTGATTCTAACTTTATTTCCTTTCTCCTTCTCTCTCTTTCATTATTTTTCATCATTATCTTGTGTGTTCCTTTGTGCTTATGTTTTGTTTTCCATGGGATATTGATCCTGGGGGCTTGATCATTCTTCTTGATTGTTGTTGTCTCATCTTACCAGCATTAATGCATTGGGATCCCTCTTGATGTGCATGTTGGGATAATTTAGTGTGAGTTTGAAGCAATTTCATTCTCTCACTAAAGTGGGGGCTTAACGTGTCACCAAAAAATGTATAATTGGACATTTTTATGCTCACTTGAGTCTCTCTCATGGAATTTGGCTTGATTTTCCCTATATTTAATGTTGTAATGTGGTGAACACATTCACATTAGGTCTTGGACCCTTGAGAATCATTAAGAATTATAGGATGTCTTTTAAAAGTGTTGTGAAGTGTTGTAACCCACTTTCACACTTTTCTAGGACCCTTTCATTATAATTTACTTGAATAACCCCTTTTAATCACTTATCAAGTCTTATTTCAAAGTGTTGTAAAGTTGTAACAAACTCTCATGCTTTTCTAGACTTGTCATCACTAATTCAACCCTTTATTATGCTTAAATGGCCCCTTAATACATTTTCTGACCCTACTTAAGTGTATTTTTTAGAATATTCATATTAAACCTTATTAAATACACTTTAATCCCTAACACCCAGTAAAATTTCCCTGTGGGACCAAGTCGCCACCTGGGGTGACTTAGTCCCACTAGGCACACAAATCAAAATAATTTCAATTTTCTAGCAGGATCTTATTCTCTTACCCTTGAGGTTAGCTTGTGGTGTGTTACTTTAGGGAAATATTTCAAAATCAAGTATAAAGAATTTTTCTCTCATTTTAATTCCCATTCATTCACTTAATCATCCAAGCAATTATCAAGCAATTTTCAAGCACTCTAAGCATTATCAAGTCATCCATTGGAGCACTTCATTGCATATCTTCAGATTTCAACATAAAGGGTTTGGTGAGTTTGTGACATTACATGTTGTTTATTCATCATTTTATTTCTATTTCATTTCATTATCTAGGGTTTGATTACCAAATTAGGGTTTGACCAAGGAAAACCCCTATTCTCTAACCCTTAACCCTTTTCCCCCTCTTTGCATGTGTGTTTGTAGGTTTTGTATGCAGATTTGTCAAAGAGAAAGGTGTTAAAAAAGTGTTTTCAATCCATCAAATTCATCAAAGTCAACAAAGCCCTAATTGAAGCTTGGAGACCTCTTTCAACCCATTTTCTGCAGAATCTGAATTGGACACCTGTCAAGAAAGGAAGTACATATCCAAAGCTATAGAATCCTACCTTGAATTTTCTAAGATTCCTAGTTGAGCTAAGTTTCCATCTGTGGTGAATTAGTCCCACTACCAAGCCTAAAAATTGGTTTCTACATTTTTGGATACCCATTTAGCAGATTCCTGTTCTGGCAGATTTTCCCCAAAACTGGACTAAGTCGCCCAACTTGGCATAAGTTTCCTAGTTAAAATTTCCAGTTAATTTTGTAGGATTCCAGAGCCTCTTTGCATCAGACTTCAAATTCTAGGTGCACCTTTCCAGCCATGTTTAATTATGTTATTGTTTACTTACATTCTTAGGTGTTTTTCCATACATCACTGTGTTTTCAAATAAGTTGCATTTCTTAGGTTTTTCATTAATAATCATCTTTCTTTTTTATTTTATTGTATTTAGACATCATATTTAGGCACTTGCATCCATCCTTACATTAATTTGAATGTGTACAATTTATTTTGGGTCCATTTGTCTCCTTCTAGGTGAAAAGCCCTAGAAGAGTTAGAGAACCCTTGGATACCCAAAATTAGTGTCCACACACCTAAATAACCTCTTTTTATCATTTACCAAGCCTTATTTAAAAATTTTGTACAATCTTGTAACAATTTTTTATGCTTTTCTAGGCTTGTCATTAATAATTATACCTTTATTATGCTTTAATTGGCCCTATTTTACATCTACAAGCCTTACTTAAGTGTATTATTGAGAATAAACCCGATTGATCCAATGCATCCAGAAGAACCTAAGATTTTCATAGTCTCAAAATCTCTCAGAACTGATGTCATTGTGTAGGGCCCACTGACACAAACCTAACGCAACTTGAACGGGCTCAAAAGGAGTCTATATGCAAAATTTGCGAGCAGTCAAAGTTCTAGTCAATTGGAAAATTAGAGGGCTCAAAAAAAGGGAAAAATTTTGAAGTCCTCAAAGGTGGTCAAATTGGGTTCCATCACGAAGAGCTCACTGAGAGCTTTCCGACGCAACTTGTTTCATTGAAAACGGAGTCCATTTGCACAAGATACAAGCGGTCAAAGTTGGCAACATACATTGACC
This sequence comes from Sequoia sempervirens, assembly GCA_007258455.2. NCBI lineage: Eukaryota > Viridiplantae > Streptophyta > Pinopsida > Cupressales > Cupressaceae > Sequoia > Sequoia sempervirens. Next base: position 242,533,437 of record VDFB02086081.1, read on the forward strand.
AGTCAATGCCTCGTCATCACTCCAGTCAGCACAATGGCCAATCAGCCCTTGACACTCTACATCATTTCACCTCTCCACATGGTAGGCCATTATTGGAAAAAGGTGGCATAAATATGGATTAAACCATATTGTTAAAAAAAAACACGTATGGTTTAAAAATTAAAATATTTTTATGATTTCAAGGAGGATTTGGTGGGATTTTATCCCTTAAAATCCTCTTTCCTTGCCCATAAAAAAAGAGAGAAAAAAAAATCCAATAAAATCCTTACCTTTAAAAATTAATCCCTTAAAACTATATAGCCCAAATCTTTGATATTTAAGGGACTTAAAATAATATCAAGATTTTCAAGGATTGTAAGAAGATAAATGGTTGATATAAACCATGGAATTTGAAGGGGTAGCTTATTTTAAAAGAGTTACTTGTAAATAGGAGATATGATTTATTTTCAAAAATCATACGATTAAACCCCTTTATTAAAAAAAAAATTGTATATAAAGGGGGACATTGGAAATTATTGAGTGGTAGAATTTTCTTGAAAAGAAATTATTGGGGGAAGTTCATTTTGGGAGAAATAATTCTTTGGAGGAGAATATTGTAAGCACAAAGGCCTTTTGAGTGTCTTCAAGTGTTGAGAGGAGATTTTGAGAAATTTTATGCAGGTTTTGGAGCTTGGGTATTGTAACAAAGCATAATTTTGCTTGGCGATATCAATAAAGTGGTCCAAGCATTGAGAAGCGGACCTGGAGATGTAGCTCACATTGAGAAAACTTCGTTATCAATCTGCGTGTTGTGATCCTTCTATTTCTCTGTCTCATTCTTCTATCTTCTATCTCAATTTCTCTCTAGTTCAATTCAATTTATTTTTCAATAATTGATTTTAAAGTGTACCTTATTGTAATTTAAATGGTTAAAAAGCATAACCATGCAATTTTGTATTAGATCGGGAAATTACTGTAATTAGATTTAATTTGCAACTTAATTTTGTAAACTCTGATTATGGATCAAGTTGGTATCAGAGCCCGTTTTGTAGGAAATTGTAGAGTGAATGTTAACCAGGTTGAAATTGAGGCAAGAAGAAGGTGCACTTACCGAGTTCAATCCAGAGATCAGAAAATGAAGAAATTTTCCATAATCAAAGATGGCAGTTGAACAAAGTTCTATAGAGCTTGATGAGAAAGATTTCCAAAAGCTTTTCTCAAGATGAATTCAATGGTGGAAGTTCTTTTCCAAGAGGCAAGAACGAAAGAAGAGAAAGGAAGACAGGGACAGAAAGAAGAGGGAAGTTGAATCATCTTCAAAAGATGATAAAAGTAAAGGAGTAGGAGGTGGTGGTGACCCTCCTAAACCTCCATCCCCATCTTCTTCTTCATCATCTTCTTCTTCTTTGTCTAACTCTTCTAAGAAGAAACAACTTGTGCAAGCTAATAAACCTTTGTTAAAACTGGATGTTAAATTTGAGTTTCATATATATAATGGTGAATTGGATGCAGAAAAACTAGATAACTAGCTTAAGCAGATCGAAGTGTATTGCACCTAGTTCAATAGATCTTGGATGATTCTTCCAAAATCCAGCTAGCTACTCTTAGAATGGGAGGAACTACATTGGTTTGGTGGGAAAGTAAGATTCAAGATGATCTTGCTACGCACTAAAATTATTTCATCTTGGTATGAATTTACTTCTGTTTAGGTGTCTGGGTAGAAAAATGGTGGACATGATGGCACTTAATTCTGAAACTTATTAATCAGATGAATGTGTGTACAAGAAACCATATTGAAGCAGGTGAAAGGAACATAAGTTTTAGTTCAAAGAAGGAATTTGTTCCTCCAACTGAAGGTAAGAAGGCTAAGGAGAGGAAAATAGCTAATGTGAAGAAAGAGGAAAGTGAAAAGCCTACTTGTCCACATTGTCAGAAGAAAGGGCGGAAGTGTTGGAAACCATCCGGAATTGAAACCAAAGTGGTTTAAGGATCATAAAGGAAAGCAAAAGGCCACAACTATCATTCAGGATCTTGGATCAGATTCTAATGATGAAACAAAGATAACAGTTGTGGGTTTGAAAGGTAAATATTTTGTTGGTAATGATTTTTTCACTAATGTTTCATGTGCTTCTACTTCTAAAAGTCATGTTGTTCTTGAAGATAGCAAAAGATGTGAATTGTTTCATATAAGGGTGATTTCTAAGAACAATAAGATTGATACACTAATAGATAGTGGGTCCCAAGTTAATCTAATTTTAGAAGAAGTTGTTAAGAATTTGGGATTGAAAACAAAGCCACATAAGAAACCTTATCCATTAGGTTGGGTGTGCAATGATAGAAAGTTGAGAGTAACTTTACATTTTCCCATGGTGTCCAGTTTTCACTTGATGGAAAAAGTGTCAAATGCAATAGCGTAAAGTTGCAAAGTGGTGCAACTTTTATTCTGCAACTCGTGTGACCAAATAGACTATTCCAATGCATTTGGATGGGTAATTTTACACTAGGCATGGTCTTCTTTCGCACCCAAACATGCCAAATCACTCTGAGCTACATTCAACCTGCTCGATCCCTTAAGAGTCCAAAGTAAAAAAGGGTAGCAATCTTTGATGGGATATTACTTGGAAATCATGACACTTACGACCTCTCCATCTGAGTCTACGAGATCATGTTGGGACCCTCTACAATAACCTCTCTCAATTTTTGTTATCTCATATTTTTTTACTATGGTGTTTAGTTTTCACTTGATGGAAAAAGTGTCAAATGCAAGCAGTGTAAAGTTGCAAAGTGGTGCAATTTTCATTCTGTAATTCGTGTTACCAAACAGACTATTCCAACACATCTAAATGGGTATTTTTATGCTAGGCATGGTCCTCTTTCACACCCAAACATGCTGAATCACTTTGAGCTATGTTCAGTCAGCTCGATCCCTAAAGGGTCCAAAGTGCAAAATGGTTGCAATCTTTGATCGGCTATTACTAAAAAACCGTGATGCTTATGAACTCTTCATTTGATTCTATGGGATCTTGTTGGGCCCCTCTACAATAACCTCTCTCAATTTTTGTTATCTCAGAGTTTTTTTCCCGTGATGTCCAGTTTTCACTTGATGGAAAAAGTGTCAAATGGTGCAAGTAGTGTACAAACCCAAACATGCAATCACTTGGAGCTATGTTCAGTCACTCGATCCCTAAAGGGTCCAAAGTGCAAAATGGTTGCAATCTTTGATCGGCTATTACTAAAAAACCGTGATGCTTATGAACTCTTCATTTGATCTATGGGATCTTGTTGGGCCCCTCTACAATAACCTCTCCAATTTTTGTTATTCAGAGTTTTTTTCCCGTGATGTCCAGTTTTCACTTGATGGAAAAAGTGTCAAATTGCAAGTAGTGTAAAGTTGCAAAGTGGTGCAACTTTCGTTATGCAACTCGTGTGACCAAATGAACTATTCCAACACATCTAGATGGGTATTTTTATGCTATTCATAGTCATCTTTCACACCCAAATATTCCAAATCACTTTGAGCTACATTCAACTGGCTTGATCCCTTAAGGGTAAAAAGTGCAAAATGGCTACAATCTTTGACAGGCTATTACTCAGAAAACATGAGGCTTACAAACTCTCCATCTGAGCCTATAGGATCATGTTGGGTCCCTCTACAATAACCTCTCTCAATTTTTGTTATCTCAGAGTCGTTTTCTCGTGGTGATGACTTTTCAATTGATGAAAAAAGTGTCAAATGCAAGTAGTGTAAAGTTGCAAAGTGGTACAAATTTTGTTTTGCAACTTGTGTGACCAAATGAATAGTTCCAATGCATCTAGATGGGTACGTTTATGCTAGAAATGGTCCTCTTTCTTACCCAAACATGTCAAATCACTTTGAGCTATGTTTAACCAACTCAATTCCTTAAGGTTCCAAAGTGCAAAATGGCTACAATATTTGATGGCATATTACTCAAAAACTATGGTGCTTACAAACTCTTTGTATGAGCCTATGGGATTGTGTTGGGCCCCTCTATAATAACCTCTCTCCTTTTTGTTATCTCAATTTTTTTTCCCATGGTGACAACTTTTCAATTGATGGAAAAAGTGTCAAATGCAAGTAGTGTAAAGTTGCAAAGTGGTTCGACTTTCGTTCTACAACTCATGTGACCAAATGAACTATTCTAATGTGTTTGGATAGGAATTTTTATGATAGGAATGGTCCTCTTTCCCACCCAAACATGTCGAATCATTATGATCTATGTTCAACTGACTTGATCCCTTATGGTGGCATGCAAAACAATCGAAAAGAGAAACATTCACATGACAATTGATAAGTATGAGTTTTCCACACCAAAATCATATGATCATCCTCAAGTCTAGCAAGGGAGAGACTTTTTTTAATTATCCTCCTTTCCCTTAGGAAATACATTGCTCAAGGATCTTAAATAATCCTTCTTACCAAATTTGAAAAAGCATGATAAGCCCATGGTTGACAATTTTGTAGTCATCAAAGTGGGTACTAATTCTATATTATATAGATCATATTTCTTCTTTATCTTTAAGATCTAAGTTTGGAAATGGTTTCACCAAGCTATGAAGGGTGAACTGTTATTTATTCATTTATGCCTATGTGGGTTCATTTTCCTTATCTCCCATTGCAATTTTGGGTGGATTATTTCTTTCAAAGTATTGGGAATGCTTTAGTTATATTTATATCCATTGATTCAATGGACATAAAAATATATCAAAGGGGTTTCTTAAAAAAAATTGGTCGATAGTTGGGGAGCGAGCATGGAAACAAGCCATTGATTATGAAAATGTTAGTGTAGAATATTCTGCCTAAAATATTCCTTTAGATACGTTTTCTAGTTAGGTTTTTATGATAATGATTGTTTACTTGTGAAATCTTGCATGGAGTTGCATGCCTATTTTCTAGTTGGCAGTTGCCATTCTAGAAGGCTCACCTCTTGATATATATTATACTCATTCTTAATCAATAATCAAGCTAATAACTAGTGCATTTATTTATAGTTAATCATTTCTTTTCAATTTCTACAATTTTGTAATTTGTAACTCTACTAGTATTCCTAGAAATATTGAAGTTCTTTAGCATCAACTAATAAAAAAATTTAGCATCAATCGATAAATATTCAAGACAAAACATGAAGGAAAACAATGATAAATGCTAGGGCTAACCAATTAATAAGTATACACGAGAATATAAATCAAGCATACATGTGAATAAGGGAAGCACAAGTGCTCAAATACATGTAAGCCTTGAAGTATACACATGAATACGTAGTATACGCAAATTAATACAAAGTATATGCATGAATACAAGGTACATACGCATGAGAACACGTAAGTCACAAAGTATACATTGGAATACATGTAAGTCACAAAGTATACATGTAAGTTGTAAAGAATACACTTGAATACATGTAACTCATACGTATTGAACTGTGGATTTATAATGAAAATATGGACACCATCAATAAGAAGATTTGTATTAACCAAATAGCCATGTAGGAATACATCAATATATGTCCATCTAAGTATAAAATATATACAAAATAGCCATATAGGCTTAGGATAATTCCATATGGGCATACAATTTCAAATATATCCAATAAAAAATATGTACAAAAATTTCATATAGGCACACAACAAAGGGCTCTAGAATCAAAAGTCATTTCTCTCCATGCTCTCAAAATAAATTCTTTCCCTCTTCTTGTCAATCAAATGGCGATAAGTCTATCACTCATTTGTTCTAAGGTCGAGGAGTGCTCCTGGTACTCCTCCTAGGGTTTGTTTCTTGGTCAAATTGTATCTATTATAATAACAAGTAAAAATATTAATATATAGAAATTACATTATAAAAATGATATATTTAACAAAATAATCACTTACCACTAGTAGATGATCTCTCCTCAAGGGAACTATTCTCATGCCTATTTTGTGGTGTGTTAAATCCTTGTAGAAACCATCCAAAGAGGAATTAAACTACGAATCATTAATGGTTTGATTTTTCACTAACTAACAACTATAACAACAAATGTAAATTGAAATTTAGTAATCTGCCTCATACCTCTGTGAGAGGCATCGAAGAGTCTTTAGCAGAAGAAACACCAAGCTACATTTCCCTATGAACATGTGGAGGTGTATCCACTTCCAACATCTGAAAATAAAACAACAAATTATTCAATCACAAAAACTACAATAGTGATGCACATCATGGCTTATAATGTATAAGATAATGAACAAAATTTTGAGTACTTATTAAACTATATATTTCTAACTATGTTGCTTACTATTTTCCTTGTCCATATCTTGTTCAAAAGCACCTATTTTTAGGCTTTTGTACATAGCATCAAGGAGATGAACCATTTTCTAAAATGCTTTGGTAGACATGTATGATAACTATGGTAGCATAGAGAAGGCAGTGAAATTTTTGAAAAAATGCCTCAAAGAAATGTGGTCTCATGGTGATGGAATGCCATTACAAACAAATGTGTCATGGCATTCCATCACCATGAGACTATATTTATTTGAGGCATTTTTTCAAACAATTCATTGCCTTATCTATGGTATTATGCTAGGATGGGGTGGATGGTATAGTGTGGTCTTGCTTATGAGATGGAGGGTGAACATGACATGAAGAGGGAGGGATGGGGACATGAACAAGTGGAATAAAAGGTGGAAGGTTTCATGTTGTGCTATATAAATATGGCCCCTTGTCATTTCCATGGCCTTTTAGGTCTTGTTTCATAGTGTTTGATATATTTTTCTCTGATTTTATGTTGTAACATGGCTTGAACATGCATATTTAGGTACTAAAATTCAAATAACGACGTCTTGTGAAGTGTTGTAAGACATTTCTACATTCTTCTAGACTCCATTTATTGCAATTCACCTAAAAATAACCTTTTCATCACTTAATAAGTCCTATTTTGAAGTGTTTTAAACTCTTGTAACAAGATTTCACACTTTTCTAGGCACAATTTCACTATTTATCCCTTTCTCACGATTTATTTCACCCCTTTATGCCCTCATATGTATTAATTAAGTGTATTTTTGAATATTATCCCAATAAACAATATTAAACACAACATATTTCCTAACACGTATTTTTCAAGGCCTAGGTGGAACCCATTCACCATGGGTGGTGAATGAGTCCCCCTTGGCTCCAAATTCAAAAATCTTAAAATTTCCTTTCGGGTTTTTATTCAAAAACACTTAATGTGGGCTTGTGATGAGGTATGAATGGTTAACTAAGGAACAAGTTTGTATAAATAAGTGATTTTCACCTCATTTTACATCTCCTACAATCTCCTCATTCATCCAAGCATTCCATCTCATATCTAAAGCATTCAAGCATTCTACAACATCAATTCAAGCAATATTCAAGCACTTTGGAGCATCCATTAACATTACTTCAGACTTTCATTATCAAGAGCTTGGTAAGTTGATAGCTATTGCATGTTATTAGTTTATCATTATCTTTCCTTTCATTGTTTCATTAAGGGTTTGATTACCAAAAGTGGGGTTTGACCAAGGCAAACCCCTATTTGTTAACCCTCAACCATTTTTCCCCTATTACATGTGTGTTTGCAGACCTAGGTATGTATATTTAACAAGCTTTTTGGTGTTGAAGATTGGTTTACAAGTCAACTAGGTGCTTCAAGTCAACTTAAGTCTATTTCAAGCTTGGAGAAGATTTCTTGTCTGTTTCCTGCAGAATTGACCTTAACAACTCAACAATCAGTGATTTCTAGATCTGGTGTTGCAGAGTTGTCTCCTAATTTTTTAAAAATTTGGGAGAGGACTGATTCGCCACCAATGGTGAATGAGTCCCACCTTAGGAATGAAAATATGAATTTTGTTTGATTCTGGATCCCAATAGATAGAAACTTGTTTCTGACACTTTTTCACTAGGAGGACTAATTCACCACCCTAGGCGAGTGAGTCCCACTGTGAAAAATTAGTGATTTCAAAAAGCATCCACAATATTCCAGATTCATTAGATATTACCCAGATGCACTCAGATTCATCCTGTTTCTTTCTATTTTTCATAATTTCTTCATTTACTTCATTGTTTGCATACCACAGTGTGTTTTCAAACATAGCTTAAATCTCACTTTTGAATTCATTTTCATCCATTTAAATCAATCAATTACATTTAGTTTACTTCATTTAGATTAGAAAAAAATTCACATAACATAATTTAAATGAACTCATTAGTATTTTTGTCCCTACCTCTCTCCTTTTAGGCGAAAAACCCTAGAAGAGTGGTGCAGGAGCACCCAAGTCACTAAATGCCTTTAGGAGGCCAATATGTTAATTTTGTAATAATTCAAGTCAAAATTATGTGTCAATGCTTTGTAAAGGATAATTTGAATCTAATCAAGTCATAAAAGGAGTCACTAGGTTGTAAAAATGGGACAAAATGCAAATGTTAAACAAAAAGAGCATAAAATAAGAAAAAATCAAGAAATCAAGGAATAGGAAGGGACAATTCGGTGGAGAAAGCAGTTAGGCAGTTGAAAGATGAATAGGAAGTTTCCTTTTGAATGTAAAAAGCTATAAAATCATGTATATGGTGAGGAAAATAGGATCTTGTAATTAAAAAAATTCACAAAAAGCAATAAAATACCGTTGTTCAGTTATTTTGAAAGATTTCCTCTCTTGTTTTTAGTTTGCATAGTAATTCAGGAAATCTAAGCTTTGATTCTTTTCAAGGGAAGAGTCTTTTATCATTCTTGAAAGGTGTAGGAGTAGCAAATTTAGTATTAAAGAAATTTGAACTTATTTTATGAGTTCAGTCTGTGAACACACAGAGTTGTTTTGAGAGTCTTTTAAAAATGTTAAGACCCATCCCACCAATGGAAGCCCAGAAGGAAGGTGGGATGGGATGAGTAGGATGTTTTACTTTGTATATTTTTTTGTGTAGATGTGTGTGTGTGCAGGGGTAAGCATGGAGATGGAAGACTTGCTGTGTTAATGGACAAATATGAGTTTTCCAGTCAAAGTGGATGGTTACTAGTATGATAGTGGAGAAATGGAAAAAGTATGGACTTGGTGATGTTTCCAAAGGTCTTGGTAGATGTAGTTAGTCATGTTCGAAGTGATGGCAGGGGTCTTGGAGGTCTGTAAGTGCTTTAGTCATGAAACCCTCCTTAATTTGTGCTTTTACACCCTATAAACAAGGGTTTAGTGGATTAGATTGTTTTTATGGTTTTCAGTCCTTACAAATGGTGAAATCATGAGTTTTGAGGAATTATTAATGACCATTAGAGGTTGATAAGGGTTTGGGAGTAATGTAAGAGGGGTCTCCTTTATAAAACAGACCTATTATAGTAGCCTTTTTAGGTGCACAGTCTAAGAAACTGGGGATTTTCTTTGGGATAGTCATTGTAAGCTTTTTGTTTTGTTGAAGTGGATAGTATGGTATGTCTAAAGAATCATTTGGTGCTTGGAAATTGCATATGGATTGTGAGATTTACCCGATCTAGGGTAAAGAGTCCAAATTGACAAAATGGTGCTTATTTGCATAGTTAAGGATAATCTGATAGAACAGTGATATGGGAATCTGTATTTAGCTTGTTTTCATTAAGATGATGTTTTCAATGATTTAGAAGTCTAGTAATGCAGAGGTACATGATTGGTTTCCTTGGTTGTGAGTTGTTTTGAGGAGTCTATGTTGAAGTATGGATTGGTTAGGTTGGTGTTGATGTTTTGTGATGGTAAAGATTAATTTTGCATCTGATTTTGATGTGGTCTATTGATTTTGGAAAAAGGAAGATTGATAGCTTGTAAATAGTTGATGGATTGTGAATTTTGATGAATGTATAATTTTATCTTCTCCTAATATGATTTGGGAAGGAAGTTCCTTGAAGAAATGATGTTGTTAAGAGTGTGTTGGTATGATGCTCTGCATCAAAGAGTTAGAGTCCTAGAGAGCCAAAAATCAACGGTTCATTTTGGTGAACCCGCATTTTGAACACTTTGCATTTCTAATTTCATTTGCATCAACATTCAATTAGGACAAATTTTTTTTTGCATTGTAGGTCTTTTCCTATTGCACTAGTAAAAACTTCATTTAGATTTCATTTTTGCATTGCATCTCATTGAAAAAACTAAAATTATACATTCTGCATCTTTGATTGCATTCTGTAAAGTATTAAATTATCTCCAAATTTCAAGAAAACACAAAAAAATATCATATTGGGACTCATTCACCACCCTGGGTGAATCAGTCCCTCTACACTTTTTAAACAACATTTTTGACATCTTTTTGGCATTTTTTTTTCATTATAGTTTCTTATTCTTGCATTTTGTTTTCATTTACAGATTCTCTATTCTTAATCATTTATTTCACCTTAGTTTATTTGCATCATGGCATTTTATTTCAATAAGTTTTGGAATTCATTAAAATCACTGGTAGACATGTCCAATTGTGCCTTTGGTTGTGACCCTAATGACCCTAAACTCACACATGCTCCTTCAAATCCTCATGATTGTCCTCCTCATGATGTAGAAATCATTGGAGAAGATGATGCTAGCATGAAAAAGTTCTACAATGACTGCCTTAATAACCTTAAAGCCAATTAAGCCTTTTATCCCTCCATGAAGTCACAAGATATTCCTACTATTGCACCTCCTAATCACTTTGCATATTTACATCCTAAAATCACTAAAGGACCTAAGGTTCCTCCTTCAAATGGACCTAGTTCCTCTAAAAAAACTCACTCACAACCCTTTTATGATCACAAAGTCACAAAAACTCCTATAAATCTTGAAGAAACATATGGTAAAGGCTTTACTATCTTAAGTAAACCAGGTTGTGACACAAAACATGAACATGAAATCCATCAACTTCTGGAACAACAATCATTGTAGGAACACACAACAGGATTAGGATACCAAGATCTGTCTCATCCTAATAGACATCCTTTTCAACCCAGGAGACTTTGGGATGCTAGTACAGTGATCTTGGATGCTCCTCCTAACTTAAACATTCTTCTTCCATGTGAAAAACCATTTTCCCCTTCTAATGACAAGGATGTTAGGATCCCTATAGGTCCTCTTCCTCCTATTCATGAACAAGGAGAATCTAGCAAACAAAAAGGACCATATAAGTTGAAGAAGCTCAAGTTTCCTACACATCCTCCACCTGAATGTGAAAGGAGACTTCAGTTGCTTTTAAATTAAGGTCTTATAATTTTACCACCTATGAATAGGTTGGTTATTCATCCAAAAGACTCTAACATACCATTCTTCAAATATCATCGTATTCTTGGACATCAAACCGAAGAATGTCGAACATTGAAGGACATACTAGATAAGTATCACTTCACTGATACCGATTGTTTCCCCATCATACCTTAAAATAATCAAAGCCATTCATCATGCTATAGTTGTAGAATTCTTTATTCACACTATCACATGATCCTTTCCCATCACTTATCTTGGCTCATTCTTTCCTTTACACTTTGTGGGGGGGAAAGAAGTTTTTAGCCTACTACATTTTCCTTTGTCTTGTAACTATGTTATTCCTTTTCCACTTAACTATTTAAGATTGAGAAACCAATAACTTAGTTAATGGTTTACTTGCACTTGCATTACTTGTTCCTTTTTTTTTTCCTTCCATGTGTGTATAGTGTTCCCTCGTAATGTGTGTTTTATGTTCCCTCTCTTTGTACACTCCTATTTGTACCTCTATTCTTCTATATGTCGTGCATTGTCTTTTCACTTTTGTTTTGTTTTTTCCTTCTGGTAATGATGCAAAGCATAGAGACACCCTATGTCTCTTCCATGTTGACCCAATTGGTCCTTTTTATTTTTACTTTGTCATTTCTTGTTTTTTATTTTTGGGGATGATGCAAGGAATTGAGACCAAAATGTCTCCTCCATGTTGACCCAAAATATTTCATTTTCCTTTTCCTTTTCCTTTTCTTTTGTTTTGCTTGTGTTTTCCTTTTGGGATGATGCAAGTCTTTGAGACCGCAATGTCTCTTCCATGTTGACCCAAAACGGACTTTATATTTTTCCTTTGTTTTTTCTCTCTTTGTGCCATTCTTCTAGTTCTATGTGCTTCGGGAATGATGATAGTTCTGAGCTCTTTCATAAAAACATTGCAGCAACAAACATACTAACCCCAAATCCATAGATCCCTTATGTGTTTGGTGTGCTTTCTTTTTTGGGGGGAAACTCCTTTTTTTTTGCTTTTCCTTTTTCTTGACATGATGTAGCCTAAATTTGAAACATATGACTTGGAATAGGGCTTTCCAAGTTGGCTCTCATGTCTTGTTTTCTTTTTCCTTTTTCTTTTCTTCTCTACTTTAAAGTAAATGCTCACAGAATGATGTGTGGAAATTCCTTTAAAGTGGGGGGCATACATTACCATAATTCATTTGCATTCTTAGTTCCTAGTGTAGCCTTGTCATTTATATGATGCGTTTTTCACTTTGTGATTAACATTGGGTGTGATGTCCTTCATAATTGTCATCTATCTCAGCATATTGCATTCCTCTTGGTGGCCTAATGTGACACATTGCATCCCCTAAGTTGTAAACTGAACAAGAATCCTTCAAACATTTTACACATAACATCTTTACATTTTTTCATTTTTTGCATCTTTTTCCACCTTGCATAACATAACTTGCATGCCTGTGGTACATTTCTTTTTGTCCATGAAATTTTCTTTATGGCACCTTGTTAAAGTTATCGACGGGTGTAACTTTAATATGTTGAGTGGGAAGCCCAACTAGTGGCATGACTTTTCCCCATAGCCACTTTTGTGTTTGTGAGTTCCTACCAACTAGCGTATGTATCTTACCTTTTGGGCTTTCTCACCCTGCAGATAGCCAGAAGTTTTGTGGCCCCAGAGTGAGTACATTTGGGCTTTCCAACCAAGAAAACAACCAAAATTTTTGTGGCCCCAGAGTGAGTACATTTAGGCCTTCTCACCTGATAGACCATCCTGAGTTCTGTCACCCCAGAGTGAGTATACATTCTCAATTATCCTAGATCTAACCCATGCAACTAGTTGGATTGACGATCGAAGCTTCATTCAATTCTTTCATTTCAAAACTTGTGTGTTCCTTTGTTCTTATGTCTATTTTTCCATGGGATCTTCATCTTGGGGGCTTGATCATCCCTCTTGATCATTTTTATTCCATCTCACTAACATAAGTGCATTTGAACCCTCCTCTCGATGTTCATGGCTACTTTAGTGTGAGTTTGAAGTAATTTCATCCTCTCACTAAAGTGGGGGCTAAATGTGCCATAGAAAAATGGCCCCTTATCATTTTCATGGCCTTTTAGGTCTTTTTTCATGGTGTTTGATATATTTTTCTCTAATTTTATGTTGTAACATGGCTTGAACATGCATATTTAGGTACTAAAATTCAAATAACGACGTCTTGTGAAGTGTTGTAAGACATTTCTACATTCTTCTAGACTCTATTTATTGCAATTCACCTCAAAATCTCCTTTTCATCACTTAACAAGTCCTATTTTGAAGTGTTCTAAAGTCTTGTAACAAGATTTCACACTTTTCTAGGCACAATTTCACTATTTATCCCTTCATCATGCTTTATTTCACCCCTTATGCCCTCATATGTCCTAATTAAGTGTATTTATGAATATTATCCTGAAACAAAATTAAATAAAACATATTTCCCGACACATATTTTCAGGTCCTAAGTGGGACCCATTCGCCATGGGTGGCGAATGAGTCCCCCTTGGCTCCAAATTCAAAAAATTTAAAATTTCCTTTCAAGTTTTTATTCAAAAAAACTTGATGTCGGCCTGTGATGAGGTATGAATGGTTAACTAAGGCACAAGTTTGTATAAATAAGTGATTTCCACCCCATTTTACATCTCCTATAATCTCCTTATTCATCCAAGCATTCCACCTCATATCTCAAGCATTCAAGCATTCTACAACATCAATTCAAGCAATATTCAAGAACTTTGGAGCATCCATTAACATTACTTCATATTTGCATTATTGAGAGCTTGGTATGTTGATAGCTATTGCATGTTATTAGTTTATCATTTTCTTTCCTTTCATTGTTTCATTAAGGGTTTGATTAAAAAAAGTGGGGTTTGACCAAGGAAAACCCCTATTACATGTGTGTTTGTAGACCTAGGTATGCATATTTAACTATCTTTTTGGTGTTGAAGATTGGTTTACAAGTCAACTAGGTGCTTCAAGTCAACTCAAGTCTATTTCAAGCTTGGAGAAGTTTTCTTGTCTGTTTCCTACAGAATTGACCTTGACAACCCGACAATCAGTGATTTCTAGATCTAGTGTTGCAAAGTTGTCTCCTAATTTTTCAAAAAATTGGGAGAGGACTGATTCACAACCAGTGGGGAATGAGTCCCACCTTAGGATTGAAAATATGAATTTTGTTAGATTTCATATCCCAATAGATAGAAACTTGTTTCTAACATTTTTTCACCAAGAGGAGGACTAATTTGCCACCCTGGGCGAATGAGTCCCACTGTGAAAAATTAGTGATTTCAACTAGCATCCACAACATTCCATATTTATCATATATTACCTAGGTGCACTTAGATTCATCCTGTTTCTTTCTATTTTGCATAATTTCTTCATTTACTTCATTATTTGCATATCACGATGTGTTTTCAAACATAGCTTAAATCTCACTTTTGCATTCATTTTCATCCATTTAAATCATTCATTTACATTTATTTTACTTCATTTAGATTAGAAAACATTGCACATAACATAATTTAAATGAAATCATTAGCATTTTTGGCCCTACCGCTCTCCTTTTAGGTGAAAAACCCTAGAAGAGTTAGTCCTAGAGAGCCAAAAATCAACAGTTCACATGGATTGGTAAATTGAGGATGAGGATGAGGACCTTGAAAATAATTTGGAGGGGAATTTTGGCTAAAGGGTTGGTTTCTATTCTTCAGGTAGTGAGTTGTTTGAAAAAATTCCTCAAAGAAATGTGGTCTCATGGTGATGGAATGGCATTCCATCACCATGAGACAACATTTCTTAAAGGAAATTTTTCAAACTACTCACTTCCTTTACTACGATCTTGCTTACTATTATGCTTTGATATATTTTTCCAAGCATCCATAGTTTTTTGGAAGGCACCTATATAAGGCTTTTAGCCATAGTAGCAAGGAAGTGAGTAGTGTGATAAAAGGTTTTGGTAGACATGTATGCAAAATTTGGTAGCATAGAAAAGGCAGTGAGTTGTTTGACAAAATGTCTCAAAGAAATTTGGTCTCATGGTGACAGAAAGGTATTCCATCACCATGAGACTACATTTCTTTGAGGCATTTTTTCAAAATACTCACTGCCTTGTCTATGCTATTGCTTACTATCATGCTTTGATAGATTTTTTCCAAGCATCCATAGTTTGTTGGAAAGCACCTTTTTGAGGATTTTAGCCAAAGCAACAAGGAAGTTCAAGTAGTTTGATAAAATACTTTGGTAGACATGTATGGAAAATGTGGTAGCATAGAAAAGGTGGTGAGTTTTTTGAAAAAATACCTCAAAGAAATGTGGTCTCATGGTGATGGAATGGCATTCCATCACCATGAGACCACATTTCTTTGAGGAATTGTTTCAAACTACTCACTTCCTTTTCTATGTTATTGCTTACTAATATGCTTTGATAGATTTTTTCCAAGCATCCATAGTTTGTTGGAAAGCACCTAGTTTAGGCTTTTATCCATAGCAACAAGGAAGTGAGTAGATTGATTAAATTCTTTGGTAGATGTGTATGGAAAATGTGGTAGCATAGAAAAGGCGGTGAGCTATTTAAAAAAATGCCTCAAGGAAATGTTGTCTCATGGTGATGGAATGGCATTCTATCACCATGAGACCACATTTCTTTGAGGTATTTTTTCAAACTAATCACTACCTTTTCTATGATATTGCTTACTATTATGCTTTGATAGATTTTTTCCAAGCATCCATAGTTTTTTGGAAAGCAACTTTTTTGGGATTTTGGCCATAGCAGCAAGGAAATGAAATGTTTCATAAAATTCTTTGGTAGACATGTATGGAAAATGTGGTAGCATAGAAAAGGCAGTGAGCTATTTGAAAAAATTCCTCTAAGAAATGTGGTATCATGGTGATGGAACGACATTCCATCACCATGAGACCACATTTCTTCAAGAAGATTTTTCAAACTACTTACTACCTTGTCTATGATGTTGGTTACTATTATTCTTTGATATATTTTTTTCCAAGAACCCAATTTTTTTTGGAAAGCACCTTTTTTAGGCTTTTATCCATAGCAGGAAGGAAGTGAACTATTTGATAAGATGCTTTGGTAGACATGTATGGAAAATGTGGTTGCATAGAAAAGGTGGTGAGCTATTTGAAAAAATGCCTCACAGTAATTGGGTCTCATGGTGATGGACATCACCATTATACCACATTTCTTTGAGGCATTTTTTCAAATAGCTCACCACCTTTTCTATGTTATTGCTTACTATTATTCTTTCATATATTTCTTCCAAGCATCCATAGCATAGACAAGGCAGTGAACTATTTGAAAATATGCCTCAATAAAAAGTGGTCTCATGGAATGCCATGACAAGCAAATGCAATTGGCAGCTACTCCTAGTTATTACTTATGCTATGTGAAGTAATTACATCACTGCTTATGTTGACTTTCTAAACAACTATATTGTAGTTGAAATTTTGTCATCTATCAACATCTAGTTATTAGTTATGGAATGTGAAGTAATTCTTTGAGTTTGAAAGATGTGCAATGCAATGTAATCAATTGTATGAATATAAACTACATAAATCTATTAAGTGCAATTCATTAGTTAAACTCTTTATTCTATTACTTGTGTGTATTTTTGTCTAACTCTACTGGCAGGTGTTCCCACAAAACCTCCAATATTAGCCTATTTAACACCCAAAATTATATATTAGAATACCATTAATATAACAATGCTATTACCATGTAATATATTTATAATTGTTTACTAGTTACATACCTCAATGGTATATGATGTGGAGTAATAAGTAAGTGTAGGGCTGGTGTATCTAGTATCATCATTGTGACCCTAAAATTTTATTACAATCATAAAACTAAATTAGTTAACCTTGCATTTCAAAAATGAAATTTAATAAATTAAATTCAATTAACATGCTAAAATTTAAATAAGTGTCAATGCCATAAGCCTCATTCAAAATTTCAGCTTCCCTCGCCATATTCGTAGCTGCAGATGTATCCTATGTAGTAACCTCCTAAGTGTTGGTGGGGTAATATGTACAAGTTTCCCCGCAAACTTGAAATGGATGGGGTGGAAGCCTACCACTCAAAGACTCCCCTGGATGGCGTTGTCCTATAGGACTGGCATGTTGGATGACACTTTGGGTCAAAGAAATGATAGCCTGCAAAGTGTCTACCTCGGTACTCTCCTTCGTGATGGAAGGGATAATGATGTGTTCATGAGCTGGCTTAGAAAGAGGTCGTCACACTTGCCACCTAGGATCCTTTCGTGCACCGGGTCTATCATGAGCTGACCCCCCACCTCTCCCTCACATCAAAATAATTCAATATTTTTTTCAGGATGAACTCACAATAGAGTTTTCGCAATGTTGGGTGACAATTATGTAATCCCTTTTTAATAGATTACACAACCTAATTTCAACCATAGTTGTGTGAGATGTAATCTCTCCTCTCAGAAAGGGGAGGTTCCCTTCTTACTACTTACAGAAGCTAAGTAAAATTAATTAAATATTCACAAACATGTACACTACAATTACGATATGGCGGTGTGTCACATTCATACTTCTCTCTTTTTTTAGAGAATATGTTTTACAATGCTTCACGGTTGATAATTCTAATTCGATACAACTTTAAACTAAAAACAAAATAGTAATTCCAATATCTCTATCTTGTCAAAGAAAAGCTTAGAGATACCAACATGATAATAATAAACAATAAAATAAGAAAGAAAATCTCACGAAGGTACAAAGTTGTTCCATAGCTTTTCACTGATGGATCCTTAAGAGATGTAACGATTGTTGTATTAGAAGAGCAAAGTATTCTTAGATACAGAAATTCAATGAATAGCATGAACAATTACAAGCACAAAGTCTTGTAGATAATCCACCAATAATCATCCAAACATAAACACAAATCCAAATAAAGAGTGAAACACAAAGTCTACACAGATTTATTCAAATCCCTTAGATCTCACACACTAATCAATGTTAATCTTAATCAAGTCCAAAAGACAATTGATCAAACACAAAGTCTGGTATGCAAATTTCTTCTTTATTGATCAAAATAGATACACAAAGATGAACACAAAGTTCCATGTATTTGCTTCTCAAAATGGGCAACACTTCATTGCAAAAGATAAAAGATGATTACAATAGAATTCCCTCTTATTTATAAAAGAGAGGGAAGAGAAAATCTAGGAAATTAGATGAGCAAAATTAGGAAAGTTAGGTGAGCTAAATTAGGAAAATCTAACCTAACTTTGACTTAGTCAAAAATGTTGTCCATCTTTTTGGGAAACATCTCAGATTTTACATGTGATTATATTTGCTAAAAATACATTTAAGATGTTGAAAACTATTTACAAAATGCATAAGGGAAAGCATAAAAATATTCAACACTAGAGAAAAGAAGCCTTCATGGTTCCTTGCTTTGGGTGCAGAAGTTTTCATATTTCCTCTTGGTCTCCTATATGAATGTATCATCTAGACTCACAATGTAATCTACAAGGGTATGAACTCTTATGATTGGCCTTCTAGCAGATGAATGAACCTTCTTACATATGTTAAGATGCATCTTAATATTATCCAAAGTTAGTCGTATATCACAAATGATATGCATTGAGTCCTTTGAAAAGTTAACATCCTCAACTTACTTCATGATGGCTTCCTTGTAGATCTGTGAAAGTTCATTGGCCTAGACCAAAATATTCTCTTCATCAAGGAGCTTACCCAATAACTCCTTAACTCCATTTTCAAGGATAGTACGATGTCCTTCAACATCTTCTTGCACTTCGTGGATATCTTTGATAAGAGATTTGATCACTTGAATGCAGTGCTTGAGTGATTCTCTTACCTCGACATATTTCTCCTTGTCGGGAATTACACCAACTTCCACCAACTTACTGAGCTTTTCTTGCTTCATTTGTGATGAAAATGATAGGAATTTTTTCATTTCTTTTTACTCTTGGGAAAGAATACTTTCTTCTTTATCAAGCTCTGATTTGAGCGTGGTTATTTGAGTGGCCTTCTCATCTACAGCAACTATGACTTGTGAACCACGTTCTACAATTTCATCAATGTAATCATACAATGCCTTACCCTTGGAGGAAAACTTCTTTGCCTTTAGTACTACTGGTTCCTCAAGGTTTACAATAGCCATGGGTTGTATATTTCCTAAAGAGTTTGCAAGTCTCCTCAAAATAGTTGCATAACACTCAGCATTCTACTTGTACATATCTCAAGCCTATTCCATCTTGTCAATCCTTCCTTCCAATGCATCCAGGACTACTTGTGCATCTGCCTTGGCACTTTCATTTGTCACTTTGTCGAGCTAGACTCTCATGACAATGTAATCCTCCATGTTTTGGTGCAGAGCACCTTGTTCCTCCATTTGATGAAGTAGGTCTAGTTTAGTGGTTTTAGTCAAGATAATATCAAATAAGACCATGATAGGCCATTTTTTTATGTTTCGTTTAGTTTTGAGTCTAGGTGGGGTCATGATGGGGTATGTGCAGGATCATCATGGAAAAAACATGCCCTTAAGTGGCAATGAAAATTTAGAAAAATCAAAGTTAGGCAACTTGACATAATAATTTCAATAAGTTATCTATATTATTTCAAAAATATGTAAGAATAGAATCTATGGAAAATTGAATGCAGTTTCTAAACTACTAAGTTTATTTTATTTTTTTTAAAGTCTATTTGGTGAAAATTTGAAATTTCAATGCAGTAGTACTTAAATTTTAGGGAAAAATAAGAAGTAGGTGTCTGTCTGACCACCCTAACCACAATAAAATGATAATATTTTTTTATAATATTTTAGATATAAGTAGAGGACTCATGTCTAGATGTGACACATTTTTTTGTAATTTTTTTCAAGTAAATAATTAATTATGAATTTTTTATTACAACTTTTAAAAAATATAAAAACTCGTATGTCCGACCACCTTAACTTGGTCAAAACTTCATGAAATTCAATTTTTTTTTAATCCTATAGTATGCGAAAGCATAGAATGTGACGCATGTTTTGGATTCAAAAATTATGATATCGCTCGAAGTTATAGATATTTTTCAATCAAATTTCATCAATTAGGACTTAGTCGCATTCTAATAGAAAAATGAATAATACCATTTATTAAATTCAAAGTAAAGAATAATTTATATTGTCGTAGAGTCTCCTCTACAAACCCTTTCTGTTTCATCAATTTTGGCTAAAAATAAAGTCATTAGCCACATGGACGAAGTCTAGAAAAACAAGGTAAGTTGTCAACCACGTTTTTTGCGTTGACTTCTTAGGATTGGAATGTCCAAGCCAAATACCAAAGCAAGACCGAGGCTAATCCCTAGGCAATAAATTTTGTGTTAGAAATATCAGATATATGTTTCAAATGGATATTTGTTTTAAATTGATATTCTGCTTTTAAACGTGGATATCCCATTTTGTTTATATATGATTTTAAAAAATGTTTTATACTTCATAATATATGATTTAGAAAATGCAATAAATATTTTATAGTTTATTTTAATATATCTAGTTTAGAATATACAATATAGTTTATAATTTAATATATAATATATTATATTATAATGTATAATATTTAAATATTATTTATATATTCTAGTTAATGTATATATATATTACTAATATATAAAATATTATATAACTAATTAATATTACTAACATATAAAATATTTAAATATTATCTCTTTCTCTCTCTCTCTCCCTCTCTACCCTTCTTCCCCTCTTCCCCTCTCCCTTCCCCCTCCTAATTCTCTCTCTCTCTACCTCTCTCTCTCATCTCTCCCTCCTACCCCTCTCCCTCTCTCAAGAACCTCTCTC
>VDFB02086081.1:242556814-242643864 GCA_007258455.2 Sequoia sempervirens
CATACGAGTTGTGGAGTGAAAGTTGCACCACTTTGCAACTTTACACTGCTTGCATCTAGCAACTTTTCCCTCCACTGAAAAGTCATCACCACAGGAAAATTCCTCTGAGATAGCAAAAATCGAGAGATTTTTTTGTAGATGGTCCCAACACGATCCCTTAGCCTCAGACGGAGAGTCTGTAAGCATCACGGTCTCTGAGAAATAGACCTTCAAAGATTGTTGCCTTTTAGCTCTTTGGACTCTTAAGGGAAATTGCCAATACAATGTAGCTTAGAGTGATTCGGCGTATTTGGGTGCAAGAGATGACCATGCCTAGAGTAAACGTACCCATCCAGACATGTTGGAACAGTCTGTTTGGTCATATGAGTTGCGGAATGAAAGTTGCACCACTTTGCAACTTTACACTGCTTGCATCTGGCAACTTTTCCCTCCACTGAAAAGTCATCACCAAAGGAAAATGCCTCTGAGGTAGCAAAAACTAAGAGAGTTTTTTGTAGATGGTCCCAACATGATCCCATAGCCTTAGACAAAGAGTCTGTAAGCATCACGGTATCCAAGAAATAGACCTTCAAAGATTGTTTCCTTTTAACACTTTGGACTCTTAAGGGAAATCATCGGTCCAATGTAGCTCGGAGTGATTCGGCGTATTTGGGTGCAAGAGAGGACCATCCCTATCGTAAATGTACCCATCCAGATGTGTTGGAAGAGTTTGTTTGGTCGTATGAGTTGTGGAATGAAAGTTGCACCACTTTGCAACTTTACACTGCTTGCATTTGGAAACTTTTCCCTCCACTGAAAAGTCATCACCACAGGAAAACGCCTTTGAGATAGAAAAAACCGAGAGAGGTTTTTGTAAATGGTCCCAACACGATCCCATAGCCTCAGACGAAGAGTCTAAAAGCATCACGGTCTCCGAGAAATAGACCTTCAAAGATTGCTGCCTTTTAGCACTTTGGACTCTTAAGGGAAATCGACGGTCCAATGTAGCTCAAAGTGATTCAGCGTATTTGGGTGCAAGAGAGGACCATCCCTAGCATAAATGTACCCATCTAGATGTGTTGGAACAGTCTGTTTGGTCGTACAAGTTGTGGAATAAAATTTGCACTGATGAGCTCAAAATATGCTCATAATTTGAATATTATGATGTATTTTTAATACCCTTACTCTTATTTTTGATGGTTGTTTTAACTCTTTGATTAAAGGCTTTTTATCTAAAATCGAGTAGTATCCTATAGCAACACATTCCTATATTCCTGCAGCTTACCATCTTTATGTGTTTGTACTAATTGCCCCGAATGACTGATATAATGCACGTGGTTTTTGGATAATGAAATGGATTTAATATGTGATTAATGAATGTGTATCATGTTATTTGCCACACATGCTTTCTTTCGCTTCTCTCGCCATGTGCATCACAAGTTATTGAAGGAAGCATGAATGATTCAAAGTGCAGCAGATCTCAGCCCTGCAGTAAAGTCCATTTCCAGCACGATATTGAGGAAGTTTTTCCAAAAAAGACTCTCTGACCGGGTCGTTGGGAGGAAATCTAAATGATCATTAATCTAGGAAGAGTGGAATACTAAATTCTCTCTGAATCGTGTTGAGTAGATATGCCTTCATTTGTGAGAAGTTTGTTCCTCGGTTTCAAGATGCATTTATGTCCACGTCTTTCTCTGTTAGAGTTAGGTAGTTAGTTTCTTTTCTAATATAAATAAGTGTTCCTCTTGTGTGAGTGGGAAACAGAGTGTTTTAAAGTTAGTATTATAATGAGAAACGATGTTTTATGTTATTTTTCTTACAAGCAGAACAATCAATGTATATGATTCCAAGTTTATGAATAAAAGCTGATGAAGTTTTGAGTTCAATTCTTGCATAAACTAGTTGATGCTTGCTAAGGGGGCCCACTTAGTGAGTATTTGTAGTTAGTTATTTATCTCATGTTGATTATAAGTTAGATTTCATTCTTGAAGGTTTCAGTGCAAACTCATTCTTATATTGTTCCTGCAGCATCGGGAATCCATCCCTGTGTTTGTTCCTACAGCATAAGGCCAGTTCATAATTTGTTTCTTACTAATAGTTGTCATGATTTCTGCTTTGATTAAGTTATGCTTAAGTTAAGAAGACTTTACATTACCTTCCTGCAACATAAGTAGAATTTCTTCCAAGCATTTATTTCTGGTAAATTGTGACTGAAACTAGTTCTTAGTGCACATACAATGCCACTCCATTTCAAGTATATGTTCCCTGGTTTGACAATGTAAATGAACGACCATAAGAAGATGTTAGTCACCTGCTGGAATGTCCAATTCCCAGGTTAGGATTTTCCATGACTTTTATATTTTTTTGTGGAATCGACCATTTTTTGGTGTCGTTGTCGGGGATGGATTCAAGCTAAGAACCTGTCATAGTCATTGTTAGTAGTAGTTTAGTGTGTCTATTCGAGCATTTTAAAATTCCTTCAATTTACGGTTAATTCTATTCCATGCATAGAAGAAGAGACACTCTGGGAAGATTCCTCCCTAACCTTCCATTCATTGATAACAATTTTTAACTAGCTTATAATCTATTTGAGGAAGGAGGAGACCAAGATATCAATCCATTTGCTGAAAACTTGCTTGTTGAATTGCCATTTGCCCTGGCTGACGAAAAACCTCAAGAAAATCCATTTTCTTTGATACTGCATCAAGCAAATATGGCACGTAATCCACCTAATCAATCTCCTGCTTTTGAATTCCCCATCATTGCTCAGCAAGATAACGATAACCTTAAAAATATTCCTTCTTCATTACTTCCCAAGTTCTATGGACTAGTTACAAAGGACCTAGATACTTTCTTGTTGGAATTTGACATCCTCTGTCGCAGCTATGATTACACTTCAGATGCTCACAGGCTAAAGTTGTTTCCTGCTACTTTGAAGGAGGGAGCTCTTAGATGGTTTATGAGTTTGGGAAGGGATGTTGTTGATATTTGGGCAGCTATACAAACAAAATTTCTTGAGAAATACAAGGCATATTGTAAGAGTGGTAGTAAGGGTGATGATATATTCAGAATTCAACAAAAGGAGGATGAAATCCTGGAAGACTATATCTCAAGATTCTTGTTTTCCCTTAAAAAGAATTCAGACCATACTCTCAATGAAGAATCTCATAAACTACTTTTTCTAAGGGGAATCGGTGACACCTGTATAGATGCCCTGGATCTGATGGGAGGAGGAGATATAACCCAAGTTCCTTGGGATGATATCAAGAACATATGTCACTACTCTCGAGCAATTGTTAAGAAGGGTAGAGGTCATCAAGCCACAGTGGGAAAGTCTTCTACTAATGGAGTTTCACAGATGGAGATCATGCATTTGCTATTTAATTTCAAGTAGGATATCATAAACAACATGGCTACACAGTTAGATACTATGCAAGCTCGAAAGAAACATGAGGAAGATGAAGCAATCTTGGTTGAGTTCTGTCCACATTGTAGATAGAAGAAACGTGATTGCAGATGTAAGATGGTGGCTAACCTGGAGGCTAAGCAATTACCTACTGATTTTAAGATAGTGGAGGATGATGATGACCAAGTATTCTTCGTTGCACAAAGGCGACCATGGACTCAAAGACAAGGTATGTTTCAAGACCCTTTGACTTTTGGTAATCCTTATTCTAATTACAATAACCAATGGCAACCTACATATGGCCCATCACCACCTTGGAATACTTCTCAACCACACTAGCCTAACTATCAGAGTCCTCAATGGCAATCTCCTCAAGGAGGTTGGCAACAGCCACAAGGACAATGGACTCCACCCCAAGGTAATTGGCAGTAGAATCCTCAATGGAGAGGTTCTCAACAATGGCAGAACCAATCCCTTGGATCCCTATAGCTTTAGTAGCCACAACCTTCGGCCCTCATGCCACCTCCTACAACACCTGTAGCAAATACTGGCCCTCCAAAACAAATGCCTATTCCTGCTCAACCATTGCCAAATCCTAATAATAAGCAACAGCAACCTATGTATTTTGCAAAAGCCAATCAGTATCCAGCTTATGCCCTGAATATTAATGATATCCATCTCAGGTCTGGAACCACTGTCCTTGCTCCACAACCACCTGTAATTACAGAGATTCCAGACTCTGCCTCTGAACAACCTACTGATCTTGTAGAACATATACCTGTATCAGATACTGTCTCTAAGGAGCCTGTCCTGCAACATCAGGCCAAACTTCCTTTTCCTCAAAGATTGCAAATTACTACATCCAAGTCTATGGAAGAGCCTACCTTTGATATTTTGGATCAGCTGAAGAATGTACACATTCAAATTCCCCCTTTTCAAGCCATTATAGATGTCCCAATTAATAGAAAATCCATTAAGGAGGCATGTTTAAAGAAATCAGAAAGAAAGAAAAAGGATCCCCAAACTATCCATGTTCTAGGACAGTTGGAAAATATTATGTTAGGGAAGGTAGTCATTCCAAAATATACTGACCCTGGGAGTCTTGTGGTAAAAATAAATATTAATGGCCAGATAATAAAGAATGTTTTGATTGACCTTGGTGCAGCCATTAATGTAATGACCAAGCATACTATGGAGTATTTGAATATCCTAACCATTCAGTCTACACCTACCATCCTCCAGCTTGCTGATAGTTCCACAGTAACACTTGATGGAGTGGTAGAAGATGTCATTGTCATCCTTGAGTCTTGGGAATACCTAGCAGATTTCACCATATTGTCCACTAAGGCAACTTTGGGAGGATATCCTATCATCCTAGGTAGACCATGGTTAGCCACAGTTGATGCTTTTATAGGATTCCATTCAGGAGACATGACAATTTCTGATGGTCACTTAAGAAAGAAATTGGCTTTATACCCACCTGCCCAGCCCCAACCAGACTTGTCTCAACCAATTTGGCTAGATTTAGGAGAGGAAACTAAAGAATTCAATTCATTGGCTTAGCTAATGATGCTGGAAACTAATCTATTTTCCCAACTTCAAAGTGAGGATGGATTGCTTTTACACATTTTTCAGTCCAACTCTGATTTGAGTAGCCCATCTGTTCTAGATAGCTGTCTTCAGCAGTGTTTCCTGCAGCAACTGAATCCTGAGAGCCTGCCACCTAAATTTCCTGTAGTTTATCACAATTTTCTTCCACATGAAATAAAGACACCACCTTTATCAACAGCCTCCATGAATGATCTTACCAAGCAATTAGAAGTGTCTCCAGGCCGTTGTCTGAACATCAATAATAAGCTGCTTCAATCTCAACAAACTGCCCTAGTCACAATGCTACAAGATCAACACAGAGTTTTTGCATGGGACTATGGGGATATGAAGGGAATAGATCCTCAACTCTGTACTCATAGGATCAACATTAAGGAAGACTGTTCACCTATTAGGCAGCCTCAAAGAAGGATAAACCCAACACTCAGGGAAATAGTTAAAAAAGAGCTCCAAAAATTGCTTGATGTTGGTTTTATCTACCCTATTTCAGACAGTCAATGGGTATCTCCATTGGTGATTGTTCCTAAAAAAGGTGGAAAATGGAGAGTTTGAGACCAATGTAACAATGTAACAAAATAACATTTGAACCAAGACCAATGTAACAATGATACAAAGACCAATGTAACAATGATACAAAATAACGTTTGAGACTGCAAGAAGATGTCAAAATGGCTAGTGTACTAAAAGAATTCTTATGATTTTTGAAGAATGCT
Source organism: Sequoia sempervirens (assembly GCA_007258455.2). Taxonomy (NCBI): domain Eukaryota; kingdom Viridiplantae; phylum Streptophyta; class Pinopsida; order Cupressales; family Cupressaceae; genus Sequoia; species Sequoia sempervirens. The sequence goes on from VDFB02086081.1 coordinate 242,562,521, forward strand.
GATAACTCTACTCAGTTGGCTTATTTTCTCAATATCATACAAATTGAAACCTGGCATCAATCGACTCTGTATATCAAGCTACCACAATTCAAGTTTCAACGATGAATATTTATCATGCATGTTTTAAATGACATTCAAGTTTATAGTGGTTTTTTTGTTTATATGATGTTATGTGATATTCTAATCGTAATTCATGCTTCAAGGTTGTATATATATATATATTATTTTTACATGTTTTCTCCATTGTTCAGCCCCTACACTTCAAGTAAATGGTTGCATAGTGTGTGGAATGAGGGGGCAGTAGGCCTGAGACCCCTTTAAAGTTTGTTTGAGTGCTTTCTTTTCATTTTTTGTGAGTTTTGTGCCAAGTTTCTTCAAAGAAATGTGGTCTCATAGAATTTCATGACAAGGTAATGCAATTGATAGCTGCTCCTAGTTATTATTTATGTAATGTGAAGTAATTGCATAACTGCTTAGGTTGACTTTGTAAAAACTATATTGTTATTGAAATTTTTTCATCTATCAGCATCTAGTTGTTACTTATGCAATGTGAAATAATGCTTTGAGTTTGAAAGATATGCAATGCAATGTAATCAGCAATATGAATATAAACTACATAATATTTCACCATTCTTTTTATGCTATTGTGCATTGATATTTAACCATTGCTCACTTGATTAAATTTTCAAAGAGTTTAATCATGCACATGAGGAGGAAATTAAATTTTGATAGTCAACTTCTATATATATCAAATTATCCAATAATCAAGTGTATGTCCATATACAAAAATGGCATCAACGCCAACTCAAACAAAGTTTTACAATATGTGGCATATGCCATCTCGGTGTCTATTCAAAATTTACATGCCAAAATGTCTATCTCATCCTAAACTACTGGTGGATCATCAAAAATGGAGCCTCTTTGAAGCACTCGTTGGCTTTGAAGGTAGCTACACAAGAACAAGTCAAACCACAATTGAGACTAGTTATACAATATAATTTAAAATCGAATAATTAACATAAAAATCAATACAGATTGAATTATAATTGAACTCCAAAATTGAAATCTTGATTACCTGAAATATACGTCTCTTTGAAGGGTCAGGGGTCCTAGAATATACCCCTCTCAAAGAACTAACCAAACCAACTTTTGTAACATCAATCTATATATGTGAACAAAAACATGAAATTGATCCAAGTTAGCATAGAATTTTCAATAATAAGAACATATTTACCAAGCACAAAATAAAATAAACACATACCTCTTTAGGTTAATCTTTTTTTGTATCTCCTTTAGGTGTCTCAACACCTCCTCCTTCAGGTGTTTCAACACCTCCTCCTTCAGGTGTTTGAATACCTAATCCTTTGGGTATTGTGGCACTTATCAACAATGATGTATAGCTCACAATCACATGTACATAAAAATGACAAGTACATATGAAACTATGAATCTATGTCAATGTATTCATAATCAATAAAAGATCTTATAAATTTTAATTCAATCAAATTTGAGTTAAATTACCTTTCCCTTATCTAACACTGTGCCTCCATAGTCTGGAGAGCATCATACCTCGCTCGCACTAGGTGTTTCCTACAAGCAGAGAGTAAGATAAACATATAAGTTAATATATAATTTCATTATTGACAATTCAAATGACAAGCAAATATACAGTAAAAAAATGTAAATAAGTGAGTGCGAAAATACATACTGTGTGTGTGTGTCAAGGCCAAATGAAATGGCCCTAAGGGTGCTATCAATCACCTTTGTGAGCTCCTCCTCAGACATTGACTGTTAAATAGACCATGTAAATAAATATTAGTATTTGATACTATCTCTTATTAATATTCATTTTTTTAAAAATGCAATTTATGAATTTACACCTTAAATGCTACCTATGTAACTACTCCAATGTCCACCTCTCTAGCAGGAGAGGACTCTGTAGGGTGTGCTCCACTCCCCTGCGTGTGATCTGCTATAATCTCCACATCCTGGATGTCATAATCAGAAGTGTCTAATGGATGCTCAGGGGGCTGTACAATAGGACCCAAGCATATTTGCTGGCACGTATTGCAAATATGTGGCACACAAATATGTGGACCTGAGGAGGATGATACAGCATCACAGGATCCATCGCCAAGATCACCAGACTGTGGTTGAGCTACTGAAGAAGCATGGGAAACCAAAAGACCACTCAAAGAGTGAATGGCCTGGATAGTTTGTGTGGTTGCATCCTCCGTAATATTTGGATGTTGTACTAGAGGTGGCAGGAGGAAGGAGGAGGACTGGGGAACATGTGGGTTGCCTCTTGCTCTAGCTTCCCTAACCTCATTGAGGAATACCTCTAGCATGGAAGGGTTTAATGTCAAAGTAATTGACATGATGCCCTAACAAAAACTCAAGTATAATTTTTTAATAAAGTAAAAGGTACATCAAGATTATTGTTGGGTGGTTTATCAAAAACCATACACCAACGATCCCAAAAGTTATCTACTATATCCTTATTCATGCACCATTTTATTAAATTTTTGGTTTGTTAACATTAAACAATGCTTTAAAAATAAAGAGGCTATTTGGCTTTGGTTATTTGAGATCTTTCACATCATCATAAGACAATCCACATGCATAATATTCCCTCATGGTTTCTTGCCATGAATGAAAGGCATTATGTTGGGTGGAGAGGGTTTCTACATTTGTAATTATTCCTGTCAATGTGGTTGACATATGGCATAATCGAGGGATTTTCTTATAAACATCACAAATTCCCCTCAATTGCTCCAATTTTTCATGAATTAAGTCTTCAATTGATGGCTGCAGAGGTGGTGGAGCATTTGGCATTTCTTCATTTTGATTCTCAGCTGGTGGATTTTCATTCTCAACTGGTGGAATTTGTGCATTCTCATTTTCGGTAGCCATAATGCTTGATTAAAGTTAAAAAATAATTAATCTAAAATTAGACAATATAAATGAAACACTATTTTTAAATCAAAATCCATTAAAAACATTCATTTTTTTATCAAAATCCATTATGAACTCAATTGTTTCATAAAAATTCAATCAAAAACCCTATTTTGAAAAAAAATCCACAAAAAACATTCATTTTTTTTATCAAAATCCATTCTAAATTCAAAATTTTCATAAAAATTCAATCAAAAACCCTATTGTGAAAAAAATCCACAAAAAACATTCATTTTTTTATCAAAATCTATTCTAAATTCAAAATTTTTCACAAAAAATCAATCAAAAACCCTATTTTTAAAAAAACCACAAAAAACCATATGAAATTATTCAAATCTAAATAAAAATAAAAAATCTTACCTTTCCAAATCGAATTTAGCTCAAATCGGATATCCATTAAGCGAAGAATGGATGCACTGTGCGCCCGCGGGTTCTTCACTGCCAAATGAGTTCAAAACAGCGACAGACATTTTTTATATATGCTTTTTGCAAATCGGATATCCAATCCAAATCGGATATCCAATTTGAAAAAACTAGGTTTTGTGTTTGGTATGGTGACACCCAAGCCTAAAAAAAGTCAACACGTTCTTTTCACATTTTTTGGTAGATGAAAGACGTGTTTTTTTCCTCATTGCCACTTTTTGGCCCACCATTATCCTACACATACCCGATGCTAATAATGTAATATTCTAAAATTGTTGTCATTTCAAATATTGTAAAAGGTGCAAATTTGAAAGTTAGAGGGAATCCCAATGGTCATGGGTAGTTTAAAGGTAGTTATATGCATTTTGAGGATTTTTTTGAGTTATAAATATGTTGGAAACTTGAAGTTAGTGGTTGTTGAAGAGTTTGAAGGAGAATATCAATCAAATATCTCTTTTTCTTTGTTAATTTTTATGTATTTTCTTCATTCCCATCCTGTGTATAGGTCCATACAGCAGGAGTTTATTCTAAGATGATATGAATCTATTTTAGAATGGTTTTAGCTTTGATTTGAATCCATTCTTATGGAATTATATTAAGTTCCAAGCAACTTAGAGGTAGATTTCTAAAAACTGGTCTGAACTTCCTCATACAAGGGTTTGAGTGCAATATGTTGAAATAGGCCATTCCACCTATTGTTCAAGCTATGTCTCAATGGAATGGGCTTGATTTAAGTAGGATAGGGTGTAGGAATAATAAAATAGCATTGGTTAAGGCATTTGAAGAAATTCTCAACGCTGCCCCTATTGAAACATAGAATTTAGGCCTTAAGAACAAGGCTAGAGATGGAGAATCAAGGTAGAACTAGTTGCGAAAAGTGTGAGTATGTGGATTTTATTGTGATAGAAGGTTTTCATAGGCAGGGAAGGTCAAATTGCAAGTCTGGGCTTGAATCCCTGTTTGAGTGAAGGGAATTTTTGAAAGGAAAAGTGGGGTTTTAGAATGACAAAGTGCATAAAGTTAGGAGGAAGCATAATTTGGTGGTCAATTAAGCTTGTGCGGGTAGAATAAGGTATGTTGGAAGTGGTTTCAAGGTTGTGAGAGGTCTAGAGATGGTTTTTTCAATAAAACCTTGTCAATTTGGAGAAAAGAGAGGGTTTCATGAAAGTGAGTCATCGGAAGTGAGTATTGACTCAAATATTGGATAATATGTAGTTTTGGAGGTATTTTAAGGTCTATCTAATGATATTTTGTGTTTCCACCAAGATTTGATGTGTGTTCCTTTGGAAAAGTGACCTAATCGATCAAGTTGAATAGCATTGGAAGCCTGTTTTTGTGATGATGTTCCGAAGAGGCCTAATAGGATTTTGAGATATGTTTTGTGTAGGTTTAATGGGTCTATAAAAATATAAGTGGTTGGTGGATTTTTTAGAGTGTTTGAGAGATAAGGCCGAGAAACAAGGTTTGGTGACCTACCAGGCAAGTAGGTTGGTTACAAAGAAGTTAACCCAAGAAAGGGTTTTGAAGGTTGTAAAAGTGGTTGAAGGATCTCAAATTGTGTTGATTAAGTCAATGACCTCTCTTTCATTGCATCATGTTTACATCTCCTTCCTCTTGCGGGGGTAGACCAATTTCTACAAACTTATGACTAGTCTTCTCAAAATGAATCCTTGAATGTACCTTTTCCTTTTTCTTCCCCTTGGCTTTTGGAGGATCTATCTCTTCAAGATCTAGCTCTTCTGGAGAGATCATTTTTTTCTTTCTTTTTAATACTTGAGATACCAACCAAGGGGGAAGAGAGGAATTATAGGCTTCTTAACTCACTATCAACTCTTTCGTTGTAGTCACTTCTATAGAAATGATTGGTATGGTAACAATCTGGGTAGTATCTGTCATGATTGCTCCAACAGGCTACATACCAAGTTGATTCTACAAAGATTCATTCAAAAATTTGTTAAATTCAGCTTCATATGTAACGTCAAAAGATGGAGATGACAAACTTGGGATGGATGAGGGAGAGCTTAACAAGGTATCAATAGTTTGTAGATTTGAAACTATAGGAGTGGAAAGGATGGTCGATGTTGCAGGGGGAGTGGAAACATCCACTACATGTGTGGTAGATGTAGGAGAAGGTGAAGTAGGAAGAGGAGGTGGAGGAGTGGTAGGATTAGGAGGTGTATGAGGAACATTTTAAGTAATGGGAAATGACATTTGGGGAATATTTTTGACAACATTCTCATGTGGAGGTGGATTTTTTTCTTCATCATGCCCGAGTTCATGTTTATCACCTTCTTCTTCACCTTCTTCTTCTTCAAACTCTTGGTCTTCTATGGAATATTCTTCCTCATCAGAGTCCCTTTCCTTAGAATCTTCTTATTCAATAGATTCCTCACTTTCATTTCCTTCTTCTTCAGAATCTTCCTCTTCAGAAGTAGGCCCTTTTCCTTTTTCCTAAGATGGTTTAGACTGTGTGGCCTCTTCTTCTTCAACTTCCCATGTATCCTTATTGCCAATAGTGAACTTGATTCTAGGGCCTCTTTGGGAAGAAGAGGGAGTATCCCTATGCTTTTCTTTTGTTTGGAGTTCTTGTTGTTGGTTGGCTTTTGCTCAAGGTACTTCTCCTTTGGATTCTGTTCTGAAGGCTTTCATCTAGAAACCATGTTTATGCAACCATTCTGTTGTGTTGGCCAATATGGGAGAAAGCCTTTCCCTGATGGAGACACTTTCCTTCTTAGACCATTGTACTATAGGAAAATGTCTCCTATAAATTTCATTTTCATCGTAGGCAGTGTTCATGATGTTGCCAGGATCTTTGAAACCCTTTGGTAGGTTAGCAACACTAAGATCCTTGATTTGCTCTATGGTTAGCCTACAATAATCCATTTTACAAATGTCCTTTTCATCTCTACATTTAACACATATGTCTTCAAAGCAATACTTGTGTCTATGACCCTTCTTCAATTTCCCATCCTAGTATTCAAAGTCAAATATGTATGTGTATGTCCTTATGGTCATGATCTTCATTTCTACAACAACTGACTTTTTCTTTTATACACTATGAATGGTATATCTACCAATCATCTATGGGAACTTGAAATCCAGATTGTGAATTCTCATTCATTACTTGTGAACTAAGAGAAGGTGTCTACATAGCTCCATTAGTATCCACTTATCTAAGGGATATCTAGGAAACATGTAAGGGAACCTAATATAGTAGCCTACCCTCATGTAAGTGAAAGTTGGAAATTGCAAGAATATACACCCGACTTTACTCACCACTTTGTAGGCCTCACCAAATACTCTCTTCTTTTCAAGAGTTGGGTCAAAACTAAAAATCAGAGGTGCAAAGAATGCATTTTTTATCCTCCTGAAATGATGAATACTTTTGTTCACCTCCAACTGGTAAAAATACTTATACACAGGTACGGAGTGTTGGTTCCCCCTTGTAGATAATCCTAGAAATTGCCTCATCATGGTAGCAGCATACACTAAATAAGAATTCATGTAGAACTTGAGAGTGGTTGCAACATTTATCAATTGCTCATGAATTTCATCACTAATTTGGGTTCCCCAAACAATATGATCCTTCTTTCTCCTGATGATTTGAATGTATGCATGCATCCCCTCTTGAAAATGAAATGATTCGGGAAATCCTTTAACCCTACTTAGGAGAGTAATCATGGTGCTAACATCCTCTTTGAAGTCGCTTCGAGGAATCCCTTTGACCATATTGCGATAGTGGGCCTAGGTGTTTTCAACCATTGGCTATTAATCAAATTTTTAGCCTTAATTGGATCTACATAATAAACCTCCTATGCCTATTGCATTGAAATCTTTGTGTATTACTGCATGTGTGGAACTCTAAAAATAATGTTAAATAATTTAGGGTCTAGCCTCATCATCACTTATCCTAAGGAATCTATTACACTTCTACTATCCCTGATGTAGTGGGATGCAATTTAGAAACAAACCCCATATTGTGTGAAAAATTCGAGAATGTGGACACTAGATGTAGATTACTATGGACAATAGCTCTTAAGTTGTCTTCTAGGGGCTTTTGTTCTATTCTTTTCACAAAATCTTCAAGGTCTTGATGACCAACCTCGGTGTCCTTTATTTTGTCCACCTTTGAGATCACCATGATAGGCGGAAAGACACCTTGGTATTTATATTTCATTTTTCCCTCTTTCTTAGAAGATGATGGAGGCTTCTTTATTGTCATCTAGAAGCAACAAGATCAAAATATATCACCTTCGGGATCACTTGATGAGATCTGGGGAGAAACTACAAGAATGGTGAATCAATAGATGTTAGGAAAAACTATAGCATTGGGAAGCATGAGGAAAGCAAGCAATGCGGAGAAAGTTTGAAATGAGCAATTTGGCATAGAAAATAGAGTGTGAGTGAAGAAACAAAGTTTAGAGTGAAAACAAAGCAATTTTGGAGCATTAGAAGGAAAAATTGCCAATTATGTAGGAGTGTTGAAAATCAGCACTCCTGCAATTGGAGATGCTGATTTACATGTAGGGGCATTGATTTTCAGTGCTCCTACATGTATGTGGCACTTTAAACAATCAAAGTGTTGGGGAACTGAAAATCAATGCCCCTACATTTGGAAGAATTTCATTTGGAAAAAGTGTCAAGGCGTTGATTTTCAGCACCTTGACATTGTTCTTTTTGGAAGATCTCTTGCTTTTCGAGTTGGATGTCAAAGAAAATAAAAACACCACTATTGATTTTTTGCAAAAAAGGTACTCCATGTAAGAGGTTATTTTTACTGCTCCTACATGTGAAATTGTGAAAATATTTGAAGTGAAATGGCAGCAAGTTTCACCGCTCTGTCATGGAATGGCTTGGTAGACTTGGTGTTTGAGCGGTGAAAATCACCGCTCGAATAATTTGAGTGATGTTCTTTTAAAAATGATGAAGCTCTACCTTTTTTTGAATGCATGCACTCAAAATTTCACTGCTTGGTGAGTGAGACACTTGAAGGTCAAAATAAACAAAAGAAGGCGAAGAAAAAGTATGAAGAAAAAGACCTAGGTCATTTTGAAAAATGAAAACAAGACCCCAACAAAAAAATACAAAAAATAGGGCATGATATGGAAAGAGGGATGATGAATTCGAAAGTGAAGAGAAGATTCAAAACCCTAATCAAGGAAAAATGTTTTGGAGAAGATTGAATTGAAACCTGTAGAGATTCCTAAAATGAATGGAAGGAAGAAACGCAATGAAGAGAAAAAATGACATACCTAGTAAAGATGCAAAACCCTAGCAATGAAAGCTCAAAAAGAAATCTTGGAGATCATGAACTAGCTTCGAGTTGGCATAGAGAGCAACATGCAAGGAGAAGGAATGGAAAGGAAATGAAATTAGATTAGCTAAAAAATTACAAAAAATTCATTTTAAAAGATTCATTAATGCAACTCAGCTTTGCATTAATGAAGGCGCATCAAGTGGCGATACATATGCACAAGTGGTGTTTTTCACTGCTTGTGCATGTAGAAACATGACTCAAGAAAAATACACTAGCAGTACAAATCACCACTTTTTCAATTTTGACTAAGGGAAGCAAGTGTAGGAGCACTTATTTTTCAACACTCTGACACTTGGAGAAAAAATCACTAAGGCAACATGTAAGAGCATTGATTTTCAGCGCTCTTACATGTTTGACAATTTTTCTAACTCCCAAAGGTTGAGAGCTGACGAAGATGCTCATTTCGAAGCTCTTTGAAGGATGGATGGGGGAAAGCACTCAAATGGACTGTTTGAGATTTTGGATTGTGCATCGAGGTGAATTGAAATTTTCCTCATTTTTTGCTATTGAACATCACGAAACTATGAAACAAACAAGTTTCATAGGGGTGTTATCCATGAATCGAGTGTTGCTAGATTCCATGATAACAGTTGGCTCCAGTTGGGGATCTTCCTTCAACCATTCTTTGAAATGAATGAAGGGAGAAGAACTCTAGAATTCAAGTTCCTTTATCCATCCATTGGGCATAGAGTCAAGTGACAACAACATAGAGACAAAAACAAAAAGATGCAAGGACTAAAGTAAAAATATTTACATTTGAATTCCTATCACCTTACTATGTAAAGTGTTTGAGATGTTGCTTGCTATGAGGAAGGGAAAATGGCATTCCATCCTCATATGCCAATAGGAAATTGTTTTCACCATGTAGTAAATGAACTTTAAAAGGTCCTATCCACAATGAATCAAACTTCTCATGCATACCCTTTGGCTCTCTTTGCTTGTCCCACAAGAGAACAAGATCACCAATTTTAAAATCTTGAGACTTCACCTTCTTTTCGAAAAGCTTATTTACTTGGTCTTGATGCTTCGCGATGAAGTTAGCCACCTGGACTCTATTCTATTCCAATTTGGAGAGATACATTATTCGCTTGTCAACCGAATTATCAAAAGTCTCATCCTCAATGGCCTTAGCCAATTTGAGGGTTGGAAGTTCTAAGGTTATGAGAATTTTTGCATTCAACCCATACAAGAGTTGAAAAGGAGACATACCAATCGCCTGCTTTAGAGTTATTTTTTCTACCCACAAAGCATCGTACAAAGCTTTGTGCCACAAACACTGATTCTCATCCACAAGCTTAAGGATTATAGTCACCAATTTTTTATTGCTTGATTCGGCCTGACCATTACCTTGTGGGTAATAGTCAGAAGAATGTGACAAAGTTATGCCATGTTAAAAATAGAACTCAATTATCTTGTTTGACAAGAAGATAGACACATTGTCAGCAACAATTTTGTTCAACACACCAAACCTAGAAATGATATTTTATTTTAAGAAACTACATACCACTTCAGAAGTACAATGCTTAGTTGGAATTGCTTCCACCCACTTGGTGAATTAGTCAGTTGTAGTTAGGACATAAGCATATCCCACACTTGACGATGGATTCATTGCATCGATGAAATCAATTCCCAACTGTTAGAAGGGTTCTTCAATAACAATTGGTTTTAGAGGAAAATCTGCTAGCTTTGGTTTACGTACGAACTGTTGACATTGATGAGTCCAATTTATGACTCAATATTGATCGAGTTTATTATCTATTTGTTGTATTTTTCATATACTTTGATACTTGGATATTGACCCTTTCATGATATTTTCTCAAAACCATAGGCATTGGGGATAAGTTATTTTTATAACCTTTAAATGATATTGACATGCTATATGAACTATCTATGTTAATTTTACATGTGGATTAATGAATTCTACTTTAAGATAGTTATAGATATGCAATTGTTGTGTGTACTAATATTTTTATGCAAATATAATTAGTAGCCTACAAAATTGAGGAAGATTTCGCTAGTTGGTCACTTGCCATCAGAGTCAACAAGGTGATCGTTCAAAGGTCAAATGGAGGGAAGACTCTCAGCAAGAGGGAAATTCCTAGTTTGAATCAAATATTTATAACCACCTTGTAATTGGTCTTATTTTTTTTTCAGAAAATATAGGAGTTATTGTTGTGCTAGATCTGTGTTAAGGAAAACTTGCTTGACCAGATTTCACAAATGCATAACCTCCTCTCAAATTTTCATGCTTTTCCTAAAGTGGCGTCCTCCTAATCTATTGGATTCAACCACCTTGATAGGTAGTCAGTTATTATCTTTTATTCCTATAAATAAGACTCAGATGCTCCTTCTATAAAGTTTGATTGATCTGATGATGTACCCGCATTATTATTTTTTTCAGTAATACAGTTATGTTGCTCATTTGTACTCATGTTTGTCAATGAATAAAATGAAGTTATAAGTTCGTGCATCTGAGTTTACATTTTTCTTAAGGGATAATCATCCAAGGGGTCTTACTTAGTGAGCATTCCATCTTTTAGTTTAGATATTACTTTTTGTTCAGTAATTAGTTGAAATTTGGCACTGTCTATTCCTGCAGCCACTAGAATTCCATTCTATGACTATTCTTCCAGCCAAAGCATACATAGTAGTTTCCTGTTTGTTTGCCCATATTTTTATTTCTACCATGCACTTCAACTTAGTATATTTTTTTGTTGATGTTCAGCAATTATGTTATTCCTTTCCAAGCAATTTACTTTCAATATTTTGTCTTTCTTAGTTGTAGAATGAATATGGCTACTTTGGGATTCCTAGTGCACATACTGTGCTGACACATTTCAAGTCTACATCCCTGGGTTGACAAGTTAAATGTACCTTCATAGTGATTAAGACAGCTATTCAGATTAGATGTCCAATCTATGAAACATAGCTTTATGGGTTTAGTTTTTAGATCATTGTAGGAGGCCCAAATGTTTGGCATTGTTTTCGGGGATGGTATCAAACTAGGGAGCTCTTTGGAGTCATTGATAGTTTTCTTGTTGTAGTATTACTAAAATTTTGTTCTTAGTATACCCCCTCATTTAGGAAAGTAATGATCCACCATTCTTTTTCCAATTCTTTGTGTGAGTTGGCTGATAGTGAGTTGATACCATATGCATAGAGGAAGAAGGAGAGATTCTCATGGGAGATTATTTCCTAATAACCCTGATCCATTCCATCTAGTTGAGCATCAGAATCTACTAGAAGAAGAAGAAGATACACACTCATTTGCTGATGCATTCCCTAATCTAACCAGTTCTTAAATTTCATCTGAAGACCAAAATCATCTTGAAAATCCCTTTGCTTTGGAACTACATCAGGAAGCCATGGGTGATGCAAATAGAAATAAACCTAACCAACCAAATTTTCCTTTCCCCATTGCTCATCAAAATGAAGTGGACAACCTCAAAAATATCCCTACTTCAGTCCTTCCTAAGTTCTATGGACTTGTCACAAAAGATCTTGATACTTTCTTGTTCGAGTTTGACATACTCTTTAGGAGTTATGACTATACCACTAATACCCATAGGATCAAACTATTCCCTACTACCTTGAAAGAGGTTGCATTAAGATGGTTAACGAGCCTAGGCAGAAACACTGTGGAGACTTGGGAAGACATGAAGAAAAAATTCCTTGAGAAGTACAAGGAATATTGTAGGGGCAGTGACATCAAGGGAGATGACATTTTTAGGATGCAGCAAAAGGAAGATGAGAGCCTAGAGGATTACATTGCAAGGTTTTTTTTTTTTTGCAAAAATATCCACACCATACACTCAATGAAGAATCACAAAAGTTTTTTTTCTTAAGAGGAATTAATGATAGTTGCACTGATGCCTTGGACCTGATGGAAGGAGGAGATATCTCCCAAGTTCCTTGGGAGGATATCAAGAAGATATGTCAAAACTACTCTAAGGCAGCTTCAAAGAAAGGGAGAGCTTACCAATCCTCTATGGGTAATTCATCTTATAATGGAGTTTCTAGAATGGAGATTACTAACTTACTAGCAGAATTCAAGAAAGACATCATAAACAATTTGGCTACTTAGCTAGACACACTTTAGACCAAAAAGAAACAAGAGGAGGTAGAGGAAATGTTGGTAGAATATTGTCTTCATTGTAGACAAAAGAAGAAGGACTGCAGATGCAAGATGGTTGCTAATATTGAAAGTAAGAAAATTCCACCTAAGTTCAAGCCAATTTAGCTTGAATAGGATCAAGTCTACTATGTTGCACAAAGGAGGCCATGGGCTCCAAGACAAGGTATTCCACTAGATCCACTCTCTTTTGTTGGGCCATATTTCAATTCTTATTCATTTGGTAACCAATGGCAGCCCCCATATCCATCCAATTATGGATGATATCACCATAGCCTTGGACTAACCCTCCAAATACCTATCCTAATAACTAAAACTCTCCACCCCAGTGGTAGAAACCACAGGGGAATTGGCAGCAATTTCAAGGAAATTAGCAGCCACCTCCAAGAAACTGGCAGCAAACATCTCAATGGAGGGGAGGACGCCAATGGCCAAACTAGACAACCAATTACATGCAGCCACGTTCTCAACCCAAGAAACCTACTATAATGCCTTCTCTTGCTATTTCAAATTCAAATACACCTAAACCTACTCAACTACTAGCTCATCCCACACCTAACCCAAATAACAAACCATAGCAGTAGCTAGTATACTCTGCTGATCCAAATCAATTCCCTGCATATGTTGTGAGTGTAAGTGACATCCACTTGCGTTCAAGAACTACTTTTCTAGTTCCTTCCACACCCATTATCACTGAGCTTACTGTGGAAGAAGAGGATCCTCTAAATGCCCCCATTCAGCCAAGTGTACCTAAGAATCCTAAACCAGCCCCAATCAAGCAAACTGAACAAGAACCACCATTTCCCTAGAGGTTGGAAACTATGAAACAAAAGGAAGAGAAGGAGGAACCAACCTTTGACATTCTAGAATAGTTGAAGCGTGTATGTGTTCAGATACCTCTATTTCAGGTCATAAAAGATGTTCCTATATATGGAAAATCAATCAAGGAAGCATTCCTTAGGAAGCAAGGAAGGAAGAAGAAAGACTGCACTACGGTTCATGTGGTGGGACAGCTGGTTGACATCATGCTTGGGAAAGTGATTGTTCCCAAATATAGTTACCTAGGGAGCCTTGTGGTAGGAGTTGTCATAAATGGGGTCCAAATAAGAAATGATCTGATTGATTTGGAAGCAACAATAAATGTAATGACCAAGGATATCCTGTAGCAAATAAATGTTGCAAGCATGATACCTACTCCTATTGTCCTACAACTTGATGATAGTTCTACTATTAAATCTAATGGGATAGTAGAGAACCTTGTGGTAACTCTAGATTCTTGGGAGTACCCAACAAACTTCATGGATATTTCTCCTAAAGCTACACTAGGCAGGTACCCCATTATCCTAGGAAGGCCATGGTTAGCAACAATAGATTCCTATATTGGATGCAGGACTAGAAACATGACCATCTCTAATGGAAAGAGCACCAAAAATCTTGTTCTCTACCCTCCAACTCAGCCATCCCATGACATGGATAATCTTGTATTGCCACATGTTGGTGAAGAGGCTGAGGAAGTTAATTATGTGGCACAACTGATGATGTTAGGCAGAAGCTCTTTCATGCAACTTCAAGAGGAAGGTGAAGTATTATCTAACATAATTCAAAACCATTGTGAAATAGAGGAAGCATCATCCTCTCATTTTTTTGATCCAGTAAAGACACTTTTTCCCACTCTTCCTGCAGCAGAACTTCCTGTAGCAATAGGTATGTCTCATACATTGCTGCCACATGAACTCAAAGTACCAAGCATTAGTTAAGTAGCTATGGTAAAGATAACTATAGAAGTGCAAGTGTCTGAAGGAAAATATCTAAATATTAATAGCAAATTGAGTGAAGAACAGAAGTTGTCATTGACAAACTTACTGAGAACCCACTAGCATGCATTTGTGTGGGACTATCATGATATGAAGGGATTGGAACCTAAGCTTTTCACTCATGGGATTTACATTAGAGATGATTGTACCCCAGTGAGATAGCCACAAAGAAGAATTAACTCTGCGCTAAGAGAAACTATAAAAGCGGAACTACAGAAATTTCCAGATGCATGATTTATTTACCCCATTTTAGATAGCCAGTGGGTGTCTCCATTGGTGATTGTTCCCAAAAAGGGAGGGAACTAGAAATTTTTTGTTGATTACAGGGAACTCAATGTAGCCATGAAGAAGGACCACTTTCCCTTACCTTTCATAGGACAAGTTCTAGATTCACTTGCAAGAAAGTAGTACTTCTCTTTTCTAGATGAATTTAGTGGGTATAACTAGATCCAAATTGCACCTAAGGACCAAGATAAGACTGCCTTTACCTATCCATGGGGGACCTATTCCTACTCAGTGCTTCCATTTCACTTATGTAATGCACCTACAACTTTTCAAAGGGCAGTCATTAGCATATTTTCATACATCTTTCATGATTGCATGGAAATTTATATGGATGACTTTACTACCTATGGTGTTGATTTCAATGAAGCATTGGAGAGTCTTAGGAGAGTCTTAAAGAGATGTGAAGAACATAATCTATCTCTAAACAATGAAAATTTCTTCATGATGATACAAGAAGGTGTAGTCCTTGGCCACTACATATCTCACAAAGGAATTCAAGTAGATCCTGCAAAGATTGAGGTGATCACAAATCTACCTACACCTGCAAAACAAAAAGATGTTAGGATTTTCTTGGGCCATGCAAGCTACTACAGGCGATTCATCAAGAATTTTAGCAAAATAGCAGCACCATTGTATACGCTTCTCACTAAATATGTTGAATTCCAATGGACAGAAGACTGTGACAAGGCATTTTCTAATTTGAAGGTAGCTTTAACTCATGCTCCTATACTCAAAGGGCCCAATTGGGAGCTTCCTTTCCACATCCATACAGATCCATAAGACTATGTCATCGAAGTAGTCCTGGGGTAGAAAGAAGGAGCTATTAAAAATGTTATTTATTTTGTGAGAAAAAACTTTCAAGGAGATGAATTCAACTATACACTGACAAAAAAATAAATGTTGGCAGTAATCTATGCCCTCAACAAATTCAGGCACTACATAACAGGCTATCAAATCTTTGTGCACACTAACCATGCAGTTATTAGGTATCTCATGAATAAACCCTTTATATTAGGTAGGTTATCCAGATGGTTATTGTTGATGCAGGAGTTTGACATAACCATTGTGGATAAGCTAGGGAAGGCCAATGTTGTTGCAAACTTTCTTTCAAGGCTAACTACATCAAAGGATAACCAAGTCATTTACGACTCTTTCCCTAATGAACATATATTCTCCATTAGTGTGGAAACACCCTAGTATGCTAAGATAGCTAACTATTTGTTCACAAAGAGAGTTCCTTCTCACTTCTCTCCAAAAGAGAGAAGGGTGCTCATTGAAAAATATTTTCCTTTTTCATGGATTGTTGGATGTTTATTTTACACTGTAC
Organism: Sequoia sempervirens; assembly: GCA_007258455.2. Lineage (NCBI taxonomy): Eukaryota > Viridiplantae > Streptophyta > Pinopsida > Cupressales > Cupressaceae > Sequoia > Sequoia sempervirens. Next base: position 242,578,774 of record VDFB02086081.1, read on the forward strand.
CAAACTATGTCATGAGGAGATGTGTGAGGGAAGATGAGACATATGATATTTTTCATGCATGCCACAATGAGCCATGTGGAGGCCATTTTGTAGCCAAGAGTACAACAATGAATATTTTAAACATAGGTTATTACTAGCCAACACTCCATAAGGATGTTGGGAGATATACCAGAAAGTGTGATAGATGTCAGAGGATGGGTAGGCCGACCAAATCTGATGAGATGCCCCTTTACCCTCAAGTAGTGATCACTCCATTTGACAAGTGGGGATTGGATTTTGTAGACCCATTGATCCTCCATCCAATGGTAAATCCTATATCTTAGTATGCACTGATTATGTAACCAAATGGGTAGAAGTTAAGGCCATGAAGCATTCAAGAGATAATAAGGTTGATGAATTTATTTATGAGGAAATTTCCACATGGTATATAGTTCCAAGAGGGATAGTGACTGATCAAGGGGCTCAATTCACCTCAACCCTTGTTGTAGTTGAACCATCAATTTTTGGGTTTCCTATGGACTTCTCTAGCTCTTCTAGGTTTTTCACCTAAAAGGAGAGAGATAGGGCCCAAAAATGCTAAGGGTTCATTCAAATTATGTTATGCATGATTTTTTCTAGGTTAAATGAAGTAAATTAAATGCAATTGAATGATTTAGAAAGCTTATGCAATTAAATGATTTAGAAAGCTGAAATATGAATGCAAAACTAAGATTTGAACTATGTTTGAAAACATGTTGTGGTATGCAAACAATAAACTAAATGATGAAATAAAGAACAGAAAGAAATAAAATGAAACATAGTGCACCTAGGAAATTTTTGATGAATTTGGAATTTCGTGAATGTTGACTAGATTTACTAAAATTTCACAGTGGGACTCATTCGCCCAGGGTGGCAAATTATTCCTACTCCTAGTGAAAAGTGTATGTTGTCACCTAGAAATGCACCCTATGCAAAGTTGTAAAACTGAGATTTCTAGTGAAACATTGGATCACTCCAAGGCTGTGGGTCACCTGAAATTGGAGTGAACCTCTGGAGAAGGCCGGCTTCCTTTGGGTATCACCTAAACTATTGATCTTTGTGAGGTAAAGGGAGAAGAAATGCATATAAATGAAACTAAACTAAACTATTCCTATGGTGATACACCGAGTTTGATGAGAAATCATGAAATGAAAGCAAGATACAAACACACTGAGAAAACTTGACTGTGATTGATTTACTTACTCACATAACCCTTTTAGTCTTATGCATCATTCTTGACAGGTTTGATCTACATACATATCTTAAGGAGGAAGGAACAAACTTCACAGCTTTGGGGTATGAATACAGATTAAAAGAAACACTGTTAAAGAAAACTTGCACAAGCTAACATACAAAAATGAGAGTAGTATAAGAATTAATACTTTCTTTCCTGGTGAACTCTGTTTTGCATTCCAGATTTCAGTTGAGTTACAAAATATACATTTTGTTGAGAAAGGATTCACAAAAATCACTAACTCTTCAAAGTGTATTGTCCGAACTATCTACAAAAAGGAAAAAAATCCTTATATATCAAAATGTGTTGGCCCCTTAGGGCTTACAAAATATCAGTCTCAAAAAAATCTATCTCTCCTCAGATCTTTTCAACTGAGTTAATGCAAAACCCTGCGTGTCCCTGCTATATGTGTCGGTGGAGAGCTACTACCTAGAGAAACCTTCTGATCTTTCTACAACCACCGCATTCATTTTGATCCTAGCATCGTGTCCTGTTCGAACCACCTTGGTTGAACGCTTTGAATGCCCTGAGCTCACAACAAATACGTGCTGCATTCATTCCGTTGACATCCTTCATTCTGATCAGACTGCCACGTCTCATCTCAGCTCCTCATGGTTGGTTAAGCGTATTCCACGCAAGCTCTATAGGCGGTCAAAACTCTTTTGAAAAGAATCGCATCTCGGTGAGACACAAAAAGTGTCTCGCCAATGTGATTATGTCATCTGAAACTATCGGCATAGCATGGATATATCGATGAGAGTCTTTATTGAGCTTCAGAACTCATACTGAAGTTGCCTCTGTGGTTGCCAAGACAATCGCTTGTCAGTAAGACAACATACCGAGTGTACAACCTCCTCCCGAAGTCTCCTCAATCTTGATATTACAAACCATATCGGCCAGAGTCTGTTGATGTCACCCCGACGCATTTTGCTCCACCGAGCCCTGCATTCTTTGCTGAGATCCTATATCGAGTCGGTAGGACATCCACGGGTCGCTAAGACCTTTTTCCGAATTCCTTTTGTCTGCCTGAGCTCACTTCATTTTGCTGACACTCCTCCTTGGTCACTAAGACCTTCTCTTCCTTTGGAAAGACTGCACCACCTCGGCAGGACCTTATGTTGAGCTTTAAAACTTTTGGCAACTTCTACCTTTTGGCAAACTGCTTCTCGTTGGGGTGACTCTCTGCATTCGGTGAGAGTTCATTTTTCTTCGGTCGGGGAGACATTACCAACTCAGCAAGACCTCTCACCAATACCTACGTCCTTTGTCGAGATCGTTTCACCCTGACAATTGTCAGCGAGACCTCTTGTTGTCGCCGAGACCATATGCTGAAGGAACATCTTATGCTGATGGTGGAAACCCTCTTTAGGTGAGACACCTATTATCAGGAAGACTCCTACTGAACCCTTCTCGTGATCACCAAGACATTCCATTCTCGCTAAGACTTCTTAGCGAGCTCCTTTACTTACCCTGAAGTGCCCAGTCGGTGTAACCTTCATCCTTCGGCAAGACACTTTGCCGAAGGCAATATCCTATGCTGAGCCCTCTCTATTTCTTTTGGAAAGAGGCCATTAGTGTCTCCCTGAATGTATTTTACCTTACTGAGCTTCGTTTTCCTTTCACCAAGAGATCACCGAGTCGGGGAGACACCATAGCGAGGATCAAATGTTGTACCGATACCCGCTTCTATCGCTGAAACCACATGATGTCGGTAAGACATCGTGTTGAAAGCACCCACCTAAGCCGAAGAAACCATCCTCCACCAAGTCGTCCACTTATCGACAAGAAATCATGAGTCAGGGAGACATCTCTTCGACTTGGAATGCTATACCGAAGCCCTTCTTATCAGTGAGACTTTAATGGGTCGCTGAGACCATACCCGAACGCTTTGTCCCTTGGCGGGCTCCCTTTTCTATTGCTGAGACATTCACACTTCGATATGACCTTATTCTGAAGCCCACTTCCTTTGCCGACGCCGCTTCAAGAGTGATTGTCGGGGATACTTTCTATACTCGGTAAGACTTCTTAACGAAGTCTGTTGACATACGCCGAAGGCTATCCTTTCAGCGAGACCCCCCTCAGATCGGTGTGACATCCTGGTGAAGGCTCTAACCTATATCGAGAGCATTCCTCTTGGTATGACTCTACTCCTTCAGCCAGACCTCTTGGCGATAACCTCCATTCTGCCCGGCGATGCATTTATTTCTCCTTCGGTCAGGGAGACATCTTCACTTCGGGGAAACCTCGGGGTGAAACACAACACTGTACCGAAGGCAATCCATGTCAGCAAGATCCACTCGGTTTGCCAAGACATCACATAGAAACCCTCTCCCTTTAGTGAACTCCTTTTCATTTTGGAGGCTCCACTGGTCGGTAAGACCTTTGCCGATGACACCTTCTATGTCGCCAAGACTTCTCGGTGTCGGCAGGACCTCAGGGCGATATCTTCAACTGTTGGCGAGCCCCTTTCATTTTTTGGTGAGTCCTCCCTTTGACCTATCGGCAATACCTTTTGTGTTCACCAAGACCTTTTTTTGAGCCCTTTGCCTTTTGCTGAGCTCTAATCTCAGCGAGACATTACGAGTCGGGGAGACTTCTCGGCAAAGTCCCTTAATCATATCGAGGGGTTCCTTTGTGTCGGCAGGACTCCTACTGAAGACAACCATATTGAGGCCCCTTACCTTCCTTTCGGCGAGACTTTCGCCTTTGCTAAGACCTCCTAGCGAAGCCCTCCTTCTTATGCCAAAAGCATCTCTCCATGTGAGGCTCCTCATACGTCGGCGAGACATTAGGAGTCGGGGAGACCTTACCCCGACTTGAAAGCTACACTGAAGGTTCACTGTTGTCGACGAGACATTAGCAGTCACCAAGACCTTTTTCTGAAAGAGATCTCATGCCAATAGGATCCCTGGCTTGAAGCACTCAGACTTAATGGAACCCTGCTAGTCAGTGAGACCTCTGAAATGTCCAGACGACTTTCTCCTTAGATGATTTTCATGTCAAATCTCCCTAGGGTAGTTTCTCCCACTAAGTTTCCCCATGACCTAGCAACAGATGTAGAGTCTTTTCCCTTGTGTGAATGTTCCATTGGCCTCTCGAAGATCTAACATATGATTATCTTTCCTAATTTAACTATAGGTGAAATATAGGCAACAATGTCAAAAACTGGTTTCTGACTGCTGGGATCCAAAATCTGAAAAAATAAATAAATAAATGAATTATTCCTAAGGTGGGACTCATTCACCACTGGTGGAAAATCAATCCTCTCCCAAAATTCTAAAAAATCAGGAGACAACTCTACAACACCAGATCTGGAAATCTCTAATTGTCGAGTTGTTGAAGTCAATTCTATGGGAAATAGACAGAAAACCTTCTCCAAGCTTGAAATATGAATGAGTTGACTTGAAGAACCTAGTTGACTTGTTAACCAATATTGAGCACCAAAAAGCTTGTTAAATATGCACACAAAATTCTGCAAACAGACATGCAATAGGGGAAAAATGGTTGAGGGTTAGCAAATAGGGGTTTGCCTTGGTCAAACTCCACTTTTGGTAATCAAACCCTTAATGAAACAATGAAATGAAAGAGAATGATAAACCAATAACATGAAATTGCTATAAAATTACCAAACCCTTGATGATGCAAGTTTGAAATAATGTCAATGGATGCTCCAAAGTGTTTGAATAATGCTTGAGTTTATGTTATAAGATGCTTGAATGCTTGAGTGAATAGGTGGATGAGTGAACTTGATGAATGGGGATTGAAATTAGGTGAAAATCACTTATTTATACAATATTGTGCCTTAGTTACCCATTCATACCTCATCATAGGCTGACATCAAGTGTTTTTGAATAAAAACCCAAAAGGAATTTTTAAAAAAATTGAATTTGGAGCCAAGGGGGACTCATTCGCCACCCATGGAGAATGGGTCCCACCTAGGACCTAAAAATGGGTGTCAGGAATTAAGTTGTATTTAATGTTTTTTATTAGGCTTGCATTCAAAAATACGCTTAATTAAGACATGAGGGCATAAAGGGGCCAAATAAAACATAAGAAAGGGATAAATAGTGAGGTTATGCCTAGAAAAGCATGAAATATTGTTACAAGACTTTACAACACTTCAAAATAGGACTTGTTAAGTGATGAAAAGGTGATTTTTAGGTGAATTGTATTGAATAGAGTCTAGAAGAGTGTAGAAATGTCTTACAACACTTCACAAAACCTTCACAAGATGTCATTATTTGAATTTTATTACCTAAATATGCATGTTCAAGCCATGTTACAATATAAAATAAAAGAAAAATAGATCAAACACCATGAAACAAGACCTAAAAGGCCATGAAAATGACAAGGGGCCATTTTTCTATGGCACATTTAGCCCCCACTTTAGTGAGAGGATGAACTTGCTTCAAACTCACACTAAAGTAGCCATGAACATCAAGAGGAGGGTTCAAATGCACTTACGTTAGCAAGATGGAATAAAAATGATCAAGAGGTATGATCAAGCCCCCAGGATGAAGATCCCATGGAAAACTAAGCATAAGAATAAAGGAACACACAAGTGTTGAAAAGAATCAGATGAAGCTTTGATCGTCAATCCAACTAGTTGTGTATTAGATCTAGGTTGATTGTTTGAAAAAGAGAATGCATACTCACTATGGGGCGACAGAACACATAACGGTCCATTAGGTGAGAAGGCCCATATGTACTCACTCTAGGGCCATGGAACTTCTAGTTGTTTGTAGGGTGAGAAATCCCAAAAGGTAAGATACATAGGCTACTTCGTATGCACTCACAAACACAAAGGTGGCTATGGGGAAAATTCATGCCACTAGGTGGGCTTCCCGCTCAACCATATTAAAGTTATGCCTCCTTAAAAATTTAACAAGGAGCCACAAGGAAAATTTTCATGAACAAAAATAAGGGTACCACAGTCATGCAAGTTGTGTTATGCAAGGTGGCAAAAAGGTGCAAAATGAAAAAATGTAAAATGTTAAGTGTAAAATGTGAAAGATGTTCAAAGGAGTCTTGTTCAGTTCATGCAAGTTCAGTCACTTAGGTAACATTGTGTCTAATGTCTCCAAAAGAGGACCAATCAAAGAATAGTATATTCACAACTTAGGGGATGTAGTGTGTCACATCAGGCCACCAAGAGGAATGTAATATGCTAAGATAGATCATAATTATGAATTCATCACATAAATGAAAAGGCTGCACTAGGAACCAAGAATGCAAATGAATTATGGTAATGTATGCCCCCACTTTAAAGGAATTGCTACACATCATTCTGTCAGAAATTACTTTAAAGTAGTGAAAGAAAGAAAATGCAAAAGGAAAACAAGACATGAGAGCCAACTTGGAAAGCATCACACCCAATGTCATCCAAAAAGTGATGAATTCATCACATAAATGAAAAGGCTGCACTAGGAACCAAGAATGCAAATGAATTATGGTAATGTATGCCCCCACTTTAAAGGAATTGCTACACATCATTCTGTCAGAAATTACTTTAAATTAGTGAAAGAAAGAAAATGTAAAAGGAAAACAAGACATGAGAGCCAACTTGGAAAGCCCTATTCCAAGTCATATTTTTCGAAGTTAGGTTGCATCATGTCAAGGAAAATGAAAGAAAAATAAAAGGGAGTTTCCCCCCAGAAAAGAAAGCACACCAAACACATAAGGGATCTATGGATTTGGGGTCAGTATGTTCATTGTTGCAATGTTTTTATGAAAGCACTCATAATTGTCATCATTCCCCAAAGCACGTAGAACTAGAAGAATGGCACAAAGAGAATGAAAAAGAAAAATAAAAATAAAGTTTGTTTTGGGTCAACATGGAAGAGACATTGCGGTCTCGACGCCTTGCATCATCCCCAAAAGGAAAACACAAGAAAAAAGGTGAGAAAATGAAAAATATTTTGGGGCAACATGAAGGAGACATTGTGGTCTCGATTCCTTGTGTCATTCCCAAAAGGAAAAACACAAGAAAAATACAAAGTAAAAAGAAAAAGGATTGACTGGGTCAATATGCAAGAGACATAGGATGTCTCTACACTTTGCATCATCCCAAAAAGGAGAACACAAAACAAAAATGAAAAAGATAAGAACCTTTTGGGTCAACATGGAAGAGACATAGGATGTCTCTACGCTTTGTGTCATCCCCAAAAGGAGAACATAAAATAAAAGTGAAAAAGACAATGCACGACAAATAGAAGAATAGAGGTATGAATAGAAGTGTACAAAGAGAGAGAACATCAAATGCATGATACGAGGGAACACGATACACACATGAAAGGAAAACCAAAAAGGAACAAGTAATGAAAATTTAATTCAACCATTAACTAAGTTATTGGTTTTGCACTCTTAAATGGTTAAGCAAAAAGGGAATAACATAGTTAAGAGACAAAGGAAAATGCATTACAAGGACAAGGATAACAACTTCTTGCCCCCCCCCATAAAATGGAAAGGAAAGAATGAGCCAAGTTGGGTGATGGGAAAGGATCATGTAATAGTGAAAATAGGGAATTCTACAACTATGGCATGATAAAGGGGTTTATATTGTATTAAGGTATGATGGGGAAACAATCGGTATTAGTCAAGTGATACTTATCCAGTATGCCCTTCAATGTCTGAAATCTTATGTTCAATGTCCAAGAATACAATGATATTTGCAAAATGGTATGTTAGAAACTTTAGGGTGAATAACCAACTTTTTCATAGGTGGTAAAAGTATAAGACCTTTGTTTAAAAGTAGTTGAAGTCTCCTTTCACATTCGGGTGGAGGATGCATATGAAACTTGAGTTTCTTTAATTTGTAAGGTCATTTTCATTTGCTAGATTCTCCTTGTTCATGAATAGGAGGAAGAGGACCCATAGGGATCCTTACATCCTTGTCATTAGAAGGGTATGATGGTTGTTCACATGGAAGGAGAATGTTTAAGTCACGAGAAGCATCCAAGATCACTGTACCAGCATCCTGAAGTGTCCTAGATTGAAAAGGATGTCTATCAAGATGAGAAGGATCTTGATATCCTAATCCTATTGTGTGTGCATGGGTTGACTATTGTTCAAGAAGTTTATGGATGTCATGTTCATTTTTTGTGTCACAACCTTGTTTACTTAGAATAGTGAAGCCTTTACCATATGTTTCTTCAAGGTTGATACGAGTGTTGCTGACTTTGTGATCATAAAAGGGTTGTGGGTGTGTTTTTTTAGAGGAACTAGGTCCACTTGAGGGAGGAACCTTAGGTCCTTCATTGATTTGGGGATGTAAATATGCAAAGTGATAAGGAGGTGCAATAGTAGGAAGATCTTGTGACTTCATGGAGGGATAAAAGGTTGCATTGTCTTTGAGGTTATCAAGGCAATCATTTTAGAACTTGTTCATGCTATCATCATCTTCTCCAATGATGTCTACATCATGAGGAGGACAATCATGAGGAGTTGAAGGAGCATGAGGTTGTTCAAGGTCATTAGGGTCACAGCCAAAGGCACAATTGGACATGTCTACCAATGACTTTAATGAATTCCAAAACTTATTAAAAGAAAATGCCATGATGTAAGTAAACAAAAATTTAATAAATGATTAAAAATAGAGAATCTATAAATGAAAATAGAATGCAAGAATGGGAAACTGTAATGCAGGAAAATGCATAAAAAATGCTAGAAATGTTGTGTAAAAAGTGTAGAGGGACTGATTTTCCCAGGGTGGCAAATGAGTCCCAATATGATATTTTTTTTTTGTGTTTTTCAGAAATTTCAATGTGATTTTAATGCTCTACAAAATGCAATTAAGGATGCAGAATGTGGAATTTTAGTTTTTTCAATGAGATGCAATGCAAAAATGAAATCTAAATGAAGTTTTCACTAATGCAATATGAAAAGTCCTATAATGCAAAAGAAAATCAATGTCCTAATTGAATGTTAATGCAAATGTAATCTAAGATGCAATATCTAAATGAAATCATAAATGCAAAGTGTTCAAAATGTCGGGTTCACCAAAATGAACCATTGATTTTTGGGTTTCCTATGGACTTCTCTAGCTCTTCTAGGGTTTTTCACCTAAAAGGAGCGAGATAGGGCCCAAAAATGCTAAGGGTTCATTCAAATTATGTTATGCATGATGTTTTCTAAGTTAAATGAAGTAAATTAAATTCAATTGAATGATTTAGAAAGCTGATGCAATTAAATGATTTAGAAAGCTGAAATATGAATGCAAAACTAAGATTTGAAATATGTTTGAAAACACGTTGTGATATGCAAACAATGAACTAAATGATGAAATAATGCAAAATAGAAAGAAATAAAATGAAACAAAGTGTAGCTAGGAAATTTTTGATGAATCTATAATGTCGTGAATACTGACTGGAATTACTAAAATTTCACAATGGGACTCATTCGCTCAGGGTGGTGAATTAGTCCTACTCCTGGTGAAAAAGTGTCAGAAACTAGTTTATGACTATCAGGATCTGGAATCTGAAAAAATTCAAATTTTCAGTCCTAAGGTGGGACTCATTCACCACTAGTGGAAAATTAGTCCTCTCCCAAAATTCTAAAAAATCAGGAGACAACTCTACAACACCAGATCTGGAAATCTCTAATTGTCGGGTTATCGAAGTCAATTTTGTGGGAAATAGACATTAAACCTTCTCCAAGCTTGAAATATGAATGAGTTGGCACCTAGTTGACTAGTTGACCAATCTTCAACACTAAAAAGCTTGTTAAATATGCACACAAAAGTCTACAAACACACATGCAATAGGGGAAAAATGGTTGAGGGTTAGCAAATAGGGGTTTGCCTTGGTCAAACCCCACTTTTGGTAATCAAACCCTTAATGAAACAATGAAATGAAAGAGAATGATAAACTAATAACATGCAATTGCTATAAACTTACCAAACCCTTGATGATGCAAGTCTGAAATAATGTCAATGGATGCTCCAAAGTGTTTGAATAATGCTTGAGTGAATAGGTGGATGAGTGAACTTGATGAATAGGGGTTGAAATTGGGTGAAAATCACTTATTTATACAATCTTGTGCCTTAGTTACCCATTCATACCTCATCATAGGCCAACATCAAGTGTTTTTTAATAGAAACCCGAAAGGAATTTTTAAAAAATTGAATTTGGAGCCAAGGGGGACTCATTCGCCACCCATGGTGAATGGGTCCCACCTAGGACCTGAAAATGGGTGTCGGGAATTAAGTTGTATTTAATGTTGTTTATTAGGCTTGCATTGAAAAATACACTTAATTAAGACATATGAGGGCATAAAGGGACCAAATAAAACATAATAAAGGGATAAATAGTGAGGTTATGCCTAGAAAAGCATGAAATCTTGTTACAAGACTTTACAACACTTCAAAATAGGACTTGTTAAGTGATGAAAAGGTGATTTTTAGGTGAAATGTATTGAATAGAGTCTAGAAGAGTGTAGAAATGTCTTACAACATTTCACAACACCTTCACAAGACATCATTATTTGAATTTTAATACCTAAATATGCATGTTCAAGCCATGTTACAACATAAAATCAGAGTAAAATAGATCAAACACCATGAAACAAGACCTAAAAGGCCATGAAAATGACAAGGGGCCATTTTTCTATGGTAGAGAAGCACTAGTCAATGAGTACAACATAAGGCATAGGAATTCTACTCCTTATCACCCTCAAGCCAATGGCCAAGTTGAGGTGACTAACAGGGAAATTGAAACTATTCTGACCAAAACAGTGGTTGTTCATAGGAAGGATTGGGAAAACAGGTTGCCAGAAGCTATCTAGGCCTATAGGACAATCTGGAAAATAACAACAGGATTTAATCCTTTTGAGTTGTTGTACGGAAAGACAACTATGATGCCCATTGAATTTGAGCATAAGACTCTTAGGACTACAATAGAATTGGGGATGGATATCTCTGAGGCACAAAGGTATAGAATCATGCATCTCAATGCTTTAGATGAAATGAGGAAGGAAGCCTTGCATCACACAGAGGTAGTGCAGAATTAGAGAATAAAGTGGCATGACAAATTCCTCAAGGAAAAGACATTCCAACCAAGAGACTAGGCATTGCTCTATGACTCAAGGTATCAAGATAATGTAGGAAAATTGTAGACATAATGGCTAGGACCATATGAGGTTTCTAAAGTTTTCCCCAATGGTTTTTTTCAGCTCACCTCCATTGATCCTATCATATTTAAGTTGCTAGTCAACAGTCATCGCCTCAAGTTGTATCACAAACCAACTTCCAAGGAGGAATTCCTACAACAATTCACTCAACATGCAACTCCTGAACTTCCTGCAGTCAAAGGAAATGGACCTAGTATCCCTCCTTTTGGCTAACTAAGGTATGTAACTTGTCATGACAAAGACTTCCACCTCTGTGGGGGGTCCATTTCTTCATTCATTCACCCATCCACCCATTCATCTCCACCTTTTCTCTCTTACATCACGCCACCATAACTTCAATTCATTCCACCATCATTTCACTTCATTCCACTCCACTTTCATTAATTTCTCAACTAAATTTTTAAAAGATGACTGGTACTTTATCCATAATCTTTGCAAAAAATCTTCCACGAATTTAGGTATGTGTGCATCAATTTGTTATATCTTAATTGTTTGTTAAGTACATTCATTTAATTTATGTAAATTAATATAGACGTTCTCCATAGCATACAATTATTCCCTACCCCTATCAGATTTTCATTAATTCTGCACATGTGAGGACACATACTCAAATTTAGGTTGGGAGGAAGTGTGAATACCATGTCCATGTGTCAATCCATGTTGGTTCACATTAGCAAAGTTTAAATTGAGCCAATTTGAATTTTGAGTGAGATGACAGCTCACATGTGTGAGGTGATATCAACCACCACCATTTTTCTCTATCATAGCCTTCATTTATTACTCCTTTACTACCTTTATTGCTCTTGTCATAATCTTAAGTTGCCAAAAAGAAAAATTCAGACAACATTGGTGTTGGGAATTTAGCACCGTTGAAGGAAGGAGAAGTGTAGCTTTCAGATGAAGATTACAGGAAGGGAAACCTTGAAGAGTGATTGTTTATTTACAGATAGCTAAAGAATGGGAGGTGGGTTAATTCAAAATGAACCCACGGTTCATGACGCATTACTGCAGGATGCACCTAGCCAGACCAAGTTCATAAATTTTGGGTGGTTAGATTATTTCTTGAAGCTAAATGGTTTTAATGAAGATGTTGCATTGGAATTTTCCTAGACACTTTCTAAAGGAAAGGCCACAAGAAAAGGGTTAGAATTAATGGCTACTAAAGAAAGGATTGTAAAAGTTACAGGGTTTCCTATTGATGGTGAAAATTACCCTACTTCTAGAGATTCCAAGTTAACTAGGGATGAATTTACCAAACCTGGTGACCCTCCATTGAGTGTGGACAAGTAAGGAGCCAAGAGAACCTCTATGCCTGAGCCATGGAAGCAAGTAGTTGTTCATGTTGTAAATTACATTACCCGCAAATTTCTTTAGTTGAATCTACATTGTGTGCACTTCAAACTATTGAGACCCAAAAAGGTAGGGATAATTCTATTTCCCACCATTGTCTGATTGAATTGTTAGTTGAGAAATCTCTGCATGATGTGTCTGATATGACTTGGGAAGAATTCTTAAATGTTGATCAAATTAGACCTGAGAATTTGTGACCTAGGTTTTTTCCTCAACCTTGTAGGGCTAGGGGAAGAGTGAGTTGTGTTGAAGCCACTCCTGGAACCTCAACTTCTGACACGGGCCCTAGTGCAAACCCTCCTGCAGCTGAACAAACCATAGAAATTAGCTCTTCTGAGGTAGAGCATTCAAAAAAATAAAGTTCCTCTTCATATTCTAATGATGATGTTCCTCTTGGAATCTTGATTCGAACTAGGGCACAAAAGAAAGAGGTAGAAATAAGGAAGGGTAAAGCTAAAAGAAAATTGTAGGAAAGAAAGTGTCAAGCTCTAAGAAATGGAAGGTTGACACTGTTCTTCCTGAAACTAAAGAACATGACATCCCTCCTAGGAAATCAAGACCAGCTAGTCCAACCTTTGGTGTGTCTCTGGAAGAAAGCCCTAATACTAGAGAAACATCACAAGAGGACACATAGGACCCAATGGGGTAGGATAATGTTGAGGAAAGAGACATATTTGAGGAAGCAGCAAATGTAACATTAGCAGATCTTGCCGCCATCGTTGAACAAGTTGAGAGTCAAGAGTATGAAGAAAAATAGGAGCTCCTACAATAAGAGTGAAAGCAAGAGTTCCTACAACAAGAGAAAGAGAAAGAACAAGAGGCCCTGTAGCCAGAACTAGGAGAGCAGTCAACACCCCTACAGCCAGAATTGGATGAACCTTCAAAAACCCTATAGCTAGTGCTACATGAAGAGCAAGCATCAGGGCCAGGAAAACTTTAGGTAGGAATACATAGGCCTTCTGATTTTTCAATGCACATGGTAGCTATGAATTTATGGAAAGAGATACAGAGGAGGGAAAAATAATGGAAAGAGGAGAAACACGAGTTGAAGAAGTAAATTCAAAAGAGAGATGAAGAAATTGAAGATAAGAATGCAGAAATTATTGCTTTAAAGGAGAAAGTGGATAATATGGCAGCCCTAGTACCTCAGATATTAGAGTGCAGGACTCCTCCAAAATTCTATGCTCTATATTTGAAGGAGAATCATATTTCTTTTAAACTAGCAAGGATTATTTCAGGTTTGAATCCTTCCATTGAGACTCCTCTTGAATTTTTCAATGCTTATCGGATTGCTCCTCCTGAAATGAAGAATTTATTTTGTGAATTCTATTTACATAATTATGATGTCTTGAGATCATGATTGGAATCCTTTGTTGTATGTTGGGGATTTCCAATTAAGGAAATTTATGTCTTGGATACAGAATGAGATTAGTTGGGGACAACAATTTAGGGCATATAGGTAAATAGAATCTAACACTCCCTTATCCATCAGGGCTGAATCTCAGAATCCAGGGGAAATTTTCAATGTTTGGCATAGAATTCTTTATAGATCAAGCTATGGCAATAGAATCCTACCTAAGAGAGAAGCAATTTATAGAGAATATGAGGAGTTAGCAAAAACTGTAGGAGAATTTGTAAAGGGATATTTGGCATAGAGGTGGAATAGTTTGACTGATGAGTTAAAACAAGTTGAGCCTCACTCTCTATAGAACTATGTTGCAGCATGTAAAAGAGTGGATAGATATATATAGATTGGAAGGAAAAAAGGATAATTTTGGCTCCCACTAACTTTTCAGCCACCTATCCTATTATGGCATGTACCAAATTTCAGGTATTACCAGTATGGTATAGCTGCAGAAAGATAGAGATGGAGCATATTGGATAGATAGCAAGGGCTCTATTGGGATCCTAATTCACGAACTGCAAGAACTGATGTAGGCCAGCTGGTAGTTGAAAATTTTAGGGAATTAACCAAGCAAAAGAACAACCCTTCCTCTGCTAGAGGACCAGCAAAGCCTTAGGTTTGGGGGAGTGATGAGTCCATTTTATGACTCAATTTTGATAGAGTTTATTATCTATTTGTTGTAGTTGTCATATATTTTGATACCTGGATATTGACCTTTTTATGATATTTCCTCAAAACAATAGACATTGGGCATAAGCTATTTTTATAGCCTTTAAATGATATTGACATGCTATATGAACTATCCATGTTAATTTTACATCTAGATTAATGAATGCTACTTTAAGATAGTTATAGACATGCAATTGTTGTGCATAGTATTATTGTTATGCAGATATAATTAGCAGCCTACAAAATTGAGGAAGATTCTACTAGTTGGTCACTCACCATCAAAGTTAACAAGGTGATCATTCAAAGGTCAAATGGAGGGAAGAATCTCAGCAAGAGGGAAATTCCTAGTTTGAATTGAAGATTAATAACCACCTTGTAACTGGTCTTAATTTTTTGTTGAGTGAATATAGGAGTTACTATTGTGCTAGATCTACATTAAGGAAAACATGCTTGACCAGATTCCATGCATGCATAACCTCCTCTCAAATTTTCATGCTTTTCTTAAAGTGGCATCCTCCTAATCTATTGGAGTCGACTGCCTTGCTAGGTAGTCAATTATTATCTTTTATTCCTATAAATAAGACTCATATGCTCCTTCTTTGAAGGTTGATTGATCTGATGATGTACTCACATTATTAGTTTTTTTTAGTAATACAGTTATGTTGCTCATTTGTACTCATGTTTTCCAATGAATAAAATGAATTTATAAGTTTGTGCATCTGATTTTACATTTATCTTAAGGGATACTCATCCAAGGGGGCCCACTTGGTGAGCATTCCATCCTTTAGTCTAGATATTACTTTTTGTTCAGTAATTAGTTGAAATTTGGCACTGTCTGTTGCTACAACCACTAGAATTCCATTTTGTGACTATTCCTGCAGCTAAAGCAGACAAAGTAGTTTCATGTTTTTTTCCCATATTTTCATTTCTTCCATGCACTTCAACTTAGTATAGTTGTTGGTTGATGTTCATCAATTATGTTATTCCTTTCCAAGCAATTTACTTTCAGTATTATGTATTTCTTAGCTATAGAATGAATGTGGCTACTTTGGCATTCCTAGTGTACATACTGTGCTAACCCATTTCAAGTCCACGTCCCTAGCTTGACAAGTTAAATGCACCTTCTTAGTGATTAAGATAGCTATTCAGATTATATTTCCAATCTCTGAATCATAACTTTATGGGCTTAGTTGTTAGATCATTGTAGGAGGCCAATAGACATAGTTCACATTTATGCACCCAAGAGTATGCATCCTGGAAGAGTGTGGGCCAGTAGTACTTCACTCTCACAATCTTGTGAGTGATGACCAGCACTGAAAAGTTCCCTCCACATGCTAATTCATGATATGACTTTATCAATCTTTCTTGTTGTTCTTGATCAACACATTACAAGAAAGTTTCATCCAATGCACATCTGTACAAACCATTGTCCCATAAGAAAAATTTTGTTGACTTTAATTTCATGGTCCTTTTCTCCTTTGGAGTCAAATGATCAGGACATTCCCCATAAGTAAGAAAATGGGAAATGTTGGAATACCACTCATTATTTGTACTGACGAACAACACCATTGGAAGTTCACTTGGATTTGACTCCTTAATCTTTGAAACTTCTTCATCAGGATTATTTTCAATGATGAGTTGACACAATCCTCATCCATGTATCAACTTGGTAGGCTTGATTTCCATGTCATATTCTTGAACCTTGGAAATCCAATTACCTCTTTTTGTTCCAAACTCATGTTGCGTTAAGATGAACTTAACAGTTGAATCTATAACCAGGACTTTCACATGGCTATTAAGAATGTAGAACTATAAATATTTAATAGCTTTGACCATAGTGAAAGCATGTTTTTCCATCTGGGAATATTTCAGTTCATAATTATTTAGAGGGAAACTCATCAATGCAAATGAAGATTCAAAACCCTCACTATTTTCTTGCACCACAATTATCGAAAGTGTATGCTCGGAAGCATAACTATACATGATGAATTTTCTGGTGTAGTTTGGGAAAACTAACACTGGAACATGAGCAATGGACTCCTTGATATCATTGAATGCAGATTTTCCTTCTATTTTCCAATGAAAAGTGGTATTACCTTTCATCATATTAACAATATGACGAGTCTTCTCTACAAAGTCTAGAAGGAATCTTCATAGAAAGTTTGTTTTGCCAAAGAAGGAATGGACAGCCTTCTTTCTTGATGGAAGAGTAAATGATTTAATACTTTTAACTCTTTCTAAGTCAATCTTAATTCCTTCTATAGAAACCATGTGACCAATAATTTTACCTTCTGTAACCCCAAAAATTGATTTTTTGGGGTTCAAGGAAATACCATGTTGTCGACATCTCTCCAAGATTTTCCTTAGATTGTAAAAGTGTTCATGACGCTTTTTTAGAAAAAACCATAATATCATCAAGATACACCACAATTAACTTACCCATCATGTCATGAAAATTCAATTTCATAGCTCGTTGAAACATAGCACCAGCATTGATCACGCCAAAAGGAATTCTACGATATGCAAAGGTATCACATGGCATTGTGAAAGTCGTCTTGTGTTGATCGCTTGAGTTCACTTCAATCTGGTTATAACCAAAAAAATCATCTAGAATGGAGAGCATTTTAGATCCAGTCACATTTTGAAGAACTTGGTCCATCATTGGAAGAGGATAATTATCCTTGAGTGACAGCTGGTTCAGATTTCTGAAATCCACACAAATATGAATCCCACCATTTTTCTTATGAACGAGAACAATATTTTCTATCCATGTTGAATGATGGATCGGGAATATTACTTGGGCATTCAACATTTTTTGAACTTCTGCAAGGACTCTTCCTGAAATATTTGGGTTGTATTTCCTTTTCTTTTTTTTATAAGGCAATGCTCCAACCTTAAGGGGAATGTCATGTTGCACCTCCTTTGGCTAGAAGGATTTTAGATCTTCATATGAATATGCTAAGACATCCATATATTCTTGTAAAAACTTAGGGAACTGCTTCCTCTGTTCGGCCATGCAACACTTACCAATGTTTACCATCTTAGGATCTACTTCAGTTCCCATGTTGAATTGCTCAACCTCATTAGACAAATCAGACTAAGAGTTTCTTCTTGACGTAGCGATCATGCTTATCAAAAAGTTTCTCTAGAGATACCAACCCCTTGGGAATTTTATTCCCTTTGAGCTGCAATAATTCTTCACCTGTAACTAGATCCATATCAGATATAGATTCTTGATGTGGAGAATCACTTCAAAGTACAATTCATCAAAAAAAATTTCCTTCTCCAAAAAGGAAACAATTTGATGATCGTCATTGAAAATTTGCTAGTTATCTGAATTATCAAGAACACTCAAGTAGAAAACCAACTTGATGGTATAGGTGGAACCTTGAAATTATTTATGCGGTATCAAGAGCATGGATAAAAATGCTAAGGAATCAGCTTTGTCATTATATTCCCTTTGAACTACAGATATATCAAAAGCCTCAAATTCTTCAATGCAATCCCAAACAAGATTATGATAATTCCTAAGCCTATCATTTTTTGTCTGATACAAATTCCTCACCTAACACACTATCAACTCAGCATCACCTTATGCATGAAGATTTTTGATACCTTTATGTCATGTAACTTGCATTTCTAATAACAAAGCTTCATATTCAGCAATGTTATTAGTGTTGTCAAATTGTAATTTGAAATAAAAAGGGGAAAATTTTCCTATAGGGGAAATGAAAAACATTCACACTCCAAAACAAATGGAAGAGAAACTTCCATCAAACTCGAGTAACCAAACACTATTTGGGTCACCAAGACTAATAGTATTAAAATCTGTAGCTTCATCATCTGATGAAGCTTCATGATTTGAGATAGAAAAATTGCCTGATGATGACTCATTTTTTGTTGAGGAAGAATCATCACTTTCCAACTCATGTCTTGTTGAAGATTCACCAACCTCTTATTTTTGTAGATAATATGTTCCAACACCCAAAGACTCAAACAAAATTTGAGCTCTTGGATCGTCGGATTGAGTTACTAAAAATTTGGATTCCCTTTTAGGAATCAATTTCTACATCATGCCTTTCACAGATATCCTAGCTTTAGACATGTCCATTTTCAGTTCACCTCCAACATCTTTACAGAAATTGCATCCAAGGAGGATTTCGTAAGATGCTAGCACATCAACTACTAGAATTGTCATCTTTATTTTCTTTTTTGGATACACAGCGAATGCATACTATGCATCTTTGATCTGACCAATCAAGTACTTGTTTGTTCTCCATGGAGAAACAACGTATAAAGTTTTTGGTTAGATTCAAATCTAAGGCAATAGCTACCTTGGCTGGCATCACATCATCTGATGTGCTAGAATCTATAACATAGTTGCTTAATTTGAAGCCATTGACAAGTAAAGAAATAAAGAATGGATCAATATGCCCAGATGCAACTGGAGGGGTAGAAACAAGGTTATTTTGTGTTTTCTGGGGCTCTGGAGCAATAGGAATATCATGAGATGAATCCTAATTTGGGTTAATTTCTTTAACCTTCACAAACTTGACAAGCCTATCAAATTGGTCGGGATTGGCCTTGAGGTATTCAGCTTCAAACATTTTGATCTTGGTTTTCTTGGCATGATCAATAATTTCAAAATCCTGAAATGAATTTTGTAAAGTGGATGTGGTAACTTCACTGATAGGTTTAACAAAAGGCACAATGGTTTTTAGAACTGGGAGATTGGTAGGAACTGACGGAGGAGGACGGAGAGAACTTGTTTGTTCGCAGCATTTTTTGGTTGCCAAGGGAGAGGAGACCCTCTTTTGGAAATAGTAACTGATGGCTTTTCATTTTTTGGTGGAGCAGTAGCTTGATATTGATCAAGTTAATTTTTTTGTTGCTAGGTAAAAATAGTGTACATGTCTGTCACTAGGTCCTCCTCATCAGTTTCATTTTCCATTTGCAAGTAGCCAATGTTGGAATCGCCAGCTAATTCTATTTCTTCGTCTTGAATGAGATCAACACTTTCTTCCATGGGATAATCTAGTTGTGCATATTCATCTTGTTCAGCCTCATAGTATCCCGCAGCAATATTGGTACGTGGAGCTTCAAGTGCGAGTCTTCCTTGGGGTGTTGGACGATAATTCCAATTTATGTTTCGAGTATAGTTAGGGAAATTTCTTCTAGGGACATCCTTGTAGGTGTTGTTTTTGGAAACTTTCTTTTTTAAAGGCAAGATTTATTTTTCCATCCTTTGAACCATGGGATCAGCAAAATTATAATTAGCACTTCAAGCATTAGCATTAGAAGCTGAAGATCCTGATGCTTACATCTTCCTTTTGTTGTTAGTACTCATCCTTATTTCTCCAGCAAGGATCATATTATCTTCAAGACTGGTAGCTAATTGTTGAGTTGCTTCAACATTGGCAAGATTTTTCCTACGCAAGAAGAAACTTACTTTGGGGAGTTTTGTATTGATGAAAAAGCACTTCAAATTATGACTTGTTGGTCTTGCATCATTAGGGATCTATGTCACCAACTTGTTGAACTTAGCCACAAACTCACGCATGGGTTCATTGGCCTCTTTCAGCATGGTTGTGAGTTGCACCAACAAGGCATGTGTATCTTCAACAGGTTTGAATCTTTCTTCAAACTTGGTGCGAAGAGTGGCCCAGTTGGTGACTGAAGCATTTGGAAGAGTATAGAACCATTCAGCAACAACCTCTTGGAGATATTTGATGAAAAATATTATAGAAACATCTTCATGCTCTATGCCAAGAACACCACAAATGATGTAGAAGGCAGAAATGTGTTCATTGGGATATTGTTTTCCGTCACCTAGAAACTTCAAAAGATGCTTTCTCGAAACACATGGAAGTTCATGTAGACATGTGGCTAAATGGAGGGAACCGAAATCATTTCCCCACAGTCCTGAAGGTGGTGTGGCCATGATAGGTTGCACGATAGGTACTTGAACTAGAACTCT
Source organism: Sequoia sempervirens (assembly GCA_007258455.2). NCBI lineage: Eukaryota > Viridiplantae > Streptophyta > Pinopsida > Cupressales > Cupressaceae > Sequoia > Sequoia sempervirens. The sequence goes on from VDFB02086081.1 coordinate 242,599,552, forward strand.
ATCTAAAATAGAGGATTCACTTGAAAGAAGAGATCTTAGCCTTTGTGGAGGATAACTACTTGTGCGCTTCAATAGTGACCTTACTCATGAAGGAGTAGGTGGAGAATTATTTTGCAACAAGTCTTCCAAAAGTGGATTTTCTACTCCTTGAGCCTTAATTCCTCGTGTATACCTTCTTTCCACTAGAATGTAGATCTAAACAAGATAAAGACTAAAAATAACAATATACAAAATCACAATAAGAAACTAGAAAACTTATTCACTTCAATCAGAAGCATGATGCTTAATTGCGTGTGTCGTTCCCCAGCGGAGTCACCAAAATACTATTGGGTGAAAATTATGTAATCCCTTTTTAACATATTACACAACCTAATTTCAACCACAACTATGTGATATGTAATCTCTCCTCTCAAGAAAGGGAGGTTCCCTTCTTATTGCTTACAGAAGCTAAGTAAAACTAATGAAATATTCACAAACATGTACACTACAATTATGAGATGGGGGTGTGTCACATTCATAATTCTCTCTTTTTTCAGAGAATATGCTTTACAATGCTTCACAGTTGATAGTTCTGATTCAATACAACTTTAAACTAAAAACAAAATAGTAATTCCAATATCTCTATCTTGTCAAAGAAAAGCTTAGAGATACCAGCATGATAATAATAAACAATAAAATAAGAAAGACAAGCTCGCGAAGGCACAAAGTCATTCTGTAGCTTTTCACTGATGGATCCTTAAGAGATGTAATGATTGTCGTATTAGAAACACAAAGTCTTCTTAGATACAAAAATTCCACGAATAGCATGAAAAATTACAAGCACAAATTCTTGTAGATAATCCACCAATAATCATCCAAATATAAACACAAGTCTAAATAAAGAGTGCAACACAAAGTCTACACAGATTTATTCAAAGACCTTAGATCTCACACACTAATCATTGCCAATCTCAATCAAATCCAAAAGACAATTGATCCAACACAAAGTCTAGTATGCAAATTTCTTCTTTATTGATCAAAATAGATACACAAAGATGAACACAAATTTTCATGTATTTTCTTCTCAAAATGGGCAGCACTTCGTTGCAAAAGATAAAAGATGATTATTACAATAGAATTCCCTCTTATTTATAAAAGAGAGGGAAGAGAAAATCTAGGAAATTAGATGAGAAAAATTAGGAAAGTTAGGTGAGCTAAATTAGGAAAATATCACCTAACTTTTACTTAGTCAAAAATGTTGTCCATCTTTTTGGGAAAACATCTCAAATTTTACATGTAATTACATTTTTTGAAAAGACATTTAAGATGTCAAAAAATATTTACAAAATGCATAAGGGAAAGCATAAAAATATTCAACACTAGAGAAAAAATCTTCATGGTTCCTTGCTTTGGGTGTGGAAGTCTTCATATTTATTCTTGGTCTCCTATATGAATGTATCATCTGGACTGACAGTGTAATCGACAAGGGTGTGAACTCTTTTTATTGACCTTCTAGCAGATGGATGAATCTTCTTACTGATATGCATCGAGGCCTTTGAAAATTTTGCATCCTTAACTTGCTTAATGACGGCTTCCTTGTAGATCTATGAAAGTTCACTGGCTAGGAGGAAAATATGATCTTCATCAAGGATCTTACCTGGTAACTCCTTAAATCCATTTTCAAGGATAGTACGATGTCCTTTGACATCTTCTTGCACTTGTTGGATATCTTTGATAAGAGATTTGATCACTTCAATGTGGTGCTTGAGTGATTCTCTTACCTCCACATATTTCTCCTTGTCAGGAATTACCCCAATTTCCACCAACCTACTGAGCTTTGCCTACTTCCTTTGTGACCAAAATGATAGGAATTTTTCCATTTCTTTTTTCTCTTGGGAAAGAATATTTTCTTCTTTATCAAGCTCTAATTTGAGCTTGGCTATCTGAGTGACCTTCTCATCTGTAGCAGCTATGACTTGTGAACCACATTCTATAATTTCATCAATGAAATCATACAATGCCTTACCCTTGGAGACAAACTTCTCTGCCTTATGTAGTTTTGGTTCCTAAGGGTTTACAATAGCCATGGGTTGTACATTTCCTTAAGAGTTTGCAAGTCTCCTCAAAACAGCTACATAGTGTTTGGCCTTCTGCTTGTATATATCTTGGGCTTGTTCCATCTTGTCAAGCCTTCCTACCAACACATCCAGGACTACTTGTGCATCTTCCTTGGCGCTTTCATTTGTCACTTTCCTAAGCTAGAATCTCATGACAGTGTAGTCTTCCATGTTTACATCTCCTTCCTCTTGGGGGGTAGGCCAATTTCTACAAATTTATGACTAGTCTTGTCAACATGAAGCCTTGAATGTACCTTCACCTTTTTCTTCCCCTTGGCTTTTGGAGGGGCTATCTCTTCAAGATCTAACTCTTCTAGAGAGATCATTTTTTTCTTTCATTTTGATACTTGAGATACCAACCAAGGGGGAGAGAGGAAGTATAGGCTTCTTGACTCACCATCAACTCTTGTGTTGCAGTCACTTCTATAGAAATGCTTGGTATGGTAATAATCGGGGTAGTATCTATCATAATTTCTCTAATAGGATACATACCAATTTGATTCTACAAAGAATCATTCATAAATATATTGAATTTATCTTTAGATGTAATGTCAAAAGACGGAGATGACAAACTTGGGATGGATGAGGGAGAGCATGACAAGATATCAACAATTTGTAGATTTGAAACTATAGGAGTGGTAAGGATGGTTGATGTTGCAGGGGGAGTGGAAATGTCCACTGCATGTATGGTAGATGTAGGAGGAGGTGAAGTAGGAAGAGGAGGTGGAGGAGTGGTAGGATTAGGAGGTGTATGAGGAACATTTGAAGTAACGGGTGATAATGTTTGGGGAATATTTTTTACAACATTCTCATGTGGAGAAAGAGTTTGTTCTACATCATGCCTGAGTTCTTGTTTATCACCTTCTTCTTCTTCAAACTCTTGTTCTTCTGTGTAATCTTCTTCCTCATCAGAGTCCTTTTCCTTAGAATCTTCCTCTTCAATAGATTCCTTGCTTTCATTTCCTTCTTCTTTGGAATCTCCCTCTTCAGAAGCAGGCCCTTTTCATTTTGCATGAAATGGTTCAAATTTCATGGCCTCTTCTTCTTCAACTACTTGTGTATCCTTCTTTCCAATAGTGAACTTTATTCTAGGTCCTCTTCGAAAAGAAGAGGGAGTAGTTGCATGCTTGTCTTTTGTGTAGAGTTCCTATTTTTGGCTGGCTTCTACTCCAGGTACTTCTCTTTTTGACTCTATATTGAAGGCTTTCATCTAGAAACCATTTTTGTGCAACCATTCTACTGTGTTCACCAATACAGGAGTAAGCCTTTCCCTAATGGAGACACTTTCCTTCTTAGACCATTGTACTATAGGAAAAGGTCTCCTAGAAATTTCATTTTGATCATAGGCAATGTTCATGATGTCACCAAGGTCTTTGAAACCCTCTGGTAGGTCAGCAACACTAAGATCCCTTATCTACTCTATGGTTAGCCTGCCATAATCCACTTTGCAGATGTCCATTTCATGTCTACATTCAACCCATATGTCTTTCAAGTGGTACTTGTGTCTATGACCCTTCTAAAATTTCCTATTCACATCCTGGTAGTCAAAGTCAAATCTGTATTTGTATGTCCTTGTGGTCATGATCTACATTTCTGTAGCAACTGAATTTTCCTTTTGCACACTATGAATGGTATATCTACCAATAATCAATGGGAACTTGAAACCTTATTTGTGAATTCTCATTCATTCCTTATGAACTGAGATAATTTTTCTACATAGCTCCATGAGTATCCACTTATCTAAGGGATATCTAGGCAACATGTAAGGACACCCAGTATAGCAACCTACCCTCATGTAAGTGAAAGTTGGAAATTGCAAGAATATACACCTGACTTTACTCACCACTTTGTAGGCATCATCAGATACTTTCTTATTTTTGAGAGTTGGGTTAAAACTAAAAAGCAGAGGTGCAAAGAAGGCGTTTATGCCCCTCCTAAAATGATGAAGACTTTCCTTTAGCTCCAACTAGTAAAAATACTTATACATAGGTACAGAGTGTCGATTCCCCCTTGTAGATAATCTTGGAAATTGCCTCATCATGGCAGCAACATACACCAAATAAGAAGTCATGTAGAACTTGAGAGTGGCTGGCACATTTATCAATTTCTCATGAATTTTATCACTGATTTGGGTTCCCCAATCAATATGAGCCTTCTTTACCCTGATGATTTGAATGTATTCATACATCTATTCCTAAAAATGAGATGATTTAGGTAATCCTTTAACCCTACTCAGGAGAGTAATCATGTCCCTGACATACTCTTTGAAGTTACTTTGAGGAAGCGCCTTTAGCCATCTTTAGATAGTGGGCCTAGGTGTTTTCAACCATTAGTTAATCAAATTTTTAGCCTTATTTGGCTTTACATCATAAACCTCTTGTGCCTATTACATTGAAATCTTTTTGTATTGTTCCATGTGTGCAACTCTGAAAAAGAATGTCAAAGAAATCAAGGTCTAGCCTCATCATCACTTGTCTTGAGGAATCTATTACACTTTTTTTATCCCTGATGTAGTGGGATGCAACCTAGAGAATGAACTTTGTATTGTGTGCAGAAGTCAAGAATGTGGACAGCAAATGTAGCTTTGGACAATATCTCTTAAGTTGTCTTCTAGGGGCTTTTGTTTAGTTCTTTTCATAAAATATTCAAGGTCTTGATGACCAACCTTGATGTCCTATATTTCATCCACCTTTGAGATCACTATGGTAGGCGGAAAGACACCTTGGTATTTATATTTCATTTTTCCCTCTTTCTTAGAAGATGTTGGAGGCTTCTTTGTTGTCACCTAGAAGCAATAGGATCAAAAGATATCACCTTCGGGATCACTTGATGAGATCTGGAGAGAAACTACAAGGATGGTGAATCAACAGATGTTAGGAAAAACTATAGCATTGGGAAGCGTGAGGAAAGCAAGCAATGCAGAGCAAGTGTGAAACAAGCAATTTGGCATGAAAAATGGAGCATGAGCAAAGAAATGAAGTTCAAAGTGAAAATAGAGCGATTTTGGAGTATTAGAAGGAAAAACTACCAATTGTGTAGGAGCGCTAAAAATTAGTACTCCTCCACTTGGAGATGTTAATTTACATGCAGGGGGGTGCTAATTTTCAATGATCCTACATGTATGTGGCACTTTGAACAATCAAAGTTTTGGGGAGCTGAGAATTAGCACCCCTTCATTTGGAGGAAGTTCATTTGGAAAAAGTGTCAAGGCGTTGATTTTTAGCGCCTTGACATTGTTCTTTATGGAATATCTCACTTTTTGAGTTGGATGTCAAAGCGGATAAAAACACTGCTATTGCATTTTTCAGAAAAGGTATTCCATGTAGGAGTGGTGATTTTCACCGATCCTACATGTGGAGTTGTGAAAATATTCGAAGTGAAATGGTGGAAAGTTTCACCACTCTATCATGGAATGGCTTGGTAGACTTGGTGTTTGAGTGGTGAAAATCACCACTCGAATAATTTGAGTGATGGTCTTTCAAAAATGATGAAGCTCTACCTTTTTTCAAATGCATGCACTCAAAATTTCACCGCTTGGTGAGTGAGACACTTGAAGGTCAAAAGAGAGACAAGAAAGTGAAGAAAAAGACCTAGGACATTTTTAAAAATGAAAACAAAACCCTAACAAAAAAAATACAAAAAATAGAGCGCGATATGGAAAGAGGGATAACCGCGATATGGACTAACCGCCTCTCATGGATCTGTTAACTATGGTAGTTGTATCGGGAATTAATAGGTTGATCTTCCAGTGCAACAGCAATTGTGGACCAACAATTGGTATCAAAGCCAAAGGTTTCAAGTTCAAATCCCCTCAGGTAACGCTGAGGGGGAGTTTGTTGGTAGATGGTCAGTGCTTCCTTCGGGATTTGTGACTTGGACTAACTGCCTCCCATGGATCCGTTAACTCTTGTAGTTGTATCATGCATTAACAAATTGATCTTTTGGTGCAACAACAACTATGGGCCAACAGCATTGAGGTGAATTGAAATTCTTCTCGTTTTGTGTGCTTGAACATCATGAAACTACGAAACGGACAAGTTTCATAGAGGGTTATCCATGAATAGAGCGCTACTAGATTACATGATAACACTCAGGAAATATTGTGGGACTTCACAATTGTTGCATGGTGGGTAATCAAAAAACATGTACCACCTATCCCAAAAATAGTTCCTAATCCCTTGGTGGTGGCACCAATGGATAGGAAAACTCTTCGCATTGAGGTGAATATTTTGATTTGTGCGTAGGTTGGTGAATAATGAGCACAAATCATATTTTGTAATTTTTTCATCTTTTACTTCTTTATATGATAATTTATCTGCGTAAAAATTCATAACCGCCTGCCTCCTATCTTGCCAACCACTTAATTGTTTGTAAATTGCATCTACATGTTTTAACATTTCTTTAAGTGGATTTTCAAGTGTTCTTCTTTCCATGGTTGAACCTAAAGGATCGTTCAACCTCGTGATTAACTCCTCAATATGTTTTTTATTGTTTTTAATTACCCCCATTAAATTTTGTTGAGTGCCAGGAGGATGTTGATGGATTGGTGGAGGAGATTGTAACAGTTGTGGTTGTTGATAATTTTTTTCATGTTGTTGTTGCACTGGTTGTTGAGAATTTTTAGGAGGGTTTTGAGGATCATTATCATTTCCTAAAAATTAAACAAATGAATATCAAAAACAACCTAAAACTAACAAATTCACAACAAAAACAAACCCATACTTATTTGACTTCCTCGTCGACATGGCAGCATCCTGGCAATGAACTTGCAACAAGTCAATGACAAAAAATTCAGAAAAAGCTCCTTCCAAAATGTGAGCATGCAAGAAGGGTTTTTGGCCGTAGGTAGCTAAAATAATAGTGATAGTAAAAATAATTTGATTTTTTTTTGTTTTAATAACCTATAACACGCTCACATTATAATGCAAGAATGTAATAGGCTCGATGTGGTCAAGCCTTAGGCTCTGTCACACGAATCCATAACGTGAGCGCATTATAACGTGCTCACGTTATAGCCTATCAAAAGTTTTTTAAAATTTTGGCCACAATTTGGCACCCCATCTTTTTGCACCCGCCCAGAGGAAACTCCTCAGGTTACATATGAGCCTCTTGATTTTGAAACTATTTTGAATGGAATTGTCAGTTTTGGTTTGCTAAATGAAACCATGGAGTTGCATCTGGATGTCCCTCTAGAAGATCAAAAGGAAATTGAGAAGGTTTTCATTGAATACATGCTAAAGTAGAACATTCTTTTCAGTGACATTGTTGACAAAGCTCTGGATAGCCTAGTTGAGGCTTTGAGGAAAAGAAGAGAAGAAGCAATCAAGGTTGATGAATAAATTAAAACTACAAGCAATTGACAAGGTTGGGATCCTTGTTTCCTAGGAGGAAAAAGAGAAGATAGATGGAGACAAGCTAAGGAGCTCCGCACCAAAAGAAGAATAGATCTTCTAATGAGCATGGATGAGGATACCAAAAGGAAGATTCAAAGTGAAATTGAAGATTCTACAAAGGAAATTATTGATGAATTGCAAAGTGAAGTTGATGTGGATACACAAGATCCTTCATAAAAGCATGATATTGATATTAAAATGAATGTACAAGTGCCTTCGGATGAATAAGAAACTAAAAATATGCCTTCTCCATATAATCAAATAAACAAGATATATCTGGTCAGCAAGAAGTTAAAGGACCCTCTGGACAGTAAGAAGGAGAAGGTATCTTTGGTATGCATGATGAGAAAGAAATCCCTAGTATGGAGATGCAAAAAGAGAAGGAGAAAGAAGAAGAAAAAGAGGATAAAGAAAAGGAGATGGTGAAGGAGAAAAATACTAAAGAAGAGAGTTATTGTAACGCCCGTCGTGCAAACCCCAGAGAACGCACACAATGCACATATTTTTTTTTTTTAAATTAATAAAAGTAAACATGCAATGACATTAAACCATAACCACATAGCATAACACATAGCATTAATACACTTGGTTCTCTGGGGCACGCGAGGTTACATCGCAACACTAACCACAAATAAAAATAAGGATTACAACATAACCATATACTTTTACAATAACCATAAGCAAAGATACAACCCATAACCATGATGCGAGCATGATCAACATCGCATAATTACATCCATGATAAAATCTCATAATAGAGTTACAAATGAGCCTAACTATTACATCATCGTTATAATATTACATTACAATTTTCTTTGACAAATGAATTACATTGAATTTCCCAACATGAGGATTGATACAAGTATAATGAAATATGAAGTACAACTGATCACTGGTACAACCCACTGCAGAAAGCTGAGAAGACAAGATGCTGATGGGGAACCCAACGGGTGCGGAGCATGTTCCACCCAACCATGTGAATTACAAGTAACTCACCCCCCGTGCTCAGAGGTGACGAGGAAGTGAACCCGACCATGAATGTCAGCCCGACTCAATAACAACATGATACAAAACAAGTACAACTCAAGCATGCAATGCACAACCATCGACGTACTCAAATCACATAACAAGTTAAAACCAAGAACTCATCACAATAACATGAAGTACTATCAATTAACAATCATGAAACAAATTCACAAGAATTCAAAGAAACATCATAAAGAGACAACATCCAAAAGAATCGAAACAACACCCAAAACACATTTCCAAATAAATCTGAACCAATAAAAGAACACGATTCCATAACAAATCTAAATCAACCATTCAATACACAATTCCATAGGCAACAAGAAACAATTCAGACGAGTGACAAGTGGGGAGGGTCATCACATAGCTCTCATGGGATCCCCTGGCTCTTCCTCCAACTGAGGCGCCGGCACCCATCTATGGATCCCCTAGCCCTAAAATCCGAAACAACATAAATATAACAATATCCAGAAGCAACTACAAGCAAAGCACAAGGGTGTCAAGTGGAGAGGGTCATCACATAGCTTTCATGGGATCCCCTGGCACTTCCTCCTACTGAGGCGCCGGCACCCATCTATGGATTCCCTAACCCTCAAAAAAAATAACATAAATATAACCATATCCAGAGGCGACAAGAAACAAGGACAAGGATGTCTAGTGGAGAGTGTCATCGCATAGCTCTCATGGGATCCCCTGGCACTTCCTCCAACTGAGGCGTCGGCACCCATCTATGGATCCCCCGGCCCTTCCTCCTAACTGAGGCGTCGGCACCATAGGGTAGCTAATGCGGAGCCGATGGTCTCTCATGAAGATGAGACTACGACTTTTCCGACCACGGCCTACTCAGTCTATCACTAGTCTACGGTAGCCCTAATGCATAGACGAGGAATCCAGTTTTAATTATCTTGTATGTTTTACTACCCATCCCCCTAAATTCTATTTTTTAGGTTATCACTCGTTTAACTACTCTTACGTGGGTTCCCCTGGCACTTCCTCTTACCCGAGGCGTCGGCGCCCACGAAGAGCCACTCTCCCTATGACCCCTTAACATATCTCAAAACTAGGCAAGGGTTGAACTAAACATAATCCCACAACAAGAACACGCGAGGCATTATCCCTCTCACAATAATTCATAACCAGAAATCTTACAAACCATTCAACCCTTCCAAGCATAAACCATTAAAGATCAATTTCCAACAGAACAGATTCCAGACGAGAATAACATTCAAAAAAAAAAAACAAGCCTCTGGAGCAAGGATTATCAAATCAACAATAGGTTCCCTCATCGAAGAGTAAAGTTGCAACAATTAAATAGAAAACGATAACCAGATCACGCAAAATTCATGACTTAAAGTAAACGACTAACTTAATTACACAAAACAGTCCAATTTTGAAATGATATAAAGAAACACAAGCTCGACAACATTTATGTAATTTGTTGCCTAAAAACAAACTATAATTTCCATATCATAATATTTAATTCATAAATCCAAAGAACATCAAATATGTACATAAAAATAATACATTAATTTTATTTTACTAATAAAAATTTTAATAATTAATTCCCAAATAGAATTTACATTTCTTAAAAATTAGAATAAATAATTAAAATATCCTTTCCTTTATTTATTTATTTATTTTATTTCTAAAAAAAAAAAATATTAAATAAAACAAATATATTTAAATATATATATATATATAAATATATATATATATATTTATATATATATAATTAAAAATTAAAAAAAAAATAAAACAAACTTTTAAAACTTACAAAGGAGAGGCGCTATGCCCTGATCACAAGAAACAGATGCATACAAAATCATCGTCACAGTCACCAATAAGGGTGGGGGTGGTACGCCAACCCAAATTCCCATATATTTAAAAAAAAAAATTTAATAAAAAATTTCGATTTATAATTTTATTTTATTTTTTGAACACAATTTTATTTTATAAAAATATTTTTTTTGAAACACGGAAAAGACACGAAAATTCATTCGCCCAGTACGAATCACGGAAATCGAAATGTACAGAAATTCTTTTTCTTTTTTTTTTTTGAATACCAAACATAACGATTTGAATTAATATGTCAACTATATATATATATATAATATATTTTATATATATATACATATATACAAATTATGTATATAAATATATATATATATATATAAACAAATACAATTAGCAAAACAGTGATTTAAACACAGGGAACATAATTTTCTGTGTACTAAACAGAATCACCCAAAATTTTAAATATATATTATTGATTTCGAGAATAATATTTCAATTTCAGTAAAACAACAAAGGTCGTTCTTTTCCACATAAACAATAGAGAGGTTGAATATTTCCAACAGAATTGAAGAGTTTCCTTTTAGTTTGTTTACAACAGTATTTCTAATTTCCACATGGGTTTTCTTTTTAAGAAGGCCTATTTGTTTATTTATTTTCTAAACAAAACAAACAATTTTATTCAAGATCCAATTACAAATGAAACTACAAAATGGTGTCTCAATAATCTTCTCCTATTGGTTTGCTAACTGAGAATCATTAAATATCAAATGAAGGTTTTCTTTTTCTGTAAATAAAATCAATCACATATATTCATTTATTTATCTAATTTCTTTTTTGAAACAGAAAGAAGAATGAGATGAAACATCTAGAACCTGGAGTCCTGCGCTCCTTTGAGAATCTGATGGAGCCCGTTTAATCCTGATGACTTCGAAGAGCTCCTTGTTCGTGCTTCCAAATCTTCTACAGAATTTCGCCTCCGAACTTGAATCCTATTTTGTTGTTCAGAAGACTCTCCAGAACATTCACCAGAAACAGATTGACAATCTCTCTCTAAAACTCTCCTCCCAATACAACAGAAGATTTCAATACCCTTTCTAACATTTCAGAATGCAAAGCCCATCTCTTGCCCAACTTCTGTAACAAATATCTCTCTCTATGTAAACTTACCATTTTTCCTAATTAAATTAAAAATATATTGTTCATCTCTCACAAAAACTCTAAAAATCAAAAATAAAATAAAATCATTCTTTAAAAGCAAGCTTTTTAATTAGATTTGTATTCCTATTTGTTCTCACAACCTTTTTCAGTCTTTTATTTGTTTTATTGTTTTAATTTCTTTTTTTTTTTTACCACTTTTCTTGCACATCACATTATCTATTTAATTTAAATAATTTATTCTAATAATTATCTTCAACCAGATAATTAATTAAAATAAATAACACACATTTAATATTTAATTATCATTTAATTGAAACACATGACTTTATAAAAATTAATTAAAACATTTAAATATTTTCATACAAATAAACCAACATTAAAATACACACTTATTATCCACCTTTAATTAACAAATTCACAACTTGTAAAATATCAACATCAATTAAATAATCATAACTTATAAAATACCACATTAATCAAAATACGACGACACACGAAACACAAGCCACAAATGACAACAAAATACAAAAATGAACAATACCAATCAAACGAGACGATCTGACATCATGGGACGGGAGGACTTCATCGTCACCTCTGTTTCAACATTTAACCGTTGGGCTATTGGTGCTCGCCCTGTCCTGCCGAAGCAGGTGGAATCGAGACTTGTACCTGCAATCCTACATACAAACGAAGTTGTGTACATATGCATACATATATATAAAATCAAAGCATTAAATCGAAGTACTACATTGTGAGAAGGAATCACAACATAGCAGGGCACTCGCGAACGAGTGATGCCATATTGTCCTTCATCACACCTATTCTAACAATTATAATATAACCCATAAATCAACATTTCTAACTAACAATCGTCTCATAACATATCTAATTAAATCACTGCATCATATCATAATTATGAAAATGAACTAACATCTAACCAACCACAATGTCAAATGAAATAATCAAATCCTCAAGTGTATAAACATAATCACCAATAGTCTACTATTGGAATAACAACATCATCAAATGTCTAACTATCCAACTCACACAATAACAGTACCATCATAGTCACAAGTAACAAACGAACGCATAGAAAAATAATAAATCCAACTAGTAAAATGAGGGGTACTACAGTTATGAGAAGTCATATTCCTCTTTGGTAGACTCTATAAAATATTTTTTGGCTCAGGAAATGCAAACACAATTAGTGGTATCTCCCCAATTGTTTCATGTTCATATGTTTGATGGACAAGTATAATTTGTCTTGAATGTCTCCTCTACACAAGATAAAACCTGGAGATGTACTTCACTTCACTGCTAGACAAGAATTGATATAGCAACAAGTGGAGAGTGTTGGAGTGTTAGAAGAAGCCATGAAATTGTTGGAAGAAATTTTTCTGAAAGCTAGAAGAGATACATCATTTCCCCCTACACAACATTGAACAACTAATGGAGTCATTTGAGACTCATTCTTCACAGCTTGAAAAGAAGGTAGAGAAAAAATTGAATGAGAAGAGATTGGGCGATGCCTCCGAGAATTGTGTAAATATATTAAAAAAGTTGTGATCTTGCATTGAATACATTAAGAAGTGCTTAGAGAATGCAAAGGTTATGTATATTTTTTGTCTTAAGTGGCCAACATCAACAAAGAGCATAAGGGATCAAATTAGTGCAGTTGAAATGTAGATCACTAATGTGGTTGCAACTTACAATTTGGTACAAGATAGTGATGGTGTCATCAAGGCATGGGTGGAAATCTTACACTCCCAAATGCAACAATTGCAAGATCAAAGGGAGTAATTTAAAATTTAGGTAAAACAATTGAGAAAGAGTGAGCATTCGGCTGGCCTCACTCATAGGACTCCTGATAGAGGAAAATGATGTTGCTCATAAGTACAAGGCACCATCTTCTTTGGAAGATGAAAAAGAAACATTTGCACACAGTTTTCCTTTCAAGTCCATACCCTGACTATTGCTAAGAAGCAATGGGATAGTAGCCTGATCTAGCTCAAGAACATCTACAAGGGCATTTTCCATCACCAAAGTAGGTTGTGATTGTTTTTCATTTAAGATATTGTAGACATCAAAAAATGTCTTGAGTATATATCACATGCCAAGATTTCGTTTATTAACACCATTTCTCTCTTAATTCACCTAATTCATCTATTTAATTAAATAATGGCAATTGTTTAATTAAATTCACTATTTTCTCCTATTAATCGAATAATTAATTTTATTTAATTAATTTATCACTTTCACACTAATATACTTATCGTTTGGTTAATAATGTGAATTTTTTAATCAAATATCATAAATCCCTCTTTAATTAAATAATTCCTAATTATTTAATTAGAGTTTCTAATTCCTCCACTTACACAATTAAACAATTTCTAAATTATTTAAATAATTAATTTTCTCCAATCATTCAAAGAATATTCTCATAGAATAATTCTCTTTTCAAATTCAAATTTCTCCCTCCTTATGGAAATATCTCCCACATACTTCCTAAAATCAAGGAATTTTTTATTGTCTCAAACATTTTGGACCTTTGATTAAAATCATGCATCCATGTCATTGTGCATTATCAACCCTTAATTTGATCTTTGATCCATGTCTTCATCTCTCATCCAATTTCATCCATTGATTAGTATTTCAATCTCAACCATTGATTCATTTCCAAAAATCTATAAATATTCTCATTTTACATGAAAATTCATTCACAAGCATTTGAGCAACCTTACTCTACCAAATTTCATACTTGAGCTATTGAGCAGTTTTTAATCAGCGTCCATCATTATCAATTCATGGGTAAAAATACAAACTTGTGTCACACTTTTGGCCAACTTATTAGCATAAGTGAATTTAAGTATTTCCAACTAAAAATATATTTTGGTCAAACATACCGATCTTGTAAGATTCATTCTAGCTAAGTTAGATATGTCCACAACTTTTCCAACTAAAATTGTTGGCTATATTCATATGTAGCACCACTTTGAGGCCAATTTACCAAAAAAAAAAGGATTTATATGAAAAATGGATGTTTCAACAACTTCTACTCATGTAAATAACATTTTTTTAAAATATAAAAATACCTTTTTGTAAATCCATAAGTATACTTTTCAAATATATATTATATATATAATTTAATTATTATTTATATTTTATTTTTTATTTTTACTGAAAGTGGGTTATCAGCACAAAATATTAGGTTGATTACCATGTCAAGGAAAAATAGTAAAACTTATTAAAAAAAATTGGAAAAAATATGATGCATTAGATTAAAGAATCTATATCAAGATGGCATATTTTTTCCTCCATTTTAGATAAATAGATAATATGAAAGTTGACGTTGAATGAAAACAACAATTTTTTAGTATGTGCACATTTTAATATTTATTTAAAAATATATATTTATCAAAATTGGAAAAATATATATCCATGCACTAAAGTTTCATGTTATAAATACACACACAAAAAATAAAGGAAAAAAATAAAAATTAGTATATAAAGATTGGCATCTCATGTAACTTCATCTTTCAACATTTTTCAGCAACTAAATATAGTGTCAATTTATAAAAAAATGTATTCAAATAATTTTTTATTTTTTAAAAATAAAAATACAAGCATAAAATATAATAAAAAATATAAAAAAATATTAGTTTACATCATTTCAAAATTCAAAACATATATGTCACTTTTTAGTGATTCAAGTTTAAAAGTTGGATTAGTGTTAGCCATTTCCTTTAAAAAGTGTGACACAACTTTGTACTTTTACCCTCATCAATTTTTTGCATCAAATCACTTATGGTTAAGGAAATTTGAGAAATCCACACCATACCTTCAATCAATTGCACTCAATCCACAATGGGATTACACTAGTTTGCATCTTAGTTAGTTTCATTTATGCTTTCATTTCATGTTAAATTTCTTTTGAATGAATCTTTCTTAAGTTGTAGATTAAATCTCATTGAATATGGACTTTAGTTGATCATCTCATCTTGTTATTGTTTTACATTCCAAAGAGAGTAAAATTTGAATACATTAAGGGTGATCTTGTATAATTTTTATACACAAAAAAAATTGTTTCCATTTTCCCTTGATGTCAAAGGGGGAGAGAAAGAGAGGGGGGAGTGTTTGTACACATTATTTTGGTTTTTCCATCAATGAAAAAGAGGGATATTGTTGCAGCTTGAGAAGATTGGTTGTCATCGATGTCAAATGTATATATGTTGAAGATTGTATATGCTTTGGAGATAGTTGATATGTAGAGATATCAGTTGGTACAAGTCAGCAATGTAGTATATGAAAGAATAGTGATCAACTTGGTGTCTAAGTGTGATGTGGAGGCGAGTACACATGTTCTGATGTGTTTACAATATGTTTATGTTGATATAATTTATTTTTGGTGTACCACACTTAGAGGAAAGTTGTAAAAGTTTTGTTAAGGCATTCACAGTGTATATCCTAAGGTAGAGTCATGATATTTTGGTTTGCATCCTTCCATAGAGCAAGATTTAGTCTTGTGGTTTTGAATATAAGTCAATAGAGATGTGAAGGTGTTATATCCAATATTTTAAGTCTCTACACCTTTTGTAGTAAAAGTTCTAAGTGATAGAAGTCTAGTCTATACTCTGGTAGAGTAAAGTAATGATGAAGGATTGTTGGAATGCTTCACATTCCTCTGGAAGTGAAGATTTTTCCATGTGGTTTTGTGGATATGATCAGTGATGTCCAATGCATGCTATATTGCAGTATCAAGTTTTTTGGTGGTTCGTAAGTCCAGTTTTCAAATGAAAATGTGCTCCAAATAGTTTCAGATACCTAATTGTTCTACAAAACATATGTTTGAGTACTTGCACCAATTGGAGATTGTACAAATCATGTGTATGAGTTTTTGAGGATATAATACATGTCTCAAAGTATCTCAATTTTGAATCGCATGTAGATCTTTCTTGTTTCCAGTACTGCATAATTGTTTCAAGTCAGTTTGTGGAGCTATGTATCTATTGAGCACAACTCAGGTATATTTTTGTTGTGCACCAGAAGTTTATGATTGAGTGGATTCTAAGAGTTGTTTGTAGATGTATGAGTCATGAAGACTCATTTGGGTGAATTGTAAATAATGTTTAATCATTTTTGTATACCACCATTGAAGATGAAGGTTGACATGTTATAAGTTTGATCATTTTTATTTGTGGCTAACTGAATTTGTAATTGCAAAGCATGCAAATGATATATATTGGAGATCAAATATGTGGAGATGATCAAGGAAGTGTGCGAATATTTTTGGGTGCATGAGCAGAATATGACAAGATCCACTACAAACCTATTGAGCAAAATTATTGACTATCAATGGTTGAAGCCATAAACCAGTCATATTTGAATTGTTCTTTTTCATATTAGAGAGTAGTGGCTAAAATAAAGGCAGGGATTAGTTTCCTCCTTGGGTTGTAGCCCAAAACCAAATTGTAAATTATTTATACTTGTGAGGCTAGATTTAGGACGATAGCTCCTAGCAACATTTTTCACTGTCGTTTTTCCCCTTAAGGGTTTTCTAGGTAAATCTAGTGCTATTTGTGTTCTTATGTGTTTGTACTTATCTGCTTTCCTGTTTTCATTAAGCGGATGAATGCTTAATCAAATATCTTCAAAATTAGTAATTTGGGATTGAATTTCAAAGCATATTGATTCACCCCCCCCCCTCTCAGTATTTGGGTGTGTTCAACAACTTACACCACACCTTGCAAAAAGGGGTTGAGGTTTCCAACATCCTCCTTTGTCTACATCGCATCCTCCATCACCTATTGTATTTATGACCTCCTATGGAAATCAAGCAAGCTTTTCTTCACAAGAGAAATGATTGCTTCTTATTAATTATCCCCTATTCAAGAAAGAGCATATTTTTTCAAGGCTTCTCAAACCCCACCTGATTACTCTTCCTCCTCCAACATGTAATAAGTTTCATAGAAATCATTATTTTTGTGCATATCATTGAGTGCTTGGTCATTCACTAATGAGGTATAAATAACCTCATGATTATAATAAGCTAAATATCCTTCTTTGTTCTTACCAACCACTTTAGCCCTGTCAATTGTTTATTTTTAGGATCAATAATTGTCTACTTTTTATAAAATGATGTATAAATCTTTATTTCTCAAATCGATTGAAATTAGCTAACTAATGTTGATTTAATGGTATATACTTTAAGTCATTGTACAGGACTTATGCACGACTGAAGAATGGAGTGGAATTTAAGTGAACTTCAAGCAGTTGAAGTTAAAGCATCGGAATTGGATGCCAGAAATTTAGGCATGCATAGTATAACGATTTCCTTTAAATCTTTTTGTTAAAATTTTTGTTAAGACTTTATGGCTCCACTTAGAGCCTTTATTATTCTTTTATGTCACGAACATTTATTAAGAACTAGTTAGTTGTAATTATGTTTTAAGACTTTTCAATTTTGTTTTCCCACCATCTGGAAAGTAGGATTTATGTAGTGATATAGTATAATTATGTGTAACTACCAAACAAGGATATTGTTATGCTATTATGATATGCTTTGAAACTATTCAGCTATGTCTCCATGTTACATTTTTATGATATGAATAAATAAATATTGTCAGTCTCATTCTGAGTCAATAGTTCTATATAATGGAAGTACCATGAATGGATTTATTTTGAAGATACAAAAGTACCACATGTGATCTGAGTTAATCATAGGAATTCCCGAGAGTTGGCCCCTCAAGGGATCTCATAGAGTGGATAAGTATTTCTCTTGTTAATACTATTACTTTCATTTTGTAAATGTTGAATTTGGATTAATGTTATTTTGTGTTGAGTTCTATCATGTGTTCCTGTAGGTCATAGTTTTAAGTTTGAAATCTTTAAGTTTTGTTCATTTGGAAATTCTAGAGCACTCACTCTTGTTGTTAGTTACAAGTTGATAAGTATATTTTTTGTCAGTATTTAGTTGTTAGTCATTAGTTGCCTTCATTTAAATTTTATATTTTAACTGCAAGAGTTAATTCCTAGGTAATTTTCATGCTTTCTAGAATAAGAATTTTAATTCTTTCTAGTTTAAACAATCTCATGATTTCTAGTTTAGTGGCTTTCTAGTTTAATATCTATTTACAGCCATTTTAAACATTTAGAAAATCTAAGAGAGATAGCCAAGACATCCCCTATTGCATACAACCTTTGAACACTACCCGGTTGACATAATTGATATATTTTTAACTAAAGTGTTAGGACCTTACGACAGCTTGTCATCCACCAATGAGTGTCAATCCTTGAGCAATAAGATACAACTTCTCGATAGTATTTTTATCACTCTTCCATGTGTTGGCACTGTCACTCTAAATGATAATATATCTCTTCTATGGTGTTGCTCCCCACTATGTGGCATTTGTAGATCCATTTGTTTGTTCAATGTCATTTATGGTGGTACAATCCCACATGCAACCATATTTCATCAACAATAGCAACACAATAGTCTATAGCATGGTTGTCCTTGCCTATACACTTGAGGAGCAAGGATAGGTAGTTTGGAGGTGTGCATCCTTCTTGAGGATCCCCTCTTCCTCATTTTTTTTCTTAAAATATCAATGTAGCAAGTATGCTAACATTCTAAGGGGGGTATATTACCTATTCATTTTCATTGGCGTCTTGTGAGCTTTCAATTATAGGCATACCCCTTGGTGGTGGTGTTGTTTATAATTCCCCCTAAGGAATGGTTGTCAATCCCTTCCCTATGATGATAAGCATTTGTTCGTCCCCTGAGATGTTGAAATGTCCCCTAACTTAAAAAATTTATGTGCTCCCTAATGTGTATTTTGTTGATGTTTAGCAGCATTGAGCCTCTTACTTCCATCCTTGACTTGTATCAAGCATAAATTAAATATAGTCATTAGGCTATTTAATTTATTGGAGACGTCATTAAGTGAAGAGGTGCTTCACTTGGAGAATAAATAATTATTATTATTTTTAATCGATTCTTAATGAGGCCAACCTCATATTGATTCGCCATATTTATTGAGTTACATCCTTTCATATGTGTCCAACCTCCTTCCTTGAAAAGGTGCAATTCTCTCTTCATCTTGTATATATATAACATGGTGTTTAGTTGATCAATCATCATATCATTCATAGTTCGATTTCATAGAAGTGTGAGTTTATTCAAGAGCATATTGAAGTCTTCAAAGAAGGCCAAATTTATCATCAAGGAAAAGCGATATTATTGTCAAGAGGTTGCATCAAGTTTGGTGCTAATATTTGGCCTTGTGATTGGCCACATTGTAAAGAGACTTGCTGATTGTTGTTCAATATATAAGTGATATATTGTTGCTAGGTTTTTCTCCCTCAAGTTGGAGGGTTTTCCCAGGGTATATGTTGTGTCAAATTGTGTGAAATTTTTTTAATTCTGCTTATTTTATTTTTGATCCTAAAACTAGCATGGTATCAAAGCTGGTTTAAGCAAGATCATGATTAGATTTCTATAAGCAGTGTAATATTCCTCCCTTGTTCTCATCTTCTTGTTTCTATCTTATCTTTGAAAATAGTGAACGGGCTCAAGGTTGAAGATAGACTTGAAGGTGCTTCCAACTTCACCTCTTGGAAGTTTAGAGTTTTTATTGCATTGGAAGAAAATGAGATTGTTGAGTTCGTGGAGAGAGAAGTTCCCAAGCCTTCTAATGAGAATGAGAAGTCACAATGGAAGAAGAATGGCACAAAGTCGAAGAATATTTTGGTTGATTCTGTGAAGGATCACCTTGTGCCTATTATCTCCAAGTTAAAACGGCAAGAGATATGTTCAAGAACTTGGAGGATTTGTATGAAATCAATAATACAAGCAGAGCTCTTGCATTGAGTCAACAACTTCATCATATCAAGATGGCGAAAGGAGATTTTTTCATCTCCTTCTTCATGAAGATCGCTGAATTAAGAGATCAACTTTGTGCCATTGGTCATATGTTCAATGATAAGGACTTAGTCATGTTGGAACTTAATGGTCTTCCTCAATCTTGGGAACCATTTATCCAAGGAATCAGTGGAAGATCAAAGCTACCTAAGTTTGATCGTCTTAGGGAAGATTGTATTCAAGAGGAATCTAGATTGGCAATGAGAGGTAATGGGAAAATTTCTAACAATGAATACATTCATGTACTCACCGCTCATTCATCGAAGAGGAAAGGAAGAGAAGGGAAGAAATGAAACTTCAAAAGGAACAGAGATATAAGATCGGATGGTGCTCCTGACTCTAAGAAGAAGAAGGACCTCTCCCATGTACAGTGCTTCAGATGTGACAAGTTTGGTCACTATGCGAAAGATTTCCCAACTGGACCAAAACAACATGCTTCTATTGCGAATGTGGGTGAGGTCTCTCCTCAAAAGGATTCAAGAGACAATTCAAGTGGATTTCTATTTTATTCTTCCCTATCAAGAAATGTTCCAATGGATAGAAACATTTGGTTGATTGATAGTGGCACCTCTCATCACATTACTGGATTTAGAGAACATCTTTTAGATTTGGTGGAGAGAGATGCAAGCATTCAAGTCATAATTGGAGATGATGCATGCTATTCTATGAAAGGTGTTGGAACCTCCTCTCTTCACTTAGATTATGGCATCTCTCTTTAGTTGAGCGATGTTTTATTTGTACCAAGCATCAAAAGGAACCCTATTTCAATCTCAGCCTTGGAGGACAAGGGATATCAAGTTCTATTCTTTGAAGGAAAAGTTCTCACATGGCTGAAGAACTCTAGCATCAAGATAGCCTAAGTAATTGGTGTTCAGCAAGAGAGTCTCTATAGACTTTCCACTCATCCAATGCAAGAATTGTTGCATGATTCCACCAGTTCATGTGAGCTTTGGCACAGGAGACTTGCTCACCTTCATTTCAGAGCACTCCCATCCATGGAGAAGATGGTCACTGGCCTTCCTAAACTCAGCTAGGAGCATGAAGGTACTTTTTGAGGATGTGCATTGGGTAAGAATACTAAAGGTCCCTTTCATAGTAGTGAGAGTAGATCCAAATTTATTCTAGATCTTGTTCATTCTTATTTGTGTGGTCCAATTTTTGTTGCTTCTTTGAGTGGTTTCTTGTATTATGTAATTTTCATTGATGACTACTCTAGAAAGACTTGGATTTATTTCTTAAAGACTAAAGAATTTTAAGAGGTACTTGAGAAATTCAAAGAATTTAAGGCTCAAGTAGAGAACTTGTCCGGGAAGAGGATCAAAGTTTTGAGATCTAACAATGGAGGAGAATACATCTCTGGAGGCTTTTGTAACTTTTGTAACGAGGCTGGAATTAAGAGGGAGTTTTGTGTTCCCTATAATCCTCAGCAAAACAGTGTTGTAGAAAGGAAGAACAGATCCATTGTAGAAGTAGCTAAATACATGATCCATGATCAAGACTTGGAAACCTTCCTTTGGGCTGAAGCATATAGAACGGCAGTGTATGTTCAGAATCGGAGCCCTCATCGTATTTTGGAGAACATGACTCCTGAAGAAGCCTTCACAAGTGTGAAGCCTAAAGTTAGCCACTTGAGAATCTTTGGTTGTCCTATGTATGTTCACGTGCCTAAAGATAAAAGGACTAAGTTGGAACCTTCTAGCAAGAAAGGAATATTTGTGGGCTATAGCGAGTCTTCAAAAGCATACAGGATTTACATTCCAGGCCAGAAATAGATAGAGATCAGCAGGGATGTTACATTTGAAGAAGATGTTGCATTCAAGAGATCTAAAGGATCTTACATGGAGATAGATAATGAAGACCATGAGACTCCTCAGGAAATGGAATTTGACCATACTCCTAAGATTCAGAGGGAGTCTACTGAACCAAAAGAAGATGGTGATCCAGTTGAGCCTTTGGAACCAACTAATGGGCCGAGAGACATTGTTATTGGTTGAAAAAGATATCTATGGGCTAGGAAAACAATGTAGGAGGCAGAAAATTTTGCATCCCCTAGAGGAACATTCAAAGAAAACAAAATACTATAGAATTTTCCAAGCTATGTTGCATTAATGAGTCAAATTATTGAATCTGAGCCTTCCAGTGTTGAGGAAGCTTCAAGTCAGTAAGTATGGAGAGATGCTATGGCTGAAGAATATTAATTGTGTGGAATAAGTAATGAGTAAAATAAATGAAAACACTTCTTAATAATACATTATATCAAAGATCTAAAAGCAATTAAACTAATTTAAAAGCACAAATCAATGATAGATTGATGATTGGCCTCATGATAGGCAAGGATCAATGATAGATTGATGATTGACCTCATGATAGGCAAGGATCAATGATAGATTGATTGATTGACCTCATGATAGGTGAGGATCAATGATAGATTGATTGATTGACCTCATGATACACGAGGTTCAATGATAGTCGCTCATGAGATTTGATCAAATTATCACCAGAGCTGATTAGATTGATAGACTGATTGATTGATAATATTGCTTATTTGTGATATGTTATGATCATAGGAGGATTTTAGAGTTCTTCCCAAAGACGTGGGACATGATTCCACATCTAGTGCAGGCCGATATAGATATCATCATTCAATGTGGTTTATCAACTTTGATTGATATGCCCCAGTATAGGATTGATTAATGTACTGAAACTTGAAGATGTACTGATACTTGATGTATACACTTATTCAGTGAGAGATTTTGTAATTTCTACCACTTTTTTTATGTATCTCTCCATGTTTGGATATCATTGTACACTTGACATTATTATTTTAAGGTTTATATAATATGTAGTTGATTTATCGATCTATATGGTGTCAATATGTGTTTATGATGGATGCATTTTATTTTTGTGTTTATGCTATGTGATATTCTTATATGATGGTTTTTTTTATATATGTTATGGATGCAAATGATGAAACATGATAACATGTGATGATTTATGATGTTAAAATGTGATTATGTGAATAATGATGATGTATGGATGCATGATGTGCATTGTATGACAATGGACATATGTAAATGATATGGTAATGTAACTATATGTATGATTTTGAATGTGTTGTTCTTAATGATATATGATATAATGATAATGAAATATGATGCATTTTTTTTGGGGGGTATTTTAAATGCATATAGATGATATAATAAATGGATGAATGAATGATTTATATGATGATATTTCTAATGAGTAATGTATGATATGATAATGTTAATGAAAATGCAATTTGTAGTTGATTTGTTTTTTATTTTCTCTATGCAATTTAGATGATGTGATGATAAATGAAGAATATGACATGATTAATGCAAATGATTTGATCCAATGTATGAATGATAAAATGTATAATAATGCAATAGAAATGATTATGCAGCTATATGATAATGATGATTTTTTTGTTAATTTCAAGTATACTCAATCCATTAATAAGGAAAGTTAACATTATTAGGAACTGGTTACTCGTCTTTGGAACAAAATACTCTGCAAATGCAAAACTAATCATAAATGCAATCTAATTTAATCATGAAAAACTACATGCAAATATTGGCATCTTAACAGTCCATGTATTGTGCTTTTTATCATCATTGAGCTTTTAAAATGTTGAAATTGAGTACAAGCATCAATGGTATATGTTTGACTAATGACGACTTGGGTACTACTTTCATGATTTTTGATATTGCAAGTGAACGCAAGCATCTAGGTATAATTAAACTGAGATGACCTGAGCATTTCTTGCGTAAACAGACAAGAATCAATCACTTTCCTATGTGAATTCCGAATGTCATCAGTGATACTTTGTAGAGCACGTCTCGTGACAATTCACATAGTAATTATAATTAATTCACAGATAGCAGACAAAGAAAAATCATACTCCTTCCTTGCTTCTCTAATTCAATACATCATTGAGTTGCTCCAAAGATATGATATCAAAAATCAAAGTACAAAACATTTGAACATTCAAGTTAAAGTTATAAAATCATGATTCAAAATAATATCATCCATTTAGATTTGATTTGATTGATTGATTTAAGTTGTTTGATTTGGATGTTTTGATCTTCTATTGATTGATGATTGTTTGTTCAATATTGAGTTTCCCTATGATCATTGTGTTTTGCTACGTTTTTCATACTGATGTTTGTCCATTTGATTAAGCTCAAAGTTTATTTCCCCTAGTGAGGTCAGGATTTTTCCCCCAAGCTAGGGTGACACAACCACATTTTCTGGGATATGTACATGAGATTTTATTGCACATTTTTCATATTTTATGATTTTTTTGTATTTTTTTGACTTTTTCACTTCTTTTTTTGTATTTTCCTCTTTTCTAATTTTTTTTGTGGTTTTTCTAATTTTTTTTTTTTTGGATTTTGCAGCACTTTTTTTTTTGGATTTTTCAGGATATTTAAAATGAAATAAGATGATATGACTAATTGAAGGAACAAGATGCCCCACAATAGGGGTAATGCAACCATGGATAAATGATAGATCAAAATGAAATATTCACTACAAAACATGTCACAGAAGCAAAATATCTCTTGTCAAAATATGATAATGGTTGATTGATTAAGATGCCAGGAATGATTGATTCCATAAGGCATGATGATGATAAGTACTTAGGATCGCTAATTTCCTCTAAGTATGATAAGATTGATGATTGTTGATAATTGATTGACAAAAGATATGAGGATTGGATAATGTTTTACAGCTAGGCTCAAATATGATTTGCATGATAAGATTCAAGGTTGCAAAGGGACATGGTGACATGGATCTTGATAAGCTCGGAGATATGGAATGGAAGAAATCAAGGATAAAAATAATGAATGGGATGATCAAGATCAACTAGATAAGATACGAACACAAGGCCCAAGTTTTTTTCCCCTATTCCTCATCAAGACCAAGGAAAGGAAGAAAGGATGTATTTAGTAAGAATGATGGAATATAGATAAGGTGAAGGATATGGTACGGAAGATATGGGAAAAATGTATTGGATAAGATATATGATGTTCAAGAAGATCCTTAACCTTGTCAAGATCAAAGGTGGAAATGTAAGGAATGAGCATAAAAAGGATAATGACCATGAATGATAAGATGGACGAAACTTGTCCCTAAGTGTAGAGTGCAAGAGGAATATGGAAGATAGGATATGGATGATAGGGAGATGGAGGAAGGACTTAAGCATAAAGTTTCACAACCAAATATCCCTCTAATAAACCATGGCAATGGGAATCAGACTCCTAAATGTTGGCAAATTAATGATATGATGGAAGAATCTAAGGACTTATGCAAAGGTTTGGATTAAGGAGAATGATGGGGGATGAATGTTGGATAATGGATATAAGGTTGGAAGGCCTATTGATGGATAGATGGAAAGGATGG
This sequence comes from Sequoia sempervirens, assembly GCA_007258455.2. NCBI lineage: Eukaryota > Viridiplantae > Streptophyta > Pinopsida > Cupressales > Cupressaceae > Sequoia > Sequoia sempervirens. Next base: position 242,625,360 of record VDFB02086081.1, read on the forward strand.
CAAGATCAACATCGGCACACACCTTGAAGGGTGGTGGAGTGATGGAGGAAAAATGGATTTGGAAGGTGATAAGTTATTAGATGAAAATTGGAGGAAGCTTTTGGATTAGCAAATTTGAATGCCAATTTAGATTTTATTGCTTCTATGAGACTTTTAGGAATCCACATGACTTTCGACTTTGATTTTTGCTTTGTGGGATTTTGTGGCCTTTGACATTTTTTTTTTTGATTTATGGACCTTTGTAGTCTTTGAAAATTGCCTTTTTGCTTTGATGGGCCTTTGTGGCCTTTTAGATTTTTCTTTTGATTTTGGATCAAATTTTCTTTTAATTTTGCATGCCTCTTTGAGGAGCCCATGTTGATCCTTTTGTCACAACCCTCTTCTTAATACATTTGAAAATGAAACTCTTTATTATCAAATTAAGTTGGTTTGACAATAATTATTATTTTATTTTATTATGGAATTAAAACACAGAAAAAAAAAAATTAAAAATCAATAAATTAAAATATTAAAATTAGATACTTTAAAATAAATAGAAAATTTATGATGCTAAAATTTAATTATGAAAATAAGCATATTTCTCATGAAAGAATAAATAAATTTAATTTTTATTTTAAAAATTGCCATACTTTTCTATTTTGACTTCTATTCTTCTCTCTAGTCAACACCTTGATTTTTTCATCTCGTTTTAGAATTTAAATCTTTCTTTTATCAGTTAACTACTTTTATTTTAGTAACTTCATGAATAAACTACTCATAAAAAAGGAAACTTGTGTGCACCTTTATCTATCTTTAAAATTTAAAATTCAATATTACCTTCTCACGTGTGTGCACTATTATCCACCTTTTGAAATTAAAAATTCAATATTATCCTCTCGTGAGACAAAATGAAACTTTCCTTTCCGCTTCCCTAATATCGACCATTGATTTTTACAATTAAATCTTAACCATCGAATTACCATATATTTTTTCTATAAATATGACCCTTAACTTCTTTCAAAGGGGAGAAAAAAAAATAGAATTGCTCATGCTCATCATTTGTTTTTTTTCTTGCATACAATTCCAAGGGTAGTAATTTCATAGGAAAGGGTTGGGTTTTTATTTCTTCTTGGAGAGTAGCAAAGACTTGGCAAAGCTGAGGAGTGAGGATTCAACAGAGAAGGATTTAAACATCAAGTGTCACAAGTAAGTTGGATTAAACCTTTCATCTCACTAATTTGAAAAAAAAATATATACGTATAAGCATTAAGAATTTTTTTTTTTTAAAAAGAGAGATTGTATTCTTTTGTAATTATTTAACACAACCTTCTTTTTGATTAAAAGTTATTTCTTTAAACTTTTCTAATTTTTACTTAAATTCAAAGTTTATCAAATTTTTATTTTAAATTTTATTAGAAACTTTTATCAAAGCTTTATTTAAAAGTCCATTGAATTTTTTTATTAAAATATTATTTAAAAGTTATTAAAAATTAGTAAAAATTATTGAAATTTATTTTATTGGAACCATAGAAATCTTTTTACTAAAATTGTAGTTGAAAATTTATTTAAATAAATTAAAGTTTATAGATTATTAGAAATATTCAATATTTAAAAAAATTGTTGGGCGCGACCCTTTACACAGTAAGCCTTTATGCAGCTTGAGGACTTTAAAAATATATATATATTCTTTTAAGTTTTTTTATATATACTAAAGACTTTATTAACTTGGAATTAATATATTTACAAATAAAATTTTAAATCTTTAAAATATAATTTATTTATATGTTGTTTAAAATATTATTTTAATAGTTAAATTGAATATTGTTTTAATAATTTAAGTTAAATATTATTTTAGAATATGTCTTAAAAATATATATAATAATAATATTACTGATATCAAATAAAACTGATAGTTATAATAATAATAAATAATAATAAATTAATTTAAAATGTTTAAATTATGAATACAAAATGCAAAATTTATTGCAGAGAAAATAAATGAATTTTATTTTTAGTTGAAATATTGGCAAAAAAATGAAAATAGTAATGTTTAACTTTTGAGATAAATTTTGTGCATGAATTAAAAACTAAATTTATATCTTAAAACAATAAATCAAGTTTTTAGTTAGAAATTTTCCTTAAGATTTCAAGATTTTTCTATAGTAAACATAGTAAATATTTATCTTTTCCTTAAACCTTCATATGATTTTGATTTTACTTAGTTGGATTTGTTTTTTTTATTTTCTTGATTTTTTTTATTTCCAAAATGAAAATTCATTCAAAATGAATTTAATATATATTAAGTATAAAAGAATTAAGCATATTTAATAGTAATCATATTTAATATTGGGTTTGGTATAAATATATATTTATATATATTAATAATAATTTTAAGTTGATAACTTTTAAATAAATAAATATTGTTCTTGGAGAATCTTCAATAATATAATTGATTTAGGATTAAACGAAATAATGAAATGAATTATTGAGTTAGTGAAAAGATAAAAATAAAAAAATTGCTTTTACTATATAAGACACTATTTAGAAAATGTATGAATGAAAATGAGGGAAACTATTTAAATTTAGAAGCATTAAAAAAAAAATTATTATTATTATTATTATTATCTATGGATTTATTTTAGTAAAAATCAAGATTTAATTACTTTTTCCCACAAGCAAGGATCTCAAGATTTAAGGAAACATATTAACACTAAATCTTGGATTTGAAATTAGAAGGTTAGTCTTTTACATTAATTATATTAATAAGCATTATTAGATATTAAAAGGGATTAAACTTAGAGTTATGTAATCATCATATGCCCACACCTCACCCTTGAGGATCTCAGTGATCAAAAAATGATAACTAATCCTTGGATTTAATTTAACTTTAATTACTATCTAATTTTCAAAGTGTTAGGTATTGGTTTAATCCATTTTTAAAAAGATGCATATTAGAATTAGTATTCATTTCCAAGCAAATAAAGCATTAGTAAATTTAAGATTTGCAAAGTAAATTTTCAAGTGCTAGAATGGTTCAAATATATCAATAATAGTTAAAGGTAACAATTTGATATATTAAAATAAGTTATTTTCAAAGGAGTTAATGTTTGCTAAAACCACTTTTTAAAGTTAAAGTAATTAAAAAAATTATTTTAAAATTTTTAGAATAGTTTATGTTTTTTCTGAAAAAGAATTAAGTGTTTATTTATGAAAAAGTGATGCTTGGAGTACTTTTAAGAAATTCTTGAAGTATTTAAATAGTTTAAGTTTATTTTGTAAAGACAAGTGATATTAGTTAATATGGATAATTAAAGAAATGAGATTAGAAAGGTAACTTTAGTTCATTAATATAGTTTATTTTCTATGATTAGTATTGGATAAATTCACTTTCAATAACATTAGCAAATAATAGTTGTTTAGTTTAATTCTAAAAGTAATTATTTTATTCATTTAGGGAAATAAAATTAGATAAGTTTATCTATGTGCTTATTTACTTTCAGTATTTAATTTTATGTAAGTAGTATGATTTTTATTTTGTGTTAGATAGAAAACCTTAAACAAGATTTGAAACTAAAACCAGCAGCGTTCGGTATCAGCGGTGCCTTTGGCTCACGTTTATGGGTAATGTCATCGCGCTTGAGCTACTACATCCATAGCATAACACAGCTGCAACAACGGCGTCTGTGGCACCGTCCCTTTAAATCGCCGGGGAGAAATAAGGAGCACCATGTTAATAAAATCCAAGAGACGGGTAATCTCTCTTGGATCGATAATCTAATAAGATAATTTTAAATGAATGAAAATTCGCTAGTCCAAACCTAGTAAACCCCATTATAGGATTCAATGGAATTTTTTTTAATATATTGTTATGATAATTAAAGGTAATTGTATCTCAAATGGGTTCAAGGGAGACGTTATTTGGGAACTAGGATTTAGATGTTTAGGAAATAAGTAATAGTCAAGGAGACTGTTTACTTATATTTTATTGCTTCCCTTCATGGGTAGCAATCGCAGAGGAACTGTCTGGGGAAAACAAAAATCCCTAGAAAGGGTTGCGTACCCAAAAAATAGTTCACATCAAACATAGATTAGAAAACAGAACTACATATTTTACGCCTTGATCCCGTTTGGAAGCAAGGTATGTAGGCAGTCTGGGAAATGAAGATTGCTCCCAGTAGCTCAGGCATTCGGGGATGGGGCTTAGGGAAAGTTTAAGATAATGATAAATTAAAATATAAATTAATATTTCAAGAGAATCACTTGGTCAAAAGGGGCTATAAATATCAAACATAAAGATAAGATAAAAAATGTTCCTTGTATACTCGGAAGGAATCCCAGATGGATTCGCTTGACTCTCTGAGGCCTTAGGCCGAATTCTGAGGTGGGACTCAAGCTACATATTTATTTTTACATACTCCTAAGGACGACAACCTTGGTGCGCTTCCAAGGGAAGTGTAGTCTTTAGCGAGTGACTCAAGACCCGGATGGTCCCGATGAGTCTAATTCTCTGGCTAGAGCACATTCCTATCCTTTATGGATAGATGCCTACCCCGTTTGGGTAGATGCCTATCCTAGATGGATAGATGAATTCTTGTCCCCTATGGACAAATGCCTAACCCGTATGGTTGGATGCCTGTCCCAGATGGATGGATGTGTGTCCCGGATGGATGGATGCCTATCCTATATGGATAGAAGTACCTAAGTATGCAAGTGAATGAACACATAATAAGATAGTAATAAAGAAAAAAAATTAGTGGTAATTTTTGGGTTATTAGTTTGGGTTATTACACCTTTGATACATGTGGATTTTGATATAGAAGCTTTTGATATTTGGCACCCAAATTGCTTCCAAGAGCAATGGGAGGGGTGGATTGAGATGAATGATATGGAGGTATTATGGATGAGTTAATGTGGGTAGAATTTTGAAAGGGCATCAAGGATGTGTGCCTTTGTTGTTCTTGAGAAATAGGATATGGACCTAGGATAGAGGAAAGGTTTGATGGACTAGGATGAGGACCTAGGATAGATGGAATGTTTGATAAACTAGAATAAGAACCTAGGATAGATGGAAGGTTTGACGAACTAGGACACTTAGGCATATAATCAAGGTCGTGGTAATATGGGTTTCTTTGAACGGAAAGGGGTTCTAGGATACCTTGTTCATGACGGCCTAATCATTTTCCTTTGTAATTCATACTTTGACACATTTGTTTACCAATGGGATATGTATTGTTTGTGAAACAAGATGCGAGTCCATTTTGGGGAGGATAAGATATGGATGACAAGATAGGTGTTGGAAGTAAACCGGAATGGATAAAGGTGGAGGATCCCAATTTATAGGTGTGGGGTTCATGGATAGCTTGAATAGGTGTGATAGGCTCTTGACATGGGGATGATGGGGTGTTTTTATCTTGACTTGGAAAAGGATTATGAAGTGGTATGAAAGGAATATCTTGATCTTGATGAGGAATGGAATCATGAGATTTTGTTGAAAGCATGTCTTGATCATCATTTGGTAAGACATAATTAGATAGGATGGAAGAACTATCATGCTCTTGTGATGTAATAGAATCATGAGATGGTATGGATTGATTAGATGATGTGGAAGAAGAACTTGGAAGGATACTTGACTCTTGAGATGGAAGGGAATTATTTTGGATGAAAAATGAAAGGAGGGGATCATCATAAGATTCTTGAGAAATGGGATCTTGATTATAGATTGGAAGAATTTATGGAGTTTTGATATCATTGGATGGAGTGGAAAGAATATTTTGATCTTGATGTGTAGGGGAGTCTATGCTAGCATGCTTGGGATTGAGAGATTGACATGAATCATTGGATGTTGAAGATATGATAGAAGAGGATGATTGGATGGAATTGTTAACTTGAGTGAAAGAATCTTGAGGTTTATTTTGGCTTATGGTGGATGGAGATAAATGCATGACATGATATGATTGCTCAATATCATTTGTGTTTGAGGACTTCGATTTGGGCTTATTGAACTTTTGTAAAAATTCAAAAACATTGAACTTGGATGATGTATTTTTTTGGTGAAGGTCTCGTTCATTGTTTGGTCAAGAGGATATGGGTAGATGTCTGGTAGTAGATATCTTTTTTTGGTTTCTCTTTGTATGTCTTGGAATTGTTGTTGAAGGTTTTCCATCTGCTAAGTTAAAGCATTCAATTGATCCTCATCTATTTCAACCATGGTGGTTTGAGTTTCAATTTCCTTTTTCTAGAAGTTTTTGTCTTTGTAGCCTTGTTAAAATGGACATACGAACGTTATTGTTTTCAATAAAATTTTGATCTTAGTTTGGTAAGTGTCAAGGATATTAACTCAAGTCAAATAGAATGATAGATTCTATTGATTAGACTAAGTTGATAAGTTTGATTATACAGTTTCATTTCTTTGATTTAGGATGACTGATCCTGAAACTTAACTTACTAATCAAATGTGTTTGATTGAGACACTTTTGGATGGTAAATCTTGGTTTGATTTGAACAAATTCAATTGTAAAGTCCATTTTATGTAGGTTTAAGACTCTGTTTTGATATAGGAAAGTTTATGTTCTGATAAAAATCCAAATTTTGATATTAACTGTCTGACAAGGGTTTCCAATAGCTTTATGTTTTCCTGTTTTCTTTGTGTTTTTCAGGATGATCTTATCTGAATTAATGTTTTGAAAACAAAGCAAGCATTTATAAAACAGTTGTTTTTAAGTCCTAGAATATAAACAATAAGTGTATGTTCAAGAATCAAATATGACCCTCCTTGATTTCCGTTGGCTTTTGACAAAGAAATACACTTCAAGCAAACTCACTCTTAAGGTCAAAAAGGTCATTGTTATACTCAACAACCCACATCTTAAAATTGTGTCGACTCACACAGTCGTGTCACCCCCTAGAGGGTGCCCGTGTTTTTGTCTTTTCTAGGCGCGTACTCAAAGTTAGATTTCTCGATCCCTTGAGCAAACAGTCCTTGGCAATTATATGGTGAGTGTCTTGGGGGCATATTCTTCCCTCCCCTTGCACCGTTGAGTATTACAATGTTTGGTTACTAACTCAGTTGGATTCTACACTATGGTTCGTAGATAGGGTTTCCATTTAGAGCGGAAAATGATAAACTCCCTCAAGAGACCTCCCAATCTTTAGAACAAAGATTTTGGGGATGGTTATCTTGCACACTTTCAGTAAATGTGGGTTTCACCATATTCACTTTTATTTTATTGTGGGTTGGAAAACCCGGCTTTGGTTGTTCCCACTCAGGCTATTCCTGTAGGGTGAGTACTTTTTCCCACTACGACAGGCCTTTTAAAGGATTTAACAAAGCGTAAATTGCATGAAATTAAAGGATGAGTCTGGCATTTTGACCACCCAGTTAAGGGGAGAGCATAGGCCTATCACCTCACAATCACAGTAAACAATGTTCAGTTTTAAAGCCCAAATGATAATTTTTTATTCTACATGAAGATATCGCTTCACAAAAGACATGATGTTCGTTTTAACCAAAATAGAAATGTATGATGACTACCCTAGGATTGGTGTATTTTAATCCAAATGAATACCCTAGGATTGGTTCATTTTAATCCAAATGGCTACCCTAGGATTGGTTCATTTTAATCCAAATCCAAAAACCAATGAGTTTCTAATGTTCTTTTTAACCAACTCTGAAAAAGCTTGTGTAGATGGTTAATTTTAAGCCCAAAGTAATGCTAGTTGGTCCTAAAGCATGAATGAAAAATAACATATGATGGGTTATTTTCCCATGAGTGTTTGAAAACACTATTACAATGGATATCAAATGTTTTTTTTCTTTCACTTCAATGCTCCATGTTCCTCTTAAAATCTGCAATAAATGCTCAAAATGTTATATGAGATCCAGAAATAAAAATATATAAGGGTTAGATGAATGATTAAGCATAAAAACCCTAAAACTTAGACCAAGTTACAATGTGATTTGAATTTAAATGTAAAATTGAAAATTTTAACTCTACAAAAAGTGAGAAATACCTACACCATTGCATAGCTTATGAAATTCTACCCCATTTGAAAAAAAAAGTTTCAAAAAAGACCTTCGCATGACCAAGATATGGCCATTTTAAGATTGGTTGTCAAAGTGCTAAAACAGAGGTCAAAAGTGCTACAGAAATTATTAGAAGCGCTACTTCATCAAAAGCGCTAAAACAGAGGTCATAAGAGCTACAGAATTTATCAAAAAAGCTAAAGTATCTAGTAAAAGCGCTAAAACAGTCAGAAGTGCTACAGAATTTATCAGAAGCGCTAAAGTATCTGGTAAAAGCACTAAAAATTTCGGTGGATGCTGAAACAGTCAAAAGCGCTAAAAATTTCATCAGAAGCGCTGCAAAATCCCTCGATCACGCTAGAATCCTTACGAACACTTTTCAGAAAATTTGTTAAAATATGAGATTAGTGCCCCACGGTGGGCACCAAAATGTAAGTGTGGAATAAGTAATGAGTAAAATAACTCAAAACACTTCTTAATAAGACATTATATCAAAGATCTAAAAGCAATTAAACTAATTTAAAAGCACAAATCTATTGAAAGTGTCATATTGTTCTCTATCTCTAAAGATTTATCAAGTCACGGCGCTCTCCGATTTGGTAAGCATTGTGACTGTTAAAATGCCAATCTAGAGAATGAGATACTGCTAAATGCAATGATCCAATCCTGTATGATGATTTCTAGATGATAAAAGGAAGCTATTGTAATCTACTGACATGAATATGATCAAAGAAGTTACAGTGATCTATGATGCACCTATGATTATGATTCTACTGATGTTATGATTTCTATTGCTATTGATAATATTGCTAAGATACTTGATTGTTTGATTGTTTTTCCTGCAGAGTAAGTTTGCACAAAGATGGGATCCATTTCTTGTTTTAGAAGGTTGTATATATAGATTTGCAGCAACACATTATGACGGGGCAGCACAGCAAAGGCTTGGATTTGATCTGGAGGATTGAATGGTGAGAGATGAAGAACCTTGAGTTGATCATGGGAATGGTTTCTCCCTGTGAAAACATCAGGTCAGATGATAGGAAGAATCAGAGGAAGAAGATTGAAAGATTGATTCCAATTTGTCTCCAAAGCTTTCTCGTGAATGCCAGTTGAATTAAATTGGATATTTGATGTCTAATTTGGTAGGTGAGTGAATAGAGGAAATTTTCCTTTATGCCTTTATTTGAATAATTTATGATTTATTCAAATTAGGAAAAGAGAATAAATAATTTAATAAAACAAACTATAGAATTTGTTTATTAAATAAATATAGAAGGGATATGATAATTAAATAAAACTTTATGATATTTTATTTAATTAAGAGGAAACATGATTTAGACAATTAAATAATACAAACTATTGAAGTTTGCTTATTTAATTAAGATAGGATCATTTAAAATTGAAGAATTAAGAAGAATGAACTATAAATAAATATTTCTATTTATTTAATAGTAGATGAATTTAAGGCTAATTAATCAAATAAGTCATATTTAATTAATTAGATTATCTAGACCATTTTTAGGTGTATACATCAATCTATTCTCAAGAACGATGTTTGGGATATTTTACCTAGACTAGAAGGGAAATTTGTTGTATCTTCTAAGTGGCTTTTCGAGATCAAGCATGCAGCTGATGGAAGCACTGAGAAGTACAAGGCTAGATTTTTGGCTAGAGGGTTCTCTCAGAAAGAGGGAATAGATTATGAAGAAACATTTGCTCCAGTTGCTCGTCATACATCCATCAGAACTATCATTGCTATTGCAGCAACTAAAGGATGGAAGTTACATCAGATGGACGTGAAGACAGCATTTCTTAATGGTGCAATTAAAGAAGAGGTATACATTGAGCAACCTGATGGCTTTGAAATTCATGGGAAGGAAACTCATGTTTGTAGATTGAAGAAGGTTTTGTATGGCCTTAAGCAGGCTCCTCGCGCTTGGTATGAGAGGATTGATCGTTACCTGATGAGCTTGGGCTTCTCCAAGAATGATGTTGATTCAAACCTATACTTCAAGGTAATTGATAGTGAGGCATTGATCTTAGTTCTTTATGTTGATGATCTATTTCTTACAGGAGAAGAACATCTCACTATCAAATGCAAGGAGTTAGCTTTTGAATTTGAGATGAAGGATCTTGGATACATGCATTACTTCCTTGGTTTAGAAGTATGGCAGAGGCCTAATGAGATCATTCTAAGTCAGGGGAAGTATACAATAGACATCTTGAAGAGATTTGGTATGATGGATTGCAAATCCATGTCTACACAGATGGAAACCAATTTGCAGAAGCTAAAAGAGTCTGTAGCTAGTTTAGATCTGGTGGATCCTACTATGTACAGGCAGTTGATTTGATCATTGATGTATCTAGTTAATACTAGACTAGATATTTGCTATGCAGTGATTGCTCTTAGTTAATTCATGTGTGAACCAAGGAAAATACATCTAGTTGCAACGAAGCATATCCTGAGATACTTGTGGTGCACAGTTGGATATCCTTGCAGCTTTAGAATCAGAATATCCTTGCTTCATATGTGGCAGACCTCCTTCCTTGAAAAGGCATGATTCTCTCTTCATCTTGTGTATATATAACATTTTGTTTAGTTGATTGATCATCATATCATTCATAGTTTGATTTCATAGAAGTGAGTTTATTCAAGAGCAAATCGAAGTCTTTAAAGGATGAATTTATCATCAAGGAAAAGCGATATTATTGTCAAGAGCTTGCATCAAGTTTGGTGTTGATATTTGGCATTGTGATTGGCCACATTGTAAAGAGACTTGTTGATTATTGTTCAATATATAAATATATTGTTGTTGGGTTTTTCTCCCTCAAGTTGGAGGGTTTTCCCAGGGTATATGTTGTGTCAAATTGTGTGAATTTGTTTTAATTTTGCTTATTTAATTTTTGATCCTAAAACTAACATATTTGTCAAACAATCCACAGATTTAGCATAACAAAATTTGCTGGCCTATAAATTTGAGCATTTTTACATGTACACCTAGCATAACACAACTTTCTAGCTAGTATATCTATGTATCCTTATGAGAACTTTTATTTATCATTTTAACATTTTAGATGTGTATGGTGTGCATTCAGTGGATGGCGCTCGATAATTGAGACAACCTTACATACTAAGGTCTCCTTACCTTGTTGACTCGAATCTTGTCTTTGTGTACTAACATTTGTTGTTTTATGTTTCATGTGCATGTTATGATTGTTTTATGTGTGTTTTCTATGTATTTTGTGGGTTTGCTTCATGTATTTTGTGTGTTTGTCTCATGTATTTCATGTGTTTTGTTCTTGTATTCAACATGTTTGTCCCGTGTATTCCTTGTATGCATTGTGTTTGCTTTATGTATGCTTTGTGTATTCATTTGTGTACTCCATTGATTATTCATTGTATGCCTTATCTATGATTGAATTTTGATTTGTCTTGCATGTGATATATTTGTTTCATGTTTATCTTAACATTGTGGATTGATGGGATCCTAAGTTGGTGGCTAGCGCACCCCTCAACTTGGTACCATCATGTTTTTTCAACATTTTGATAAAAAAAGTCTATCCTCTTCATTCCTTTAGTATGAGTATGAACGTAAGATCATACTCACTGAAATGGGGGCTAAATGTAGCATCGTAAATAGTCACCCCTAAAAATTTCACTATATTGACACCTTATTTTGTTTATAGCACTAAATATAGGAATAATTTATTCATTTCAAGTCAGATTAGGAAAATATATTAAAATCCTCGACATCTCAAAAAAATTGGGCAAAAACCATCTAGCCAAGGGTGAGGGTGCCCTTGACCTAAAGATGCCCTATTCTAATAATTACTATTTTGGTGTCAATCCTTGGAGATTTAAAAAGGACCTCAGGTCGACCTATATCCAAAAAAATCAATTAGAATGCATAGATAAATAAATTTTCCTCTCATTTGAACATTAAAGAAGCATTATGGACAAGGCATTATTATGATCAATCATGCTCTTATTATGATGTATGAGTTATCCTCTACATGCTACCCACAACAATCTATTGTGTTGTGTAGACTAATCTCTTATAAATCTTCAAGCAATTCAATCATCCATCAATCAACTTTTTGTGGCAACTTATGCTATGAGCATCACTTTGACATAGATTTCATACCTAAGCTAACATTATCCATTATCATTTGTATTACAATTGATTATTGTTTATTTGGTCTCTGCTCAATCTATGGTAAGCCCTCTTTACCATAATCATTTGTTATTTGTAGAGGTGGAAACACCAAAATGAGGTTTGACTTAGGCAAGTCCCTATACAACTTAACATTTCCCCCTCTTTTCATGTGTGCAGATCAAATCTAAAAGTTTCGTCAATAAAAAAACTACAAGAAAACATAGAGAAAACTGTAACCTATCATCTAAAGTTTGAAGATCTCAAAAAGCATCATTTCTAGTCAAGGGAACCCTCACCCTTGACTCTCAAATTCAACCTCAATTTTTAAGAGTGTGTTCTTCTATGTCTTCATTTCTTTGATTTGTAATTGTTTCGTCAACTTTCATTTTTGCCTATGCAATAAATTACATTTTCAAATCTAGGATTTATGTCAAATAGGCTTGTTAAATCACACAACAAATTTCTCTTATTTGCAACACAAAATAACCAAACCCTAGTAAATTGGCTCTCCTTTGAGACAATTAGCCAATCATCAAACCTTAGTTGGTTTGTGTTCAAATGTAGAGGCAAGGAAAGATTACTCTTATTTAATCTACTAGTTAGGTCTAGGATCACTTTTTATATGCTACACTACCAAAGAAAAAGAAAATGTAGACTCCTTATCGAAATCATGATAAATCTAAAATGCAACATGTATCCAAACATGAAGAAGAGAAAAACAAAACAATATGGACCCCAAAGCAAAGTATATTGATGAATCCGATCAAAGTGACTCATCAAAAGAAATCCATAGATCAAAAGTCGCACATTACATACAATAGGTGTACACCATCTTCATAATTATCATGAAAAAATTCACTATCAAAAAATTATATCGGTTCCAATCCTAAGTTTCATCCCAAATCCAAATCCAATTTACCACCCAATCCCAACGTCCCTCATTCCAATCCAAATCTCAAATCCCTAAATCCAAAATCCCTCTATCCACACATTCACCTCCAAAGTCTCGATTAACTAATCAACAATCCAAATTCCAATCCTCACCACAATCTAAATCCACACAAATTCACCCTAAATCTAAACCAAAACGTCGAATCCATCGCATCCTTGCAAACATACTTTACCACAAGAGTTATGATGGCACTCTATCAAGGTGTTTATATTTGGACAAGGACAACCCAACTATCAAAGAACATCACCACAACTATTGTATACTAGTGCAAAGATCCTAACAAAAGAACTCCATAAGGCAGAATATTATTGGCATGTCATGAATGAAGCATCTAGATGTCTATGTACATGATACCTAAAGTCCAAAGTTCCCAAAAAAAGTTCAAAATCAATAGAATTCCAAAAAAAATCAAAAAAATAGTCATGAAAAATAAATTTATCCAATGGTGAAAACCACTTCTTGTGGCACCTTGGACAAGTACCATGATGAAAACCCTTTCATGGATATCATGTGTAAATCAACTAGTTATGTGAAGTTTGCATTTGAGGTAAAGTTGTCTCATCCATTCCACCATACCTACCCCTCCTATCTTGCCATCCCATCATACCCATCCACCATATCCATTTAGTCATACCTCATCCATCTTCCTTACCTACCTTGACCTTAGCAATGATTGAAGGCACACACTTAATGCATACTGTGGAAAATTCTTGGCATAGCCATCCTTTGGCCACACACCACCTATCATCCTATAATTGCCTACATAGTGTTACGCTTATCAATATTTTACATATGCAATATTTTGATTACATTAACTTTCAACTTTTAAGGTGTAATGGGCCAATGAATCAATTGAACCTACATAGTGTTTACAATTTAGCTTTAAATAAAAGAAAAATTACAATTTCCTTTAAAAATTATCAAAATTTTCAAATATTTAATTATATTTGTGCTCCATCATCCCCAAATTTTGGAGAATCTAAAGAGCACACATAAAATAATGAGGGGGAGGGTAGGAGGAGTGAATCAGTATTTTAAAACTTTAAAACTTGAAACCATATGAATCGACAATCAAAACAATAAGAGCAAACATTAGACAAGATAAACACCGATATCATGTGGAAAACCCTTTTGGATAAAAAATAACAAAACTATTGCTTTTATTAACTTCAAATGGGCACCAACCCGGGAGACTACAATCTCCAAATTACAAAAGTGAGCACCAACTCATCGGAAGCACCAACTTCCTTGAAGCACCAACTCCAACGTGAGCACCAACTCACTGAGAATTTTTCACAACTTTGCAACTCTGATTTTTGACTCAAAATACATCCTTCCATATGCATATTCTCTTCAAACTGAGCACTACACCAATCTGAAATGTATATTCCAAAAACAAATGAAATACTATGTACAGATCATGCAGATACACCATGTCTCATATTCATATACCCCCACATAACCAATACAAGATGGAGCACCATATTGAAACAGCACGACATGAAAATGTCACACAACACCATCCTTAAGCGATTTCACCAAAAAATAGATGACAACCCATGCAAAACCAAGAACCGCGACCTCATCCTTTTTAAAATAACTTTTTCAACTGCTGAGACTTCACACCAGGCACGAATTAACTCACACATCATCTTTTTCATTGTACCGCGCATACCAAAATGATAGCAATAACATATTTAATGTTCATGTCTTGCACAGAAAGTCGACCAGAATGAAGGAATGCAGACGCTTCATGTCTTCTACACACAACTAAGGAATACCATACTGATAAATGCCTTGTGTCTCCTCCTCAATCAACCCCAAACAAAGTGCCAATATTACTATGTCAAAAAATGACTGACTAATCCACTTTAGCGTGCATAACCTATAATAACTTTTCAGAACGCATCCGAGAACAAATTCATAGGCCACGACACAGAATAAATGCTATGAAGAATACAACACAACTCCCCCAATTTTTGGCCAAACCAAGAAATATTCAGCAAAACAAATCAATGATATCTTTAAATTTCTATCCATAGTTAAGACTGCATCCAAAGCACGAATATGCTCACAGAGCTAACACCATACATAGTCTGCCCCAAAAGAATAATGGCGATGGCGTTTTAATACCCACGACTTCACATGATGCGACTAAGAACAAGAGCAGTCGTTACATAATGAATACGGCAATAGATTTAATCTTTGCGATCATGGTAAATTTGTCACGTCCTCCTTAGAGTTATGTCTACTCAGAATAGTGATTGGCATGCGTTTACGTCTCCTGCACGACTTCAAAGCACCCATGAACATGATGAACATTATATGTCCTCTTCGAAAGCACTAACTGAGCACGACACCATCTGAGCATATCCACGATCACGCCAAATGATCCATGTCACCCACTACAAACCAATATCAGAAACCGTTGCTAACAATAGAGACCTCAAGGATAATTTGGCTATAAATATCTGCCACCGTCGCCTTCAATAGAGTCATCGCAGGAAACCGATATAGAATAAAATTTGACTACAGAAAGCCACCGGAATAAAGAGCGTGAAGCCTATTCTATTGACTCAAACCCCTTTGACAATTCAAAGCAGATGTGGCATAACTGCCACGGTAGCATCCACTTAGGCTTCAATGCTGAATTAGGAAGTTTGCGATGGGATAAAGAAGGTTGTGTATTAATATTGGCACAAGCTAACAACCAGGTACCTCCGGAAAGTATTTGTCTTACATCATTACTTGTCTTTTTCCTTGCAGTTTGACTTATCTGATTCAACACCAAAAAGCATAGAATGATGTGCCAAACCTTTGACATGAATGACAAAATATTCAACAGAATCCTCCCCTCATCCCAAAAACCCTTCCCCCCATTCTGAAACTCCATGGAATAATGGTTTGTAACTGCTAAAGGAAAACCATATATTGTTTGTCAAAGCTATTGCAATGTCTATCCATGTGCATGTTTCTTGGAATAACTCGACATATAAGCATACTGCAGACAAGGTTGAGTGCTATGATTCAATTTGTACCTTAAAATTAGAATATTGCTGTATATTTAGTATTTACAGAAAACAGAATAAATGCAAGCTCCTATTCCCAGTTTCCCAACAAAGAAAACAGGGTTAAATTAATATCTGCATGAACCTCCTTATCAAGAGCAAAACCTCTATCGTTATCTTGAAAAGCATGAGAGGTAACATTCTTATGTATGAATAACTCACAGATCCCGTTCATAACCTCTGTCACCAACATATACAGCTCATCACAAAAGGTGTCTTTCTTGCTCTTAATAAGCAAGATGCGAGGTGGAATAATAATAAAATTGCAACAGTAATAAGAGCTATGTTGACAAGTAAACCATCATGCCAAACATCAAAATTGAAGTACATAAAACTTGAGGATGTCATTCGATGTTATGAGCATTTAGAAGGCATATAAAAAATCAAATTCTTTGGCTTTTAAGCATTCATGATTTGAACTTTACAAATCAATCCACTCAATCAAAGAAATCAAGCTGGTACAGGCAAAAGTATAAGATTGCACACATATTACAACCAAGTATCATCAGATGAGTATGGAGATGCATGTTATTTTTTAACTCCCTGGTGTTCCAACTATTAACACCATGGGTTCAAGGATGTGTCTTGGCTAGATCCTCTGGCTTATCCATTTTTTCATTTTGGATTGTTTGCAAAACATTAAAAGACTAAGAAATCATCCTTGCTGTATGCATATATCCTGCAAAAGCTCTTTTGGAAAACTATGTGCATATATCCTGCAAAAGCCCTTACAAAAGCTTCACCGGTGTAAATAGAAATGCAGTCGTTTATATAGAAAATTATCTAAATACTTTGCCTCTACAATTCTCATCATAGCACTGTATTAGAAACTCTCAAGAAACACCTCATGACTGCTATATGCATATATACTGCAAAAGCTCTTAAAGAAAGCTATGTGCATATATCCTGCAAAAGCCCTTACAAAAAGCTTCACTGGTGCTAATAGAAATGCAGAGTAACTGATATAGAAAACTATCCAACTACTTTGCTTCTAAAAATTTTTCAGAACACTGTATTAGAAACTCTCATGAAACCCTTCCTGAAAAATGGTATCACATCAACTCCTCCAGCATGTCTCGCTTGTGCAACTCAATAGCGATTACTGAATGTTGGTCCTCCCACTGGACCGGAAAAATGTGGCAAACCAGATTCTGTGGGTTGAGAAACAAGACTTCTTTCCAATTCTTGAGGATTAGGCACAGGCATATGGTGTCTACTTGAAAAAACTTGCATTGGATTTAGTTTGTCTATCCTATTTTCTACCTGTGATGCATTTTTCATCCAATCGCCGTTATCTGGGACTCTGTTAGCAGACTCTGTGTTTTCTTTTAACATTTCTTCACGAGACTCTCTGTAGTAATTTGGTTTCTTCAAGGGATGTGAATTTGACATGTTGTTTACAATATCTTCTGACACTCTTTTGTGAGTATGTAAACTAGATTCATCAAATTGTCCCTGCAGAAGACCCCGCGAGGCATAAAATTCAAGATCTTCTTGTCGTCTGAGCTGTTCCTGCTCATAGAATTGATAAACTCTATTGAAGTGTTCAGCCCTTTCTTGCCCTGAAATACCTGATCTGTCATTATAAGCATTTCTGTCCACAGGATTTGGCTGCAAAATCCTGTTTTGTTCTATTGAATTACCCGTGACTGTTTCTGGGAACCACGATCTAGATCTAGGAACATATTGATCAGAAGCCTCAAGAGAACCATGTGCCTGGAATTTGCCTTTCTCTATATCTTCACCGAACCTCAAACCTGATTTCTCACCATCACCTGACTGTATACAGCTAGATGCATACGAGGGATGCAGAGAATCGTTATGTTTTTCCTTATGATGAAAATTACTTTCAACAGAATGCTCATTAAACATATGATTTTGTATGCTGCTTGCCCTAGGCTGTAAGCTAGAACTATATAGAGAACTCTGTAAGTATTTATCACTTGCATTCACATTATAAGGATGGTTTGCAACTCTTGAATTGGTCAAATAATCTCTTTCCTTACCATAAATATCCTCTCCACGTCCCACAGTAGGTGAATTTTGAGGACTGATATCCATACTCTTTTCAGACTGAGTTTCTACAAGATCCAAAGCTGAATAATCCCTTGACACTCCAGTATTTGAGTGACGTAATAATAAGTCTTGATGACTTTGTATCTTTCCATCAACAAATCCTTCTGGGCAAAATAATCGAATAAGAGATGAAACCTGCCAGAAGTTCCAAAAGGTAAATCAATAGAAGCAGCACATGTAAAGGATTCTTTGTTTGAAGATTCGCCTGAGATAGCAATATTGAATAAATATATGGAATAATAACAGGTAC
>VDFB02086081.1:242643964-242723779 GCA_007258455.2 Sequoia sempervirens
AGTTAATAAAAGCAATAGTTTTGTTACTTTTTATCCAAAAGGGTTTTCCAAATGATATCGGTGTTTATCTTGTCTAATGTTTGCTCTTATTGTTTTGATTGTCGATTCATATGGTTTCAAGTTTTAAAGTTTTAAAATACTGATTCACTCCTCCTACCCTCCCCCTCATTATTTTATGTGTGCTCTTTAGATTCTCCAAAATTTGGGGATGATGGAGCACAAATATAATTAAATATTTGAAAAATTTGATAATTATTAAAGGAAATTGTAATTTGTCTTTTATTTAAAGCTAAATTGTAAACACTATGTAGGTTCAATTGATTCATTGGCCCATTACACCTTAAAAGTTGAAAGTTAATGTAATCAAAATATTACATATGTAAAATATTGATAAGTGTAACACTATGTAGGCAATTATAGGACGATAGGTGGTGTGTGGCCAAAGGATGGCTATGCCAAGAATTTTCCACAGTATGCATTAAGTGTGTGCCTTCAATCATTGCTAAGGTCAAGGTAGGTAAGGAAGATGGATGAGGTATGACTAAATGGATATGGTGGATGGGTATAATGGGATGGCAAGATAGGAGGGGTAGGTATGGTGGAATGGATGAGACAACTTTACCTCAAATGCAAACTTCACATAACTAGTTGATTTACACATGATATCCATGAAAGGGTTTTCATCATGGTACTTGTCTAAGGTGCCACAAGAAGTGGTTTTCACCATTGGATAAATTTATTTTTCGTGACTATTTTTTTGATTTTTTTTGGAATTCTATTGATTTTGAACTTTTTTTGGGAACTTTGGACTTTAGGTATCATGTACATAGACATCTAGATGCTTCATTCATGACATGCCAATAATATTCTGCCTTATGGAGTTCTTTTGTTAGGATCTTTGCACTAGTATACAATTCATAGTTGTGGTGATGTTCTTTGATAGTTGGGTTGTCCTTGTCCAAATATAAACACCTTGATAGAGTGCCATCATAACTCTTGTGGTAAAGTATGTTTGCAAGGATGCGACGGATTCGATGTTTTGGTTTAGATTTAGGGTGAATTTGTGTGGATTTAGATTGTGGTGAGGATTGGAATTTGGATTGTTGATTAGTTAATCGAGACTTTGGAGGTGAATGTGTGGATAGAGGAATTTTGGATTTAGGGATTTGAGATTTGGATTGGAATGAGGGACGTTGGGATTGGGTGGTAAATTGGATTTGGATTTGGGATGAAACTTAGGATTGGAACCGATATAAATTTTTGATAGTGAATTTTTTCATGATAATTATGAAGATGGTGTACACCTATTGTATGTAATGTGTGACTTTTGATCTATGGATTTCTTTTGATGAGTCACTTTGATCGGATTCATCAATATACTTTGCTTTGGGGTCCATATTGTTTTGTTTTTCTCTTCTTCATGTTTGGATACATGTTGCATTTTAGATTTATCATGATTTCGATAAGGAGTCTACATTTTCTTTTTCTTTGGTAGTGTAGCATATAAAAAGTGATCCTAGACCTAACTAGTAGATTAAATAAGATCAATCTTTCCTTGCCTCTACATTTGAACACAAACCAACTAAGGTTTGATGATTGGCTAATTGTCTCAAAGGAGAGCCAATTTACTAGGGTTTGGTTATTTTGTGTTGCAAATAAGAGAAATTTGTTGTGTGATTTAACAAGCCTATTTGACATAAATCCTAGATTTGAAAATGTAATTTATTGCATAGGCAAAAATGAAAGTTGATGAAACAATTACAAATCAAAGAAATGAAGACATAGAAGAACACACTCTTAAAAATTGAGGTTGAATTTGAGAGTCAAGGGTGAGGGTTCCCTTGACTAGAAATGATGCTTTTTGAGATCTTCAAACTTTAGATAATAGGTTACAGTTTTCTCTATGTTTTCTTGTAGTCTTTTATTGACAAAACTTTTAGATTTGATCTGCACACATGAAAAGAGGGGGAAATGTTAAGTTGTATAGGGACTTGCCTAAGTCAAACCTCATTTTGGTGTTTCCACCTCTACAAATAACAAATGATTATGGTAAAGAGGGCTTACCATAGATTGAGTAGAGACCAAATAAACAATAATCAACTGTAATACAAATGATAATGGATAATGTTAGCTTAGGTATGAAATCTATGTCAAAGTGATGCTCATACCATAAGTTGCCACAAAAAGTTGATTGATGGATGATTGAATTGCTTGAAGATTTATAAGAGATTAGTCTACACAACACAATAGATTGTTGTGGGTAGCATGTAGAGGATAACTCATACATCATAATAAGAGCATGATTGATCATAATAATGCCTTGTCCATAATGCTTCTTTAATGTTCAAATGAGAGGAAAATTTATTTATATATGCATTCTAATTGATTTTTTTGGATATAGGTCGACCTGAGGTCCTTTTTAAATCTCCAAGGATTGACACCAAAATAGTAATTATTAGAATAGGGCATCTTTAGGTCAAGGGCACCCTCGCCCTTGGCTAGATGGTTTTTGCCCAAATTTTCTGAGATGTTGAGGATTTTAATATATTTTCCTAATCTGACTTGAAATGAATAAATTATTCCTATATTTAGTGCTATAAACAAAAATAAGGTGTCAATATAGTGAAATTTTTAGGGGTGACTATTTACGATGCTACATTTAGCCCCCATTTCAGTGAGTATTTACTCACACTAAAGGAATGAAAAGGATATATTTTTTTATCAAAATGTTGAAAAAACATGATGGTACCAAGTTGAGGGGTGCGCTAGCCACCAACTTAGGATCCCATCAATCCACAATGTTAAGATAAACATGAAACAAATATATCACATGCAAGAAAAATCAAAATTCAATCATAGATAAGGCATACAATGAACAATCAATGGAGTACACAAATGAATACACAAAGCATACATAAAGCAAACACAATGCATACAAGGAATACATGAAGCATACCAGGAATACACGAGACAAACATGTTGAATACAAGAACAAAACACATGAAATACATGAGACAAACACACAAAATACATGAAGCAAACCCACAAAATACATAGAAAACACACATAAAACAATCATAACATGCACATGAAACATAAAACAACAAATGTTAGTACACAAAGACAAGATTCGAGTCAACAAGGTAAGGAGACCTTAGTATGTAAGGTTGTCTCAATTATCGAGCGTCATCCACTGAATGCACACTATACACATCTAAAATGTTAAAATGATAAACAAAAGTTCTCATAAGGATACATAGATATACTGGCTAGAAAGTTGTGTTATGCTAGGTGTACATGTAAAAATGCTCAAATTTATAGGCCAGTAAATTTTGTTATGCTAAATCTGTGGATTGTTTGACAAATATGTTAGTTTTAGGATCAAAAATTAAATAAGCAGAATTAAAACAAATTCACATAATTTGACACAACATATACCCTGGGAAAACCCTCCAACTTGAGGGAGAAAAACCCAACAACAATATATCACTTATATATTGAACAATAATCAACAAGTCTCTTTACAATGTGGCCAATCACAAGGCCAAATATCAACACCAAACTTGATGCAAGCTCTTGACAATAATATCGCTTTTCCTTGATGATAAATTCATCATTCTTTAAAGACTTCGATCTGCTCTTGAATAAACTCACACTTCTATGAAATCGAACTATGAATGATATGACGATTGATCAACTAAACAACATGTTATATATACACAAGATGAAGAGAGAATCACACCTTTTCAAGGAAGGAGGTCGGCCACATATGAAGCAAGGATATTCTGATTCTAAAGCTGCAAGGATATCCAACTGTGCGCCACAAGTATCTCAGGATATGCTTCATTGCAACTAGATGTATTTTCCTTGGTTCACACATGAATTAACTAAGAGCACTCACTGCATAGCAAATATTTGGTCTAGTATTAACTAGATACATCAATGATCCAATCAACTGCCTGTACATAGTAGGATCCACCAGATCTAAACTAGCTACAGACTCTTTAAGCTTCTGCAAATTGGTTTCCATCTGTGTAGACATGAATTTGCAATCCATCATACCAAATCTCTTCAAGATGTCTATTGTATACTTCCCCTGACTTAGAATGATCTCATTAGGCCTCTGCCATACTTCTAAACCAAGGAAGTAATGCATGTATCCAAGATCCTTCATCTCAAATTCAAAAGCTAACTCCTTGCATTTGATAGTGAGATGTTCTCCTGTAAGAAATAGATCATCAACATAAAGAACTAAGATCAATGCCTCACTATCAATTACCTTGAAGTACAGGTTTGAATCAACATCATTCTTGGAGAAGCCCAAGCTCATCAAGTAACGATCAATCCTCTCATACCAAGCGCGAGGAGCCTGCTTAAGGCCATACAAAACCTTCTTCAATCTACAAACATGAGTTTCCTTCCCATGAATTTCAAAGCCATCAGGTTGCTCAATGTATACCTCTTCTTTAATTGCACCATTAAGAAATGCTGTCTTCACGTCCATCTGATGTAACTTCCATCCTTTAGTTGCTGCAATATCAATGATAGTTCTGATGGATGTATGACGAGCAACTGGAGCAAATGTTTCTTCATAATCTATTCCCTCTTTCTGAGAGAACCCTCTAGCCATAAATCTAGCCTTGTACTTCTCAGTGCTTCCATCAGCTGCATGCTTGATATCAAAAAGCCACTTAGAAGATACAACAAATTTCCCTTCTAGTCTAGGTAAAATATCCCAAACATCGTTCTTGAGAATAGATTGATGTATACACCTAAAAATGGTCTAGATAATCTAATTAATTAAATATGACTTATTTGATTAATTAGCCTTAAATTCATCTACTATTAAATAAATAGAAATATTTATTTATAGTTCATTCTTCTTAATTCTTCAATTTTAAATTATCCTATCTTAATTAAATAAGAAAACTTCAATAGTTTGTATTATTTAATTGCTAAATCATGTTTCCTCTTAATTAAATAAAATATCATAAAGTTTTATTTAATTGTCATATCCCTTCTATATTTATTTAATAAACAAATTCTATAGTTTGTTTTATTAAATTATTTATTCTCTTTTCCTAATTTGAATAAATCATAAATTATTCAAATAAAGGCATAAAGGAAAATTTCCTCTATTCACTCACCTACCAAATTAGACATCAAATATCCAATTTAATTCAACTGGCATTCATGAGAAAGCTTTGGAGACAAATTGGAATCAATCTTTCAATCTTCTTCCTCTGATTCTTCCTATCATCTGACCTGATGTTTTCACAGGGAGAAACCATTCCCATGATCAACTCAAGGTTCTTCATCTCTCACCATTCAATCCTCCATATCAAATCCAAGCCTTTGCTGAGCTGCCCTGTCATAATGTGCTGCTGTAAATCTATATATACAACCTTCTGAAACAAGAAATGGATCCCATCTTTGTGCAAACTTACTCTGTAGGAAAAGCAATCAAACAATCAAGTATCTTAGCAATATTATCAATAGCAATAGAAATCATAACATTAGTAGAATCATAATCATAGGTGCATCATAGATCACTGTAACTTCTTTGATCATATTCATGTCAGTAGATTACAATAGCTTCCTTTTATCATCTAGAAATCATCATACAGGATTGGATCATTGCATTTAGCAGTATCTCATTCTCTAGATTGGCATTTTAACAGTCACAATGCTTACCAAATCGGAGAGCATCGTGACTTGATAAATCTTTAGAGATAGAGAACAATATGACACTTTCAATAGATTTGTGCTTTTAAATTAGTTTAATTGATTTTAGATCTTTGATATAATGTCTTATTAAGAAGTGCTTTCAGTTATTTTACTCATTACTTATTCCACACTTACATTTTGGCGCCCACCATGGGGAACTAATCTCATATTTTAACAAATTTTCTGAAAAGTGTTCATACAGGATTCTAGCATGATTGAGGGATTTTGCAGCGCTTTTGATGAAATTTTTAGCGCTTTTGATTGTTTCAGCATCCACCGAAAGTTTTAGCGCTTTTACTAGATACTTTAGCGCTTCTAATACATTCTGTAGCGCTTTTGACTGTTTTAGCACTTTTACTAGATACTTTAGCGCTTCTAATACATTCTGTAGCGCTTTTGACTGTTTTAGCGGTTTTACTAGATACTTTAGCTCTTTTGATAAATTCTGTAGCTCTTCTGACCTCTGTTTTAGCGCTTTTGATGAAGTAGCGCTTCTAATAAATTCTGTAGCACTTCTGACCTCTGTTTTAGTGCTTTGACAACCAATCTTAAAATGGCCATATCTTGGTCATGCGACGGTCTTTTTTGAAACTTTTTTTTTGAAATGGGGTAGAATTTCATAAGCTATGCAATGGTGTAGGTATTTCTCACTTTTTGTAGAGTTAAAATTTTCAATTTTACATTTAAATTCAAATCACATTGTAACTTGGTCTAAGTTTTAGGGTTTTTATGCTTAATCATTCATCTAACCCTTATATATTTTTATTTCTGGATCTCATATAACATTTTGAGCATTTATTGCAGGTTTTAAGAGGAACATGGAGCATTGAAGTGAAAGAAAAAAAACATTTGATATCCATTGTAATAGTGTTTTCAAACACTCATGGGAAAATAACCCATCATATGTTATTTTTCATTCATGCTTTAGGATCAACTAGCATTACTTTGGGCTTAAAATTAACCATCTACACAAGCTTTTTCAAAGTTGGTTAAAAAGAACATTAGAAACTCATTGGTTTTTGGATTTGGATTAAAATGAACCAATCCTAGGGTAGCCATTTGGATTAAAATGAACCAATCCTAGGGTAGTCATTTGGATTAAAATACATCAATCCTAGGGTAGTCATCATACATTTCTATTTTGGTTAAAATGAACATCATGTCTTTTGTGAAGCGATATCTTCATGTAGAATAAAAAATTATCATTTGGGCTTTAAAACTGAACATTGTTTACTGTGATTGTGAGGTGATAGGCCTATGCTCTCCCCTTAACTGGGTGATCAAAATGCCAGACTCATCCTTTAATTTCATGCAATTTACTCTTTGTTAAATCCTTTAGAAGGCCTGTCGTAGTGGGAAAAAGTACTCACCCTACGAGAATGGCCTGAGTGGGAACAACCAAAGCCAGGTTTTCCAACCCACAATAAAATAAAAGTGAATATGGGGAAACCCACATTTACCGAAAGTGTACAAGATAACCATCCCCAAAATATTTGTTCTAAAGATTGGGAGGTCTCTTGAGGGGGTTTATCATTTTCTGCTCTAAATGGAAACCCTATCTACGAACCATAGTGTAGAATCCAACTGAGTTAGTAACCAAACATTGTAATACTCAACGGTGCAAGGGGAGGGAAGAATATGACCCCAAGACACTCACCATATAATTTCCAAGCATTGTTTGCTCAAGGGATCAAGAAATATAACTTTGAGTACGTGCCTGGAAAAGACAAAAACACGAGCACCCTCTAGGGGGTGACACGACTGTGTGAGTCGACACAATTTTAAGATGTGGGTTGTTGAGTATAACAATGACCTTTTTGACCTTAAGAGTGAGTTTGCTTGAAGTGTATTTCTTTGTTAAAAGCCAGTGGAAATCAAGGAGGGTCATATTTGATTCTTGAACATACACTTATTGTTTAGATTCTAGGACTTAAAAACAACTATTTTATAAATGCTTGCTTTGTTTTCAAAACATTAATTCAGATAAGATCATCCTGAAAAACACAAAGAAAACAAGAAAACATAAACCTATTGGAAACCCCTCTCAGACAGTTAACATCAAAATTTGGATTTTTATCAGAACATAAACTTTCCTATATCAAAAAAGAGTCTTAAACCTACATAAACTGGACTTTAGAATTGAATTTGTTCAAATCAAACCAAGATTTACCATCCAAAAGTGTCTCAATCAAACACATTTGATTAGTAAGTTAAGTTTCAGGATCAGTCATCCTAAATCAAAGAAATGAAACTGTATAATCAAACTTATCAACTTAGTCTAATCAATAGAATCTATCATTCTATTTGACTTGAGTTAATATCCTTGACACTTACCAAACTAAGATCAAAAGTTTATTGAAAACAATAACATCCTCGTGTCCATTTTAACAAGGTTACAAAGACAAAAACTTCTAGAAAAAGGAAATTGAAACTCAAACCACCATGGTTGAAATAGATGAGGATCAATTGAATGCTTTAACTTAGCAGATGGAAAACCTTCAACAACAATTCCAAGACATACAAAGAGAAACCACAAAAAGATATCTACTGCCAGACATCTACCCATATCCTCTTGACCAAACAATGAACATGAGACCTTCACCAAAATATACATCATCCAAGTTCAATGTTTTTGAATTTTTACAAAATTTCAATAAGCCCAAATCTAAGTGCTCAAACACAAATGATATTGAGCAATCATATCATGTCATGCATTTATCTCCATCCACCATAAGGAAAAATAAACCTCAAGATTCTTTCACTCAAGTTAACAATTCCATCTAATCATCCTCTTCTATCATATCTTCAACATCCAATGATTCATGTTAATCTCTCAATCCAAAGCATGCTAGCATAGACTCCCCTACACATCAAGATCAAAATATTCTTTCCACTCCATCCAATGATATCAAAATTCCATAAATTCTTCCAATCTATAATCAAGATCCCATTTCTCAAGAATCTTATGATGATCCCCTCCTTTCATTTTTCATCCAAAATAATTCCCTTCCATCTCAAGAGACAAGTATCCTTCCAAGTTCTTCCACATCATCTAATCAATCCATACCATCTCATGATTCTATTACATCGCAAGAGCATGATAGTTCTTCCATCCTATCTAATGATGTCTTACCAAATGATGATCAAGACATGCTTTCAACAAAATCTCATGATTCCTTCCTCATCAAGATCAAGATATTCCTTTCATACCACTTCATAATCCTTTTCCAAGTCAAGATCAAAACACCCCATCATCCCCATGTCAAGAGCCTATCACACCTATTCAAGCTATCCATGAACCCCACACCTATAAATTGGGATCCTCCACCTTTATCCATTCCGGTTTACTTCCAACACCTATCTTGTCATCCATATCATATCCTCCCCAAAATGGACTCGCATCTTGTTTCACAAACAATACATATCCCATTGGTAAATGAATGTGTCAAAGTATGAATTACAAAGGAAAATGATTAGGCCGTCATGAACAAGGTATCCTAGAACCCCTTTCCATTCAAAGAAACCCATATTACCATGACCTTGATTATATGCCTAAGTGTCCTAGTTCATCAAACCTTCCATCTATCGTAGGTTCTCATTCTAGTTTATCAAACATTCCATCTATCCTAGGTCCTCATCCTAGTCCATCAAACCTTTCCTCTATCCTAGGTCCATATCCTATTTCTCAAGAACAACAAAGGCACACATCCTTGATGCCCTTTCAAAATTCTACCCACATTAACTCATCCATAATACCTCCATATCATTCATCTCAATCCACCCCTCCCATTGCTCTTGGAAGCAATTTGGGTGCCATATATCAAAAGCTTCTATATCAAAATCCACATGTATCAAAGGTGTAATAACCCAAACTAATAACCCAAAAATTACCACTAATTTTTTTTCTTTATTACTATCTTATTATGTGTTCATTCACTTGCATACTTAGGTACTTCTATCCATACAGGATAGGCATCCATCCATCTGGGACACACATCCATCCATCCGGGACACACATCCATCCATCCGGGACACACATCCAACCATATGAGTTAGGCATTTGTCCATAGGGGACAAGAATTCATCTATCCATCTGGGATAGGCATCTACCCAAACGGGGTAGGCATCTATCCATAAAGGATAGGAATGTGCTCTAGCCAGAGAATTAGACTCATCGGGACCATCCGGGTCCTGAGTCACTCGCTAAAGACTACACTTCCCTTGGAAGTGCACCGAGGTTGTCGTCCTTAGGAGTATGTAAAAATAAATATGTAGCTTGAGTCCCACCTCAGAATTCGGCCTAAGGCCTGAGGGAGTCAAGCGAATCCATCCAGGATTCCTTCCGAGTATACAAGGAACATTTTTTTATCTTATCTTTATGTTTGATATTTATAGCCCCTTTTGACCAAGTGATTCTCTTGAAATATTAATTTATATTTTAATTTATCATTATCTTAAACTTTCCCTAAGCCCCATCCCTAAACGCCTGAGCTGCTGGGAGCATTCTTCATTTCCCAGACTGCCTACATACCTTGCTTCCAAACGGGATCAAGGCGTAAAATATGTAGTTCTGTTTTCTAATCTATGTTTGATGTGAACTGTTTTGTGGGTACGCAACCCTTTCTAGGGATTTTTGTTTTCCCCAAATAGTTCCTCTACGATTGCTACCCATGAAGGGAAGCAATAAAATATAAGTAAAAAGTCTCCTTGACTATTACTTGTTTCCTAAACATCTAAATCCTAGTTCCTAAATAACGTCTCCCTTGAACCCATTTGAGATACAATTACCTTTAATTTTCATAACAATATATTAAAAAAAATTCCATTGAATCCTATAATGGGGTTTACTAGGTTTGGACTAGCGAATTTTCATTCATTTAAAATTATCTTATTAGATTATCGATCCAAGAGAGATTACCCGTCTCTTGGATTTTATTAACATGGTGCTCCTTATTTCTCCCCGGCGATTTAAAGGGACGGTGCCACATACGCCGTTGTTGCAGCTGTGTTAGGCTATGGATGCAATAGCTCAAGTGCGATGACATTACCCGTAAACGTGAGCCAAAGGCACCGTTGATACCGAACGCTACTGGTTTTAGTTTCAAATCTTGTTTAAGGTTTTCTATCTAACACAAAATAAAAATCATACTACTTACATAAAATTAATTTATACTGAAAGTAAATAAGCACATAGATAAATTTATCTAATTTTATTTCCCTAAATGAATAAAATAATTACTTTTGGAATTAAACTAAACAACTATTATTTGCTAATGTTATTGAAAGTGAATTTATCCAATACTTATCATAGAAAATAAACTATATTAATGAACTAAAGTTACCTTTCTAATCTCATTTCTTTAATTATCCATATTAACTAATATCACTTGTCTTTACAAAATAAACTTAAACTATTTAAATACTTCAAGAATTTCTTAAAAGTACTCCAAGCATCACTTTTTCATAAATAAACACTTAATTCTTTTTCAGAAAAACATAAACTATTCTAAACATTTTAAAATATATTTTTTAATTACTTTAACTTTAAAAAGTGGTTTTAGCAAACATTAACTCCTTTGAAAATAACTTATTTTAATATATCAAATTGTTACCTTTAACTATTATTATATATTTGAACCATTCTAGCACTTGAAAATTTACTTTGCAAATCTTAAATTTACTAATGCTTTATTTGCTTGGAAATGAATACTAATTCTAATATGCATCTTTTTTAAAAATGGATTAAACCAATACCTAACACTTTGAAAATTAGATAGTAATTAAAGTTAAATTAAATCCAAGGATTAGTTATCATTTTTTGATCACTAAGATCCTCAAGGGTGAGGTGTGGGCATATGATGATTACATAACCCTAAGTTTAATCCCTTTTAATATCTAATAATGCTTATTAATATAATTAATGTAAAAGACTAACCTTCTAATTTCAAATCCAAGATTTAGTGTTAATATGTTTCCTTAAATCTTGAGATCCTTGCTGGTGGGAAAAAGTAATTAAATCTTGATTTTTACTAAAATAAATCCATAGATAATAATAATAATAATATTAATAATTTTTTTAATGCTTCTAAATTTAAATAGTTTCCCTCATTTTCATTCATACATTTTCTAAATAGTGTCTTATATAGTAAAAGCAATTTTTTTATTTTTATCTTTTCACTAACTCAATAATTCATTTCATTATTTCGTTTAATCCTAAATCAATTATATTATTGAAGATTCTCCAAGAACAACATTTATTTATTTAAAAGTTATCAACTTAAAATTATTATTAATATATATAAATATATATTTATACTAAACCCAATATTAAATATGATTACTATTAAATATACTTAATTCTTTTATACTTAATATATATTAAATTCATTCTTCTTCTTTTTTTTCCCTATTTTTGAATGAATTTTCATTTTGGAAATAAAAAAAATCAAGAAAATAAAAAAAACAAATCCAACTAAGTAGAAAAATCTTGAAATCTTAAGGAAAATTTCTAACTAAAAACTTGATTTATTGTTTTAAGATATAAATTTAGTTTTTAATTCATGCACAAAATTTATCTCAAAAGTTAAACATTACTATTTTCATTTTTTTGCCAATATTTCAACTAAAAATAAAATTTATTTATTTTCTTGCAATAAATCTTGCATTTTGTATTCATAATTTAAACATTTTAAATTAATTTATTATTATTTATTATTATTATAACTATCAGTTTTTTTTGATATCAGTAATATTATTATTATATATATTTTTAAGACATATTCTAAAATAATATTTAACTTAAATTATTAAAACAATATTCAATTTAACTATTAAAATAATATTTTAAACAACATATAAATAAATTATATTTTAAAGATTTAAAATTTTATTTGTAAATATATTAATTCCAAGTTAATAAAGTCTTTAGTATATATAAAAATAACTTAAAAGAATATATATATATTTTTAAAGTCCTCACGACTGCATAAAGGCTTACTGTGTAAAGGGTCGCGCCCAACAACTTTTTTAAATATTGAATATTTCTAATAATCTATAAACTTTAATTTATTTAAATAAATTTTCAACTACAATTTTAGTAAAAAGATTTCTATGGTTCCAATAAAATAAATTTCAATAATTTTTACTAATTTTTAATAACTTTTAAATAATATTTTAATAAAAAAATTCAATGGACTTTTAAATAAAGCTTTGATAAAAGTTTCTAATAAAATTTAAAATAAAAATTTGATAAACTTTGAATTTAAGTAAAAATTAGAAAAGTTTAAAGAAATAACTTTTAATCAAAAAGAAGGTTGTGTTAAATAATTACAAAAGAATACAATCTCTCTTTTTAAAAAAAAAAAATTCTTAATGCTTATACGTATATATTTTTTTTTCAAATTAGTGAGATGAAAGGTTTAATCCAACTTACTTGTGACACTTGATGTTTAAATCCTTCTCTGTTGAATCCTCACTCCTCAGCTTTGCCAAGTCTTTGCTACTCTCCAAGAAGAAATAAAAACCCAACCCTTTCCTATGAAATTACTACCCTTGGAATTGTATGCAAGAAAAAAAACAAATGATGAAAGAAAGGTGAGCATGAGCAATTCTATTTTTTTTTTCCCCACTTTGAAAGAAGTTGAGGGTCATATTTATAGAAAAAATATATGGTAATTCAATGGTTAAGATTTAATTGTAAAATTCAACGGTCGATATTAGGGAAACAGAAAGGAAAGTTTTCATTTTGTCTCATGAGAGTATAATATTGAATTTTTAATTTCAAAAGGTGGATAATAGTGCACACACGTGAGAAGATAATATTGAATTTTAAATTTTAAAGATGGATAAAGGTGCACACAAGTTTCCCTTTTTATGGGTAGTTTACTCATGAAGTTACTAAAATAAAAGTAGTTAACTGATAAAAGAAAGATTTAAATTCTAAAATGAGATGAAAAAAATCAAGGTGTTGACTAGAGAGAAGAATAGAAGTTAAAATAGAAAAGTATGGCAATTTTTTTAAATAAAAATTTAATTTATTTATTCTTTCATGAAAAATATGCTTATTTTCATAATTAAATTTTAGCATCATAAATTTTCTATTTATTTTAAAGTATCTAATTTTAATATTTTAATTTATTGATTTTTAATTTATTTATTTATTTATGTGTTTTAATTCCATAATAAAATAAAATAATAATTATTGTCAAACCAACTTAATTTGATAATAAAGAGTTTCATTTTCAAATGTATTAAGAAGAGGGTTGTGACAAAAGGATCAACATGGGCTCCTCAAAGAGGCATGCAAAATTAAAAGAAAATTTGATCCAAAATCAAAAGAAAAATCTAAAAGGCCACAAAGGCTCATCAAAGCAAAAAGGCAATTTTCAAAGACCACAAAGGTCCATAAATTAAAAAAAAAAATGTCAAAGGCCACAAAATCCCACAAAGCAAAAATCAAAGTCGAAAGTCATGTGGATTCCTAAAAGTCTCATAGAAGCAATAAAATCTAAATTGGCATTCAAATTTTCTAATCCAAAAGCTTCCTCCAATTTTCCATCTAATAACCTATCACCTTCCAAATCCATTTTTCCTCCATCACTCCACCACCCTTCAAGGTGTGTGCTGATGTTGATCTTGCCATCCTTTCCATCTATCCATCAACATGACTTCCAACCTCCTATCCATTATCCAACATTCATCCCCCATCATTCTCCTTTAATCCAAACCTTTGCATGAGTCCTTAGATTCTTCCATCATATCATTAATTTTCCAACATTTAGGAGTCTGATTCCCATTGCCATGGTTTATTAGAGGGATATTTGGTTGTGAAACTTTATGCTTAAGTCCTTCCTCCATCTCCCTATCATCCATATCCTATCTTCCATATTCCTCTTGCACTCTACACTTAGGGACAAGTTTCGTCCATCTTATCATTCATGGTCATTATCTTTTTTATGCTCATTCCTTACATTTCCACCTTTGATCTTGACAAGGTTAAGGATCTTCTTGAACATCATATATCTTATCCAATACACTTTTCCCATATCTTTCGTACCATATACTTCACCTTATCTATATTCCATCATTCTTACTAAATACATCCTTTCTTCCTTTCCTTGGTCTTGATGAGGAATAGGGGAAAAATACTTGGGCCTTGTGTTCGTATCTTATCTAGTTGATCTTGATCATCCCATTCATAATTTTTATCCTTGCTTTCTTCCATTCCATATCTCCTAGCTTATCAAAATCCATGTCACCATGTCCCTTTGCAACCTTGAATCTTATCATGCAAATCATATTTGAGCCTAGCTGTAAAACATTATCCAATCCTCATATCTTTTGTCAATCAATTATCAACAATCATCAATCTTATCATACTTAGAGGAAATTAGCGATCCTAAGTACTTATCATCATCATGCCTTATGGAATCAATCATTCCTGGCATCTTAATCAATCAACCATTATCATATTTTGACAAGAGATATTTTGCTTCTGTGACATGTTTTGCAGTGAATCTTTCATTTTGATTTATCATTTATCCATGGTTGCATTACCCCTATTGTGGGGCATCTTGTTCCTTCAATTAGTCATATCATCTTATTTCATCTTAAATATCCTGAAAAATCCAAAAAAAAAAAGAGCTACAAAATCCAAAAAATAAAATATTAGAAAAACCACAAAAAAAATTAGAAAAGAGAAAAATACAAAAAGAAGAAGTGAGAAAGTAAAAAAAATATAAAAAAATCATAAAATATGAAAAATGTGCAATAAAATCTCATGTACATATCCCAGAAAATGTGGTTGTGTCACCCTAGCTTGGGGGAAAAATCCTGACCTCACTAGGGGAAATAAACTTTGAGCTTAATCAAATGGAAAAACATCAGTATGACAAACGTAGCAAAACACAATGATCATAGGGAAACTCAATATTGAACAAACAATCATCAATCAATAGAAGATCAAAACATCCAAATCAAACAACTTAAATCAATCAATCAAATCTAATCTAAATGGATGATATTATTTTGAATCATGATTTTATCACTTTAGCTTGAATGTTCAAATGTTTTGTACTTTGATTTTTGATATCATATCTTTGGAGAAACTCAATGATGTATTGAATTAGAGAAGCAAGGAAGGAGTACGATTTTTCTTTGTCTGCTATCTGTGAATTAATTATAATTACTATGTGAATTGTCACGAGATGTGCTCTACAAAGTATCACTGATGACATTCGGAATTCACATAGGAAAGTGATTGATTCTTGTCTGTTTACGCAAGAAATGCTCAGGTCATCTCAGTTTAATTATACCTAGATGCTTGCGTGCACTTGCAATATCAAAAATCATGAAAGTAGTACTCAGGTCGTCATTGGTCTAACATATACCATTGATGCTTGTACTCACTTTCAACATTTTAAAAGCTCAATGATGATAAAAAGCACAATACATGGATTGTTAAGATGCCAATATTTGCATGTAGTTTTGCATGATTAAATTAGATTGCATTTATGATTAGTTTTGCATCTGCAGAGTATTTTGTTCCAAAGCGAGTAACCAATTCCTAATAATGTTAACTTTCCTTATTAATGGATTGAGTATACTTGAAATTAACAAAAACATCATCATTATCATATAGCTGCATAATCATTTCTATTGCATTATTATACATTTTATCATTCATACATTGGATCAAATCATTTGCATTAATCATGTCATATTCATCACATCATCTAAATTGCATAGAGAAAATAAAAAACAAATCAACTACAAATTGCATTTTCATTAACATTATCATATCATACATTACACATTAGAAATATCATCATATAAATCATTCATTCATCCATTTATTATATCATCTATATGCATTTAAAATACCCCCCCAAAAAAAATGCATCATATTTCATTATCATTATATCATATATCATTAAGAACAACACATTCAAAATCATACATATAGTTACATTACCATATCATTTACATATATCCATTGTCATACAATGCACATCATGCATCCATACATCATCATTATTCACATAATCACATTTTAACATGCTAAATCATCACATGTTATCATGTTTCATCATTTGCATCCATAACATATAAAAAAAAACCATCATATAAGAATATCACATAGCATAAACACAAAAATAAAATGCATCCATCATAAACACATATTGACACCATATAGATCGATAAATCAACTACATATCATATAAACCTTAAAATAATAATGTCAAGTGTACAATGATATCCAAACATGGAGAGATACATCAAAAAAGTGGTAGAAATTACAAAATCTCTGACTGAATAAGTGTATACATCAAGTATCAGTACATCTTCAAGTTTCAGTACATTAATCAATCCTATACTGTGGCATATCAATCAAAGTTGATAAATCACATCGAATGATGATATCTATATTGGCTTGCACTAGATGTGGAATCATGTCCCACGTCTTTGGGAAGAACTCTAAAATCCTCCTATGATCATAACATATCACAAATAAGCAATATTATCAATCAATCAACCTATCAATCTAATCAGCTTTGGTGATAATTTGATCAAATCTCATGAGCGACTATCATTGAACCTCACGTATCATGAGGTCAATCAATCAATCTATCATTGATCCTCACCTATCATGAGGTCAATCAATCAATCTATCATTGATCCTTGCCTATCATGAGGTCAATCATCAATCTATCATTGATCCTTGCCTATCATGAGGTTAATCATCAATCTATCATTGATTTGTGCTTTTAAATTACTTTAATTGCTTTTAGATCTTTGATATAATGTCTTATTAAGAAGTGTTTTAATTTATTTTACTCATTACTTATTCCACACAATTAATATTCTTCAGCCATAGCATCTCTCCATACTTACTGACTTGAAGCTTCCTCAACACTAGAAGGCTCAGATTCAATAATTTGACTCATTAATGCAACATAGCTTGGAAAATTCTATAGTCTTTTGCTTTCTTTGAATGTTCCTCTAGGGGATGCAAAATTTTCTGCCTCCTACATTGTTTTCCTAGCCCATAGAGATCTTTTTCAACCAATAACAATGTCTCTCGGCCCATTAGTTGGTTCCAAAGGCTCAACTGGATCACCATCTTCTTTTGGTTCAGTAGACTCCCTCTGAATCTTAGGAGTATGGTCAACTTCCATTTCCCGAGGAGTCTCGTGGTCTTCATTATCTATCTCCATGTAAGAGCCTTTAGATCTCTTGGATGCAACATCTTCTTCAAATATAACATCCCTACTAATCTCTATCTATTTTTGGCCTGGAATGTAAATCCTGTATGCTTTTGAAGACTCACTATAGCCCACAAATATTCCTTTCTTGCTAGAAGGTTCCAACTTAGTCCTTTTATCTTTAGGCACGTGAACATACATAGGACAACCAAAGATTCTCAAGTGGCTAACTTCAGGCTTCACACTTGTGAAGGATTCTTCAGGAGTCATGTTCTCCAAAATACGATGAGGGCTCCAATTCTGAACATACACTGCCGTTCTATATGCTTCAGCCCAAAGGAAGGTTTCCAAGTCTTGATCATGGATCATGTCTTTAGCTACTTCTACAATGGATCTATTCTTCCTTTCTACAACACTGTTTTGCTGAGGATTGTAGGGAACACAAAACTCCCTCTTAATTCCAGCCTCGTTACAAAAGTTACAAAAGCCTCCAGAGATGTATTCCCTTCGTTGTTAGATCTCAGAACTTTGATCCTCTTCCCGGAAAAGTTCTCTACTTGATCCTTAAATTCTTTGAATTTCTCAAGTACCTCTTCAAATTCTTTAGTCTTTAAGAAATAAATTCAAGTCTTTCTAGAGTAGTCATCAATGAAAATTACATAATACAAGAAACCACTCAAAGAAGCAACAAACATTGGACCACACAAATAAGAATGAACAAGATCTAGAATAAATTTGGATCTACTCTCACTACTATGAAAGGGACCTTTAGTATTCTTACCCAATGCACATCCTCGAAAAGTACCTTCATGCTCCTGGCTGAGTTTAGGAAGGCCAGTGACCATCTTCTCCATGGATGGGAGTGCTTTGAAATGAAGGCGAGCAAGTCTCCTGTACCAAAGCTCACATGAACTGGTGGAATCATGCAACAATTCTTGCATTGGATGAGTGGAAAGTCTATAGAGACTCTCTTGCTGAACACCAATCACTCAGGCTATCTTGATGCTAGAGTTCTTCGGCCATGTAAGAAATTTTCCTTCAAAGAATACAACTTGATATCCCTTGTCCTCCAAGGCTGAAATTGAAACAGGGTTCCTTTTGATGCCTGGTACAAATAACACATCGCTCAACTAAAGAGAGATGCCGGAATCTAAGTGAAGAGAGGAGGTTCCAACACCTTTCATAGAATAACATGCATCATCTCCAATTATGACTTGAATGCTTGCATCTCTCTCCACCAAATCTAAAAGATGTTCTCTAAATCTAGTAATGTGATGAGAGGTGCCACTATCAATCAACCAAATGTTTCTATCCATTGGAACATTGCTTGATAGGGAAGAATAAAATAGAAATCCACTTGAATTGTCTCTTGAATCCTTTTGAGGAGAGACCTCACCCACATTCGCAATAGAAGCATGTTGTTTTGGTCTAGTTGGGAAATCTTTCACATAGTGACCAAACTTGTCACGTCTGAAGCACTGTATATGGGAGAGGTCCTTCTTCTTCTTAGATTCAGGAGCACCATCCGATCTTATATCTCTGTTCCTTTTGAAGTTTCATTTCTTCCCTTCTCTTCCTTTCCTCTTCGATGAATGAGCGGCAAGTACACGAATGTATTCATTGTTAGAACTTTTCCCATTACCTCTCATTGCCAATCTAGATTCCTCTTGAATACAATCTTCCCTAAGACAATCAAACTTAGGTGGCTTTGATCTTCCACTGATTCCTTGGATAAATGGTTCCCAAGATTGAGTAAGACCATTAAGTTCCAACATGACTAAGTCCTTATCATCGAACATATGATCAATGGCACAAAGCTGATCTCTTAATTCAGTGATCTTCATGAAGAAGGAGATGAAAAATTCTCCTTTCGCCATCTTGATATGATGAAGCTATTGCCTCAATGCAAGAGCTCTTCTTGTATTATTGATTTCGTACAAACCCTCCAAGTTCTTGAACATCTCTCTTGCCTTTTTCAACTTGGAGATAATAGGCACAAGGTGATCCTTCACAGAATCAACCAAAATATTCTTCGACTTTGTGCCATTCTTCTTCCATTGTGACTTCTCATTCTCATTAGAAGTCTTGGGAACTTCTCTCTCCACGAACTCAACAATCTCATTTTCTTCCAATGCAATAAAAACTCTAAACTTCCAAGAGGTGAAGTTGGAAGCACCTTCAAGTCTATCTTCAACCTTGAGCCCGTTCACCATTTTCAAAGATAAGATAGACACAAGAAGATGAGAACAAGGGAGGAAGATTACACTACTTATAGAAATCTGATCACGATCTTGCTTAAACCCGCTTTGATACCATGTTAGTTTTAGGATAAAAAATTAAATAAGCAGAATTAAAAAAATTTCACATAATTTGACACAACATATACCCTAGGAAAACCCTCCAACTTGAGGGAGAAAAACCTAGTAACAATATATCACTTATATATTGAACAACAATCAACAAGTCTCTTTACAATGTGGCCAATCACAAGGCCAAATATTAGCACCAAACTTGATGCAACCTCTTGACAATAATATCACTTTTCCTTGATGATAAATTTGGCCTTCTTTGAAGACTTCGATATGCTCTTGAATAAACTCACACTTCTATGAAATCGAACTATGAATGATATGATGATTGATCAACTAAACAACATGTTATATATATACAAGATGAAGAGAGAATTGCGCCTTTTAAAGGAAGGAGGTTGGCCACATATGAAAGGATGTAACTCAATAAATATGGCGAATCAATATGAGGTTGGCCTCATTAAGAATCGATTAACAATAATAATAATTATTTATTCTCCAAGTGAAGCACCTCTTCACTTAATGATGTCTCCAATAAATTAAATATCCTAACGACTATATTTAATTTATGCTTGATACAAGTCAAGGATGGAAGTAAGAGGCCCGATGCGACTAAACATCAACAAAATACACATCAGGGAGCACATAAATTTTTTAAGTCAGGGGACATTTCAACATCTCAGGGGACGAACAAATGCTTATCATCATAGGGAAGGGATTGAAAACCATGCCTTAGGGGGAATTATAAACAACACCACCACCAAGGGGTATGCCAATAATTCAAAGCTCATAAGACGCCAATGAAAATGAATAGGGTAATATACCCCCCTTAGAATGTTAGCATACTTGCTACATTGATATTTTAAGAAAAAAAATGAGGAAGAGGGGATCCTCAAGAAGGATGCACACCTCCAAACTACCTATCCTTGCTCCTCAAGTGTATAGGAAAGGACAACCATGCTATAGACTATTGTGTTGCTATTGTTGATGAAATATGATTGCATGTGGGATTGTACCACCATAAATGACATTGAGCAAACAAATGGATCTACAAATGCCACATAGTGGGGAGCAACACCATAGAAGAGATATATTATCATTTAGAGTGACACCAACACATGGAAGAGTGATAAAACCACTATCGAGAAGTTGTATCTTATTGCTCAAGGATTGACACTCATTGGTGGATGATAGGCTGTCATAAGGTCCTAACACTTTAGTTAAAAATATATCAATTATGTCAACCGGGTAGTGTTCAAAGGTTGTATGCAATAGGGTATTTCTTGGCCATCTCTCTTAGATTTTCTAAATGTTTAAAATGGTTGTAAATAGATATTAAACTAGAAAGCCACTAAACTAGAAATCATGAGATTGTTTAAACTAGAAAGCATTAAAATTCTTATTCTAGAAAGCATGAAAATTACCTAGGAATTAACTCTTGCAGTTAAAATATAAAATTTAAATGAAGGGAACTAATGACTAACAACTAACTACTGACAAAAAATATACTTATCAACTTGTAACTAACAACAAAAGTGAGTGCTCTAGAATTTCCAAATGAACAAAACTTAAAGATTTCAAACTTAAAACTATGACCTACAGGAACACATGATAGAACTCAACACAAAATAACATTAATCCAAATTCAACATTTACAAAATGAAAGTAATAGTATTAACAAGAGAAATACTTATCTACTCTATGAGATCCCTCGAGTGGCCAGCTCTCGGGCATTCCTATGATTAACTCAGATCACATGTGGTACTTTTGTATCTTCAAAAAAAATCCATTCATGGTACTTCCATTATATAGAACTATTGACTCAGAATGAGACTGACAATATTTATTTATTCATATCATAAAAGTGTAACATGGAGACATAGTTGAATAGTTTCAAAGCATATCATAACATCATAACAATATCCTTGTTTGGTAGTTACACATAATTATACTATATCACTACATAAATCCTACTTTCCAGATGGTGGGAAAACAAAATTGAAAAGTCTTAAAACATAATTACAACTAACTAGTTCTTAATAGATGTTCATGACATAAAAGAATAATAAAGGCTCTAAGTGGAGCCATAAAGTCTTAACAAAATTTTTAACAAAAATATTTAAAGGAAATCGTTATACTATGAACGCCTAAATTTCTGGCACCCAATTCTGGTGCTTTAACTTCAACTGCTTGAAGTTCGCTTAAATTCCACTCCATTCTTCAGTCGTGCATAAGTCCTATACAATGACTTAAAGTCTATACCATTAAATCAACATTAGTTAGCTAATTTCAATCGATTTGAGAAATAAAGATTTATACATCATTTTATAAAAAGTAGACAATTATTGATCCTAAAAATAAACAATTGGCAGGGCTAAAGTGGTTGGTAATAACAAAGAAGGGTATTTAGCTTATTATAATCATGAGGTTATTTATACCTCATTAGTGGAATGACCAAGCACTCAATGATATGCACAAAAATAATGATTTCTATGAAACTTATTACATGTTGGAGGAGGAAGAGTAATCAGGTGGGATTTGAGAAGCCTTGAAAAAATATGCTCTTTCTTGAATAGGGGATAATTAATAAGAAGCAATCATTTCTCTTGTGAAGAAAAGCTTGCTTGCTTTCCATAGGAGGTCATAAATACAATAGGTGATGGAGGATGCGATGTAGACAAAGGAGGATGTTGGAAACCTCAACCCCTTTTTGCAAGGTGTGGTGTAAGTTGTTGAACACACCCAAATACTGAGAGAGGGGGGGTGAATCAATATGCTTTGAAATTCAATCCCAAATTACTAATTCTGAAGTAAGATATTCGATTAAGCATTCATCCGCTTAATGAAAACAAGAAAGCAGATAAGTACAAACACATAAGAACACAAATAGCACTAGATTTACCTAGAAAACCCTTAAGGGGAAAAACCACAGTGAGAAATGTTACTAGGAGCTATCGTCCTAAATCTAGCCTCACAAGTATAAATAATTTACAATTTGGTTTTGGGCTACAACCCAAGGAGGAAACTACTCCCTGACTTTATTTTAGCCACTACTCTCTAATATGAAAAAGAACAATTCAAATATGACTGGTTTATGGCTTCAACCATTGATAGCCAATAATTTTGCTCAATAGGTTTGTAGCAGATCTTGTCATATTCTGCTCATGCACCCAAAAATATTCACACACTTCCTTGATCGTCTCCACATATTTGATCTCCAATATATATCATCTGCATGCTTTGCAATTACAAATTTAGTTAGCCACAAATAAAAATGATCAAACTTATAACATGTCAACCTTCATCTTCAATGGTGGTATACAAAAATGATTAAACATTATTTACAATTAACCCAAATGAGTCTTCGTGATTCATACATCTACACACAACTCTTAGAATCCACTCAATCATAGACTTCTGGTGCACAACAAAAATATACCTGAGTTGTCCTCAATAGATACATAGCTCCACAAACTGACTTGAAACAATTATGCGGTACTGGAAACAAGAAAGATCTACATGCGATTCAAACTTGAGATACTTTGAGACATGTATTATATCCTCAAAAACTCATACACATGATTTTTACAATCTCCAATTTGTGCAAGTACTCAAACATATGTTTTGTAGAACAATTAGGTATTTGAAACTATTTGGAGCACATTTTTATTTGAAAACTGGACTTACGAACCACCAAAAAACTTGATACTGCAATATAGCATGCATTGGACATCACTGATCATATCCACTAAACCACATGGAAAAATCTTCACTTCCAGAGGAATGTGAAGCATTCCAACAATCCTTCATCATTACTTTACTCTACCAGAGTATAGACTAGACTTCTATCACTTAGAACTTTTACTACAAAAGGTGTAGAGACTTAAAATATTGGATATAACACCTTCACATCTCTATTGACTTATATTCAAAACCACAAGACTAAATCTTGCTCTACGGAAGGATGCAAACCAAAATATCATGACTCTACCTTAGGATATACACTGTGAATGCCTTAACAAAACTTTTACAACTTTCCTCTAAGTGTGGTACACCAAAAATAAATTATATCAACGTAAACATATTGTAAACACATAAGAACATGTGTACTCGCATCCACATCACACTTAGACACCAAGTTGATCACTATTCTTTCATATACTACATTGCTGACTTGTACCAACTGATATCTTTGCATATCAACTATCTCCAAAGCATATACAATCTTCAACATATATACATTTGACATCGATGACAACCAATCTTCTCAAGTTGCAACAATATCCCTCTTTTTCATTGATGGAAAAAACAAAATAATGTGTACAAACACTCCCCCCTCTGTTTCTCTCCCCCTTTGACATCAAGGGCAAATGGCAACAAATTTTTTTGTGTATAAAAACTATACAAGATCACCCTTAATCTATTCAAATTCTACTCTCTTTGGAATGTAAAACAATAACAAGATGAGATGATCAACTAAAGTCCATATTCAATGAGATTTAATCTACAACTTAAGAAAGATTCATTCAAAAGAAATTTAACATGAAATGAAAGCATAAATGAAACTAACTAAGATGCAAACTAGTGTAATCCCATTGTGGATTGAGTGCAATTGATTGAAGGTATGGTGTGGATTTCTCAAATTTCCTTAACCATAGGTGATTTGATGCAAAAAATTGATGAGGGTAAAAGTACAAAGTTGTGTCACACTTTTTAAAGGAAATGGCTAACACTAATCCAACTTTTAAACTTGAATCACTAAAAAGTGACATATATGTTTTGAATTTTGAAATGATGTAAACTAATAATTTTTTTATTTTTTATTATATTTTATGCTTGTATTTTTATTTTTTAAAAATAAAAAATTATTTGAATACATTTTTTTATAAATTGACACTATATTTAGTTGCTGAAAAATGTTGAAAGATGAAGTTACATGAGACACCAATCTTTATATAGTAATTTTTATTTTTTTCCTTCATTTTTTGTGTGTGTATTTATAACATGAAACTTTAGTGCATGGATATATATTTTTCCAATTTTGATAAATATATATTTTTAAATAAATATTAAAATGTGCGCATACTAAAAAATTGTTGTTTTCATTCAACGTCAACTTTCATATTATCTATTTATCTAAAATGGAGGAAAAAATATGCCATCTTGGTATAGATTCTTTAATCTAGTGCATCATATTTTTTCCAATTTTTTTTAATAAGTTTTACTATTTTTCCTTGACATGGTAATCAACCTAATATTTTGTGCTGATAACCTACTTTTAGTAAAAATAAAAAATAAAATATAAATAATAATTAAATTATATATATAATATATATTTGAAAAGTATACTTATGGATTTACAAAAAGGTATTTTTTATATTTTAAAAAAATGTTATTTACATGAGTAGAAGTTGTTGAAACATCCATTTTTCATATAAATCCTTTTTTTTTTTTGGTAAATTGGCCTCAAAGTGGTGCTACATATGAATATAGCCAACAATTTTAGTTGGAAAAGTTGTGGACATATCTAACTTAGCTAGAATGAATCTTACAAGATCAGTATGTTTGACCAAAATATATTTTTAGTTGGAAATACTTAAATTCACTTATGCTAATAAGTTGGCCAAAAGTGTGACACAACTTTGTACTTTTACCCATGAATTGATAATGATGGACGATGATTAAAAACTGCTCAATAGCTCAAGTATGAAATTTGGTAGAGTAAGGTTGCTCAAATGCTTGTGAATGAATTTTCATGTAAAATGAGAATATTTATAGATTTTTGGAAATGAATCAATGGTTGAGATTGAAATACTAATCAATGGATGAAATTGGATGAGAGATGAAGACATGGATCAAAGATCAAATCAAGGGTTGATAATGCACAATGACATGGATGAAGGATTTTAATCAAAGGTCCAAAATGTTTGAGACAATAAAAAATTCCTTGATTTTAGGAAGTATGTGGGAGATATTTCCTTAAGGAGGGAGAAATTTGAATTTGAAAAGAGAATTATTCTATGAGAATATTCTTTGAATGATTGGAGAAAATTAATTAATTAAATAATTTAGAAATTGTTTAATTGTGTAAGTGGAGGAATTAGAAACTCTAATTAAATAATTAGGAATTATTTAATTAAAGAGGGATTTATGATATTTGATTAAAAAATTCACATTATTAACCAAACGATAAGTATATTAGTGTGAAAGTGATAAA
Source organism: Sequoia sempervirens (assembly GCA_007258455.2). Classification (NCBI taxonomy): domain Eukaryota; kingdom Viridiplantae; phylum Streptophyta; class Pinopsida; order Cupressales; family Cupressaceae; genus Sequoia; species Sequoia sempervirens. The sequence continues at coordinate 242,670,421 of VDFB02086081.1, forward strand.
TTAATTAAATAAAATTAATTATTCGATTAATAGGAGAAAATAGTGAATTTAATTAAACAATTGCCATTATTTAATTAAATAGATGAATTAGGTGAATTAAGAGAGAAATGGTGTTAATAAATGAAATCTTGGCATGTGATATATACTCAAGACATTTTTTGATGTCTACAATATCTTACATGAAAAACAATCACAACCTACTTTGGTGATGGAAAATGCCCTTGTAGATGTTCTTGAGCTAGATCAGGCTACTATCCCATTGCTTCTTAGCAATAGTCAGGGTATGGACTTGAAAGGAAAACTGTGTGCAAATGTTTCTTTTTCATCTTGCAAAGAAGATGGTGCCTTGTACTTATGAACAACATCATTTTCCTCTATCAGGAGTCCTATGAGTGAGGCCAACAGAATGCTCACTCTTTCTCAATTGTTTTACCTAAATTTTAAATTACTCCCTTTGATCTTGCAATTGTTGAATTTGGGAGTGTAAGATTTCCACCCATGCCTTGATGAAACCATCACTATCTTGTACCAAATTGTAAGTTGCAACCACATTAGTGATCTACATTTCAACTGCACTAATTTGATCCCTTATGCTCTTTGTTGATGTTGGCCACTTGAGACAAAAAATATACAAAACCTTTGCATTCTCTAAGCACTTCTTAATGTATTCAATGCAAGATCGCAACTTTGTTAATATATTTACACAATTCTCGGAGGCATCGCCCAATCTCTTCTCATTCAATTTTTTCTCTACCTTCTTTTCAAGCTATGAAGAATGAGTCTCAAATGACTCCATTAGTTTTTCAATGTTGTGTAAGGGGAAATGATGTATCTCTTCTAGCTTTCAAAAAATTTTCTTCCAACAATTTCATGGCTTCTTCTAACACTCCAACACTCTCCACTTGTTGCTATATCAATTCTTGTCTAGCAGTGAAGTGAAGTACATCTCCAGGTTTTATCTTGAGTAGAGGAGACATTCAAGAGAAATTATACTTGTCCATCAAACATAGGAACATGAAACAATTGGGGAGATACCACTAATTGTATTTGCATTTCCTGAGCCAAAAAATATTTTATAGAGTCTACCAAAGAGCAATATGACTTCTCATAACTCTCTTCTTCAGTATTTTTCTCCTTCACCATCTCCTTTTCTTTATCCTCTTTTTCTTCTTCTTTCTCCTTCTCTTTTTGCATCTCCATACTAGGGATTTCTTTCTCATCATGCATACCAAAGATACCTTCTCCTTCTTACTGTCTAGAGGGTCCTTTAACTTCTTGTTGACCAGATATATCTTGTTTATTTGATTATATGGAGAAGGCATATTTTTAGTTTCTTATTCATCCGAAGGCAAGCCTCAACTAGGCTATCTAGAGCTTTGTCAACAATGTCACTGAAAGGAATGTTCTACTTGAGCATGTATTCAATGAAAACCTTCTCAATTTCCTTCTGATATTCTAGAGGGACATCCAGATACAGCTCCATGGTTTCATTTAGAAAACCAAAACTGACAATTCCATTCAAAATAGTTTCAAAATCAAGAGGCTCATATGTAACCTGAGGAGTTTCCTTTGGGCGGGTGCAAAAAGATGGGGTGCAAAATTGTGGCCAAAATTTTAAAAAACTTTTGATAGGCTATAACGTGAGCACATTATAATGCACTCACGTTATGGATGCATGTGATAGAGCCTAAGGCTTGACCACATTGAGCCTATTACGTTCTTGCATTATAACATGAGTGTGTTATAGGTTATTAAAACCAAAAAAAAATCAAATTATTTTTACTATCACTATTATTTTAGCTACCTACGGCCAAAAACCCTTTTTCTTGCATGCTCACATTTTGGAAGGAGTTTTTTCTGCATTTTTTGTCATTGACTTGTTGCAAGTTCATTGCCAGGATGCTGCCATGTCGATGAGGAAGTCAAATAAGTATGGGTTGTTTGTTTTTGTTGTGAATTTGTTAGTTTTAGGTTTTTTTTGATATTCATTTGTTTAATTTTTAGGAAATGATAATGATCCTCAAAACCCTCCTAAAAATCCTCAACAACCAGTGCAACAACAACATGAAAAAAATTCTCAACAACCACAACCGTTACAATCTCCTCCACCAATCCATCAACATCCTCTTGGCACTCAACAAAATTTAATGGGGGTAATTAAAAACAATAAAAAACATATTGAGGAGTTAATCACGAGGTTGAACTGCTGGTATTGGCATGGTGTGATGGTTTATAGGTGGCATTGTTGTTCTTGCCACCAAGGTTCAAACCCCGTTGGGGTGTTATTGTTGAATGGTTGTATCCGGTTCATAGCTCCGGTCAAAAGCGTTTACCCCTTGAATAAAAAAAAAAAATCACGAGGTTGAACGATCCTTTAGGTTCAACCATGGAAAGAAGAACACTTGAAAATTCACTTAAATAAATGTTAAAACATGTAGATACAATTTACAAACAATTAAGTGGTTGGAAAGATAGGAGGCAGGTGGCTAGGAATTTTTACGCAGACAAATTATCATATAAAGAAGTAAAAGATGAAAAAATTACAAAATATGATTTGTGCTCATTATTCACCAACCTACGCACAAATCAAAATATTCACCTCAATGCGAAGAGTTTTCCTATCCATTGGTGCCACCACCAAGGGATTAGGAACTATTTTTGGGATAGGTGGTACACGTTTTTTGATTACCCACCATGCAACAATTGTGAAGTCCCACAATATTTCCCGAGTGTTATCATGTAATCTAGTAGCACTCTATTCATGGATAACCCTCTATGAAACTTGTCCGTTTCGTAGTTTCATGATGTTAAAGCACACAAAATGAGAAGAATTTCAATTCACCTCAATGCTGTTGGCCCATAGTTGCTTTTGCACCAAAAGATCGATTTGTTAATGCACGATACAACTGCAAGAGTTAATGGATCCATGGGAGGCAGTTAGTCCAAGTCACAAATCCGGAAGGGAGCACTGACCATCTACTAACAAACTCCCCCTCAGCGTTACCTGAGGGGATTTGAACCTGACACCTTTGGCTTTGATACCAATTGTTGGCCCACAATTGCTGTTGCACCGAAAGATCGCCCTGTTAATGCCCGATACAACTACCATGGTTAACAGATCCATGAGAGGCGGTTAGTCCATATCGCAGTCATCCCTCTTTCCATATCGCGCTCTATTTTTTGAATTTTTTTTGTTAGGGTTTTGTTTTCATTTTTCAAAATGTCCTAGGTCTTTTTCTTCATTCTTTTTCTTTGCCTTCTTGTGTTTCTTTTGACCTTCAAGTGTCTCACTCACCAAGCGGTGAAATTTTGAGTGCATGCATTTGAAAAAAGGTAGAGCTTCATCATTTTTGAAAGACCATCACTCAAATTATTTGAGTGGTGATTTTCACCACTCAAACACCAAGTCTACCAAGCCATTCCATGATAGAGCGGTGAAACTTTCCACCATTTCACTTTGAATATTTGCACAACTCCACATGTAGGATCGGTGAAAATCACCGCTCCTACATGGAGTACCTTTTCTAAAAAAATACAATAACGGTGTTTTTATCCGCTTTGACATCCAACTCAAAAAGTGAGAGATATTCCATAAAGAACAATGTCAAGGCGCTGAAAATCAACGCCTTGAAACTTTTTCCAAATGAACTTCCTCCAAATGCAGGGGTGCTAATTTTCAGCGCCTCAACATTTTGATTGTTCAAAGTGCCACATACATGTAGGAGCATTGAAAATTAGCGCCCCTGCATGTAAATTAACATCTCCAAGTGGAGGAGTACTAATTTTTAGCGCTCCTACACAATTGGTCGTTTTTCCTTCTAATACTCCAAAATTGCTCTATTTTCACTTTAAACTTCATTTCTTTGCTCATGCTCCATTTTTCATGCCAAATTGCTTGTTTCACACTTGCTTTGCATTGCTTGCTTTCCTCATGCTTCCCAATGCTACAATTTTTCCTAACATCTGTTGATTCACCATCCTTGTAGTTTCTCTCCAGATCTCATCAAGTGATCCCGAAGGTGATATCTTTTGATCCTGTTGCTTCTAGATGACAACAAAGAAGCCTCCATCATCTTCTCAGAAAGAGGGAAAAATAAAATATAAATACCAAGGTGTCTTTCCACCTACCATAGTGATATCAAAGGTGGATGAAATATAGGACATCGAGGTTGGTCATCAAGACCTTGAAGATTTTATGAAAAGAACTGAACAAAAGCCCCTAGAAGACAACTTAAGAGCTATTGTCCAAAGCTACATCTGGTGTCCACATTCTTGACTTCTGCACACAATACAAAGTTCATTCTCTGGGTTGCATCCCACTACATAAGGGATAACAAAAGTGTAATAGATTCCTTAGGACAAGTGATGATGAGGCTAGACCCTGATTTCTTTGACATTATTTTTCAGAGTTGCACACATGGAACAATACAAAAAGATTTGAATGCAATAGGTACAAGAGGTTTATGATGTAAAGCCAAATAAAGCTAAAAATTTGATTAACAACTAATGGTTGAAAACACCTAGACCCACTATCTAAAGATGGCAGAAGGTGCTTCCTCAAAGTAACTTCAAAGAGTATGTCAGGGACATGATTAATCTCCTGAGTAGGGTTAAAGGATTGCCTGAATCATCTCATTTTCAGGAATGGATGTATGAATACATTCAAATCATCAAGGTAAAGAAGGCTCATATTGATTGGGGAACCCAAATCAGTGATGAAATTCATGAGAAATTGATAAATGTGCTAGCCACTCTCAAGTTCTACATGACTTCTTATTTGGTGTATGTTGTTGCCGTGATGAGGCAATTTCCAAGATTATCTACAAGGGGGAACCGACACTCTGTACCTATGTATAAGTATTTTTACTAGTTGGAGCTAAGGGAAAGTCTTCATCATTTCAGGAGGGGCATAAATGCCTTCTTTGCACCTCTGCTTTTCAATTTTAACCCAACTCTCGAAAATAAGAAAGTATCTGACAATGCCTACAAAGTGGTGAGTAAAGTCAGGTGTATATTCTTGCAATTTCCAACTTTCAATTACATGAGGGTAGGTTGCTATACTGGGTGTCCTTACATGTTGCCCAAATATCCCTTAGATAAGTGGATACTCATGGAGCTATGTAGAAAAATTATCTCAGTTCACAAGGAATGAATGAGAATTCACAAACCAGGTTTCAAGTTCCCATTGATTATTGGTAGATATACCATTCATAGTGTGCAAAAGGAAAATTCAGTTGCTACAAAAATGTAGATCATGACCACAAGGACATACAAATACAGATTTGACTTTGACTACCAGGATGTGAATAGGAAATTGAAGAAGGGTCATAGACACAAGTACCACTTGAAAGACATATGGGTTGAATGTAGACATGAAGTGGACATCTGCAAAGTGGATTATTGCAGGCTAACCATAGAGTAGGTCAGGGATCTTAGTGTTGCTGACCTACCAGAGGGTTTCAAAGATCTTGGCGACATCATGAACATTGCCTATGATCAAAATGAAATTTCTAGGAGACCTTTTCCTATAGTACAATGGTCTAAGAAGGAAAGTGTCTCCATTAGGGAAAGGCTTACTCCTATATTGGTGAACACAATAGAATGGTTGCACAAAAATGGTTTCCAGATGAAAGCCTTCAATATAGAGTCAAAAGGAGAAGTACCTGGAGTAGAAACCAGCCAAAAACATGAACTCTACACAAAAGACAAGCATGCAACTACTCCCTCTTCTTTTCGAAGATGCCCTAGAATAAAGTTCACTATTGGAAAGAAGGATACACAAGTAGTTTAAGAAGAAGAGGCCATGAAATTTGAACCATTTCATGCAAAATGAAAAGGTCCTGCTTCTGAAGAGGGAGATTCCAAAGAATAAGGAAATGAAAGCAAGGAATCTATTGAAGAAGAAGATTCTAAGGAAAAGGACTCCAATGAGGAAGAAGATTCCACAGAAGAACAAGAGTTTGAAGAAGAAGAAGGTGAAGTTGATAAACAAGAACTCGAGCATGATGTAGAACAAACTCTTTCTCCACATGAGAATGTTGTCAAAAATCTTCCCCAAACATTATCACCCGTTACTTCAAATGTTCCTCATACACCTCCTAATCCTACCACTCCTCCACCTCCTCTTCCTACTTCACCTCCTCCTACATCTACCATACATGCAGTGGACATTTCCACTCCCCCTACAACATCAACCATCCTTACCACTCCTATAGTTTCAAATCTACAAATTGTTGATATCTTGTCATGCTCTCCCTCATCCATCCCAAGTTTGTCATCTCCGTCTTTTGACATTACATCTAAAGATAAATTTAATATATTTATGAATGAGTCTTTGTAGAATCAACTTGGTACATAGCCTATTAGAGCAATTATGATAGATACTACCCCGATTATTACCATACCAAGCATTTCTATAGAAGTGACTGCAACACAAGAGTTGATGGTGAGTCAAGAAGCCTATACTTCCTCTCTCCCCCTTGGTTGGTATCTCAAGTATCAAAATGAAAGAAAAAAATGATCTCTCTAGAAGAGTTAGATCTTGAAGAGATAGCCCCTCCAAAATCCAAGCGGAAGAAAAAGGTGAAGGTACATTCAAGGCTTCATGTTGACAAGACTGGTCATAAATTTGTAGAAATTGGCCTACCCCCACAAGAGGAAGGAGATGTAAACATGGAAGACTACACTGTCATGAGAGTCTAGCTTAGAAAAGTGACAAATGAAAGTGCCAAGGAAGATGCACAAGTAGTCCTGGATGTATTGGTAGGAAGGCTTGACAAGATGGAACAAGCCCAAGATATGTACAAGCAGAAGGCCAAACGCTATGCAACTGTTTTGAGGAGACTTGCAAACTCTTCAGGAAATGTACAACCCATGGCTATTGTAAACCTTTAGGAACCAACACTACATAAGGCAGAGAAGTTTGTCTCCAAGGGTAAGGCATTGTATGATTTCATTGATGAAATTATAGAATGTGGTTCACAAGTCATAACTGCTACAGATGAGAAGGTCACTTAGATAGCCAAGCTCAAATTAGAGCTTGATAAAGAAGAAAGTATTCTTTCCCAAGAGAAAAAAGAAATGGAAAAATTCCTATCATTTTGGTCACAAAGGAAGTAGGCAGAGTTCAGTAGGTTGGTGGAAATTGGGGTAGTTCCCGACAAGGAGAAATATGTGGAGGTAAGAGAATCACTCAAGCACCACATTGAAGTGATCAAATCTCTTATCAAAGATATCCAACAAGTGCAAGAAGATGTCAAAGCACATCATACTATCCTTGAAAATGGAGTTAAGGAGTTACCAGGTAAGATCCTTGATGAAGATCATATTTTCCTCCCAGCCAGTGAACTTTCACATATCTACAAGGAAGCCATCATTAAGCAAGTTAAGGATGCAAACTTTTCAAAGGCCTCGATGCATATCAGTTGTGATAAATGGCTAAATTTGGATAATCTTAAGACACATCTTAACATATCTGTAACAAGATTCATTCATCTGCTAGAAGGTCAATCAAAAGAGTTCACACCCTTGTCGATTACACTATCAGTCTAGATGATACATTCATATAGGAGACCAAGAATAAATATGAAGACTTCCGCACCCAAAGCAAGGAACCATGAAGACTTTTTTTCTCTAGTTGTAATGCCCCACCACGCAACCCTAGGGGAAGTTTCACTTTACTAACCAAATGCAACAATTTTTTTTTTTAAAGAACATTAACATACAAGTTCACTATGCTTGCAAACATCCCCTAAGGCTATGAGACAAATATTACTTAAACCCGAATTAAACAACCAAGGAAAGAAAACATAACATCATTCAATTAAGGAATTAACGTACATACATTCCATACATGATATAACATCAAGGACCAATCGATACATCACGATATCCAACAACAATTGTTTACATTGTAATTACATCACTCATTCCCCGAATGAGGTAAATCAAATAAACCTGATAATTTATTACAATTTCCACCTCGATACAAATGAGGGGTAAAGAAATACAAGAATAATAGAAATGAAAGAACTAGAGGAGCAACTGGATCCAATGAGCTCTCCCACTTGAAAGTCTCGCCCACACGATCACGAACAAAGCCAACGGTGTAAGGTGCACGTTCCACACAACCAAGTGAAACCCAAAGGCTCACCCCCCGTGCTAGGAGATAGTAACAAGGATTTTTGGTCAAGACCAAATACCTCTAGACAAGGGCTAAACATAACTGAACCGACTCAATTACCAACAACATCACTTAACACAGTACGAAAACTCACAAGACAATACATTGCTTCCAAGTTACATAGAACAAGTACGCCATTGTACAACACACAATAACTGACTAACTGTTGACGTAGGGAGAGTGTCATACATAAATTGCCATGAGTTACCCTAGCTCAACCTTCCTAGGCTACCGGACCCCCATCATGGGTTACCCTGGCTTGCCTCTACTGGCGCCGGACCCTCATGCAAAACTATGCATCTCATCTCATCTCGAGTTTTAACAATGCATGTTCCATGAGAGAGTCATACTTTAACTTGATTAGTGTGAAGTTCCCCATTAATTCTTTTAGATTATCACTTGATTAAACCCTAGGTGAGTTACCCTGACACCACTTTAGGCGTCAGACCCTCACAAAGGGCCACTCTCCTACTAACAACACTGGAATACAAAATCCTCAATTTAAGGGTAGACAACATGCACAAAAAGATAACCAGTCTAGACCTTAACACATAAGGCCACACACCCCGTTCATAAAAATTGGTTGATAACCCAACTACCACCACGTGCACTACCCAAAGCAAACCACCAAGTTGGAAAACATAATAAACAACCCCACAAAACATAAACTGCATAGGAAGACTTACAAAACCAAACATCCCATTTTCCAACAATGCAATGACGAAAACACAACCAATAAACAAATTTAGGAAAAAAAGTAATCTAACGTTAGGATTTCCTAGATCCAAATAATTCAAACACTCGTTGCACAATTACTTCTAATTTATGACAATCTAATTCATAGGACAAGAACCACTCCTAGCAATTTGTTTAACTCTAATTTCCATTAGTTGTACATTACTTGAAAATAACTAATTTTGTCATAATTTTCGTTTTCAAGCAATAGGAAATGTAAATCTAATATTCTTTTCAATTTCCCTACTACAACCAATATTAGAATTCAATCCTCTAATAAATAAATAAACCAAATCGTTTTCGTTATAAAATCCGTAGTTGCATCTTTATAATAAAACGACCATAAATAAAATTTAAATATATTATTTAAATATTAACCAACATTATTTAACTCCATAAATTTAAAATAAATATTTTAATTACCATCTAATTTAAATTAATCGAACAAAACAATTATTTAAATTATATAATAAACATATCATATATAATATATAATATTATATATATATATTATATATTTAAATAATATTAAAATATTTATAATAATTAAAATTCATAAATATAAATAAATACTATATATATTATATATATATAATATTTATATAATATAATATATATAAATATTATATATGTATAATATATATAGTTTATATTTATATAAATAAAAATAAATTAAAAACAAAAACTAAAAAAAAATGAAAACTAATGCAAGGCTCGGCTCACATAAAAAACCCCACCCAGGGGAGGGAGCCCTGCTCCCTGTGTCAGGTCGCTGCCTATGGCAGCGCCCCCACTGTGTGGGGCCCCAGCAGCGTCCTCCACAAGGGGATGGCCATGGCTGCCAGCCCTCTCCCAAAACAAAAGAATTTCAATACCCAACAAAAAGAATTTTTTTGTTTAAAAAAATATAAAAAAAAAAGTTAACTCGCCCCTGTTCTGGGCGAAAATCCAGAATGAAAAAAAGAACACAGGGCCATATTTTTACCAGAAAATAAAAATTTAAACAACTTTTTATATTTATATAGATATACTATGTGTATATATGTAGATTCAAACAAGATATACATACTTCCAGATCACAGGTAGATTGAAGAAAATCAAAAACAGATAATTGATAAAACAGGGGTTTGTTTTCTTTTGTTCTTTTCTGTGAGAATAGTTGGAATTTCTTATCAAAACTTCTAAATCTTCACCAGATTCTTATAGAGTTTATTTCAAGTTTTAAACACAAATTTAAGATGGGTTTTACCCAAAAGCTTGAATCTTTCAAGAACATGAACAAAATGAAATTTTCTTTCCAAGTAAAATAAAATAATTTTAAGCACAAGCAAGGAACCTGATTTTTCTCCAAGAACTTGAAAGCTTTCAATGAAGATTTTGTCCTTGAGTTCAATTCAGCTTCTCCAATTTCAATCCTTTCTTTCCCAATTTTCTTCAAAAAATTTCAATCCAAGTTTTTGCTTCCCAAATTTTCCAAAATTCCATGCATAAAAAATAAAAATCACCCTTCCTTATGCAATCCTCTCCAAATTTGTCAAAAGCCCTAAAATGGACTCACCCACCAAAATTTATTGCTAATTTAGATATTTTATTTTGCAAATTTAAAATTTCAATTCAATTTCCAAAATGCATTTTGCAAAAATATCCTTTTAAATAGAATTCATTTTCAACCCAAAAGTCAATTAAATTTCTTCTTAACCAAAATGAATTCAAAATTTCATAAAGGAATTCTTTTTAACTTCATTTCTATTTTTTTTTTCATTTAAATCAAAATATCACATTAAGCCAACCAACTAATTGATTTAATTTATCCCTAATGATTTAATTAATTAATAAAATAAATCTAATTCAAAATTAGATTATTTTATTAATTAAATTAAATTGATTAATTACATACAACTTTTCTAACATTACATTTAGACAAAACAATCATCATTTATAAATTTCAAAAGCCATTAAATCACTTTTAACTTGCAATTTTAAATACAAGGCCAAGGAGGAAACTAACAACATAAAACACTGTACCCGACTAAAACCAACGACACATTATGGCTAGGGTGATGGTTTGACACAAAAATCCTAGTTACTATCTCCCAATCGATACCGTTGGTCGATGGACACGCTCAAACCTGTGACACCAGGTGGAGTCGATGTCCCATACCTGCATCCTGCACACAATATGAGTGTCGAAACATGCATATAATATATTAAAACACACCGTGAAGAGGAAATCGCGGAATCCCAGGGCACTCGCATGCGAGTGAGGTGATCCCGTCCCCTTCACCCATACAATATCCCTAACTGACGCATCTAATCATCCATGATATAATCAAAACATAAAGCATCAGTAATTCATATACATGCTAATGTAATCCATACCATGAAATAATAATAACACCTGAATAAAGTACCATCACATCAAACATAATGTTTACATCGCTTAACAGATAGCGGTTAAAATAACTAAGTTCCATAGTCACAATGCAACAGAAATAAAACATATCATAAGAGAACACTGTTCGATCAAAGAGCAAAATGGAGGGGTGTTACACTAGTGTTGAATATTTTTATGCTTTCCCTTATTCATTTTGTAAATATTTTTCGACATCTTAAATGTCTTTTCAAAAAATGTAATTACATGTAAAATTTGAGATGTTTTCCCAAAAAGATGGATAATATTTTTGACTAAGTAAAAGTTAGGTGGGATTTTCTTAATTTAGCTCACCTAACTTTCCTAATTTTTCTCATCTAATTTCCTAGATTTTCTCTTCCCTCTCTTTTATAAATAAGAGGGAATTCTATTGTAATCATCATCTTTTATCTTTTGCAATGAAGTGCTGCCCATTTTGAGAAGAAAATACATGAAAATTTGTGTTCATCTTTGTTTATCTATTTTGATCAATAAAGAAGAAAGTTGCATACTAGAATTTGTGTTGGATCAATTGTATTTTGGATTTGATTGAGATTGGCAGCAATTAGTGTGTGAGATCTAAGGTCTTTGAATAAATCTGTGTAGACTTTGTGTTGCACTCTTTATTCAAACTTGTGTTTATATTTGGATGATTATTGGTGGATTATCTACAAGACTTTGTGCTTGTAATTTTGCATGCTATTCGTTGAATTTTTGTATCTAAGAAGACTTTGTGTTTCTAATACGACAATCATTACATCTCTTAAGGATCCATCAATGAAAAGCTACAGAATGACTTTGTGCCTTCGTGAGCTTGTCTTTCTTATTTTATTGTTTATTATTATCATGCTGGTATCTCTAAGCTTTGCTTTGACAAGATAGAGATATTGGAATTACAATTTTTTTTTTAGTTTAAAGTTGTATCGAATCAGAACTATCAACTGTGAAGCATTGTAAAACATATTCTCTGAAAAAAGAGAGAATTATGAATGTGACACACCCCCATCTCATAATTGTAGTGTACACATTTGTGAATATTTCATTAGTTTTACTTAGCTTCTGTAAGCAATAAGAAGGGAACCTCCCTTTCCTGAGAGGAGAGATTATATCTCACACAGTTGTGGTTGAAATCAGGTTGTGTAATATGTTAAAAAGGGATTACATAATTTTCACCCAATAGTATTTTGGTGACTCCGCTGGGGAATGACACATGCAATTAAGCATCATGCTTCTGATTGAAATGAATAAGTTTTCTAGTTTCTTATTGTGATCTTGTATATTGTTATTTTTAGTCTTTATCTTGTTTAGATCTACATTCTAGTGGAAAGAAGGTATACACGAGGAATTAAGGCTCAAGGAGTAGCTGATCCACTTTTGGAAGACTTGTTGCAAAATAATTCTCCACCTACTCCTTCATGAGTAAGGTCACTATTGAAGCGCACAACAAGTTATCCTCCACAAAGGCTAAGATCTCCTCTTTCAAGTGAATCCTCTATTTTAGATAGAGGTCTAGTGCAAGTACCTATCATGCAACCTATCATGGCCACACCACCTTCAGGACTATGGGGAAATGCTTTCGGTTCCCTCCATTTAGCCACATCTCTACATGAACTTCCATGTGTTTCGAGAAAGCATCTTCTGAAGTTTCTAGGTGACGGAAAACAATATCCCAATGAACACATTTCTGCCTTCTACATCATTTGTGGTGTTCTTGGAATAGAGCATGAAGACGTTTCTATAATATTTTTCATCAAATATGTCCAAGAGGTTGTTTCTGAATGGTTCTATACTCTTCCAAATGCTTCAGTCACCAACTGGTCCACTCTTCGCACCAAGTTTGAAGAAAGATTCAAACCTGTTGAAGATACACATGCCTTGTTGGTGCAACTCACAACCATGCTGAAAGAGGCCAATGAACCCATGCGTGAGTTTGTGGCTAAGTTCAACAAGCTGGTGACATAAATCCCCAATGATGCAAGACCAACAAATCATAATTTGAAGTGCTTTTTCATCAGTACACAACTCCCCAAAGTAAGTTTCTTCTTGCGTAGGAAAAATCCTGCCAATGTTGAAGCAACTCAACAATTAGCTACCAGTCTTGAAGATGATATGATCCTTGCTAGAGAAATAAGGATGAGTACTAACAACAAAAAGAAGATGCAAGTATCAGGATCTTCAGCTTCTAATGCTAATGCTCCAAGTGCTAATTATAATTTTGTTGATCCCATTGTTTAAAGGCTGGAAAAATAAATCTTGCCTTTAAAAAAGAAAGTTTCCAGAAAACAACACCTACAAGGATGTCCCCAGAAGAAATTTCCCTAACTATACTCGAAACATAAATTGGAATTGTCTTCCAACACCCCAAGGAAGACTCTCATTTGAAGCTCCACATACCAATATTGCTACGGGATACTATGAGGCTGAACAAGATGAATATGCACAACTAGATTATCCCATGGAAGAAATTTTTGATCTCATTCAAGATGAAGAAATGGAATTAGCTGGCGATTCCAACATTGGCTACTTGCAAATGGAAAATGAAACTGATGAGGAGGACCTAGTGATAGACATGTACACTATTTTTACCTAGCAACAAAAAAATTAACTTGATCAATCTCAAGCTATTGCTCCAGCAAAAAATGAAAAGCCATCAGTTCCTATTTCCAAAAGAGGGTCTCCTCTCCCTTGGCAACCAAAAAATGCTGCGAAAAAACAAGTTCTCTCCATCCTCCTCCGTCAGTTCCTACCAATCTCCCAGTTCTGAAGACCATTGTGCCTTTTGTTAAACCTATCAGTGAAGTTACCACATCCACTTTACAAAATTCATTTCAAGATTTTGAAATTATTGATCATGCCAAGAAAACCAAGATCAAAATGTCTGAAGCTGAATACCTCAAGGCCAATCCTGACCAATTTGATAGGCTTGTCAAGTTCATGAAGGTTAAAGGAATTAACCCAAATTAGGATTCATCTCATGATATTCCTATTGCTCCAGAGCCCAAAAAAACACAAAATAACCTTGTTTCTACCCCTCCAGTTGCATCTGGGCGTATTGATCCATTCTTTATTTCTTTACTTGTCAATGGCTTCAAATTAAGTAACTATGTTATAGATTCTGGCACATCAAATGATGCGATGCCAGCCAAGGTAGCTACTGCCTTAGGTTTGAATCTAACCAAAACCTTTATCCGTTGTTTCTCCATGGAGAACAAACAAGTACCTTTGATTGGTCAGATCAAAGATGCACAGTATGCATTCGCTGTGTATCCAAAAAAGAAAATAAAGATGACGATTCTAGTAGTTGATGTGCTAGCATCTTACGAAATCCTCCTTGGATGCAATTTCTATAAATATGTTGGAGGTGAATTGAAAATGGACATGTCTAAAGCTAGGATATCTATGAAAGGCATTATGTAGAAATTGATTCCTAAAAGGGAATCCAAATTTTTAGTAACTCAATCCGACGATCCAAGAGCTCAAATTTTGTTTGATTCTTCAGGTGTTGGAACATATTATATACAAAAATAAGAGGTTGGTGAATCTTCAACAAGACATGAGTTGGAAAGTGATGATTCTTCCTCAACAAAAAATGAGTCATCATCAGGAAATTTTTCTATCTCAGATCATGAAGCTTCATCAGATGATGAAGCTACAGATTTTAATACTGTTAGTCTTGGTGACCCAAATAGTGTTTGGTTACTCGAGTTTGATGGAAGTTTCTCTTCCACTGGTTTTTGAGTGTGAATGTTTTTCATTTCCCCTACAGGAATTTTTTCCCCTTTTTATTTCAAATTACAATTTGACAACACTAATAACATTGTTGAATATGAAGCTTTGTTATTAGAAATGCAAGTTACACGACATAAAGGTATCAAAAATATTCATGCACAAGGTGATACTAAGTTGATAGTGTGTTAGGTGAGGAATTTGTATCAGACAAAAAATGATAGGCTTAGGCATTATCGTAATCTTGTTTGGGATTGCATTGAAGAATTTGAGGCTTTTGATATATCTGTAGTTTGAAGTAATGAAAAAGCCGATTCCTTAGAATTTTTATCCATGCTCTTGATACCGCATAAATAATTTCAAGGTTCCACCTATACCATCAAGTTGGTTTTCTACCTGAGTGTTCCTGATAATTCAGATAATTGGCAGATTTTCAATGACGATCATCAAATTGTTTCCTTTTTGGAGAAGGCAGAAAATTTTGATGAATTGTACTTTGAAGGAAGTGATTCTCCACATCAAGAATCTATATCTAATATGGATCTAGTTACAGGTGAAGAATTATTGCAGCTCAAAGGGAATAAAATTCCCAAGGGGTTGGTATCTCTAGAGAAACTTTTTGATAAGCATGATCGCTACGTCAAGAAGAAACTCTTACTCTGATTCGTCTAATGAGGTTGAGCAGTTCAACTTGGGAATTGAAGTAGATCCTAAGATGGTAAACATTGGTAAGTGTTGCATGGTCGAAGAGAGGAAGCAGTTCACTAAGTTGTTACAAGAATATATGGATGTCTTAGCATATTCATATGAAGATCTAAAATCCTTCTAGCCAAAGGAGGTGCAACATGACATTCCCCTTAAGGTTGGAGCATTTCCTTATAAAAAAGAGAAAAGGAAATACAACCCAAATATTTCAGGAAGAGTCCTTGCAGAAGTTCAAAAAATGTTGAACACCCAAGTAATATTCCCGATCCATCATTCAACATGGATAGCAAATATTGTTCTCGTTCATAAGAAAAATGGTGAGATTCATATTTGTGTGGATTTTAGAAATCTGAACTAGCTGTCACTCAAGGATAATTATCCTCTTCCAATGATGGACCAAGTTCTTCAAAATGTGACCGGATCTAAAATGCTCTCCATTCTAGATGATTTTTTTTGGTTATAACCAGATTGAAGTGAACTCAAGTGATCAACACAAGACGACTTTCACAACGCCATGGGATACCGTTGCATATCGTAGAATTCCTATTGGCGTGATCAATGCTGGTGCTATGTTTCAACGAGCTATGGACTTGAATTTTCATGACATGATGGGTAAGTTAATTGTGGTGTATCTTGATGATATTATGGTTTTTTCTAAAAAAGTGTCATGAACACTTTTACAATCTAAGGAAAATCTTGGAGAGATGCCGACAACATGGTATTTCCTTGAACCCCAAAAAATCAATTTTTGGGGTTACAGAAGGTAAAATTCTTGGTCACATGGTTTCTATAGAAGGAATCAAGATTGAATTAGAAAGAGTTAAAAGTATGAAATCATTTACTCTTCCATCAAGCAAGAAGGCTGTCCATTCCTTCTTTGGCAAAAAAAACTTTCTATGAAGATTCCTTCTAGACTTTGTAGAAAAGACTCGTCATATTGTTAATATGATGAAAGGTAATACCACTTTTCATTGGAAAATAGAAGGAAAATCCACATTCAATGATATCAAGGAGTCCATTGCTCATGTTCCAGTGTTAGTTTTCCTAAACTGCACCAAAAAATTCATCATGTATAGTTATGCTTCCGAGCATACACTTTCGACAATTGTGGTGCAAGAAAATAGTGAGGGTTTTGAATCTTTGATTGCATTGATGAGTTTCCCTCTAAATAATTATGAACTAAAATATTCCTAGAGGGAAAAACATGCTTTCACTATGGTCAAAGCTATTAAATATTTCTAGTTCTACATTCTTAATAGCCATGTGAAAGTCCTGGTTATAGATTCAACTGTTAAGTTCATCTTAATGCAATAGGAGTTTGGAACAAAAAGAGGTAATTGGATTGCCAAGATTCAAGAATATGACATGGAAATCAAGCCTACCAAGTTGATACATGGATGAGGATTGTGTCAACTCATCGTTGAAAATAATCCTGATGAAGAAGTTTCAAAGACTAAGGAGTCAAATCCAAGTGAACTTCCAATGGTGTTGTTCGTTAGTACAAATAATGAGTGGTATTCCAAAATTTCCCATTTTCTTACTTATGGGGAATGTCCTGATCATTTGAAACCAAAGGAGAAAAGGACCATGAAACTAAAGTCAACAAACTTTTTCTTATGGGACAATGGTTTGTACAAATGTGCATTGGATGAAACTTTCTTGTAATGTGTTGATCAAGAACAACAAGAAAGATTGATAAAGTCATATCATGAATTAGCATGTGGAGGGAAATTTTCAGTGCTGGTCATCACTCACAAGATCGTGAGAGTGAAGTACTACTAGCCCACACTCTTCCAGGATGCATACTCTTGGGTGCATAAATGCGAACTATCTATTGGCCTCCTACAATGATCTAACAACTAAGCCCATAAAGTTATGATTGAGAGATTGGAAATATAATCTGAATAGCTGCCTTAATCACTAAGAAGGTGAATTTAACTTGTCAACCCAGGGACGTGGACTTGAAATGGGTTAGCACAATATGTACACTAGGAATTCTAAAGTAGCCACATTCATTCTATAGCTAAGAAAGACATAATACTGAAAGTAAATTACTTGGAAATGAATAAAATAATTGCTGAACATCAACCAACAACTATACTAAGTTGAAGTGCATGGAAGAAATGAAAATATGGGAAAAAAACATGAAACTACTTTGTCCACTTTGGTTGCAGGAATAGTCACAAAATGGAATTCTAGTGGTTGTAGGAACAGACAGTGCTAGATTTCAACTAATTACTGAACAAAAAGTAATATCTAGACTAAAGGATGGAATGCTCACCAAGTGGGCCCCCTTGGATGAGTATCCCTTAAGAAAAATGTAAAATAAGATGCAAAAACTTATAAATTCATTTTATTCATTGGAAAACATGAGTACAAATGAGCAACATAACTGTCTTACTGAAAAAAACTAATAATATGAGTACATCATCAGATCAATCAACCTTCAGAGAAGAAGCATATGAGTCTTATTTATAGGAAGAAAAGATAATAATTCACTACCTAGCAAGGCGGTCGACTCCAATAGATTAGGAGGATGCCACTTTAAGAAAAGCATGAAAATTTGAGAGGAGGTTATGCATGCATTGAATCTGGTCAAGCATATTTTCCTTAATGTAGATCTAGCACAACAGTAACTCCTATATTCACTCAACAAACAATTAAGACCAATTACAAGGTGGTTATAAATCTTCGATTCAAACTAGGAATTTCCCTCTTGCTGAGATTCTTCCCTCCATTTGACCTTTGAATGATCACCTTGTTAACTTTGATGGTGAGTGACCAACTGGTAGAATCTTCCTCAATTTTGTAGGCTGCTAATTATATCTGCATAACAATATTACTATGCACAACAATTGCATATCTGTAACTATCTTAAAGTAGCATTCATTAATCCAGATGTAAAATTAACATGGATAGTTCATATAGCATGTCAATATCATTTAAAGACTAAAAAAATAGCTTATGCCCAATGTCTATTGTTTTGAGGAAATATCATAAAAAGGTCAATATCCAGGTATCAAAGTCTATGACAACTACAACAAATAGATAATAAACTCTATCAAAATTGAGTCATAAAATGGACTCATCACTCCCCCCAACCTAAGGCTTTGCTGGTCCTCTAGCAGAGGAAGGGTTGTTCTTTTGCTTGGTTAATTCCCTAAAATTTGCAACTACCAGCTGGCCTATATCAGTTCTTGCAGTTCGTGAATTAGGATCCTGTTGTGCAGTTTTTCGCACACACGCCCCACTGAAAGTAGGGACCCTCTTTCGCTTTGTTTTTTGGTTTTTTGGCCCTTTCTTTTGAGGTTTTGGTCTTACTTGGGCATGGTGCTTGAATATTTATTTTATTGCCTAAGTGTTTTCCCAGGTTGTTCATTGAAAAGCTTGAGTTCTGATTGAGTTTCAGGCTTTTGCCCCGATTCGGGATTTTCCGCCCTGGTCGGATTTTCCCGGATCTTGCTTGAACTACCGGCTGGATCTTGTTGTTCGGGAATTTTGGGTCTTTGTGAATTTCCACGTGGGCTGGACTTTCTCAGATTCCGCCCTGTCATCAGCTTCGCGGGCTTCATGACTATCTTGTCGAGTGCATTAATGGCTTTGTACGCGCTTTGAAGGCTAGATCCTACTTGATTTATGAGATCTTTTGCGCCATTATGTTCACTATTTTCCATCATTTGAGCTAGTATGTGCTTTCTCTGTGATTAATTGACTTCATTTTGAACCATTGGGGGCTTGCTTCATTTGATTTGGTGGTGGTTTCTGGTGCATCCTCACCTGTGTTCGTTGGGGACATCTTTGAGCTTCGCGTTTGTTGCTGCTGCGACCAATTTACACTTCATAATGGTATGTGCCTAAGTGCATTTCTTTGATTTGATTTATGAATGGCATGATTGGGGCTTGTTGGCTTTGGTTTCCTATGCATTTCATGCTTGGGTTATTCAGTGTTGTGTCCTTGTTGTCTCCCAGGCGAGTTTTGAATTCACATGTTCATCTACATTCTGATGGGTCTTGCCTAAGAGTAATCCGTAAACCCTAGCAGTGACTAAACTATTGAAATAACTAATTTCTGGCCAGTGTGCTATTGGCAGGTGAATAGGTTTAAACCTAGGGCAATGCCGTGTTTGAAGATTTCAGCTTAAGATTGACCAAGAATACCAGGGAATTTATAAGGAGCCCATTCCTAGCTTGCCCCGGTTTAGTCTCGTTGAAATCCGTAGTTAATTTAGTGTCTAGGTGAAATCATGTCTTGGTGTCACAGTCCAGGACTCTCCATCCTTTCTGAGCTTTCTTCGCTATGACATTTGTCCTTCGGCGAGACCATATATCAATCACCTAGGGATTTACCAAAACAGTCTTCATTTGCTCTGTCGGGTCGCCATGGTATTTTCGTTCTTACACCGACAGGATCTTGAATGCCCATCAGTCGGCGGGACCTTTACCTTCGCCAAGACCTCACCCCATGGGGAGATCTCTCATCGACCTACTTGTTCATGTTTTCCTTCGGAAAGACACACCCTAGCTTGCCAAGATGTCATGACAAGGTTTGGCAGCTCTACCGATATTCACTTTTTGCCAGGACATTTGTCCTTCGGCGAGACCTCCCGCCGGGCGTGTTCACTTTCCCCATGCTGTATGCTTTCCAAGTCACCGTAACCCTTTGAGTTCAGGGAAACCTCATGCCGATCACCCTACGTTTTGTCGAAGTCTTCCTGTCGGCAAGATAAACTAATTCACTGAGATGTCATAGCAACTCCCAAAGGCCTTGTCGATTCCTATTCTGTCGTTGTAACTTTCACCTTCGGCAAGACCTTTTACCAAGTACCACAACCTTTGTCGAAGTCTGTCTGTCAGCATAGCTTTTCCATTTCGCTGGGACCTCCCACCTAAATCTTGAAGTCATACCGAGGTGTTTGCTTGGGCTCACCGGTCAGTGAGACATGTAATCTTCGCAGAGACCTTACCTCGATCACCCCTGGCTCATCCCGATTTGAATGTTATGTCCCCTTTCGCTAGGACCTCACACCAAAGCTGCTGTGTCTTGGTGAGACCCACTTTTTTGATGATCTTTCGGTGTAACATCTGCCTTTCGCTGAGACTTCTCCGCGAGACTCCAAACCTTTGCCGAAGCTTTCGCTTCAGAGTCTCCTTTGGTTCGGAAATTTTCCCTGCCCGCGAATTTCCGTCAAGACCGGATTTCTCCAAAATTTGGTGTTCCCTTGTTTTCCCGAAAATCCTTCTAGCTTGATTTCCACAGAAATCCGTCCCTCACGAATTTTCCCGAAACTTAATGAAATGCAAAAGAATATTGAATAACGTGACCTGTTGATGATTTTTAGTGCATTCGTTGGTTTATTCATGCTGTATTTGGATCTCTCACGTGGTCTACTAATGAAAAGTGATCGAATTTAAGGATTAAGTAGGTGTTTCTTGGTTACTCCATTGGAATTCGAGTGGATTGGAATTTTTTGAAATTCCTCTCTGGCCCAAATTCCACGGGTGGCCTTGAAACCCAAAATTTGTTGTAGACATTTTATAGGAATTTTAATAACACCTTGTTTATTTGGGATGCATTCTAACGGTGTTTTGATGGATTGAACTTTCTTTTCTGGGATTCTTACTATGTTTTCATGTTGAATGCAGGCCGAGATCCAAGGTTAAGCTTATCGATCGAATCAAGCTAGACATTGAGCGTAGATCACCTCATCCGAAAGGTTCACCTGCGTTGGCCTCTGGAACTGAAGGGTTCAAAACAAGTTGGTGGTGGGATTCTTCTTCCAGCGAATCGAGCCATGGGAATGGTTTGACGTTGTAATCGAGAAAGGTGAGGAAGGTTTACAAACAGAGAAACACATTGATGACACCCTAGGCGTCTATGAGGCTCCATTGCTTTTTCGAAATTATGACAGGACAAAGGAAAATCGCGCCCAGGTATTTGAATTTTGAGCAGTTGAAAGAGTGGTGGCGTGATGTCTATGCACCACTTGATGATGGGTCTAGCTCCGAGCACCAACTAGATGATGCGACTACCTACCTTGCAGTTATTGATAAGCATGTGGCACACAAAGCAGACTGGGATAGGTCGGTCAAACACTTAAGGGAGGAGATTGCGTCCATTGAGAGGTGACTTAGGGTTTTTCCAGTACCACCTATGGCCAACTTGGATGCGGCGTTCTTCAGGCTACACGATGAGTTAGATCGGCACAAGGACGACGGGGAAGGGGGCTGATGATGGGCGGCGACACAATTTGTGCTTTGCCATTATCTTCCTGCGCGACGATCGGGCTACATCACGGATCCAGGGCTGACCTCGACGGGATGCGCATTTATTGCCTATTTGACCCATTTCGATGACCTTCTTGGCCAGGTGGTTGCGTAGAGTTATTGCTGCAAAACCCTTGCTTGGCTGACTATTTTTCTGGGTTTCTATATATTGGGAATTTGGCCTCTTTGTAAAGGGTTAGATAATTTTTAGTCGAAGCTAGAGGAAAACTAGTTAGAAGTTAGCCAGTTAGAGGTAGAGTAAATTAGCGAATAGTTGCTCTCAAGCAAATATTGTAACAGAAAACCAAAGTTGTTGCTACAGGGGACAATCTGAATATAAGTAATGTCATTGTGATTTGGTGCCATTCTGGTATTCTCTTGTCTTGCACCATGGTTCTTGTTTTCCATATGTAAAATTTCTTTGAGCTGGTAAATATCTAGATTGATTCGATCTGATAATGTTTGTGATCCAATACTTAAATGTTGCAGCAATCCTTCAGTCCATACTTTTCTCAACCAATTGACTGTTAGTTGCTTTGCAAAGTTAGCCTGGACTTGATATTCCTTGTGCTTAGTTCAATCATGAATGCCGCTCATTTCAACTGCAATAGGGTTATTTGAATGCATGTTCATGGTTTGAAAATCTTAAGAGCCTTAGAAGATTGCACTGTTTTTTGTAAGGTAGCAGATTTATTTGGGTCAAGCAAAAATCAGTTATGAAAGGATTGGTCTGTTTTGAGTATTGATTACCCTCATTGTTAATCTTAGGAGTAATTTAGATTTAGAAATCTCTTTGAAACCCTCACTCTTTTGCCATTTCTTTGATCATTGGATTAAATCTTGGATGGAAGGCTCACCAGTTTGTTAAATCTGATAAAATTGATTCAACATTTGCTTGTAGTAAGGTCCCATTATGATTACTAGCAATTTCACATTTATCACTGAGTTGTTTATGCATTGTCAAGACCTGACATGAATACCTTGGGGTTATCTCTTGAGGCTTGCTAATAGAGATTTACCTTTTAAGAGAGATAGGATATTGCATCTTGTCTATGTTGTTGTTGTTGTGTAGAAACAACGATCAATAGATCCCAATAGAGCCCTCGCTATCTGTCCAATCTGCTCCATCTCTATCTTTCTGCAGATATACCATACTGGTAATACCTGAAATTTGGTACATGCCATAATAGGATAGGTGGCTGAAAAGTTAGTGGGAGCCAAAATTATCCTTTTGTCCTTCCAATCTATATATATCTATCCACTCTTTTACATGCTGCAACATAGTTCTATAGAGAGTGAGGCTCAACTTGTTTTAACTCACCAGTCAAAATATTCCACCTCTATGCCAAATATCCCTGTACAAACTCTCCTATGGTTTTTGCTACCTCCTCATTTTCTCTATAAAATACTTCTCTCAGGTAGGATTCTATTGCCATAGCTTGATCTGTAAAGAATTCTATGCCAAACATTAAAAATTTTCCCTGGATTTTGAGATTCAGTCGTGATGGATATGGGAGTGTTAGATTCTATTTACCTATATGCCCTAAATTGTTGTCCCCAACTAATCTCATTCTGTATCCAAGACATAAATTCCCTTAATTGGAAATCCCCAACATACAACAAAGGATTCCAATCATGATCTCAAGACATCATAATTATGTAAATAGAATTCACAAAATAAATTCTTCATTTCAGGAGGAGCAATCCGATAAGCATTGAAAAATTCAAGAGTCTCAATGGAAGGATTCAAACCTAAAACAATCCTTGCTAGTTTAAAAGAAATATGATTCTCCTTCAAATATAGAGCATAGAATTTTGGAGGAGTCCTCCACTCTAATATCTGAGGTACTAGGGCTGCCATATTATCCACTTTCTCCTTTAAAGCAACAATTTCTGCATTCTTATCTTCAATTTCTTCATCTCTCTTTTGAATTTACTTCTTCAACCCATGTTTCTCCTCTTTCCATTCTTTTTCCCTCCTCTGTATCTCTTTCCATAAATTCATAGCTACCATGTGCATTGAAAAATTAGAAGGCCTATGTATTCCTACCTAAAGTTTTCCTCGCGCTGATGCTTGCTCTTCATGTAGCACTGGCTATAGGGTTTCTGAAGGTTCAACCAATTCTAGCTGTAGGGCTGCTAACCGCTCTCCTAGTTCTAGTTGCAGGGCCTCTTGTTCTTTCTCTTTCTCTTGCTGTAGGAACTCTTGCTTTCGCTCTTGTTGTAGGAGCTCCTATTTTTCTTCATACTCTTGACTCTCAACTTGTTCAATGATGGCAACAAGATCTGCTAATGTTACATTTGCTGCTTCCTCAAATATGTCTCTTTCCTCAACATTATCCTACCTCATTGGGTCCTCTGTGTCCTCTTGTGATGTTTCTCTAGTCCTAGGGATTTGTTGCAGAGACACACCAAAGGTTGGACTAGATGGTCTTGATTTCCTAGGAGGGATGTCATGTTCTTCAGTTTTAGGAAGAATAGTGTCAACCTTCCATTTCTCAGAGCTTGACACTTTCTTTGCTACAATTTTCTTTTAGCTTTACCCTTCCTTATTTCTACCTCTTTCTTTTGTGCCCTAGTTCGAATCAAGATGCCAAGAGGAACATCATCATTAGAATATGAAGAGGAACTTTATTTGTCTGAATGCTCTACCTCAGAAGAGCTAATTTCTATGGTTTGTTCAGCTGCAGGAGGGTTTGCACTAGGGCCCGTGTCAGAAGTTGAGGTTCTAGGAGTGGCTTCAACAAAACTCACTCTTCCCCTAGCCCTACGAGGTTGAGGAAAAACCCTAGGTCACAAATTCTTAGGTCTAATTTGATCAACATTTAAGAATTCTTCCCAAGTCATATCAGACACATCATGCAGAGATTTCTCAACTAACAATTTAATCAGAAAATGGTGGGAAATAGAATTATCCCTACCTTTTTGGGTCTCAACAGTTTGAAGTGCACACAATGTAGATTCAACTAAAGAACTTTGTGGGTAATGTACTTTACAACATGAAAAACTACTTGCATCCATGGATCAGGCAAAGAGGTTCTCTTGGCTCCTTGCTTGTCCACACTCAATGGAGGGTCACCAGGTTCTGTAAATTCATCCCTAGTTGACTTGGAATCTCTAGAAGTAGGGTAATTTTTACCATCAACAGGAAACCCTGTAACTTTTACAATCCTTTCTTTAGTAGCCATTAATTCTAACCCTTTTCTCATGGCCTTTCCTTTAGAAAGTGTCGAGGAAAATTCCAGTGTAACATCTTCATTAAAACCATTTAGCTTTAAGAAATAATCTAACCACCCAAAATTTATGAACTTGGTCTGGCTAGGTGCATCCTGCAGTAATGCGTCATGAACCGTGGGTTCATTTTGAATTAACCCACCTCCCATTCTTTAGCTATCTGCAAATAAACAATCACTCTGCAAGGTTTCCCTTCCTATAATCTTCATTTGAAAGCTACACTTCTCCTTCCTTCAATGCTGCTAAATTCCCAACACCAATGTCGTCTGAATTTTGCTTTTTGGCAACTTAGGATTATGACAAGAGCAATAAAGGTAGTAAAGGAGTAATAAATGAAGGCTATGATAGAGAAAAATGGTGGTGGTTGATATCACCTCACACATGTGAGCTATCATCTCGCTTAGAATTCAAATTGGCTCAATTTAAACTTTGCTAATGTGAACCAACATGGATTGACACATGGACATGGTATTCACACTTCCTCCCAACCTAAATTTGAGTATGTGTCCTCACATGCGCAGAATTAATGAAAATTTGATAGGGGTAGGGAATAATTGTATGCTATGGAGAATGTCTATATTAATTTACATAAATTAAATGAATGTACTTAATAGACAATTAAGATATAACAAATTGATGCACACATACCTAAATTTGTGGAAGATTTTTTGCAAAGATTATGGATAAAGTACCAGTAATCTTTTAAAAATTTAGTTGAGAAATTAATGAAAGTGGAGTGGAATGAAGTGAAATGATGATGGAATGAATTGAAGTTATGGTGGTGTGATGGAAGAGAGAAAAAGGTGGAGATGAATGGGTGGATGGGTGAATGAATGAAGAAGTGGACCCCCACAGAGGTGGAAGTCTTTGTCATGACAAGTTACATACCTTAGTTAGCCAAAAGGAGGGATACTAGGTCCATTTCCTTTGACTGCAGGAAGTTCAGGAGTTGCATGTTGAGTGAATTGTTGTAGGAATTCCTCCTTGGAAGTTGGTTTGTGATACAACTTGAGGCGATGACCATTGACTAGCAGCTTAAATATGATAGGATCAATGGAGGTGAGCTGAACAACACCATTGGGGAAAACTTTAGAAACCACATATGGTCCTAGCTATTGTGTCTACAATTTTCCTACATTATCTTGATACCTTGAGTCGTAGAGCAATTCCTAGTCTCTTGGTTGGAATGTCTTTTCCTTGAGGAATTTGTCATGCCACTTTATTCTCTAATTCTGCACTACCTTTGTGTGATGCAAGGCTTCCTTCCTCATTTCATCTAAAGCATTGAGATGCATGATTCTATCCCTTTGTGCCTCAGAGATATCCATCCCCAAGTCTATTGTAGTCCTAAGAGTCTTATGCTCAAATTCAATGGGAATCATAGTTGTCTTTTCGTATAACAACTCAAAAGGATTAAATCCTGTTGTTATTTTCCAGATTGTCCTATAGGCCCAGACAGCTTCTGGCAACCTGTTTTCCCAATCCTTCATATGAACAACCACTGTTTTGGTCAGAATGGTTTCAATTTCCCTGTTAGTCACCTCAACTTGGCCATTGGCCTGAGGGTGATAAGGAGTAGAATTCCTATGCCTTATGTTGTACTCATTGACCAGTGCTTCTCTATCGTAGAAAAATCGCCCCTTGTCATTTTCATGGCCTTTTAGGTCTTGTTTCATGGTGTTTGATCTATTTTACTCTGATTTTATGTTGTAACATGGCTTGAACATGCATATTTAGGTATTAAAATTCAAATAATGATGTCTTATGAAGGTGTTGTGAAATGTTGTAAGACATTTCTACACTCTTCTAGACTCTATTCAATACATTTCACCTAAAAATCACCTTTTCATCACTTAACAAGTCCTATTTTGAAGTGTTGTAAAGTCTTGTAACAAGATTTCACGCTTTTCTAGGCATAACCTCACTATTTATCCCTTTCTTATGTTTTATTTGGTCCCTTTATGCCATCATATGTCTTAATTAAGTGTATTTTTCAATGCAAGCCTAATAAACAACATTAAATACAACTTAATTCCCGACACCCATTTTCAGGTCCTAGGTGGGACCCATTCACCATGGGTGGCGAATGAGTCCCCCTTGGCTCCAAATTCATTTTTTTAAAAAATTCCTTTCGGGTTTCTATTCAAAAACACTTTATGTTGGCCTATGATGAGGTATGAATGGGTAACTAAGGCACAATATTGTATAAATAAGTGATTTTCACCCAATTTCAACCCCCATTCATCAAGTTCACTCATCCACCTATTCACTCAAGCATTATTCAAACACTTTGGAGCATCCATTAACATTCTCTTTCATTAAGGGTTTGGTAAGTTTATAGCAATTGCATGTTATTAGTTTATCATTCTCTTTCATTTCATTGTTTCATTAAGGGTTTCATTACCAAAAGTGGGGTTTGACCAAGGCAAACCCCTATTTGCTAACCCTCAACCATTTTTCCCCTATTGCATGTGTGTTTGTAGACTTTTGTGTGCATATTTAACAAGATTTTTGGTGTTGAAGATTGGTAAACTAGTCAACTAGGTGCCAACTCATTCATATTTCAAGCTTGGAGAAGGTTTAATGTCTATTTCCCACAAAATTGACTTCGATAACCCGACAATTAGATATTTCTAGATCTAGTGTTGTAGAGTTGTCTCCTGATTTTTTAGAATTTTGGGAGAGGACTAATTTTCCACTAGTGGCGAATGAGTCCCACATTAGGACTGAAAATTTGAATTTTTTCAGATTCCAGATCTCGATAGTCATAAACCAGTTTCTGACACTTTTTCACTAGGAGTAGGACTAATTCACCACCCTGGGCGAATGAGTCCCATTGTGAAATTTTAGTAATTCCAGTCAGTATTCACGAAATTATAGATTCATCAAAAATTTCCTAGGTGCACTTTGTTTCATCTTATTTCTTTCTATTTTGCATTATTTCATCATTTAGTTCATTGTTTGCATATCACAACGTGTTTTCAAACATAGTTCAAATCTTAGTTTTGCATTCATATTTCAGCTTTCTAAATCATTTAATTACATCACCTTTCTAAATCATTCAATTGCATTTACTTTACTTCATTTAACTTAGAAAACATCATGCATAACATAATTTGAATGAACCCTTAGCATTTTTGGGCCCTATCTCTCTCCTTTTAGGTGAAAAACCCTAGAAGAGCTAGAGAAGTCCATAGGAAACCCAAAAATTAATGGTTCATTTTGGTGAACCCGACCTTTTGAACACTTTTCATTTATGATTTCATTCAAATATTGCATCTTAGATTACATTTGCACTAACATTCAATTAGGACATTGATTCTCTTTTGCATTATAGGACTTTTCATATTGCATTAGTGAAAACTTCATTTAGATTTCATTTTTGCTTTGCATCTCATTGAAAAAACTGAAATTCCACATTCTGCATCCTTAATTGCATTCTGTAGAGCATTGAAATCACATTGAAATTTCTGAAAAACACAAAAAAAAAAAATCATATTGGGACTCATTTGCCACCCTGGGAAAATCAGTCCCTCTACACTTTTTACACAACATTTCTAGCATTTTTCTGACATTTTCTTGCATTAGAGTTTCCTATTCTTGCAATCTATTTTCATTTATAGATTCTCTATTTTTAATCATTTATTACATTTTTGTTTACTTTACATCATGGCATTTTCTTTTAATAAGTTTTGGAATTCATTAAAATCATTGGTAGACATGTCCAATTGTGTCTTTGGCTGTGACCCTAATGACCTTGAACAACCTCATGCTCCTTCAACTCCTCATGATTGTCCTCCTCGTGATGTAGAAATCATTGGAGAAGATGATGATTGCATGAACAAGTTCTAAAATGATTTCCTTGATAACCTCAAAGACAATGCAACCTTTTATCCTTCCATGAAGTCACAATATCTTCCTACTATTGCACCTCCTTATCACTTTTCATATTTACATCCCCAAATCAATGAAGGACCTAATGTTCCTCCCTCAAGTGGACCTAGTTCCTCTAAAAAAACACACTCACAACCCTTTTATGATCACAAAGTCACCAACACTCGTATCAACCTTGAAGAAACATATGGTAAAGGCTTCACTATTCTAAGTAAATAAGGTTGTGACACAAAACATGAACATGACATCCATAAACTTCTTGAACAATAGGAAATCGATGCACACACAATAGGATTAGGATATCAAGATCCTTCTCATCCTGATAGACATCCTTTTCAATCTAGGACACTTCAGGATGCTGGTACAGTGATCTTGGATGCTCGTGACTTAAACATTCTCCTTCCATGTGTGACAAGGATGTAAGGATCCCTATGGGTCCTCTTCCTCCTATTCATGAACAAGGAGAATCTAGCAAATGAAAATGACCTTACAAATTAAAGAAACTCAAGTTTCATATGCATCCTCCACCCGAATGTGAAAGGAGACTTCAACTACTTTTAAACAAAGGTCTTATACTTTTACCACCTATAAGTTTGTTATTCACTAAAGTTTCTAGCATACCATTTTTCAAATATCATTGTATTCTTGGACATTGAACATAAGAATTTCAGACATTTAAGGGCATACTGGATAAGTATCACTTCACTAATACCGATTGTTTCCCCATCATACCTTAATACAATCTAAACCCCTTTATCATGCCATAGTTGTAGAATTCCCTATTTTCACTATTACATGATCCTTTCCCATCACCCAACTCGGCTCATTCTTTCCTTTCCATTTTATGGGGGGGGAAAGAAGTTGTTATTCTTGTCCTTGTAATGCATTTTCCTTTGTCTCTTAACTATGTTATTCCCTTTCCGCTTAACCATTTAAGAGTGCAAAACCAATAACTTAGTTAATGGTTGAATTAAATTTTCATTACTTGTTCCTTTTTGGTTTTCCTTTCATGTGTGTATCGTGTTCCCTCGTATCATGCATTTGATGTTCTCTCTCTCTGTACACTTCTTCTATTCATACCTCTATTCTTCTATTTGTCATGCATTGTCTTTTTCACTTTTATTTTATGTTCTCCTTTTGGGGATGACATAAAGCGTAGATACATCCTATGTCTCTTCCATGTTGACCCAAAAGGTCCTTATATTTTTCATTTTTGTTTTGTGTTCTCCTTTTTGGGATGATGCAAAGTGTAGAGACATCCTATGTCTCTTCCATATTGACCCAGTCGGTCCTTTTTCTTTTTACTTTGTATTTTTCTTATGTTTTTCCTTTTGGGGATGACACAAGTAATCAAGACCGCAATGTCTCCTTCATGTTGGCCCAAAATATTTTTCATTTTCTCACCTTTTTTCTTGTGTTTTCCTTTTGGGGATGATGCAGGGCGTCAAGACCGCAATGTCTCTTCCATGTTGACCCAATTTTTTTTTTCTTTTTCATTCTCTTTGTGCCATTCTTCTAGGTCTATGTGCTTTGGGGAATGATGACAATTATGAGCACTTTCATAAAAACATTGCAACAATGAACATACTGACCCCAAATCCATAGATCCCTTATGTGTTTAGTGTGCTTTCTTTTCTGGGGGGAAACTCCCTTTTATTTTTCTTTCATTTTCCTTGACATGATGCAACCTAACTTCAAAACATATGACTTGGAATAGGGCTTTCCAAGTTGGCTCTCATGTCTTGTTTTCCTTTTGCATTTTCTTTCTTTCACTACTTTAAAGTAATTTATAACAGAATGATGTGTATCAATTCCTTTAAAGTGGGGGCATACATTACCATAATTCATTTTCATTCTTGGTTCCTAGTGCAGCCTTTTCATTTATGTGATGAATTCATCACTTTTTGGATGAAATTGGGTGTGATATCCTTCATAATTGTGATCTATCTTAGCATATTACATTCCTCTTGGTGGCCTAATGTGACACACTACATCCCCTAAGTTGTGAATATACTATTCTTTGATTGGTCCTCTTTTGGAGACATTAGACACAATGTTACCTAAGTGATTGAACTTGCATGAACTAAACAAGACTCCTTTGAACATCTTTCACATTTTACACTTAACATTTTACATTTTTACATTTTGCACCTTTTTTCCACC
Source organism: Sequoia sempervirens (assembly GCA_007258455.2). Taxonomy (NCBI): domain Eukaryota; kingdom Viridiplantae; phylum Streptophyta; class Pinopsida; order Cupressales; family Cupressaceae; genus Sequoia; species Sequoia sempervirens. The sequence goes on from VDFB02086081.1 coordinate 242,701,734, forward strand.
TTGCATAACACAACTTGCATGACTATGGTACCCTTCTTTTTTTTCATGAAATTTTCCTTGTGGCTCCTTGTTAAATTTTTCAGGAGGCATAACTTTAATATGGTTGAGTGGGAAGCCCACCTAGTGGCATGAATTTTCCCCATAGCCACCTTTGTGTTTGTGAGTGCATACGAACTAGCCTATGTATCTTACCTTTTGGGATTTCTCACCCTACAAACAAATAGAAGTTCCATGGCCCTAGAGTGAGTACATTTGGAACTTCTCACCTAACAGACCGTTATGTGTTCTGTCACCCCACAGTGAGTATGCATTCTCTTTTTCAAACAATCAACCTAGATCTAATACACAACTAGTTGGATTGACAATCGAAGCTTCATCTGATTCTTTTCAAAACTTGTGTGTTCCTTTATTCTTATGCTTAGTTTTCCATGGGATCTTCATCCTGGGGGCTTGATCATACCTCTTGATCATTTTCATTCCATCTTGCTAACGTAAGTGTATTTGAACCCTCCTCTTGATGTTCATGGCTACTTTAGTGTGAGTTTGAAGCAAGTTCATCCTCTCACTAAAGTGGGGGCTAAATGTGCCATAGAAAATGGCCCTTTATCATTTTCATGGCCTTTTAGGTCTTGTTTGATGGTCTTTGATCTATTTTTATTTTATTTTATATTGTAACATGGCTTGAACATGCATATTTAGGTAATAAAATTCAAATAATGACATCTTGTGAAGGTTTTGTGAAGTGTTGTAAGACATTTCTACACTCTTCTAGACTCTATTCAATACAATTCACCTAAAAATCACCTTTTCATCACTTAACAAGTCCTATTTTGAAGTGTTGCAAAGTCTTGTAACAAGATTTCATGCTTTTCTAGGCATAACCTCACTATTTATCCCTTTCTTATGTTTTATTTGGCCCCTTTATGCCCTCATGTCTTAATTAAGCGTATTTTTGAATGCAAGCCTAATAAAAAAAATTAAATACAACTTAATTTCTGACACCCATTTTTAGGTCCTAGGTGGGACCCATTCTCCATGGGTGGTGAATTAGTCCCCCTTGGCTCCAAATTCAACTTTTTTAAAAATTCCTTTCGGGTTTTTATTCAAAAACACTTGATGTCGGCCTATGATGAGGTATGAATGGGTAACTAAGGCACAATATTGTATAAATAAGTGATTTTCACCCAATTTCAATCCCCATTCATCAAGTTCACTCATCCACCTATTCACTCAAGCATTTAAGCATCTTATAACATAAACTCAAGCATTATTCAAACACTTTGGAGCATCCATTGACATTATTTCAGACTTGCATCATCAAGGGTTTGGTAAATTTATAGCAATTTCATGTTATTAGTTTATCATTCTCTTTCATTTCATTGTTTCATTAAGGGTTTGATTACCAAAAGTGGGGTTTGACCAAGGCAAATCCCTATTTGCTAACCCTCAACCATTTTTCCCCTATTGCATGTGTGTTTGTAGACTTTTGTGTGCATATTTAACAAGATTTTTGGTGCTCAAGATTGGTCAACAAGTCAACTAGGTTCTTCAAGTCAACTCATTCATATTTCAAGCTTGGAGAAGGTTTTCTGTTTGTTTCCCATAGAATTGACTTCGACAACCTGACAATTAGAGATTTCTAGATCTGGTGTTGTAGAGTTGTCTCCTGATTTTTTAGAATTTTGGGAGAGGATTGATTTGCCACCAGTGGTGAATGAGTCCCACCTTAGGACTAATTTTTTTTGTTTTGTTTTGTTTTGTTTTTTTTTTTTTCAGATTTTGGATCCCGATAGTCAGAAACTAGTTTTTGACACTTTTCACTAGGAGCAGGAATAATTTGCCACCCTGGGCGAATGAGTCCCACTGTGAAATTTTAGTAAATCTAGTCAACATTCACGAAATTCCAAATTCATCAAAAATTTCCCAGGTGCACTATGTTTCATCTTATTTCTTTCTATTCTTCTTTATTTCATCATCTAGTTCATTGTTTGCATATCACAACGTCTTTTCAAACATAGTTCAAATCTTAGTTTTGCATTCATATTTCAGCTTTCTAAATCATTTAATTGCATCGGCTTTCTAAATCATTCAATTGCATTTACTTTACTTCATTTAACTTAGAAAAAATCATGCATAACATAATTTGAATGAACCCTTAGCATTTTTGGGCCCTATCTCTCTCCTTTTAGGTGAAAAACCTAGAAGAGCTAGAGAAGTCCATAGGAAACCCAAAAATCGATGGTTCAACTTCAACAAGGGTTGAGCTGAATTGAGCCCCTTGATCAGTCACTATCCCTCTTGGAACTATATACCATGTGGAAATTTCCTTATAAATAAATTCATCAACCTTATTATCTCTTGAATGCTTCATGGCCTTAACTTCTACCCATTTGGTTACATAATCAGTGGATACTAAGATATAGGATTTACCATTGGATGGAGGATCAATGGGTCTACAAAATCCAATCCCCACTTGTCAAATGGAGTGATCACTACTTGAGGGTAAAGGGGCATCTCATCAGATTTGGTCGTCCTACCCATCCTCTGACATCTATCACACTTTCTTGTATATCTCCCAACATCCTTATGGAGTGTGGGCTAGTAATATCCTATGTTTAAAATATTCATTGTTGTACTCTTGGCTGCAATATGGCCTCCACATGGCTCATTGTGGCATGCATGAAAAATATCATATGTCTCATCTTCCCTCACACATCTCCTCATGACATTGTTTGGTACAGTGTAGAATAAACATCCAACAATCCATGAAAAAGGAAAATATTTTTCAATGAGCACCCTTCTCTCTTTTGGAGAGAAGTGAGAAGGAACTCTCTTTGTGAACAAATAGTTAGCTATCTTAGCATACCAGGGTGTTTGCACACTAATGGAGAATATATGTTCATTAGGGAAAGAGTCGTAAATGACTTGGTTATCCTCTGATGTAGTTAGCCTTGAAAGAAATTTTGCAACAACATTGGCCTTCCCTGGCTTATCCACAATGGTTATGTCAAACTCTTGCATCAGCAATAACCATCTGGATAACCTAACTAATATCAAGGGTTTATTCATGAGATACCTAATAACTACATGGTCAATGTGCACAAAGATTTGATAGCCTGTTATGTAGTACCTGAATTTGTTGAGGGCATAGATTACTGCCAACATTTATTTTTTTGTCAGTGTATAGTTGAATTCATCTCCTTGAAAGTTTTTTCTCACAAAATAAATAACATTTTTAATAGCTCCTTCTTTCTACCCCAGGACTACTCCGATGACATAGTCTTACGGATCTATATGGATGTGGAAAGGAAGTTCCCAATTGGGCCCTTTGAGTACATGAGCATGAGTTAAAGCTACCTTTAAATTAGAAAATTCCTTGTCACAGTCTTCTGTCCATTAGAATTTGACATATTTAGTGAGAAGTGTATACAATGGTGTTGCTATTTTGCTAAAATCCTTGATGAATCGCCTGTAGTAGCTTGCATGGCCCAAGAAACTCCTAACATCTTTTTTTTTTGCAGGTGTAGGTAGATTTGTGATCACCTCAATCTTTGCAGGATCTACTTGAATTCCTTTGTGAGATATGTAGTGGCCAAGGACTACACCTACTTGTATCATCATGAAGAACTTTTCACTGTTTAGAGATAGATTATGTTCTTCACATCTCTTTAAGACTCTCCTAAGACTCTCTAATGCTTCATTGAAATCAACACCATAGGTAGTAAAGTCATCCATATAAATTTCCATGCAATCATGAAAGATGTATGAAAATATGCTAATGACCGCCCTTTGAAAAGTTGCAGGTGCATTGCATAAGTCAAATGGAAGCACTGAGTAGGCATAGGTCCCCCATGGATAGGTAAAGGCGGTCTTATCCTGGTCCTTAGGTGCAATTTGGATCTAGTTATACCCACTAAATTCATCTAGAAAAGAGAAGTACTACTTTCCTGCAAGTGAATCTAGAACTTGGCTTATGAAAGGTAAGGGAAAGTGGTCCTTCTTCGTGGCTGCATTGAGTTCATTGTAATCAACAAAAAATTGCTACTTCCCTCCCTTTTTGGGAACAATCACCAATGGAGACACCCACTGGCTATCTAAAATGGGGTAAATAAATCCTGCATCTGGCAATTTCTGTAGTTCCCCTTTTACAGTTTCTCTTAGCGCAGGGTTAATTCTTCTTTGTGGCTGTCTCACTGGGGTACAATCATCTCTAATGAAAATCCCATAAGTGAAAAGCTTAGGGTCCAAGCCCTTCATATCATGATAGTCCCACACAAATGCATGTTGGGGGGTTCTCAGTAAGTTTGTCAATGACAACTTCTGTTCTTCACTCAATTTGCTATTAATATTTAGATATTTTCCTTTAGACGCTTGCACTTCTATAGTTATTTCTACCATAGCTGATTAAATAATGCTTGGTACTTTGAGTTCATGTGGCAGCAATGTATGAGACATACCTATTGCTACAGGAAGTTTTGTTGCAGGAAGAGTGGGAAAAAGTGTCTTTACTAGATCAAAAAAATGAGAGGATGATGCTTCCTCTATTTCACAATGGTTTTGAATTATGTTAGATAATACTTCACCTTCCTCTTGAAGTTGCATGAAAGAGCTTCTACCTAACATCATAAGTTGTGCCACATAATTAACTTCCTCAGCCTCTTCACCAACATGTGGCAATACAGGATTATCCATGTCATGGGATGGCTGAGTTGGAGGGTAGAGAAAAAGCTTTTTGGTGCTCTTTCCAGAGATGGTCATGTTTCTAGTCCTGCATCCAATATAGGCATCTATTGTTGCTAACCATTGCCTTCATAGGATAATGGGGTACCTGCCTAGTGTAGCTTTAGGAGAAATATCCATGAAGTCTGCTGGGTAATCCCAAGAATCTAGAGTTACCACAAGGTCCTCTACTATCCCATTAGATTTAATAGCAGAACTATCATCAAGTTGCAGGACAATAGGAGTAGGTCTCATGCTTGCAACATTTAGCTGCTGCAGGATATCCTTGGTCACTAGATTTATTGTTGCTCCCAAATCAATCAGATCATTTCTTATTTCGACCCCATTTATGACAACTCCTACCACAAGGCTCCCTAGGTAACTATATTTGGGAACAATCACTTTCCCAAGAATGATGTCAACCAACTGTCCCACCACATGAACCGTAGTGCAGTATTTCTTCTTCCTTCCTTGCTTCCTAAGGCATGCTTCCTTGATTGATTTTCCATATATAGGAACATCTTTTATGGCCTGAAATAGAGGTATCTGGACACATACATGCTTCAACTATTCTAGAATGTCAAAGGTTGGTTCCTCCTTCTCTTCCTTTTGTTTCATAGTTGCCAACCTCTAGGGAAATGGTGGTTCTTGTTCAGTCTGCTTGACTGGGGCTGGTTTAGGATTCTTAGGTACACTTGGCTGAATGGGGGCATTCAGAGGATCCTCTTCTTCCACAGTAAGCTCAGTGATAATGGGTGTGGAAGGAATTAGAAAAGTAGTTCTTGAACGCAAGTGGATGTCACTTACACTCTTAACATATGCAGGGAATTGATTTGGATCAGCAGAGTATACTAGCTACTGCTATGGTTTGTTATTTGGGCTAGGTGTGGGATGAGCTAGTACTTGAGTAGGTTTAGGTGTATTTGAACTTGAACTAGCAAGAGAAGGCATTATAGTAGGTTGTTGGGGTTGAGAATGTGGTTGCATGTAATTGGTTGTTTAGTTTTTCCATTGGTGTCCTCCCCTCCATTGAGATGTTTGCTGCCAGTTTCTTGGAGGTGGCTGCCAATTTCCTTGAAATTGCTGCCAATTCCCCTAAGTTTTCTACCACTAGGGTGGAGAGTTTTAGTGATTAGGATAGGTATTTGGAGGGTTACTCCAAGGCTATGGTGATATAATCCATAATTGGATGGATATGGGGGCTTCCATTGGTTACCAAATGAATAAGAATTGAAATATGGCCCAACAAAAGAGAGTGGATCTAGTGGAATACCTTGTCTTGGAGCCCATGGCCTCCTTTGTGCAACATAGTAGAATTGATCCTATTCAAGCTAAATTGGCTTGAACTCAGGTGGAATTTTCTTACTTTCAATATTAGCTACCATCTTGGATCTGCAGTCCTTCTTCTTTTGTCTACAATGAGGACAATATTCTGCCAACATTTCCTCTACCTCCTCTTGTTTCTTTTTGGCCTAAAGTGTATCTAGCTAAGTAGCCAAATTGTTTATGATGTCTTGCTTGAATTCTACTAGTAAGTTAGTAATCTCCATTTTGGAAACTCCATTACTAGATGAATTACCCATAGAGGATTGGTAAGATCTCCCTTTCTTTGAAGCTGGCTTAGAGTAGTTTTGACATATCTTCTTGATATCCTCCCAAGGAACTTGGGAGATATCTCCTCCTTCCATCAGGTCCAAGTAATCAGTGTAGCTATCATTAATTCCTCTTAGGAAAAAAACTTTTGTGATTCTTCATTGAGTGTATGGTGTGGATATTTTTTCAAAAAAAAAAGAAACCTTGCAATGTAATCCTCCAGGCTCTCATCTTCCTTTTGCTGCATCCTAAAAATGTCATCTCCCCTCATGTCACTGCCCCTACAATATTCCTTGTACTTCTCAAGGAATTTTTTCTTCATGTCCTCCCAAGTCTCCACAGTGTTTCTGCCTAGGCTCGTTAACCATCTTAATGCAACCTCTTTCAAGGTAGTAGGGAATAGTTTGATCCTATTGGTATTAGTGGTATAGTCATAACTCCTAAAGAGTATGTCAAACTCGAACAAGAAAGTATCAAGATCTTCTATGACAAGTCCATAGAACTTAGGAAGGACTAAAGTAGGGATATTTTTGAGGTTGTCCACTTCATTTTGATGAGCAATGGGGAAAGGAAAAGTTGGTTGGTTAGGTTTATTTCTATTTGCATCACCCATGGCTTCCTGATGTAGTTCCAAAGCAAAGGGATTTTCAAGATGATTTTGGTCTTTAGATGAAATTTTAGAACTGGTTAGATCAGGGAATGCATCAGCAAATGAGTGTGGCTCTTCTTCTTCTTCTAGTAAATTCTGATGCTCAACTAGATGGAATGGATCAGGGTTATTAGGAAAGAATCTCCCACGAGAATCTCTCCTTCTTCCTCTATGCATATGGTATCAACTCACTATCAGCCAACTCACACAAAGAATTGGAAAAAGAATGGTGGATCATTACTTTCCTAAATGAGGGGGTATACCAAGAAATTTTTTTTAGTAATAGTACAACAAGAAAAAATATCAATGACTCCAAAGAGCTCCCTAGTTTGACACCATCCCCGACAACAATGATCTAAAAACTAAACCCATAAAGCTATGTTTCATAGATTGGACATCTAATCTGAATAGCTGTCTTAATCACTATGAAGGTACATTTAACTTGTCAACCCAGGGATGTAGACTTGAAATGGGTCAGCACAGTATGTGCACTAGGAATCCCAAAGTAGCCATATTCATTCTACAACTAAGAAAGACAAAATATTGAAAGTAAATTGCTTGGAAAGTAATAACATAATTGCTGAACATCAACCAAAAACTATACTAAGTTGAAGTGCATGGTAGAAATAAAAATATGGGCAAACAAACAGGAAACTACTATGTCTGCTTTGGCTGGAAGAATAGTCATAGAATGGAATTATAGTGGCTGCAGGAATAGACAGTGCCAAATTTCAACTAATTACTGAACAAAAAGTAATATCTAAACTAAAAAATGGAATGCTCACCAAGTAAGCCCCCTTGGATGAGTATCCCTTAAGAAAAATGTAAACTCAGATGCACGAACTTATAACTTCATTTTATTCATTGACAAACATGAGTACAAATGAGCAGCATAACTGTATTACTGAAAAAAAACTAATAATGTGAGTACATCATCAGATCAATCAACCTTTAGAGAAGGAGCATCTGAGTCTTATTTATAGGAAGAAAAGATAATAACTGACTACCTATCAAGGTGGTTGAATCCAATAGATTAGGAGGACACCACTTTAGGAAAAGCATGAAAAGTGGAGAGGAGGTTATGCATTTGTGAAATCTGGTCAAGCATGTTTTCCTTAACACAGATCTAGCACAACAATAACTCCTATATTCGCTAAAAAAAAAAAAAAACCAATTACAAGGCGGTTATAAATATTTGATTCAAACTAGGAATTTCCATCTTGCTGAGAGTCTTCCCTCCATTTGACCTTTGAACGATCACCTTGTTGACTTTGATGGCGAGTGACCAACTAGTGAAATATTCCTCAATTTTGTAGGCTACTAATTATATTTGCATAACAATATTAGTACACACAACAATTGCATATCTATAACTATCTTAAAGTAGCATTCATTAATCCACATGTAAAATTAACATAGATAGTTCATATAGCATGTCAATATCATTTAAAGGTTATAAAAATAACTTATGCCCAATGCCTATGGTTTTGAGGAAATATCATAAAAGGGTCAATATCCAAGTATCAAATTATATGACAAATACAACAAATAGATAATAAACTCGATCAATATTGAGTCATAAACTGGACTCATCAATGTCAACAGTTCGTACGTAAGCCAAAGCTAGCAGATTTGCCTCTAAAACCAATTGTTATTGAAGAACCCTTCTAACAGTTGGGAATTGATTTCATTGATGCAATGAATCCATTGTCAAGTGTGGGACATGCTTATGTCCTAACTACAACTGACTAATTCACCAAGTGGGTGGAAGCAATTCCAACTAAGCATTGTACTTCTGAAGTGGTATGTCGTTTCTTAAAATAAAATATCATTTCTAGGTTCGGTGTGTTGAACAAAATTGTTGCTAACAATGTTTCTATCTTCTTGTCAAACAAGATAATTGAGTTCTATTTTTAACATAGCATAACTTTGTCACATTCTTTTGACTATTACCCACAAGGTAATGGTCAGGCCAAATCAAGCAATAAAAATTTGGTGACTATAATCCTCAAGCTTGTGGATGAGAATCAGTGTTTGTGGCACAAAGCTTTGTACGATGCTTTGTGGGTAGACAAAATAACTCTAAAGAAGGCGATTGGTATATCTCCTTTTCAACTCTTGTATGGGTTGAATGCAGAAATTCTCATAACCTTAGAACTTCCAACCCTCAAATTGGCTAAGGCCATTGAGGATGAGACTTTTGATAATTCGGTCGACAAGCGAATAATGTATCTCTCCAAATTGGAATAGAATAGAGTCCAGGTGGCTAACCGCATCGCGAAGCATCAAGAACAAGTAAATAAGCTTTTTGAAAAGAAGGTGAAGTCTCAAGATTTTCAAATTGGTGATCTTGTTCTCTTGTGGGACAAGCAAAGAGAGCCAAAGGGTATGCATGAGAAGTTTGAATCATTGTGGATAGGAACTTTTAAAGTTCATTTTCTACATGGTGAAAACAATTTCCTATTGGCATACGAGGATGGAACACCATTTTCCCTTCCTCATAGCAAGCAACATCTCAAACACTTTACATAGTAAGGTGATAGGCATTCAAATGTAAATATTTTTACTTTAGTCCTTGCATCTTTTTGTTTTTGTGTCTCTATGTTGTTGTCGCCTGACTCTATGCCCAATGGATGGATAAAGGAACTTGAATTCTAGAGTTCTTCTCCCTTCATTCATTTCAAAAAATGGTTGAAGGAAGATCCCCAACTAGAGCCAACTGTTATTATGGAATCTAGCAACACTCGATTCATGGATAACCCCCCTATGAAACTTGTTTGTTTCATAGTTTCGTGATGTTCAAGAACAAAAAATGAGGAAAATTTCAATTCACCTCGATGCACAATCCAAAATCTCAAACAATCCATTTGAGTTCTTTCCCCCATCCATCCTTCAAAGAGCTTCGAAATGAGCATCTTCATCAGCTCTCAACCTTTGGGAGTTGTAAAAATTGTCAAACATGTCAGAGCGCTGAAAATCAATGCTCTTACATGTTGTCTTAGTGATTTTTCCTCCAAGTGTCGGAGTGTTGAAAAATTAGCGCTCCTACACTTGCTTCCCTTAGTCAAAATTGAAAAAGTGGTGATTTTCACTGCTAGTTCATTTTTCTTGAGTCATGTTTCTACATGCACAAGCGGTGAAAAACACCGATTGTGCATATGTATCGCCACTTGATGCACCTTCATTAATGTGCAAGCCGAGTTGCATTAATAACTCTTTTAAAATGAATTTTTTGTAATTGTTTAGCTAATCTAATTTCATTTCCTTTCTGTTCCTTCTCCTTGCATGCTGCTCTCTATGCCAACTCGAAGCTAGTTCATGATCTCCAAGATTTCTTTTTGAGCTTTCATCGCTAGGGTTTTGCATCTTTACTAGGTATGTAATTTTGTCTCTTCATTGTGTTTCTTCCTTCCATTCATTTTAGGAATCTCTACAGGTTTCAATTCAATCTTCTCCAAATTTTTTTTCCTTGATTATGGTTTTGAATCTTCTCTTCACTTTCGAATTCATCATCCCTCTTTCCATATCATGCCCTATTTTTTGTATTTTTTGTTGGGGTTTTTTTTTCATTTTTCAAAATGACCTAGGTCTTTTTCTTCATACTTTTTCTTCGCCTTCTTGTGTTTATTTTGACCTTCAAGTGTCTCACTCACCATGCAATGAAATTTTGAGTGCATGCATTCAAAAAAAGGTAGAGCTTCATCATTTTTAAAAGAACATCACTCAAATTGTTCGAGCGGTGATTTTCACCACTCGAACACCAAGTCTACCAAGCCATTCCATGACAGAGCGGTGAAACTTGCTGCCATTTCACTTCAAATATTTTCACAATTCCACATGAAGGAGCAGTAAAAATCACCACTCTTACATGGAGTACCTTTTTTGCAAAAAATCAATAGTGGTGTTTTTATCTGCTTTGACATCCAACTCAAAAAGCAAGAGATCTTCCAAAAAGAACAATGTCAAGGTGCTGAAAATCAACGCCTTAACACTTTTTCCAAATGAAATTCTTCCAAATGTAGGGGCATTGATTTTCAGTGCCCCAACACTTTGATTGTTTAAAATGCCACATACATGTAGGAGCGCTGAAAATCAATGCCCCTACATGTAAATCAGCATCTCCAAGTGTAGGAGTGCTGATTTTCAACACTCCTACATAATTGGCAGTTTTTCCTTCTAACGCTCCAAAATTGCTTTGTTTTCACTCTAAACTCTGTTTCTTCACTCACACTCTATTTTCTATGCCAAATTTCTCATTTCAAACTTTCTCCGCATTGTTTGCTTGCTTCATGCTTCCCAATGCTATAGTTTTTCCCAACATCTATTGATTCACCATCCTTGTAGTTTCTCTCTAGATCTCATCAAGTGATCCCGAAGGTGATATATTTTGATCTTGTTGCTTCTAGATGACAATAAAGAAGCCTCCATCATCTTCTAAGAAAGAGGGAAAAATGAAATATAAATACCAAGGTGTCTTTCTACCTACCGTGGTGATCTCAAAGGTGGACGAAATAAAGGACACCGAGGTTGGTCATCAAGACCTTGAAGATTTTGTGAAAAGAATAGAACAAAAGCCCCTAGAAGACAACTTAAGAGCTATTGTCCATAGTAATCTACATCTAGTGTCCACATTCCCGAATTTTGCACACAATATGGGGTTTGTTTCTAAATTGCATCCCACTACATCAGGGATAGTAGAAGTGTAATAGATTCATGTGGATAAGTGATGATGAGACTAGACCCTGAATTCTTTAACATTATTTTTAGAGTTCCACACATGGAATAATACACAAATATTTCAATGCAATAGGCATAGGAGGTTTATTATGTAGATCCAATTAAGGCTAAAAATTTGATTAATAGCCAATGGTTGAAAACACCTAGGCCCACTATCGCAAGATGGTCAAATGGATTCCTCGAAGTGACTTCAAAGAGGATGTTAGCACCATGATTACTCTCCTAAGTAGGGTTAAAGGATTGCCCAAATCATTTAATTTTCAAGAGGGGATGCATGAATACATTCAAATCATCAGGAGAAAGAAGGATCATATTGTTTGGGGAACCCAAATTAGTGATGAAATTCATGAGCAATTGATAAATGTGCCAACCACTCTCAAGTTATACATGAATTCTTATTTAGTGTATGTTGCTGCCATGATGAGGCAATTTCTAGGATTATCTACAAGGGGGAACCAACACTCCATACCTGTGTATAAGTATTTTTACCAGTTGGAGGTGAACAAAAGTATTCATTATTTCAGGAGGATAAAAAATGCATTCTTTACACCTCTGATTTTTAGTTTTGACCCAACTCTTGAAAAGAAGAGAGTATCTGGTGAGGCCTACAAAGTGGTGAGTAAAGTTGGGTGTATATTCTTGCAATTTCCAACTTTCACTTACATGAGGGTAGGCTACTATATTAGGTGCCCTTACATGTTTCCTAGATATCCCTTAGATAAGTGGATACTAATGGAGCTATGTAGACAACTTCTCTTAGTTCACAAGTAATGAATGAGAATTCACAAACTAGATTTCAAGTTCCCATAGATGATTGGTAGATATACCATTCATAGTGTATAAAAGGAAAAGTTAGTTGTTGCAGAAATGAAGATCATGACCATAAGGACATACAAATACATATTTGACTTTGAATACTAGGATGGGAAATTGAAGAAGGGTCATAGACACAAGTATTGCTTTGAAGACATATGGGATAAATGTAGAGATGAAAAGGACATTTGTAAAATGGATTATTGCAGGCTAACCATAGAGCAGATCAAGGATCTTAGTGTTGCTGACCTACCAAAGGGTTTCAAAGATCCTAGCGACATCACAAACACTGCCTATGATGAAAATGAAATTTATAGGAGACATTTTCCTATAGTACAATGGTCTAAGAAGGAAAGTGTCTCCATTAGGGAAAGGCTTTCTCCCATATTGGCCAACACAACAGAATGGTTGCATAAACATGGTTTCTAGATGAAAGCCTTCAAAACAGAATCCAAAGGAGAAGTACCTTGAGCAGAAGCCAACCAACAACAAGAACTCCAAACAAAAGAAAAGCATAGGGATACTCCATCTTCTTCCCAAAGAGGCCCTAGAATCAAGTTCACTATTGGCAATAAGGATACATGGGAAGTTGAAGAAGAAGAGGCCACGTAATCTAAACCATCTCGGGAAAAAGGAAAAGCGCCTACTTCTGAAGAGGAAGATTCTGAAGAAGAAGGAAATGAAAGTGAGGAATCTATTGAAGAAGAAGATTCGAAGGAAAGGGACTCTCATGAGGAAGAATATTCCATAGAAGAACAAGAGTTTGAAGAAGAAGAAGGTGAAGAAGAAGGTGATAAACAAGAACTCAGGCATGATGAAGAACAAAATCTATCTCCACATGAGAATGTTGTCAAAAATATTCCCCAAATTTCACTTCCCATTACTTAAAATGTTCCTCATACACCTCCTAATCCTACCACTCCTCCACCTCCTCTTCCTACTTCACCTCCTCTTACATCTACCACACATGTAGTGGATTTTTCCACTCCCCCTGCAACATCAACCATCCTTTCCACTCCTACAGTTTCAAATCTACAAACTATTGATACCTTGTTAAGCTCTCCCTCATCCATCCCAAGTTTGTCATCTCCATCTTTTGACGTTACATATGAAGCTGAATTTAACAAATTTTTGAATGAATCTTTGCAGAATCAACTTGGTATGTAGCCTGTTGGAGCAATCATGATAGATACTACCAAGATTGTTACCATACCAATCATTTCTATAGAAGTGACTACAACGCAAGAGTTGACAGTGAGTCCAGAAGCCTATAATTCCTCTCTTCCCCCTTGGTTGGTATCTCAAGTATTAAAAAGAAAGAAAAAAATGATCTCTCCAGAAGAGCTAGATCTTGAAGAGATAGCTCCTCCAAAAGCCAATGGGAAGAAAAAGGCAAAGGTACATTCAAGGCTTCATTTTGAGAAGACTAGTCATAAGTTTGTAGAAATTGGCCTACCCTCGCAAGAGGAAGGAGATGTAAAAATGATGCAATGAAAGGAAGGTCACTGACTTAATCAACACAATTTGAGATCCTTCAACCACTTTTACAACCTTCAAAACCCTCTCTTGGGTTAACTTCTTTGTAACCAACCTACTTTCCTGGTAGGTCACCAGACCTTGTTTCTCGGCCTTATCTCTCAAACACTCTAAAAAATACACCAACCACTTATATTTTTAGGGACCCATTAAACCTACACAAAACATATCTCAAAATCCTATTAGGCCTCTTTGGAACATCATCACAAAACAGGCTTCCAATGCTATTCAACTTGACCAATTAGGTCACTTTTCCAAAGGAACACACATCAAATCTTGCTGGAAACACAAAATATCATTAGATAGACCTTAAAATACCTCCAAAACTACATATTATCCAATATTTGAGTCAATACTCACTTCCGATGACTCACTTTCATGAAACCCTCTCTTTTCTCCAAATTGACAAGGGTTTATTGAAAAACCCATCTCGAGACCTCTCACAACCTTGAAACCACTTCCAACATACCTTATTCTACCCGCACAAGCTTAATTGACCACCAAATTATGCTTCCTCCTAACTTTATGCACTTTGTCATTCTAAAACCCCACTTTTCCTTTCAAAAATGCCCTTCACTCAACTAGGGCTTCAAGCCCAGACCTGCAATTTGACCTTCCCTGCCTATGCAAACCTTCTATCACAATAAAATCCACATAATCACACTTTTCCCAACTAGTTCTACCTTGTTCTCAAGCAATTTCCTTGATTCTCAATCTCTAGCCTTGTTCTTAAGGCCTAAATTCTATGTTTCAACAGGGGCAGCGTTGAGAATCTCTTCAAATGCCTTAACCAATGCTATTTTATTATTCCTACACCCTATCCTTCTTAAATCAAGCCCATTCCATTGAGACATAGCTTGAACAATAGGTGGAATGTCCTATTTCAACATATTGCACTCAAACCCTTGTATAAGGAAGTTCAGACCAGTTTTTAGAAATCTACCTCTAAGTTGCTTGGAACTTAATATAATTCCATAAGAATGGATTCAAATCAAAGCTAAAACAATTATAAAATAGATTCAGATCATCTTAGAGTAAACTCCTACTGTATGGACCTATACACAGGATGGGAATGAAGAAAATACATAAAAATTAACAAAGAAACAGAGATATTTGATTGATATTCTCCTTCAAACTCTTCAAGAACCACTAACTTCAAGTTTCCAACATATTTATAACTCAAAAAAATCCTCAAAATGCATATAACTACCTTTCAACTACCCATGACCATTGGGATTCCCTCTAACTTTCAAATTTGCACCTTTTACAATATTTGAAATGACAACAATTTTAGAATATGACATTATTAGCATCGGGTATGTGCAGGATAATGGTGGGCCAAAAAGTGGCAATGAGGAAAAAAACACGTCTTTCATCGACCGAAAAATGCGAAAAGAACCTGTTGAATTTTTTTAGGCTCGGGTGTCACCATACCAAACACCAAACCTAGTTTTTGCAAATCGGATATCCAATTTGGATCAGATATCCGATTTGCAAAAAACATATATAAAAAATGTCTGTCGCTATTTTGAACTCATTTGGCAGTGAAGAACCCACAGGCACACAGTGCATCCATTCTTCACTTAATGGATATCCGATTTGAGCTAAATTCGATTTGGAAAGGTAATCTTTTTTATTTTTATTGGATTTGATTCAATTTTTAATTAGATTTGAATAATTTCATATGGTTTTTTGTGGTTTTTTTAAAAAATAGGGTTTTCGATTGATTTTTTGTGAAAAAATTGATAAAAAAATGAATGTTTTTGTAGATTTTTTTTTTCAATATTTTGATTGATTTTTATGAAAATTTGAATTTAGAATGGATTTTTATAAAAAAATGAATGTTTTTTTGGATTTTCAAAATAGGGTTTTTGATTGAATTTTTATGAAACAATTGAGTTCATAATGGATTTTGATAAAAAAAGAATGTTTTTAATGGATTTTGATTTAAAAATAGTGTTTCATTTATATTGTCTAATTTTAGATTAATTATTTTTTAACTTTAATCAGGCATTATGGCTGCCGAAAATGAGAATGCACAAATTCCACAGTTGAGAATGAAAATCCACCAGCTGAGAATTAAAATGCAGAAATGCCAAATGCTCCACCACCTCTGCAGCCATCAATTGAAGACTTAATTCATGAAAAATTGGAGCAATTGAGGGGAATTTGTGATGTTTATAAGAAAATCCCTCGATTATGCCATATGTCAAACACATTGATAGGAATAATTACAAATGTAGAAACCCTCTCCACCCAACATAATGCCTTTCATTTGTGGCGAGAAACCATGAGGCAATATTATGCATGTGGATTGTCTTATGATGATGTGAAAGATCTCAAATAACAAAAGCCCAAATAGCCTCTTTATTTATTAACCCCAGCACTGGTTTTCCAGTTAATGTTAACAAACCAAAACTTTCTATAAAATGGTGCACGCATAGGGGCATAGTAGATAACTTTTGGGATCGTTGGTGTATGGTTTTGATAAACCACCCAACAATATCTTGATGTACCTTTTTACTTTATTAAAAATATATCTTGAGTTTTGTTAGGGCATCATGTCAATTACTTTGACATTAAACCCATTCAGGTGTTGGTAGAGGTATGCCTCAGGATAGGCCAGGGGCAGCTAGAGTAGTCAGGCACCCACATGTTCCCCGTCCTCCCCTTCCTCCGCCACCTCCAGTACAACATCCGGATATTACAGAGGATGCAGCCACACAAACTATCTAGGCCATTCACTCTTTGAGTGGTCTTTTGGTTTCCCATGCTTCTTCAGTAGCTCAGCCACAGTCTGGTGATCTTGGCAATGGATCCAATGATGCTGCATCATCCTCCTCGGGTCCACATATTTGTGTGCCACATATTTGCAATACGTGCCAACAAATATGTTTGGGTCCTATTGTACAACCCCCTGAGCAGCCATTAGACACTTCTAATTATGACATCCAGGATGTGGAGATTATAGCAGATCACACGCTAGTGGGGAGTGGAGCACACCCTATGAGTCCTCTCCCCGCTAGAGAGAGGTGACATTGGAGTAGTTACACAGTAACATTTGTATGCGTAAATTCATAACTTGCATTTTTAAAAAAATGAATATTAATAAGAGATAGTATCAAGTACTAATGTTTATTTACATGGTCTATTTAATAGTTAATGTCCGAGGAGGAGCTCACACGGGTGACTAATAGCACCCTTAGGGCCATTTAATTTGGCCTCCCATTAATAATAATGATGTATTTTCTCTCTCACTCATTTACATTTTTTATCAGATATTTATTTGTCAATAATGAAATTATATATTACCTTATATGTTTATCTTATTCTCTGCTTGTAGGAAACACCTAGTGCGAGCAAGGTGCGACGCTCTCCAAACTATGGAGCACAATGTTAGATAAGGGAAAGGTAATTGAACTCAAATTTGATTGAATTAAGATTTATAAGATATTTTATTGATTATGCATACATTGACATAGATTCATAGTTTCATATGTACTTTTCATTTTTATGTACAAGCGGTTGTGAGCTATACATCATTGTTGATAAGTTCCATAACACCAAGGAGTATTTGAATGCCAAGGAGGAGGTGTTGAAACACCTAAAGGAGGAGGTGTTGAGACACCTAAAGGAGATACAGAAAAAGATAAACCTAAAGAGGTATGTGTTTATTTTATTTTGTGATTGGTAGATATGTTCTTATTACTGACAATTATATGCTAACTTCAATCAATTTCATGTTTTTGTTCACATATATAGATTGACATTACAAAAGTATTCAAGGTTCTTTGAGAGGGTATATTCTAGACTCCCTCGACCCTCTCGTAGCATTATTATATATTTCAGGTAATCAAGATTTCAATTTTAGAGTTCAATTATAATTCAATGTGTATTGATTTTATGTTAATTATTCAATTTTAAATTATATAGTATATCTAATCTCAATTGTGGTTTGACTTTTTCTTGTGCAGCTACCTTTAGAGCCAACAAGTGCTTCAAAGAGGCTCCATTTTTATGATCCACCAGTAGTTTAGGATGAGATAGACATTTTGGCATGTAAATTTTGAATAGATACCGAGATGGGCATATGCCAATGATTGTAAAACTTTGTTTGAGTTGGCTGCTGATGCCCTTTTGTATATGGACATACACTTGATTATCGGATAATTTGATATATATAGAAGTTGATAACTCCAAATTTAGTTTCCTCCTCATGTGCATGATTAAACTCTTTGAAGCAATGGTTAAATATCAATGTACACAGCAATAAAAGAATGGTTAAATATTATGTAGTTTATATTCATATCGCTGATTACATTGCATTGCACATCTTTCAAACTCCTCAAAGCATGATTTCACATTGCATGGGCAATAACCAGGATACTCATATATGATTAACCCTACACCATCTCGATTTCTTTCTTTGTCAACTCTTCCCATGCCTTAGTAAATTTGGTGGTCCATTTGTAACCATTAATTTTTATATAACATAAATTCAATTCCTTTTTCAAAAATTAATATGGCTAGACTCCCCATATGAATACTAATAATACATCATATGACCATTCTTCTCTCATATACTTACCGCACTTTGTGTCTTCTTAGATGAGCCAAAATTTGTTTCCCAACTACCTCCCTCGCTTCATCAATGTTCCATATTTTAATCATTCCATCCCAAGATGTTGTGACCATTTGTTGACTAGAAGATTCAATATTTGGTGTGCATGAAATGACATCATCATGCACTTTTGACCTAGAAATTTAGGAAAAGAATACTATTGTGCCAGGAGCTCCTCAGAAAAATAGATGTTTATCTAACTAGCAACACCATCTAAATATGGACTTTTTAGAAAATAAAAGCAAGACATAACTTTTAAACAAATACTTAATCACAATTCTATTTTCTACAAAGAAAATTTGTATAAACCGCTTCTCCATAATGGCTAGTATAGAAAATAATTGCATTGGTAGAACAAAACTCCAAAACATTTTTTATAAATCCTTGATTAATTGAATCTTAAGTAGAATCCCCACAATAATTATGTTGTACATAAACTGGTAGGAAAACAAAATTGCTTGGAAAGTGCATCTCTAATATTTTATGTTCCTTGTACAATAATTTAAATACATTTGAATAAGTTATATGAAAATATAGCTTCTTAAATTCTTCTTTAATTTGAAGGTTAGTTTTGATAGTGAGTAATTTATTTCATAGATGGATTTTAACTTTTGCTTGATTGTTGTGCATTGTAATTTCTTCTATAAATAAAATGAGACATGTTAATGCACATTTTCACTATAATTTCTCTATTTTCTTCCTCAACATTTCTCTCTCTTGGGCTTTGATACAACACTGTCAGGGCCTGTCCTAATCACATTTAGCCCAAATCAAAAAGAAAATTTCATGCATTGCTTCTCCTTACACTAGCAGACCCTGGATGGAGGTTTTATTTGAATAGTCAACAAACATACATCTGGTTGTCTAAATGAATGGGGGAGTTACAGCCTTCCCAATCAAGAGGTCATGACTTGTCATAACTGATTAAAGCAATTCAAGACTTATGTCATAGGATGAGAACATTTGACCATAGGCTCAATGATAAATGCAATGATCCTTAACTAAATTATTCATACAAATTTCTTAGATTTGGAATAATTCAATGAAAATCAGCCAAAACATTTAAACAAGATATTTAGATCTAAAACATTCACATACGATAAATATATCTACACATATAAGTTGGTTGGAATAGAGCATTTAATTCAAATAACTTACTTGATGATTACAATTTTTTTGCTTCAATTGTTTGCTCATAACCAAGATTACAATGATCAAATTTTTTTTTAGAAAAATATTGGGATGCTGAAATCCACTATGCTTGGCATACAGATGAAAACTTTCTGTGAAATTTCCCTTACAAATCCAAACAAGTTTCATCCTCCAAACTCTAGGAAACCAATGGGGTTTCGTCAAAAAATCTCCATAACCTAAGGGTTTTTGTTCTTAAATTCAACAAGTGAACACAAGTGTCTGACTTTGCAATTTTGGATTTGTTGAGATGATGTCCAAACATTATCCAAACTAATGAAGTTTTATTCCTTATATAGAGGTTGAAGGCCTAACATGGGTCCAAAGTTTCTTTCCATTTTCTCACATTCAAATTTGGGCTCATTAATTGCATTCTTGGTTAGTCGTGGTCATGGGTGGAGTTCATTCAAATGGTGAGGTTTTGTGAAAGTGCATGCTTGAGTGTTAGGAGATCTAGGGAAATTATTGGTTTAAGTTCAAGCAAATAATTATCCCAAGGTCCAACATCAAGGGTTCAAGCGATGGGATTCTTGGGTGTTAGGACACAAGACAATGGGGATCTAGGGGTTTGAGGATTAGGATACCCCATTGGCTCTTTTACAAACGTAAGACATCATCAAAAGGCCCAAAGATCCAAAGAGGAATGTATGGTTTGAGAAGTGGTGGTCAAGGTATTAGGGTGTTATACGAATGGAAAGGAAAAATTTCAAAGGCCCACAAGAGAAGGAAGTGGGAGGTGGAGGCACAAGGAATGAAAGAAATGAATGATAGTATTAGAGAGTCTGAAATCCCACCCAAAGTAGGAAAGTGGCCCATCTTTCAAACTCAAAGCATTATTTTGTATCATTGTTACATTGGTCTTGAGATTGGTAGCTTAATATAGTTGTTTGAAGTGATTTAGAGGTCGTTTTTAGGGTAGTTAAGGTGTTTGAAGTGATTTAGAGGTTGCTTTTAGAGAAGAGAGATGTTGAAGAGTACATCAAGTCAGTGAGAACCAAAGTGTAATGTGTTTTAGTTTCAGGTACTCCTTTGTTTCTGCTGCATGTGTGATAAATTTTAGCTCAATGATGTTGAACAATTTTAGAAAAAAAGAAAGTTTTGTCATGGTCCAAGATTCAATCCAACAAGCAAAAATCAAAGCTCACTTCTTCGAATGAAAAATGCTTGTTTGCAAAACAAATGAATAAGAATGAGAAGTTAAGGTGTTTGAAGTTATTTAGGAGGTCACTTTTAGGGTGGAAGGCTTAAAAACCCATTTTAAATGTAAGAGTTGTTGATGAACTCGAGCACCGAGGATCACCAGAAAACCAAGATAAACCTTCCACACGAGCAACAAGAGATAAAATGAAGGAATATATAGTGCAATAACAAATGATGTTATTATCACACACTAAAATGATAATATGCTTCAACTCTCCTTTGAATTGATTTAGTTAATATGAACTCATCTTGACTAGATAGGAGAGAGAGGTGAGTGTTGATTATATAGCACAATATGGGCAAATAATTCCAAGAGGGGTAATAACTCCCAAATAACCAAATTAGGTGAGAGTTATGCCTACTTGGAAAATGCCAAATAGGTGGCATAACTTACTCAAAAAGAGACAAATGAGTGGTTTTGTGAGGTGGCATATAAGGCCAAAAGAGGGTGTGAAACTCAACCACCTAAGTGTGAGTGGGAGCAAAACATGTAACCGATGGATTACGCCATGTGTCCTCACATAAACCACATCTCCTATAACCTAAGGTATGCTTAATAATGTGTAGGAAAAATATTAAAAAACCTACACTAACACCCCCCCTTAAGCATAGCTTAGGTGGGTGAGAAGATAGAAAGATGCAAATATGGGTCCCGGCTACTAGGCCATGTTAGGTACCCATGTATAAAATACTTTCTCACAAATAAAGTAAAGGAGAAAACCCAATGGGACAAAACTCCTCCCCAAAAGAGAGAAAAGAAAACAAGTTTCCCAACACAAGAAGAATCTCATGCAAGGAAGAAGTCCCCTCCAAAATAGAAAGGATAGGAAAGACCATGTAGTCTTCCCCAAAGTAGTCAACTATGCCAATGGTTGAAGCTCGAAACTGAATGTAGAACATGGTCCACGATCATTGAACAATGTTCCTCCCCTTAGGAAGAAACAAAACCAAAGGTGTATGAAGAATGTCTTCCCATTCCTGAAATGA
>VDFB02086081.1:242723879-242766459 GCA_007258455.2 Sequoia sempervirens
GAATGGATGTATGAATACATTCAAATCATCAAGGTAAAGAAGGCTCATATTGATTGGGGAACCCAAATCAGTGATGAAATTCATGAGAAATTGATAAATGTGCTAGCCACTCTCAAGTTCTACATGACTTCTTATTTGGTGTATGTTGTTGCCGTGATGAGGCAATTTCCAAGATTATCTACAAGGGGGAACCGACACTCTGTACCTATGTATAAGTATTTTTACTAGTTGGAGCTAAGGGAAAGTCTTCATCATTTCAGGAGGGGCATAAATGCCTTCTTTGCACCTCTGCTTTTCAATTTTAACCCAACTCTCGAAAATAAGAAAGTATCTGACAATGCCTACAAAGTGGTGAGTAAAGTCAGGTGTATATTCTTGCAATTTCCAACTTTCAATTACATGAGGGTAGGTTGCTATACTGGGTGTCCTTACATGTTGCCCAAATATCCCTTAGATAAGTGGATACTCATGGAGCTATGTAGAAAAATTATCTCAGTTCACAAGGAATGAATGAGAATTCACAAACCAGGTTTCAAGTTCCCATTGATTATTGGTAGATATACCATTCATAGTGTGCAAAAGGAAAATTCAGTTGCTACAAAAATGTAGATCATGACCACAAGGACATACAAATACAGATTTGACTTTGACTACCAGGATGTGAATAGGAAATTGAAGAAGGGTCATAGACACAAGTACCACTTGAAAGACATATGGGTTGAATGTAGACATGAAGTGGACATCTGCAAAGTGGATTATTGCAGGCTAACCATAGAGTAGGTCAGGGATCTTAGTGTTGCTGACCTACCAGAGGGTTTCAAAGATCTTGGCGACATCATGAACATTGCCTATGATCAAAATGAAATTTCTAGGAGACCTTTTCCTATAGTACAATGGTCTAAGAAGGAAAGTGTCTCCATTAGGGAAAGGCTTACTCCTATATTGGTGAACACAATAGAATGGTTGCACAAAAATGGTTTCCAGATGAAAGCCTTCAATATAGAGTCAAAAGGAGAAGTACCTGGAGTAGAAACCAGCCAAAAACATGAACTCTACACAAAAGACAAGCATGCAACTACTCCCTCTTCTTTTCGAAGATGCCCTAGAATAAAGTTCACTATTGGAAAGAAGGATACACAAGTAGTTTAAGAAGAAGAGGCCATGAAATTTGAACCATTTCATGCAAAATGAAAAGGTCCTGCTTCTGAAGAGGGAGATTCCAAAGAATAAGGAAATGAAAGCAAGGAATCTATTGAAGAAGAAGATTCTAAGGAAAAGGACTCCAATGAGGAAGAAGATTCCACAGAAGAACAAGAGTTTGAAGAAGAAGAAGGTGAAGTTGATAAACAAGAACTCGAGCATGATGTAGAACAAACTCTTTCTCCACATGAGAATGTTGTCAAAAATCTTCCCCAAACATTATCACCCGTTACTTCAAATGTTCCTCATACACCTCCTAATCCTACCACTCCTCCACCTCCTCTTCCTACTTCACCTCCTCCTACATCTACCATACATGCAGTGGACATTTCCACTCCCCCTACAACATCAACCATCCTTACCACTCCTATAGTTTCAAATCTACAAATTGTTGATATCTTGTCATGCTCTCCCTCATCCATCCCAAGTTTGTCATCTCCGTCTTTTGACATTACATCTAAAGATAAATTTAATATATTTATGAATGAGTCTTTGTAGAATCAACTTGGTACATAGCCTATTAGAGCAATTATGATAGATACTACCCCGATTATTACCATACCAAGCATTTCTATAGAAGTGACTGCAACACAAGAGTTGATGGTGAGTCAAGAAGCCTATACTTCCTCTCTCCCCCTTGGTTGGTATCTCAAGTATCAAAATGAAAGAAAAAAATGATCTCTCTAGAAGAGTTAGATCTTGAAGAGATAGCCCCTCCAAAATCCAAGCGGAAGAAAAAGGTGAAGGTACATTCAAGGCTTCATGTTGACAAGACTGGTCATAAATTTGTAGAAATTGGCCTACCCCCACAAGAGGAAGGAGATGTAAACATGGAAGACTACACTGTCATGAGAGTCTAGCTTAGAAAAGTGACAAATGAAAGTGCCAAGGAAGATGCACAAGTAGTCCTGGATGTATTGGTAGGAAGGCTTGACAAGATGGAACAAGCCCAAGATATGTACAAGCAGAAGGCCAAACGCTATGCAACTGTTTTGAGGAGACTTGCAAACTCTTCAGGAAATGTACAACCCATGGCTATTGTAAACCTTTAGGAACCAACACTACATAAGGCAGAGAAGTTTGTCTCCAAGGGTAAGGCATTGTATGATTTCATTGATGAAATTATAGAATGTGGTTCACAAGTCATAACTGCTACAGATGAGAAGGTCACTTAGATAGCCAAGCTCAAATTAGAGCTTGATAAAGAAGAAAGTATTCTTTCCCAAGAGAAAAAAGAAATGGAAAAATTCCTATCATTTTGGTCACAAAGGAAGTAGGCAGAGTTCAGTAGGTTGGTGGAAATTGGGGTAGTTCCCGACAAGGAGAAATATGTGGAGGTAAGAGAATCACTCAAGCACCACATTGAAGTGATCAAATCTCTTATCAAAGATATCCAACAAGTGCAAGAAGATGTCAAAGCACATCATACTATCCTTGAAAATGGAGTTAAGGAGTTACCAGGTAAGATCCTTGATGAAGATCATATTTTCCTCCCAGCCAGTGAACTTTCACATATCTACAAGGAAGCCATCATTAAGCAAGTTAAGGATGCAAACTTTTCAAAGGCCTCGATGCATATCAGTTGTGATAAATGGCTAAATTTGGATAATCTTAAGACACATCTTAACATATCTGTAACAAGATTCATTCATCTGCTAGAAGGTCAATCAAAAGAGTTCACACCCTTGTCGATTACACTATCAGTCTAGATGATACATTCATATAGGAGACCAAGAATAAATATGAAGACTTCCGCACCCAAAGCAAGGAACCATGAAGACTTTTTTTCTCTAGTTGTAATGCCCCACCACGCAACCCTAGGGGAAGTTTCACTTTACTAACCAAATGCAACAATTTTTTTTTTTAAAGAACATTAACATACAAGTTCACTATGCTTGCAAACATCCCCTAAGGCTATGAGACAAATATTACTTAAACCCGAATTAAACAACCAAGGAAAGAAAACATAACATCATTCAATTAAGGAATTAACGTACATACATTCCATACATGATATAACATCAAGGACCAATCGATACATCACGATATCCAACAACAATTGTTTACATTGTAATTACATCACTCATTCCCCGAATGAGGTAAATCAAATAAACCTGATAATTTATTACAATTTCCACCTCGATACAAATGAGGGGTAAAGAAATACAAGAATAATAGAAATGAAAGAACTAGAGGAGCAACTGGATCCAATGAGCTCTCCCACTTGAAAGTCTCGCCCACACGATCACGAACAAAGCCAACGGTGTAAGGTGCACGTTCCACACAACCAAGTGAAACCCAAAGGCTCACCCCCCGTGCTAGGAGATAGTAACAAGGATTTTTGGTCAAGACCAAATACCTCTAGACAAGGGCTAAACATAACTGAACCGACTCAATTACCAACAACATCACTTAACACAGTACGAAAACTCACAAGACAATACATTGCTTCCAAGTTACATAGAACAAGTACGCCATTGTACAACACACAATAACTGACTAACTGTTGACGTAGGGAGAGTGTCATACATAAATTGCCATGAGTTACCCTAGCTCAACCTTCCTAGGCTACCGGACCCCCATCATGGGTTACCCTGGCTTGCCTCTACTGGCGCCGGACCCTCATGCAAAACTATGCATCTCATCTCATCTCGAGTTTTAACAATGCATGTTCCATGAGAGAGTCATACTTTAACTTGATTAGTGTGAAGTTCCCCATTAATTCTTTTAGATTATCACTTGATTAAACCCTAGGTGAGTTACCCTGACACCACTTTAGGCGTCAGACCCTCACAAAGGGCCACTCTCCTACTAACAACACTGGAATACAAAATCCTCAATTTAAGGGTAGACAACATGCACAAAAAGATAACCAGTCTAGACCTTAACACATAAGGCCACACACCCCGTTCATAAAAATTGGTTGATAACCCAACTACCACCACGTGCACTACCCAAAGCAAACCACCAAGTTGGAAAACATAATAAACAACCCCACAAAACATAAACTGCATAGGAAGACTTACAAAACCAAACATCCCATTTTCCAACAATGCAATGACGAAAACACAACCAATAAACAAATTTAGGAAAAAAAGTAATCTAACGTTAGGATTTCCTAGATCCAAATAATTCAAACACTCGTTGCACAATTACTTCTAATTTATGACAATCTAATTCATAGGACAAGAACCACTCCTAGCAATTTGTTTAACTCTAATTTCCATTAGTTGTACATTACTTGAAAATAACTAATTTTGTCATAATTTTCGTTTTCAAGCAATAGGAAATGTAAATCTAATATTCTTTTCAATTTCCCTACTACAACCAATATTAGAATTCAATCCTCTAATAAATAAATAAACCAAATCGTTTTCGTTATAAAATCCGTAGTTGCATCTTTATAATAAAACGACCATAAATAAAATTTAAATATATTATTTAAATATTAACCAACATTATTTAACTCCATAAATTTAAAATAAATATTTTAATTACCATCTAATTTAAATTAATCGAACAAAACAATTATTTAAATTATATAATAAACATATCATATATAATATATAATATTATATATATATATTATATATTTAAATAATATTAAAATATTTATAATAATTAAAATTCATAAATATAAATAAATACTATATATATTATATATATATAATATTTATATAATATAATATATATAAATATTATATATGTATAATATATATAGTTTATATTTATATAAATAAAAATAAATTAAAAACAAAAACTAAAAAAAAATGAAAACTAATGCAAGGCTCGGCTCACATAAAATAGGGGAACCCCCACGCAGGAAGGAGGGACGCACCGCCTCAGGAGGTCGCTTATGGCAGTCAGCCCAAAAAGAAATCCTCCACAAGGGGATGGCCATGGCTGCCAGCCCTCTCCCAAAACAAAAGAATTTCAATACCCAACAAAAAGAATTTTTTTGTTTAAAAAAATATAAAAAAAAAAGTTAACTCGCCCCTGTTCTGGGCGAAAATCCAGAATGAAAAAAAGAACACAGGGCCATATTTTTACCAGAAAATAAAAATTTAAACAACTTTTTATATTTATATAGATATACTATGTGTATATATGTAGATTCAAACAAGATATACATACTTCCAGATCACAGGTAGATTGAAGAAAATCAAAAACAGATAATTGATAAAACAGGGGTTTGTTTTCTTTTGTTCTTTTCTGTGAGAATAGTTGGAATTTCTTATCAAAACTTCTAAATCTTCACCAGATTCTTATAGAGTTTATTTCAAGTTTTAAACACAAATTTAAGATGGGTTTTACCCAAAAGCTTGAATCTTTCAAGAACATGAACAAAATGAAATTTTCTTTCCAAGTAAAATAAAATAATTTTAAGCACAAGCAAGGAACCTGATTTTTCTCCAAGAACTTGAAAGCTTTCAATGAAGATTTTGTCCTTGAGTTCAATTCAGCTTCTCCAATTTCAATCCTTTCTTTCCCAATTTTCTTCAAAAAATTTCAATCCAAGTTTTTGCTTCCCAAATTTTCCAAAATTCCATGCATAAAAAATAAAAATCACCCTTCCTTATGCAATCCTCTCCAAATTTGTCAAAAGCCCTAAAATGGACTCACCCACCAAAATTTATTGCTAATTTAGATATTTTATTTTGCAAATTTAAAATTTCAATTCAATTTCCAAAATGCATTTTGCAAAAATATCCTTTTAAATAGAATTCATTTTCAACCCAAAAGTCAATTAAATTTCTTCTTAACCAAAATGAATTCAAAATTTCATAAAGGAATTCTTTTTAACTTCATTTCTATTTTTTTTTTCATTTAAATCAAAATATCACATTAAGCCAACCAACTAATTGATTTAATTTATCCCTAATGATTTAATTAATTAATAAAATAAATCTAATTCAAAATTAGATTATTTTATTAATTAAATTAAATTGATTAATTACATACAACTTTTCTAACATTACATTTAGACAAAACAATCATCATTTATAAATTTCAAAAGCCATTAAATCACTTTTAACTTGCAATTTTAAATACAAGGCCAAGGAGGAAACTAACAACATAAAACACTGTACCCGACTAAAACCAACGACACATTATGGCTAGGGTGATGGTTTGACACAAAAATCCTAGTTACTATCTCCCAATCGATACCGTTGGTCGATGGACACGCTCAAACCTGTGACACCAGGTGGAGTCGATGTCCCATACCTGCATCCTGCACACAATATGAGTGTCGAAACATGCATATAATATATTAAAACACACCGTGAAGAGGAAATCGCGGAATCCCAGGGCACTCGCATGCGAGTGAGGTGATCCCGTCCCCTTCACCCATACAATATCCCTAACTGACGCATCTAATCATCCATGATATAATCAAAACATAAAGCATCAGTAATTCATATACATGCTAATGTAATCCATACCATGAAATAATAATAACACCTGAATAAAGTACCATCACATCAAACATAATGTTTACATCGCTTAACAGATAGCGGTTAAAATAACTAAGTTCCATAGTCACAATGCAACAGAAATAAAACATATCATAAGAGAACACTGTTCGATCAAAGAGCAAAATGGAGGGGTGTTACACTAGTGTTGAATATTTTTATGCTTTCCCTTATTCATTTTGTAAATATTTTTCGACATCTTAAATGTCTTTTCAAAAAATGTAATTACATGTAAAATTTGAGATGTTTTCCCAAAAAGATGGATAATATTTTTGACTAAGTAAAAGTTAGGTGGGATTTTCTTAATTTAGCTCACCTAACTTTCCTAATTTTTCTCATCTAATTTCCTAGATTTTCTCTTCCCTCTCTTTTATAAATAAGAGGGAATTCTATTGTAATCATCATCTTTTATCTTTTGCAATGAAGTGCTGCCCATTTTGAGAAGAAAATACATGAAAATTTGTGTTCATCTTTGTTTATCTATTTTGATCAATAAAGAAGAAAGTTGCATACTAGAATTTGTGTTGGATCAATTGTATTTTGGATTTGATTGAGATTGGCAGCAATTAGTGTGTGAGATCTAAGGTCTTTGAATAAATCTGTGTAGACTTTGTGTTGCACTCTTTATTCAAACTTGTGTTTATATTTGGATGATTATTGGTGGATTATCTACAAGACTTTGTGCTTGTAATTTTGCATGCTATTCGTTGAATTTTTGTATCTAAGAAGACTTTGTGTTTCTAATACGACAATCATTACATCTCTTAAGGATCCATCAATGAAAAGCTACAGAATGACTTTGTGCCTTCGTGAGCTTGTCTTTCTTATTTTATTGTTTATTATTATCATGCTGGTATCTCTAAGCTTTGCTTTGACAAGATAGAGATATTGGAATTACAATTTTTTTTTTAGTTTAAAGTTGTATCGAATCAGAACTATCAACTGTGAAGCATTGTAAAACATATTCTCTGAAAAAAGAGAGAATTATGAATGTGACACACCCCCATCTCATAATTGTAGTGTACACATTTGTGAATATTTCATTAGTTTTACTTAGCTTCTGTAAGCAATAAGAAGGGAACCTCCCTTTCCTGAGAGGAGAGATTATATCTCACACAGTTGTGGTTGAAATCAGGTTGTGTAATATGTTAAAAAGGGATTACATAATTTTCACCCAATAGTATTTTGGTGACTCCGCTGGGGAATGACACATGCAATTAAGCATCATGCTTCTGATTGAAATGAATAAGTTTTCTAGTTTCTTATTGTGATCTTGTATATTGTTATTTTTAGTCTTTATCTTGTTTAGATCTACATTCTAGTGGAAAGAAGGTATACACGAGGAATTAAGGCTCAAGGAGTAGCTGATCCACTTTTGGAAGACTTGTTGCAAAATAATTCTCCACCTACTCCTTCATGAGTAAGGTCACTATTGAAGCGCACAACAAGTTATCCTCCACAAAGGCTAAGATCTCCTCTTTCAAGTGAATCCTCTATTTTAGATAGAGGTCTAGTGCAAGTACCTATCATGCAACCTATCATGGCCACACCACCTTCAGGACTATGGGGAAATGCTTTCGGTTCCCTCCATTTAGCCACATCTCTACATGAACTTCCATGTGTTTCGAGAAAGCATCTTCTGAAGTTTCTAGGTGACGGAAAACAATATCCCAATGAACACATTTCTGCCTTCTACATCATTTGTGGTGTTCTTGGAATAGAGCATGAAGACGTTTCTATAATATTTTTCATCAAATATGTCCAAGAGGTTGTTTCTGAATGGTTCTATACTCTTCCAAATGCTTCAGTCACCAACTGGTCCACTCTTCGCACCAAGTTTGAAGAAAGATTCAAACCTGTTGAAGATACACATGCCTTGTTGGTGCAACTCACAACCATGCTGAAAGAGGCCAATGAACCCATGCGTGAGTTTGTGGCTAAGTTCAACAAGCTGGTGACATAAATCCCCAATGATGCAAGACCAACAAATCATAATTTGAAGTGCTTTTTCATCAGTACACAACTCCCCAAAGTAAGTTTCTTCTTGCGTAGGAAAAATCCTGCCAATGTTGAAGCAACTCAACAATTAGCTACCAGTCTTGAAGATGATATGATCCTTGCTAGAGAAATAAGGATGAGTACTAACAACAAAAAGAAGATGCAAGTATCAGGATCTTCAGCTTCTAATGCTAATGCTCCAAGTGCTAATTATAATTTTGTTGATCCCATTGTTTAAAGGCTGGAAAAATAAATCTTGCCTTTAAAAAAGAAAGTTTCCAGAAAACAACACCTACAAGGATGTCCCCAGAAGAAATTTCCCTAACTATACTCGAAACATAAATTGGAATTGTCTTCCAACACCCCAAGGAAGACTCTCATTTGAAGCTCCACATACCAATATTGCTACGGGATACTATGAGGCTGAACAAGATGAATATGCACAACTAGATTATCCCATGGAAGAAATTTTTGATCTCATTCAAGATGAAGAAATGGAATTAGCTGGCGATTCCAACATTGGCTACTTGCAAATGGAAAATGAAACTGATGAGGAGGACCTAGTGATAGACATGTACACTATTTTTACCTAGCAACAAAAAAATTAACTTGATCAATCTCAAGCTATTGCTCCAGCAAAAAATGAAAAGCCATCAGTTCCTATTTCCAAAAGAGGGTCTCCTCTCCCTTGGCAACCAAAAAATGCTGCGAAAAAACAAGTTCTCTCCATCCTCCTCCGTCAGTTCCTACCAATCTCCCAGTTCTGAAGACCATTGTGCCTTTTGTTAAACCTATCAGTGAAGTTACCACATCCACTTTACAAAATTCATTTCAAGATTTTGAAATTATTGATCATGCCAAGAAAACCAAGATCAAAATGTCTGAAGCTGAATACCTCAAGGCCAATCCTGACCAATTTGATAGGCTTGTCAAGTTCATGAAGGTTAAAGGAATTAACCCAAATTAGGATTCATCTCATGATATTCCTATTGCTCCAGAGCCCAAAAAAACACAAAATAACCTTGTTTCTACCCCTCCAGTTGCATCTGGGCGTATTGATCCATTCTTTATTTCTTTACTTGTCAATGGCTTCAAATTAAGTAACTATGTTATAGATTCTGGCACATCAAATGATGCGATGCCAGCCAAGGTAGCTACTGCCTTAGGTTTGAATCTAACCAAAACCTTTATCCGTTGTTTCTCCATGGAGAACAAACAAGTACCTTTGATTGGTCAGATCAAAGATGCACAGTATGCATTCGCTGTGTATCCAAAAAAGAAAATAAAGATGACGATTCTAGTAGTTGATGTGCTAGCATCTTACGAAATCCTCCTTGGATGCAATTTCTATAAATATGTTGGAGGTGAATTGAAAATGGACATGTCTAAAGCTAGGATATCTATGAAAGGCATTATGTAGAAATTGATTCCTAAAAGGGAATCCAAATTTTTAGTAACTCAATCCGACGATCCAAGAGCTCAAATTTTGTTTGATTCTTCAGGTGTTGGAACATATTATATACAAAAATAAGAGGTTGGTGAATCTTCAACAAGACATGAGTTGGAAAGTGATGATTCTTCCTCAACAAAAAATGAGTCATCATCAGGCAATTTTTCTATCTCAGATCATGAAGCTTCATCAGATGATGAAGCTACAGATTTTAATACTGTTAGTCTTGGTGACCCAAATAGTGTTTGGTTACTTGAGTTTGATGGAAGTTGCTCTTCCATTGGTTTTGGAGTGTGAATGTTTTTCATTTCCCCTATAGGAATTTTTTCCCCTTTTTATTTCAAATTACAATTTGACAACACTAATAACATTGCTGAATATGAAGCTTTGTTATTAGAAATGCAAGTTACACGACATAAAGGTATCAAAAATCTTCATGCACAAGGTGATACTGAGTTGATAGTGTGTTAGGTGAGGAATTTGTATTAGACAAAAAATGATAGGCTTAGGCATTATCGTAATCTTGTTTGGGATTGCATTGAAGAATTTGAGGCTTTTGATATATCTGTAGTTTGAAGTAATGACAAAGCCGATTCCTTAGAATTTTTATCCATGCTCTTGATACCGCATAAATAATTTCAAGGTTCCACCTATACCATCAAGTTGGTTTTCTACCTGAGTGTTACTGATAATTCAGATAACTGGCAGATTTTCAATGACGATCATCAAATTGTTTCCTTTTTGGAGAAGGCAGAAAATTTTGATGAATTGTACTTTGAAGGAAGTGATTCTCCACATCAAGAATCTATATCTAATATGGATCTAGTTACAGGTGAAGAATTATTGCAGCTCAAAGGGAATAAAATTCCCAAGGGGTTGGTATCTCTAGAGAAACTTTTTGATAAGCATGATCGCTACGTCAAGAAGAAACTCTTACTCTGATTCGTCTAATGAGGTTGAGCAGTTCAACTTGGGAATTGAAGTAGATCCTAAGATGGTAAACATTGGTAAGTGTTGCATGGTCGAAGAGAGGAAGCGGTTCGCTAAGTTTTTACAAGAATATATGGATGTCTTAGCATATTCATATGAAGATCTAAAATCCTTCTAGCCAAAGGAGGTGCAACATGACATTCCCCTTAAGGTTGGAGAATTTCCTTATAAAAAAGAGAAAAGGAAATACAACCCAAATATTTTAGGAAGAGTCCTTGCAGAAGTTCAAAAAATGTTGAATGCCCAAGTAATATTCCCAATCCATCATTCAACATGGATAGCAAATATTGTTCTCGTTCATAAGAAAAATGGTGAGATTCATATTTGTGTGGATTTTAGAAATCTGAACTAGCTGTCACTCAAGGATAATTATCCTCTTCCAATGATGGACCAAGTTCTTCAAAATGTGACCGGATCTAAAATGCTCTCCATTCTAGATGATTTTTTTTGGTTATAACCAAATTGAAGTGAACTCAAGTGATCAACACAAGATGACTTTCACAACGCCATGGGATACCGTTGCATATCGTAGAATTCCTATTGGCATGATCAATGCTGGTGCTATGTTTCAACGAGCTATGGACTTGAATTTTCATGACATGATGGGTAAGTTAATTGTGGTGTATCTTGATGATATTATGGTTTTTTCTAAAAAAGCGTCATGAACACTTTTA
Organism: Sequoia sempervirens; assembly: GCA_007258455.2. Lineage (NCBI taxonomy): Eukaryota > Viridiplantae > Streptophyta > Pinopsida > Cupressales > Cupressaceae > Sequoia > Sequoia sempervirens. The sequence goes on from VDFB02086081.1 coordinate 242,735,666, forward strand.
CAATCTAAGGAAAATCTTGGAGAGATGCCGACAACATGGTATTTCCTTGAACCCCAAAAAATCAATTTTTGGGGTTACAGAAGGTAAAATTCTTGGTCACATGGTTTCTATAGAAGGAATCAAGATTGAATTAGAAAGAGTTAAAAGTATGAAATGATTTACTCTTCCATCAAGCAAAAGGGCTGTCCATTCCTTCTTTGGCAAAAAAAACTTTCTATGAAGATTCCTTCTAGACTTTGTAGAAAAGACTCGTCATATTGTTAATATGATGAAAGGTAATACCACTTTTCATTGGAAAATAGAAGGAAAATCTGCATTCAATGATATCAAGGAGTCCATTGCTCATGTTCCAGTGTTAGTTTTCCAAAACTGCACCAAAAAATTCATCATGTATAGTTATGCTTCCGAGCATACACTTTTGACAATTGTGGTGCAAGAAAATAGTGAGGGTTTTGAATCTTCGATTGCATTGATGAGTTTCCCTTTAAATAATTATGAACTAAAATATTCCTAGATGGAAAAACATGCTTTCGCTATGGTCAAAGCTATTAAATATTTCTAGTTCTACATTCTTAATAGCCATGTGAAAGTCCTGGTTATAGATTCAACTGTTAAGTTCATCTTAACGCAACAGGAGTTTGGAACAAAAAGAGGTAATTGGATTGCCATGATTCAAGAATATGACATAGAAATCAAGCCTACCAAGTTGATACATGGATGAGGATTGTGTCAATTCATCGTTGAAAATAATCCTGATGAAGAAGTTTCAAAGACTAAGGAGTCAAATCCAAGTGAACTTCCAATGGTGTTGTTCGTCAGTACAAATAATGAGTGGTATTCCAACATTTCCCATTTTCTTACTTATGGGGAATGTCCTGATCATTTGAAACCAAAGGAGAAAAGGACCATGAAACTAAAGTCAACAAACTTTTTCTTATGGGACAATGGTTTGTACAAATGTGCATTGGATGAAACTTTCTTGTAATGTGTTGATCAAGAACAACAAGAAAGATTGATAAAGTCATATCATGAATTAGCATGTGGAGGGAACTTTTTAGTGCTGGTCATCACTCACAAGATCGTGAGAGTGAAGTACTACTAGCCCACACTCTTCCAGGATGCATACTCTTGGGTGCATAAATGCGAACTATCTATTGGCCTCCTACAATGATCTAACAACTAAGCCCATAAAGTTATGATTCAGAGATTGGAAATATAATCTGAATAGCTGCCTTAATCACTAAGAAGGTGCATTTAACTTGTCAACCCAGGGACATGGACTTGAAATGGGTTAGCACAATATGTACACTAGGAATTCCAAAGTAGCCACATTCATTCTATAGCTAAGAAAGACATAATATTGAAAGTAAATTACTTGGAAATGAATAAAATAATTGCTGAACATCAACCAACAACTATACTAAGTTGAACTGCATGGAAGAAATGAAAATATGGGAAAAAAACATGAAACTACTTTGTCTGCTTTGGTTGCAGGAATAGTCACAAAATGGAATTCTAGTGGTTGTAGGAATAGACAGTGCCAGATTTCAACTAATTACTGAACAAAAAGTAATATCTAAACTAAAGGATGGAATGCTCACCAAGTGGGCCCCCTTGGATGAGTATCCCTTAAGAAAAATGTAAAATAAGATGCAAAAACTTATAAATTCATTTTATTCATTGGAAAACATGAGTACAAATGAGCAACATAACTGTATTACTGAAAAAAACTAATAATGTGAGTACATCGTCAGATCAATCAACCTTCAGAGAAGGAGCATATGAGTCTTATTTATAGGAAGAAAAGATAATAATTGACTACCTAGCAAGGCGGTCGACTCCAATAGATTAGGAGGATGCCACTTTAAGAAAAGCATGAAAATTTGAGAGGAGGTTATGCATGCATTGAATCTGGTCAAGCATGTTTTCCTTAATGTAGATCTAGCACAATAGTAACTCCTATATTCACTCAACAAACAATTAAGACCAATTACAAGGTGGTTATTAATCTTCGATTCAAACTAGGAATTTCCCTCTTGCTGAGATTCTTCCCTCCATTTGACCTTTGAATGATCACCTTGTTAACTTTGATGGTGAGTGACCAACTGGTAGAGTCTTCCTCAATTTTGTAGGCTGCTAATTATATCTGCATAACAATATTACTATGCACAACAATTGCATATCTGTAACTATCTTAAAGTAGCATTCATTAATCTAGATGTAAAATTAACATGGATAGTTCATATAGCATGTCAATATCATTTAAAGGCTTAAAAATAGCTTATGCCCAATGTCTATTGTTTTGAGGAAATATCATAAAAAGGTCAATATCCAGGTATCAAAGTCTATGACAACTACAACAAATAGATAATAAACTCTATCAAAATTGAGTCATAAAATGGACTCATCACTCCCCCCAACCTAAGGCTTTGCTGGTCCTCTAGCAGAGGAAGGGTTGTTCTTTTGCTTGGTTAATTCCATAAAATTTGCAACTACCAGCTGGCCTACATCAGTTCTTACAGTTCGTGAATTAGGATCCTGTTGTGCAGTTTTTCGCACACACGCCACTGAAAGTAGGGACCCTCTTTCGCTTTGTTTTTTGGTTTTTTGGCCCTTTCTTTTGAGGTTTTGGTCTTACTTGGGCACGGTGCTTGAATGTTTATTTTATTGCCTAAGTGTTTTCCCAGGTTGTTTGTTGAAAAGCTTGAGTTCTGATTGAGTTTCGGGCTTTTGCCCCGATTCAGGATTTTCCGCCCTGGTCGGATTTTCCCGGATCCTGCTTGAACTACCAGCTGGATCTTCTTGTTCGAGAATTTTGGGTCTTTGCGAATTTCCGCGTGGGCCGGACTTTCTCGGATTCCGCCCTGTCATCGGCTTCACGGGCTTCATGACTGTCTTGTCGAGTGCATTAATGGCTTCGTACGCGCTTTGAAGGCTAGATCCTACTTGATTTCTGAGATCTTTTGCGCCATTATGTTCACTATTTGCCATCATTTGAGCTAGTATGTGCTTTCTCTATGATTAATTGACTTCATTTTGAATCATTTGGGGCTTGCTTCATTTGATTTGGTGGTGGTTTTTGGTGCGTCCTCGCCTGTGTTCGTTGGGGACATCCTTGAGCTTCGCGTTTGTTACTGCTGCGACCAATTTACGCTTCATAATGGTATGTGCCTGAGTGCATTGCTTTGATTTGATTTATGAATGGCACGATTGGGGCTTGTTGGCTTTGGTTTCCTGTGCATTTCATGCTTGGGTTATTCAGTGTTGTGTCCTTGTTGTCTCCCAGGCGAGTTTTGAATTCACATGTTCATCTGCATTCTGATGGGTCTTGCCTAAGAGTAATCCGTAAACCCTAGCAGTGACTAAACTATTGAAATAACTAATTTTTGGCCAGTGTGCTATTGGCAGGTGAATAGGTTTAAACCTAGGGCAATGCCGTGTTTGAAGATTTCAGCTTAAGATTGACCAAGAATACCAGGGAATTTATAAGGAGCCCATTCCTAGCTTGCCCCAGTTTAGTCTCGTTGAAATCCGTAGTTAATTTAGTGTCTAGGTGAAATCATGTCTTGGTGTCACAGTCCGGGACTCTCCATCCTTTCTGAGCTTTCTTCGCTATGACATTTGTCCTTCGGCGAGACCATATATCGATCACCTAGGGCTTTACCAAAACAGTCTTCATTTGCTCTGTCGGGTCGCCATGGTATTTTCGTTCTTACACCGACATGATTTTGAATGCCCATCAGTCAGCGGGACCTTTACCTTTGCCAAGACCTCACCCCATGGGAGATCTCTCATCGACCTGCTTGTTCATGTTTTCCTTCGGAAAGACACACCCCGGCTCGCCAAGATGTCATGACGAGGTCTGGAAGCTCTACCGATATTCACTTTTTTCCAGGACATTTGTCCTTCGGCGAGACCTCCCGCCGGGCGTGTTCGCTTTCCCCATGCTGTATGCTTTCCAAGTCACCATAACCCTTTGAGTTTGGGGAAACCTCATGCTGATCGCCCTACGTTTCGCCGAAGTCTTCCTGTCGGCAAGATAAACTAATTCACTGAGATGTCATAGCGACTCCCAAAGGCCTTGCCGATTCCTGTTCTGTCGTTGTAAATTTTGCCTTCGGCAAGACCTTTTACCAAGTACCATAGCCTTTGTCGAAGTCTGTCTATCAGCATAGCTTTTCCATTTCGCTGGGACCTCCCACCTAAAGCTTGAAGTCATACCGAGGTGTTTGCTTGGGCTCGCCAGTCGGTGAGACATGTAATCTTCGCAGAGACCTTACCCCGATCACCCCTGGCTCATCCCGATTTGAATGTTATGTCCCCTTTCGCTGGGACCTCACACCGAAGCTGCCGTGTCTTGGTGAGACCCGCTTTTTTGATGATCTTTCGGTGTAACATCTGCCTTTCGCTGAGACTTCTCCGCGAGACTCCAAACCTTTGCCAAAGCTTTCGCTTCAGAGTCTCCTTTGGTTCGGAAATTTTCCCTGCCCGCGGATGTCCGTCAAGACCAGATTTCTCCGAAATCTGGTGTTCCCCTGTTTTCTCAAAAATCCTTCTAGCTTGATTTCCGTGGAAATCAATCCCTCACGAATTTTCCCGAAACTTAATGAAATGCAAAAGAATATTGAATAACGTGACCTGTTGATGATTTTTAGTGCGTTTGTTGGTTTATTCATGCTGTATTTGGATCTCTCATGTGGTCTACTAATGAAAAGTGATCGAATTTAAGGATTAAGTAGGTGTTTCTTGGTTACTCCATTGGAATTCGAATGGACTGGAATTTTCTGAAATTCCTCTCTGGCCCAAATTCTGCGGGTGGCCTTGAAACCCGAAATTTGTTGTAGACATTTTATAGGAATTTTAATAACACCTTGTTTATTTGGGATGCATTCTAACGGTGTTTTGATGGATTGAACTTGCTTTTCTGGGATTCTTACTGTGTTTTCATGTTGAATGCAGGCTGAATCAAGCAAGGCTGGAGCTGGGTCCTCGTTATCTGATGCAGAAAGAATCAAGCTAGACATTAAGAGCAAGGTCCCTGAGAGTAAGATCACCTCTGTCTGGTCAGAAGTTACTGACACCAACGTTGGCCTTTGGAACTATGAAGAATTCAAAGCAAGTTGGTCAGCAACGGGATTCTTCCTTCTTCCAGAGCTGCCGAGCCATGGGAATGGTTTGAACATTGCAAATCTGGCAGAAAGTGTTGAGGAAGGTTTACAAATAGAGAAAGCACATTGATGACACCCTAGCTGGCGTCTATGATGGCTCCATTGCTTTTTTCAAAATTATGATAGGACAAAGGAAAATCGTGCCCAGGTATTTGAATTTTGAGCAGTTGAAAGAGTGGTGGTGTGATGTCTATGCACCACTTGATGATGGGTCTATCTTCGAGCACCAACTAGATGATGCGGCTACCTACCTCGCAGTTATTGATAAGCATGTGGCACACAAAGCAGAATGGGATAGGTCGGTCAAACACTCAAGGGAGGAGATTGCGTCCATTGAGAGGTGACTTAGGGTTTTTCCAGTACCACCTATGGCCAACTTGGATGCGGCGTTCTTGAGGCTACACGACGGGTTAGATTGGCACAAGGACGACGGGGAAGGGGGTTGATGATGGGCGGCGGCACGATTTGTGCTTTTCCATTATCTTCTCGCGCGATGACCGGGATACATCACGGATCCAGGGCTGACCTCGACGGGACGCACATTTATTTCCTATTTGACCGATTTCAACGACCTTCTTGGCCGGGTGGTTGCGTAGAGTTATTGCTGCAAAACCCTTGCTTGGCCGACTATTTTTCTGGGTTTCTATATATTGGGCATTTGGCCTCTTTGTAAAGGGTTAGATAATTTTTAGTTGAAGCTAGAGGAAAACTAGTTAGAAGTTAGCCAGTTAGAGGTAGAGTAAATTAGCGAATAGTTGCTCTCAAGCAAATATTGTAACAGAAAACCAAAGTTGTTGCTACAGGGGACAATCTGAATATAAGTAATGTCATTGTGATTTGGTGCCATTCTGGTATTCTCTTGTCTTGCACCATGGTTCTTGTTTTCCATCTGTAAAATTGCTTTGAGTTGGTAAATATCTAGATAGATTCGATCTGATAATGTTTGTGATCCAATACTTAAATGTTGCAGCAATCCTTCAGTTCATACTTTTCAGAACCAATTGACTGTTAGTTGCTTTGCAAAGTTAGCTTGGACTTGATATTCCTTGTGCTTAGTTCAATCGTGAATGCCGCTCATTTCAACTGCAATAGGGTTATTTGAATGCATGTTCATGGTTTGAAAATCTTAAGAGCCTTAGAAGATTGCACTTTTTTCAGTAAGGTAGCAGATTTATCTGGGTCAAGCAAAAATTAGTTATGAAAGGATTGGTCCATTTTGAGTATTGATTACCCTCATTGTTAATCTTAGGAGTAATTTAGATTTAGAAATCTCTTTGAAACCCTCACTCTTTTTCCATTTCTTTGATCATTGGATTAAATCTTGGATGGAAGGCTCACCATTTTGTTAAATCTGATAAAATTGATTCAGCATTTGCTTGTAGTAAGGTCCTATTATGATTACTAGCAATTTCACATTTATCACTGAGTTGTTTATGCATTGTCAAGACCTGACATGAATACCTTGGGGTTATCTCTTGAGGCATGCTAATAGAGATTTACCTTTTAAGAGAGATGATATTGCATCTTGTCTGTGTTGTTGTTGTTGTGCAGAAACAACGATCAACAGATCCCAATAGAGCCCTTGCTATCTGTCTAATCTGCTCCATCTCTATCTTTCTATAGCTATACCATACTGGTAATACCTAAAATTTGGTACATGCCATAATAGGATAGGTGGCTGAAAAGTTAGTGGGAGCCAAAATTATCCTTTTGTCCTTCCAATTTACATATATCTATCCACTCTTTTACATGCTGCAACATAGTTCTATAGAGAGTGAGGCTCAACTTGTTTTAACTCACCAGTCAAACTATTCCACCTCTATGCCAAATATCCCTGTACAAACTCTCTTATGGTTTTTGCTACCTCCTCATTTTCTCTATAAAATACTTCTCTCTCAGGTAGGATTCTATTGCCATAGCTTGATTTGTAAAGAATTCTATGCCAAACATTAAAAATTTTCCCTGGATTTCGAGATTCAGTCGTGATGGATAAGGGAGTGTTAGATTCTATTTACCTATATGCCCTAAATTGTTGTCCCCAACTAATCTCATTCTGTATCCAAGACATAAATTCCCTTAATTGGAAATCCCCAACATACAACAAAGGATTCCAATCATGATCTCAAGACATCATAATTATGTAAATAGAATTCACAAAATAAATTCTTCATTTCAGGAGGAGCAATCTGATAAGCATTGAAAAATTCAAGAGGAGTCTCAATGGAAGGATTCAAACCTGAAACAATCCTTGCTAGTTTAAAAGAAATATGATTCTCCTTCAAATATAGAGCATAGAATTTTGGAGGAGTCCACTCTAATATCTGAGGTACTAGGGCTGCCATATTATCCACTTTCTCCTTTAAAGCAACAATTTCTGCATTCTTATCTTCAATTTCTTCATCTCTCTTTTGAATTTACTTCTTCAACCCATGTTTCTCCTCTTTCCATTCTTTTTCCCTCCTCTGTATCTCTTTCCATAAATTCATAGCTACCATGTGCATTGAAAAATTAGAAGGCCTATGTATTCCTACCTAAAGTTTTCCTGGCACTAATGCTTGCTCTTCATGTAGCACTGGCTATAGGGTTTCTGAAGGTTCAGCCAATTCTAGCTATAGGGGTGCTAACCGCTCTCCTAGTTCTAGCTGCAGGGCCTCTTGTTCTTGCTCTTTCTCTTGCTGTAGGAACTCTTGCTTTCGCTCTTGTTGTAGGAGCTCCTATTTCTCTTCATACTCTTGACTCTCAACTTGTTCAACGATGGCAACAAGATTTGCTAATGTTACATTTGCTGCTTCCTCAAATATGTCTCTTTCCTCAACATTATCCTACCTCATTGGGTCCTCTGTGTCCTCTTGTGATGTTTCTCTAGTCCTAGGGATTTCTTGTAGAGACACACCAAATGTTGGACCAGATGGTCTTGATTTCCTAGGAGGGATGTCATGTTCTTCAGTTTCAGGAAGAACAGTGTCAACCTTCCATTTCTTAGAGCTTGACACTTTCTTTGCTACAATTTTCTTTTAGCTTTACCCTTCCTTATTTCTACCTCTTTCTTTTGTGCCCTAGTTCGAATCAAGATGCCAAGAGGAACATCATCATTAGAATATGAAGAGGAACTTTATTTTTCTGAATGCTCTACCTCAGAAGAGCTAATTTCTATGGTTTGTTCAGCTGCAGGAGGGTTTGCACTAGGGCCCGTGTTAGAAGTTGAGGTTCCAGGAGTGGCTTCAACAAAGCTCACTCTTCCCCTAGCCCTACGAGGTTGAGGAAAAACCCTAGGTCACAAATTCTCAGGTCTAATTTGATCAACATTTAAGAATTCTTCCCAAGTCATATCAGGCACATCATGCAGAGATTTCTCAACTAACAATTTAATCAGAAAATGGTGGGAAATAGAATTATCCCTACCTTTTTGGGTCTCAACAGTTTGAAGTGCACACAATGTAGATTCAACTAAAGAACTTTGTGGGTAATGTACTTTACAACATGAAAAACTACTTGCTTCCATGGCTCAGGCAAAGAGGTTCTCTTGGCTCCTTGCTTGTCCACACTCAATGGAGGGTCACCAGGTTCTGTAAATTCATCCCTAGTTGACTTGGCATCTCTAGAAGTAGGGTAATTTTTACCATCAACAGGAAACCCTGTAACTTTTACAATCCTTTCTTTAGTAGCCATTAATTCTAACCCTTTTCTCGTGGCCTTTCCTTTAGAAAGTGTTGAGGAAAATTCCAATGTAACATCTTCATTAAAACTATTTAGCTTCAAGAAATAATCTAACCACCCAAAATTTATGAACTTGATCTGGCTAGGTGCATCCTGCAGTAATGCGTCATGAACCGTGGGTTCATTTCAAATTAACCCACCTCCCATTCTTTAGCTATCTGCAAATAAATAATCACTTTGCAAGGTTTCCCTTCCTATAATCTTCATCTGAAAGCTACACTTCTCCTTCCTTCAATGCTGCTAAATTCCCAACACCAATGTCGTCTGAATTTTTCTTTTTGGCAACTTAGGATTATGACAAGAGCAATAAAGGTAGTAAAGGAGTAATAAATGAAGGCTATGATAGAGAAAAATGGCGGTGGTTGATATCACCTCACACATGTGAGCTATCATCTCACTTAGAATTCAAATTGGCTCAATTTAAACTTTGCTAATGTGAACCAACATGGATTGACACATGGACATGGTATTCACACTTCCTCCCAACCTAAATTTGAGTATGTGTCCTCACATGTGCAGAATTAATGAAAATTTGATAGGGGTAGGGAATAATTGTATGCTATGGAGAACGTCTATATTAATTTACATAAATTAAATGAATGTATTTAATAGACAATTAAGATATAACAAATTGATGCAAACATACCTAAATTCATGGAAGATTTTTTGCAAAGATTATGGATAAAGTACCAGTCATCTTTTAAAAATTTAGTTGAGAAATTAATGAAAGTGGAGTGGAATGAAGTGAAATGATGGTGGAATGAATTGAAGTTATGGTGGCGTGATGGAAGAGAGAAAAAGGTGGAGATGAATGGGTGGATGGGTGAATGAATGAAGAAGTGGACCCCCCATAGAGGTGGAAGTCTTTGTCATGACAAGTTACATACCTTAGTTAGCCAAAAGGAGGGATACTAGGTCCATTTCCTTTGACTGCAGGAAGTTCAGGAGTTGCATGTTGAGTGAATTGTTGTAGGAATTCCTCCTTGGAAGTTGGTTTGTGATACAACTTGAGGCGATGACCATTGACTAGTAGCTTAAATATGATAGGATCAATGGAGGTGAGCTGAACAACACCATTGGGGAAAACTTCAGAAACCACATATGGTCCTAGCCATTGTGTCTACAATTTTCCTACATTATCTTGATACCTTGAGTCATAGAGCAATGCCTAGTCTCTTGGTTGGAATGTCTTTTCCTTGAGGAATTTGTCATGCCACTTTATTCTCTAATTCTGCACTACCTCTGTGTGATGCAAGGCTTCCTTCCTCATTTCATCTAAAGCATTGAGATGCATGATTCTATCCCTTTTTGCCTCAGAGATATCCATCCCCAAGTCTATTGTAGTCCTAAGAGTCTTATGCTCAAATTCAATGGGCATCATAATTGTCTTTCCGTATAACAACTCAAAAGGATTAAAGCCTGTTGTTATTTTCTAGATTGTCCTATAGGCCCAGACAGCTTCTGGCAACCTGTTTTCCCAATCCTTCCTATGAACAACCACTGTTTTGGTCAGAATGGTTTCAATTTCCCTATTAGTCACCTCAACTTGGCCATTGGCCTGAGGGTGATAAGGAGTAGAATTCCTATGCCTTATGTTGTACTCATTGACTAGTGCTTCTCTACTGTAGAAAAATTGCCCCTTGTCATTTTCATGGCCTTTTAGGTCTTGTTTCATGGTGTTTGATCTATTTTACTCTGATTTTATGTTGGAATATGGCTTGAACATGCATATTTAGGTATTAAAATTCAAATAATGATGTCTTATGAAGGTGTTGTGAAATGTTGTGAGACATTTCTACACTCTTCTAGACTCTATTCAATACATTTCACCTAAAAATCACCTTTTCATCACTTAACAAGTCCTATTTTAAAGTGTTGTAAAGTCTTGTAACAAGATTTCATGCTTTTCTAGGCATAACCTCACTATTTATCCCTTTCTTATGTTTTAGTTGGTCCCTTTATGCCATCATATGTCTTAATTAAGTGTATTTTTCAATGCAAGCCTAATAAACAACATTAAATACAACTTAATTCCCGACACCCATTTTCAGGTCCTAGGTGGGACCCATTCACCATGGGTGGCGAATGAGTCACCCTTGGCTCCAAATTCAAATTTTTTTAAAATTCCTTTCGGGTTTCTATTCAAAAACACTTTATGTTGGCCTATGATGAGGTATGAATGGGTAACTAAGGCACAATATTGTATAAATAAGTGATTTTCACCCAATTTCAACCCCCATTCATCAAGTTCACTCATCCACCTATTCACTCAAGCATTATTCAAACACTTTGGAGCATCCATTAACATTATTTCAGACTTGCATCATCAAGGGTTTGGTAAGTTTATAGCAATTGCATGTTATTAGTTTATCATTCTCTTTCATTTCATTGTTTCATTAAGGTTTTGATTACCAAAAGTGGGGTTTGACCAAGGCAAACCCCTATTTGCTAACCCTCAACCATTTTTCCCCTATTGCATGTGTGTTTGTAGACTTTTGTGTGCATATTTAACAAGCTTTTTGGTGTTGAAGATTGGTAAACTAGTCAACTAGGTGCCAACTCATTCATATTTCAAGCTTGGAGAAGGTTTAATGTCTATTTCCCACAAAATTGACTTCGATAACCTGATAATTAGATATTTCTAGATCTGGTGTTGTAGAGTTGTCTCCTAATTTTTTAGAATTTTGGGAGAGGACTAATTTTCCACTAGTGGCGAATGAGTCCCACCTTAGGACTGAAAATTTGAATTTTTTCAGATTCCAGATCCCGATAGTCATAAACCAGTTTCTGATACTTTTTCACCAGGAGTAGGACTAATTCACCACCCTGGGCGAATGAGTCCCATTGTGAAATTTTAGTAATTCCAGTCAGTATTCACGACATTATAGATTCATCAAAAATTTCCTAGGTGCACTTTGTTTCATCTTATTTCTTTCTATTTTGCATTATTTCATCATTTAGTTCATTGTTTGCATATCACAACGTGTTTTCAAACATAGTTCAAATCTTAGTTTTGCATTCATATTTCAGCTTTCTAAATCATTTAATTACATCAGCTTTCTAAATCATTCAATTGCATTTACTTTACTTCATTTAACTTAGAAAACATCATGCATAACATAATTTGAATGAACCCTTAGCATTTTTGGGCCCTATCTCTCTCCTTTTAGGTGAAAAACCCTAGAAGAGCTAGAGAAGTCCATAGGAAACCCAAAAATTAATGGTTCATTTTGGTGAACCCATCCTTTTGAACACTTTGCATTTATGATTTCATTCAAATATTGCATCTTAGATTACATTTGCATTAACATTCAATCAGGACATTGATTCTCTTTTGCATTATAGGACTTTTCATATTGCATTAGTGAAAACTTCATTTAGATTTCATTTTTGCTTTGCATCTCATTGAAAAAAATGAAATTCCACATTCTGCATCCTTAATTGCATTCTGTAGAGCATTGAAATCACATTGAAATTTCTGAAAAACACAAAAAAAATATATCATATTGGGACTCATTTGCCACCCTAGGAAAATCAGTCCCTCTACATTTTTTACACAACATTTCTAGCATTTTTTTGACATTTTCCTGCATTACATTTTCCTATTCTTGCAATCTATTTTCATTTATAGATTCTCTATTTTTAATCATTTATTACATTTTTGTTTACTTACATCATGGCATTTTCTTTTAATAAGTTTTGGAATTCATTAAAATCATTGGTAGACATGTCCAATTGTGTCTTTGGCTGTGACCCTAATGACCTTGAACAACCTCATGCTCCTTCAACTCCTCATGATTGTCCTCCTCGTGATGTAGACATCATTGGAGAAGATGATGATTGCATGAACAAGTTCTAAAATGATTTCCTTGATAACCTCAAAGACAATGCAACCTTTTATCCTTCCATGAAGTCACAAGATCTTCCTACTATTGCACCTCCTTATCACTTTTCATATTTACATCCCCAAATCAATGAAGTACCTAATGTTCCTCCCTCAAGTGGACCTAGTTCCTCTAAAAAAACACACTCACAACCCTTTTATGATCACAAAGTCACCAACACTCATATCAACCTTGAAGAAACATATGGTAAAGGCTTCACTATTCTAAGTAAATAAGGTAGTGACACAAAACATGAACATGACATCCATAAAATTCTTGAACAATAGGCAACCGATGCACACACAATAGGATTAGGATATCAAGATCCTTCTCATCCTGATAGACATCCTTTTCAATCTAGGACACTTCAGGATGCTGGTACAGTGATCTTGGATGCTTCTCGTGACTTAAACATTCTCCTTCCATGTGAACAACCATCATACCCTTCTAATGAAAAGGATGTAAGGATCCCTATGGGTCCTCTTCCTCCTATTCATGAACAAGGAGAATCTAGCAAATGAAAATGACCTTACAAATTAAAGAAACTCAAGTTTCATATGCATCCTCCACCCGAATGTGAAAGGAGACTTCAACTACTTTTAAACAAAGGTCTTATACTTTTACCACCTATGAAAAAGTTTGTTATTCACCCTAAAGTTTCTAACATACCATTTTGCAAATATCATTGTATTGTTGGACATTGAACATAAGAATTTCAGACATTGAAGGGCATACTGGATAAGTATCACTTCACTAATACCGATTGTTTCCCCATCATACCTTAATACAATCTAAACCCCTTTATCATGCCATAGTTGTAGAATTCCCTATTTTCACTATTACATGATCCTTTCCCATCACCCAACTCAGCTCATTCTTTCCTTTCCATTTTATGGGGGGGGGAAAGAAGTTGTTATCCTTGTCCTTGTAATGCATTTTCCTTTGTCTTTTAACTATGTTATTCCCTTTCCGCTTAACCATTTAAGAGTGCAAAACCAATAACTTAGTTAATGGTTGAATTAAATTTTCATTACTTGTTCCTTTTTGGTTTTCCTTTCATGTGTGTATTGTGTTCCCTCGTATCATGCATTTGATGTTCTCTCTCTCTGTACACTTCTTCTATTCATACCTCTATTCTTCTATTTGTCGTGCATTGTCTTTTTCACTTTTATTTTATGTTCTCCTTTTGGGGATGACGTAAAGCGTAGAGACATCCTATGTCTCTTCCATGTTGACCCAAAAGGTCCTTATATTTTTCATTTTTGTTTTGTGTTCTCCTTTTTGGGATGATGCAAAGTGTAGAGACATCCTATGTCTCTTCCATATTGACCCAGTCGGTCCTTTTTCTTTTTACTTTGTATTTTTCTTATGTTTTTCCTTTTGGGGATGACACAAGTAATCAAGACCGCAATGTCTCCTTCATGTTGGCCCAAAATATTTTTCATTTTCTCACCTTTTTTCTTGTGTTTTCCTTTTGGGGATGATGCAGGGCGTCAAGACCGCAATGTCTCTTCCATGTTGACCCAATTTTTTTTTTCTTTTTCATTCTCTTTGTGCCATTCTTCTAGGTCTATGTGCTTTGGGGAATGATGACAATTATGAGCACTTTCATAAAAACATTGCAACAATGAACATACTGACCCCAAATCCATAGATCCCTTATGTGTTTAGTGTGCTTTCTTTTCTGGGGGGAAACTCCCTTTTATTTTTCTTTCATTTTCCTTGACATGATGCAACCTAACTTCAAAACATATGACTTGGAATAGGGCTTTCCAAGTTGGCTCTCATGTCTTGTTTTCCTTTTGCATTTTCTTTCTTTCACTACTTTAAAGTAATTTCTAACATAATGATGTGTAGAAATTCCTTTAAAGTGGGGGCATACATTACCATAATTCATTTTCATTCTTGGTTCCTAGTGCAGCCTTTTCATTTATGTGATAAATTCATCACTTTTTGGATGACATTGGGTGTGATATCCTTCATAATTGTGATCTATCTTAGCATATTACATTCCTCTTGATGGCCTAATGTGACACACTACATCCCCTAAGTTGTGAATATACTATTCTTTGATTGGTCCTCTTTTGGAGACATTAGACACAATGTTACCTAAGTGACTGAACTTGTATGAACTAAACAAGACTCCTTTGAACATCTTTCACATTTTACACTTAACATTTTACATTTTTACATTTTGCACCTTTTTTCCACCTTGCATAACACAACTTGCATGACTATGGTACCCTTCTTTTTGTTCATGAAATTTTCCTTGTGGCTCCTTGTTAAATTTTTCAGGAGGCATAACTTTAATATGGTTGAGCGGGAAGCCCACCTAGTGGCATGAATTTTCCCCATAGCCACCTTTGTATTTGTGAGTGCATACGAACTAGCCTATGTATCTTACCTTTTGGGCTTTCTCACCCTACAAACAACCTGAAGTTCCATGGCCCTAGAGTGAGTACATTTGGGCCTTCTCACCTAACGGACCGTTATGTGTTCTGTCACCCCATAGTGAGTATGCATTCTCTTTTTCAAACAATCAACCTAGATCTAATACACAACTAGTTGGATTGACGATCGAAGCTTCATCTGATTCTTTTCAAAACTTGTGTGTTCCTTTATTCTTATGCTTAGTTTTCCATGGGATCTTCATCCTGGGGGCTTGATCATACCTCTTGATCATTTTCATTCCATCTTGCTAACATAAGTGCATTTGAACCCTCCTCTTGATGTTCATGGCTACTTTAGTGTGAGTTTGAAGCAAGTTCATCCTCTCACTAAAGTGGGGGCTAAATGTGCCATAGAAAATGGCGCCTTATCATTTTCATGGCCTTTTAGGTCTTGTTTCATGGTCTTTGATCTATTTTTCTTTTATTTTATATTGTAACATGGCTTGAACATGCATATTTAGGTAATAAAATTCAAATAATGACATCTTGTGAAGGTTTTGTGAAGTGTTGTAAGACATTTCTACACTCTTCTAGACTCTATTCAATACAATTCACCTAAAAATCACCTTTTCATCACTTAACAAGTCCTATTTTGAAGTGTTGCAAAGTCTTGTAACAAGATTTCATGCTTTTCTAGGCATAACCTCACTATTTATCCCTTTCTTATGTTTTATTTGGCCCCTTTATGCCCTCATGTCTTAATTAAGCGTATTTTTGAATGCAAGCCTAATAAAAAACATTAAATACAACTTAATTCCTGACACCCATTTTTAGGTCCCAGGTGGGACCCATTCTCCATGGGTGGTGAATGAGTCCCCCTTGGCTCCAAATTCAACTTTTTAAAAAATTCCTTTCGGGTTTTTATTCAAAAACACTTGATGTCGCCCTATGATGAGGTATGAATGGGTAACTAAGGCACAATATTGTATAAATAAGTGATTTTCACCCAATTTCAATCCCCATTCATCAAGTTCACTCATCCACCTATTCACTCAAGCATTCAAGCATCTTATAACATAAACTCAAGCATTATTCAAACACTTTGGAGCATCCATTGACATTATTTCAGACTTGCATCATCAAGGGTTTGGTAAATTTATAGCAATTTCATGTTATTAGTTTATCATTCTCTTTCATTTCATTGTTTCATTAAGGGTTTGATTACCAAAAGTGGGGTTTGACCAAGGAAAACCCCTATTTGCTAACCCTCAACCATTTTTCCCCTATTGCATGTGTGTTTGTAGACTTTTGTGTGCATATTTAACAAGATTTTTGGTGCTCAAGATTGGTCAACAAGTCAACTAGGTTCTTCAAGTCAACTCATTCATATTTCAAGCTTGGAGAAGGTTTTCTGTCTGTTTCCCATAGAATTGACTTCGACAACTTGACAATTAGAGATTTCCAGATCTGGTGTTGTAGAGTTGTCTCCTGATTTTTTAGAATTTTGGGAGAGGATTGATTTGCCACCAGTGGTGAATGAGTCCCACCTTAGGACTAATTTTTTTTTTAGATTTTGGATCCCGATAGTCAGAAACCAGTTTTTGAAACTTTTCACTAGGAGCAGGAATAATTTACCACCCTGGGCGAATGAGTCCCACTGTGAAATTTTAGTAAATCTAGTCAACATTCACGAAATTCCAAATTCATCAAAAATTTCCCAGGTGCACTATGTTTCATCTTATTTCTTTCTATTCTTCTTTATTTCATCATTTAGTTCATTGTTTGCATATCACGTCTTTTCAAACATAGTTCAAATTTTAGTTTTGCATTCATATTTCAACTTTCTAAATCATTTAATTGCATCAGCTTTCTAAATCATTCAATTTCATTTACTTTACTTCATTTAACTTAGAAAAAATCATGCATAACATGATTTGAATGAACCCTTAGCATTTTTGGGCCCTATCTCTCTCCTTTTAGGTGAAAAACCTAGAAGAGCTAGAGAAGTCCATAGGAAACCCAAAAATCGATGGGTCAACTACAACAAGGGTTGAGGTGAATTGAGCCCCTTGATCAATCACTATCCCTCTTGGAACTATATACCATGTGGAAATTTCCTTATAAATAAATTCATCAACCTTATTATCTCTTGAATGCTTCATGGCCTTAACTTCTACCCATTTGGTTACATAATCAGTGGATACTAAGATATAGGATTTACCATTGGATGGAGGATCAATGGGTCTACAAAATCCAATCCCCACTTGTCAAATGGAGTGATCACTACTTGAGGGTAAAGGGGAATCTCATCAGATTTGGTCGTCCTACCCATCCTCTAACATCTATCACACTTTCTTGTATATCTCCCAACATCCTTATGGAGTGTGGGCTAGTAATATCCTATGTTTAAAATCTTCATTGTTGTACTCTTGGCTGCAATATGGCCTCCACATGGCTCATTGTGGCATGCATGAAAAATATCATATGTATCATCTTCCCTCACACATCTCCTCATGACATTGTTTGGTATAGTGTAGAATAAACATCCAACAATCCATGAAAAAGGAAAATATTTTTCAATGAGCACCCTTCTCTCTTTTGGAGAGAAGTGAGAAGGAACTCTCTTTGTGAACAAATAGTTAGCTATCTTAGCATACCAGGGTGTTTGCACACTAATGGAGAATATATGTTCATTAGGGAAAGAGTCGTAAATGACTTGGTTATCCTTTGATGTAGTTAGCCTTGAAAGAAATTTTACAACAACATTGGCCTTCCCTGGCTTATCCACAATGGTTATGTCAAACTCTTGCATTAGCAATAACCATCTAGATAACCTACCTAATATCAAGGGTTTATTCATGAGATACCTAATAACTGCATGGTCAATGTGCACAAAGATTTGATAGCCTGTTATGTAGTGCCTGAATTTGTTGAGGGCATAGATTACTACCAACATTTATTTTTTTGTCAGTGTATAGTTGAATTCATCTCCTTGAAAGTTTTTTCTCACAAAATAAATAACATTTTTAATAGCTCCTTTCTACCCCAGGACTACTCCGATGACATAGTCTTATGGATCTGTATGGATGTGGAAAGGAAGCTCCCAATTGGGCCCTTTGAGTATAGGAGCATGAGTTAAAGCTACCTTCAAATTAGAAAATTCCTTGTCACAGTCTTCTGTCCATTGGAATTCGACATATTTAGTGAGAAGTGTATACAATGGTGTTGCTATTTTGCTAAAATCCTTGATGAATCGCCTGTAGTAGCTTGCATGGCCCAAGAAACTCCTAACATCTTTTTGTTTTGCAGGTGTAGGTAGATTTGTGATCACCTCAATCTTTGCAGGATCTACTTGAATTCCTTTGTGAGATATGTAGTGGCCAAGGACTACACCTACTTGTATCATCATGAAGAACTTTTCATTGTTTAGAGATAGATTATGTTCTTCACATCTCTTTAAGACTCTCCTAAGACTCTCCAATGCTTCATTGAAATCAACACCATAGGTAGTAAAGTCATCCATATAAATTTCCATGCAATCATGAAAGATGTATGAAAATATGCTAATGACCGCCCTCTGAAAAGTTGCAGGTGCATTGCATAAGTCAAATGGAAGCATTGAGTAGGCATAGGTCCCCCATGGATAGGTAAAGGCGGTCTTATCCTAGTCCTTAGGTGCAATTTGGATCTAGTTATACCCACTAAATTCATCTAGAAAAGAGAAGTACTACTTTCCTGCAAGTGAATCTAGAACTTGGCCTATGAAAGGTAAGGGAAAGTGGTCCTTCTTTGTGGCTACATTGAGTTCCCTGTAATCAACAAAAAATTGCCACTTCCCTCCCTTTTTGGGAACAATCACCAATGGAGACACCCACTGGCTATCTAAAATGGGGTAAATAAATCCTGCATCTGGTAATTTCTGTAGTTCCCCTTTTACAGTTTCTCTTAGTGCAGGGTTAATTCTTCTTTGTGGCTGTTTCACTGGGGTACAATCATCTCTAATGTAAATCCCATAAGTGAAAAGCTTAGGGTCCAACCCCTTCATATCATGATAGTCCCACACAAATGCATGCTGGGGGGTTCTCAGTAAGTTTGTCAATGACAACTTCTGTTCTTCACTCAATTTGCTATTAATATTTAGATATTTTCCTTCAGACGCTTGCACTTCTATAGTTATCTCTACCATAGCTACTTAAATAATGCTTGGTACTTTGAGTTCATGTGGCAGCAATGTATGAGACATACCTGTTGCTACAGGAAGTTTTGTTGCAGGAAGAGTGGGAAAAAGTGTCTGTACTAGATCAAAAAAATGAGAGGATGATGCTTCCTCTATTTCACAATGGTTTTGAATTATGTTAGATAATACTTCCTTCCTCTTGAAGTTGCATGAAAGAGCTTCTACCTAACATCATAAGTTGTGCCACATAATTAAATTCCTCAACATCTTCACCAACATGTGGCAATACATGATTATCCATGTCATGGGATGGCTGAGTTGGAGGGTAGAGAACAAGCTTTTTGGTGCTCTTTCCATCAGAGATGGTCATGTTTCTAGTCCTGCATCCAATATAGGCATCTATTGTTGCTAACCATGGCCCTCCTAGGATAATGGGGTACCTGCCTAGTGTAGCTTTAGGAGAAATATCCATGAAGTCTACTGGGTACTCTCAAGAATATAGAGTTACCACAAGGTCCTCTACTATCCCATTAGATTTAATAGCAGAACTAGCATCAAGTTGTAGGACAATAGGAGTAGGTCTCATGCTTGCAACATTTAGCTGCTGCAGGATATCCTTGGTCATTACATTTATTGTTGCTCCCAAATCAATCAGATCATTTCTTATTTCGACCCCATTTATGACAACTCCTACCACAAGGCTCCCTAGGTAACTATATTTGGGAACAATCACTTTCCCAAGAATGATGTCAACCAGCTATCCCACCACATGAACTGTAGTGTAGTCTTTCTTCTTCCTTCCTTGCTTCCTAAGGAATGCTTCCTTGATTGATTTTCCATATATAGGAACATCTTTTATGGCCTGAAATAGAGGTATCTGGACACATACATGCTTCAACTATTCTAGAATGTCAAAGGTTGGTTCCTCCTTCTCTTCCTTTTGTTTCATAGTTGCCAACCTCTAGGGAAATGGTGGTTCTTGTTCAGTCTGCTTGATTGGGGCTGGTTTAGGATTCTTAGGTACACTTGGCTGAATGGGGGCATTCAGAGGATCCTCTTCTTCCATAGTAAGCTCAGTGATAATGGGTGTGGAAGGAATTAGAAAATTAGTTCTTGAATGCAAGTGGATGTCACTTACACTCTTAACATATGCAGGGAATTGATTTGGATCAGCAGAGTATACTAGCTACTGCTATGGTTTGTTATTTGGGCTAGGTGTGGGATGAGCTAGTAGTTGAGTAGGTTTAGGTGTATTTGAACTTGAACTAGCAAGAGAAGGCATTATAGTAGGTTTCTTGGGTTGAGAATGTGGTTGCATGTAATTGGTTGTATAGTTTTTCCATTGGTGTCCTCCCCTCCATTGAGATGTTTGCTGCCAGTTTCTTAGAGGTGGCTGCCAATTTCCTTGAAATTGCTGCCAATTCCCCTAAGGTTTCTACCACTGGGGTGGAGAGTTTTAGTGATTAGGATAGGTATTTGGAGGGTTACTCCAAGGCTATGGTGATATAATCCATAATTGGATGGATATGGGGGCTGCCATTGGTTACCAAATGAATAAGAATTGAAATATGGCCCAACAAAAGAGAGTGGATCTAGTGGAATACCTTGTCTTGGAGCCCATGGCCTCCTTTGTGCAACATAGTAGACTTGATCCTATTCAAGCTAAATTTCCTTGAACTCAGGTGGAATTTTCTTACTTTCAATATTAGCTACCATCTTGCACCTGCAGTCCTTCTTCTTTTGTCTACAATGAGGACAATATTCTGCCAACATTTCCTCTACCTCCTCTTGTTTCTTTTTGGCCTAAAGTGTATCTAGCTAAGTAGCCAAATTGTTTATGATGTCTTGCTTGAATTCTACTAGTAAGTTAGTAATCTCCATTTTGGAAACTCCATTACTAGATGAATTACCCATAGAGGATTGGTAAGATCTCCCTTTCTTTGAAGCCGCCTTAGAGTAGTTTTGACATATCTTCTTGATATCCTCCCAAGGAACTTGGGAGATATCTCCTCCTTCCATCAGGTCCAAGGCATCAGTGTAGCTGTCATTAATTCCTCTTAGGAAAAAAAACTTTTGTGATTCTTCATTGAGTGTATGGTGTGGATATTTTTGCAAAAAAAAAAAGAAACCTTGCAATGTAATCCTCCAGGCTCTCATCTTCCTTTTGCTGCATCCTAAAAATGTCATCTCCCCTCATGTCACTGCCCCTACAATATTTCTTGTACTTCTCAAGGAATTTTTTCTTCATGTCCTCCCAAGTCTCCATAGTGTTTCTGCCTAGGCTTGTTAACCATCTTAATGCAACCTCTTTCAAGGTAGTAGGGAATAGTTTGATCCTATGGGTATTAGTGGTATAGTCATAAATCCTAAAGAGTATGTCAAACTCGAACAAGAAAGTATCAAGATCTTCTATGACAAGTCCATAGAACTTAGGAAGGACTAAAGTAGGGATATTTTTGAGGTTGTCTACTTCATTTTGATGAGCAATGGGGAAAGGAAAAGTTGGTTGGTTAGGTTTATTTCTATTTGCATCACCCATGGCTTCCTGATGTAGTTCCAAAGCAAAGGGATTTTCAAGATGATTTTGGTCTTCAGATGAAATTTCAGAACTGGTTAGATCAGGGAATGCATCAGCAAATGAGTGTGGCTCTTCTTCTTCTTCTAGTAAATTCTGATGCTCAACTGGATGGAATGGATCAGGGTTATTATAAAAGAATCTCCCATGAGAATCTCTCCTTCTTCCTCTATGCATATGGTATCAACTCACTATCAGCCAACTCACACAAAGAATTGGAAAAAGAATGGTGGATCATTACTTTCCTAAATGAGGGGGTATACTAAGAACAAAATTTTAGTAATAGTACAACAAGAAAAACTATCAATGACTCCAAAGAGCTCCCTAGTTTGACACCATCCCCGACAATAATGCCAAACATTTGGGCCTCCTACAATGATCTAAAAACTAAATCCATAAAGCTATGTTTCATAGATTGGACATCTAATCTGAATAGCTGTCTTAATCACTATGAAGGTACATTTAACTTGTCAACCCAGGGATGTAGACTTGAAATGGGTCAGCACAGTATGTGCACTAGGAATCCCAAAGTAGCCATATTCATTCTACAACTAAGAAAGACAAAATATTGAAAGTAAATTGCTTGGAAAGTAATAACATAATTGCTGAACATCAACCAAAAACTATACTAAGTTGAAGTGCATGGTAGAAATAAAAATATGGGCAAACAAACAGGAAACTACTATGTCTGCTTTGGCTGGAAGAATAGTCATAGAATGGAATTATAGTGGCTGCAGGAATAGATAGTGCCAAATTTCAACTAATTACTGAACAAAAAGTAATATCTAAACTAAAAGATGGAATACTCACCAAGTAAGCCCCCTTGGATGAGTATCCCTTAAGAAAAATGTAACCCCCTTGGATGAGTATCCCTTAAGAAAAATGTAAACTCAGATGCACAAACTTATAACTTCATTTTATTCATTGACAAACATGAGTACAAATGAGCAACATAACTGTATTACTAAAAAAAACTAATAATGTGAGTACATCATCAGATCAATCAACCTTTAGAGAAGGAGCATCTGAGTCTTATTTATAGGAAGAAAAGATAATAACTGACTACCTATCAAGGTGGTTGAATCCAACAGATTAGGAGGACACCACTTTAGGAAAAGCATGAAAAGTGGAGAGGAGGTTATGCATTTGTGAAATCTGGTCAAGCATGTTTTCCTTAACACAGATCTAGCACAACAATAACTCCTATATTCGCTAAAAAAAAAAAAAAACCAATTACAAGGCGGTTATAAATATTTGATTCAAACTAGGAATTTCCATCTTGCTGAGAGTCTTCCCTCCATTTGACCTTTGAACGATCACCTTGTTGACTTTGATGGCGAGTGACCAACTAGTGAAATATTCCTCAATTTTGTAGGCTACTAATTATATTTGCATAACAATATTAGTACACACAACAATTGCATATCTATAACTATCTTAAAGTAGCATTCATTAATCCACATGTAAAATTAACATAGATAGTTCATATAGCATGTCAATATCATTTAAAGGTTATAAAAATAACTTATGCCCAATGCCTATGGTTTTGAGGAAATATCATAAAAGGGTCAATATCCAAGTATCAAATTATATGACAAATACAACAAATAGATAATAAACTCGATCAATATTGAGTCATAAACTGGACTCATCAATGTCAACAGTTCGTACGTAAGCCAAAGCTAGCAGATTTGCCTCTAAAACCAATTGTTATTGAAGAACCCTTCTAACAGTTGGGAATTGATTTCATTGATGCAATGAATCCATTGTCAAGTGTGGGACATGCTTATGTCCTAACTACAACTGACTAATTCACCAAGTGGGTGGAAGCAATTCCAACTAAGCATTGTACTTCTGAAGTGGTATGTCGTTTCTTAAAATAAAATATCATTTCTAGGTTCGGTGTGTTGAACAAAATTGTTGCTAACAATGTTTCTATCTTCTTGTCAAACAAGATAATTGAGTTCTATTTTTAACATAGCATAACTTTGTCACATTCTTTTGACTATTACCCACAAGGTAATGGTCAGGCCAAATCAAGCAATAAAAATTTGGTGACTATAATCCTCAAGCTTGTGGATGAGAATCAGTGTTTGTGGCACAAAGCTTTGTACGATGCTTTGTGGGTAGACAAAATAACTCTAAAGAAGGCGATTGGTATGTCTCCTTTTCAACTCTTGTATGGGTTGAATGCAGAAATTCTCATAACCTTAGAACTTCCAACCCTCAAATTGGCTAAGGCCATTGAGGATGAGACTTTTGATAATTTGGTCGACAAGCGAATAATGTATCTCTCCAAATTGGAATAGAATAGAGTCCAGGTGGCTAACCACATTGTGAAGCATCAAGAACAAGTAAATAAGCTTTTTGAAAAGAAGGTGAAGTCTCAAGATTTTCAAATTGGTGATCTTGTTCTCTTGTGGGACAAGCAAAGAGAGCCAAAGGGTATGCATGAGAAGTTTGAATCATTGTGGATAGGACCTTTTAAAGTTCATTTGCTACATGGTGAAAACAATTTCCTTTTGGAATACGAGGATGGAACACCATTTTCCCTTCCTCATAGCAAGCAACATCTCAAACACTTTACATAGTAAGGTGATAGGCATTCAAATGTAAATATTTTTACTTTAGTCCTTGCATCTTTTTGTTTTTGTGTCTCTATGTTGTTGTCGCTTGACTCTATGCCCAATGGATGGATAAAGGAACTTGAATTCTAGAGTTCTTCTCCCTTCATTCATTTCAAAAAATGGTTGAAGGAAGATCCCCAACTGGAGCCAACTGTTATCATGGAATCTAGCAACGCTCGATTCATGGATAACCCCCCTATGAAACTTGTTTGTTTCATAGTTTCATGATGTTCAAGAACAAAAAATGAGGAAAATTTCAATTCACCTCGATGCGCAATCCAAAATCTCAAACAGTCCATTTGAGTGCTTTCCCCCATCCATCCTTCAAAGAGCTTCGAAATGAGCATCTACATTAGCTCTCAACCTTTGGGAGTTTAAAAAATTGTCAAACATGTCAGAGCGCTGAAAATCAATGCTCTTACATGTTGCCTTAGTGATTTTTCCTCCAAGTGTCGGAGTGTTGAAAAATTAGCGCTCCTACACTTGCTTCCCTTAGTCAAAATTGAAAAAGTGGTGATTTTCACTGCTAGTGCATTTTTCTTGAGTCATGTTTCTACATGCACAAGTGGTGAAAAACACCGATTGTGCATATGTATCGCCACTTGATGTGCCTTCATTAATGTGCAAGCCGAGTTGCATTAATAACTCTTTTAAAATGAATTTTTTGTAATTGTTTAGCTAATCTAATTTCATTTCCTTTCCATTCCTTCTCCTTGCATGCTGCTCCTACACCAACTCGAAGCTAGTTCATGATCTCCAAAATTTCTTTTTGAGCTTTCATCGCTAGGGTTTTGCATCTTTACTAGGTATGTAATTTTGTCTCTTCATTGTGTTTCTTCCTTCCATTCATTTTAGGAATCTCTACAGGTTTCAATTCAATCTTCTCCAAATTTTTTTTCCTTGATTATGGTTTTGAATCTTCTCTTCACTTTCGAATTCATCATCCCTCTTTCCATATCATGCCCTATTTTTTGTATTTTTTGTTGGGGTTTTTTTTTCATTTTTCAAAATGACCTAGGTCTTTTTCTTCATACTTTTTCTTCGCCTTCTTGTGTTTATTTTGACCTTCAAGTGTCTCACTCACCATGCAATGAAATTTTGAGTGCATGCATTCAAAAAAAGGTAGAGCTTCATCATTTTTAAAAGAACATCACTCAAATTGTTCGAGCGGTGATTTTCACCACTCGAACACCAAGTCTACCAAGCCATTCCATGACAGAGCGGTGAAACTTGCTGCCATTTCACTTCAAATATTTTCACAATTCCACATGAAGGAGCAGTAAAAATCACCACTCTTACATGGAGTACCTTTTTTGCAAAAAATCAATAGTGGTGTTTTTATCTGCTTTGACATCCAACTCAAAAAGCAAGAGATCTTCCAAAAAGAACAATGTCAAGGTGCTGAAAATCAACGCCTTAACACTTTTTCCAAATGAAATTCTTCCAAATGTAGGGGCATTGATTTTCAGTGCCCCAACACTTTGATTGTTTAAAATGCCACATACATGTAGGAGCGCTGAAAATCAATGCCCCTACATGTAAATCAGCATCTCCAAGTGTAGGAGTGCTGATTTTCAACACTCCTACATAATTGGCAGTTTTTCCTTCTAACGCTCCAAAATTGCTTTGTTTTCACTCTAAACTCTGTTTCTTCACTCACACTCTATTTTCTATGCCAAATTTCTCATTTCAAACTTTCTCCGCATTGTTTGCTTGCTTCATGCTTCCCAATGCTATAGTTTTTCCCAACATCTATTGATTCACCATCCTTGTAGTTTCTCTCTAGATCTCATCAAGTGATCCCGAAGGTGATATATTTTGATCTTGTTGCTTCTAGATGACAATAAAGAAGCCTCCATCATCTTCTAAGAAAGAGGGAAAAATGAAATATAAATACCAAGGTGTCTTTCTACCTACCGTGGTGATCTCAAAGGTGGACGAAATAAAGGACACCGAGGTTGGTCATCAAGACCTTGAAGATTTTGTGAAAAGAATAGAACAAAAGCCCCTAGAAGACAACTTAAGAGCTATTGTCCATAGTAATCTACATCTAGTGTCCACATTCCCGAATTTTGCACACAATATGGGGTTTGTTTCTAAATTGCATCCCACTACATCAGGGATAGTAGAAGTGTAATAGATTCATGTGGATAAGTGATGATGAGACTAGACCCTGAATTCTTTAACATTATTTTTAGAGTTCCACACATGGAATAATACACAAATATTTCAATGCAATAGGCATAGGAGGTTTATTATGTAGATCCAATTAAGGCTAAAAATTTGATTAATAGCCAATGGTTGAAAACACCTAGGCCCACTATCGCAAGATGGTCAAATGGATTCCTCGAAGTGACTTCAAAGAGGATGTTAGCACCATGATTACTCTCCTAAGTAGGGTTAAAGGATTGCCCAAATCATTTAATTTTCAAGAGGGGATGCATGAATACATTCAAATCATCAGGAGAAAGAAGGATCATATTGTTTGGGGAACCCAAATTAGTGATGAAATTCATGAGCAATTGATAAATGTGCCAACCACTCTCAAGTTCTACATGAATTCTTATTTAGTGTATGCTGCTGCCATGATGAGGCAATTTCTAGGATTATCTACAAGGGGGAACCAACACTCCATACCTGTGTATAAGTATTTTTACCAGTTGGAGGTGAACAAAAGTATTCATTATTTCAGGAGGATAAAAAATGCATTCTTTACACCTCTGATTTTTAGTTTTGACCCAACTCTTGAAAAGAAGAGAGTATCTGGTGAGGCCTACAAAGTGGTGAGTAAAGTCGGGTGTATATTCTTGCAATTTCCAACTTTCACTTACATGAGGGTAGGCTACTATATTAGGTGCCCTTACATGTTTCCTAGATATCCCTTAGATAAGTGGATACTAATGGAGCTATGTAGACAACTTCTCTTAGTTCACAAGTAATGAATGAGAATTCACAAACTAGATTTCAAGTTCCCATAGATGATTGGTAGATATACCATTCATAGTGTATAAAAGGAAAAGTCAGTTGTTGCAGAAATGAAGATCATGACCATAAGGACATACAAATACATATTTGACTTTGAATACTAGGATGGGAAATTGAAGAAGGGTCATAGACACAAGTATTGCTTTGAAGACATATGGGATAAATGTAGAGATGAAAAGGACATTTGTAAAATGGATTATTGCAGGCTAACCATAGAGCAGATCAAGGATCTTAGTGTTGCTGACCTACCAAAGGGTTTCAAAGATCCTAGCGACATCATGAACACTGCCTATGATGAAAATGAAATTTATAGGAGACATTTTCCTATAGTACAATGGTCTAAGAAGGAAAGTGTCTCCATTAGGGAAAGGCTTTCTCCCATATTGGCCAACACAACAGAATGGTTGCATAAACATGGTTTCTAGACGAAAGCCTTCAAAACAGAATCCAAAGGAGAAGTACCTTGAGTAGAAGCCAACCAACAACAAGAACTCCAAAAAAAAGAAAAGCATAGGGATACTCCCTCTTCTTCCCAAAGAGGCCCTAGAATCAAGTTCACTATTGGCAATAATGATACATGGGAAGTTGAAGAAGAAGAGGCCATGTAATCTAAACCATCTCAGGAAAAAGGAAAAGGGCCTACTTCTGAAGAGGAAGATTCTGAAGAAGAAGGAAATGAAAGTGAGGAATCTATTGAAGAAGAAGATTCTAAGGAAAGGGACTCTCATGAGGAAGAATATTCCATAGAAGAACAAGAGTTTGAAGAAGAAGAAGGTGAAGAAGAAGGTGATAAACAAGAACTCGGGCATGATGAAGAACAAAATCTATCTCCACATGAGAATGTTGTCAAAAATATTCCCCAAATGTCATTTCCCATTACTTAAAATGTTCCTCATACACCTCCTAATCCTACCACTCCTCCACCTCCTCTTCCTACTTCACCTCCTCCTACATCTACCACACATGTAGTGGATGTTTCCACTCCCCCTGCAACATCAACCATCCTTTCCACTCCTATAGTTTCAAATATACAAACTATTGATACCTTGTTAAGCTCTCCCTCATCCATCCCAAGTTCGTCATCTGCATCTTTTGACGTTACATATGAAACTAAATTTAACAATTTTTTGAATGAATCTTTGCAGAATCAACTTGGTATGTAGCCTGTTGGAGCAATCATGACAGATACTACCCAGATTGTTACCATACCAATCATTTCTATAGAAGTGACTACAATGCAAGAGTTGACAGTGAGTCAAGAAGCCTATAATTCCTCTCTTCCCCCTTGGTTGGTATCTCAAGTATTAAAAAGAAAGAAAAAAATGATCTCTCCAGAAGAGCTAGATCTTGAAGAGATAGCTCCTCCAAAAGCCAAGGGGAAGAAAAAGGCAAAGGTACATTCAAGGCTTCATTTTGAGAAGACTAGTCATAAGTTTGTAGAAATTGGTCTACCCTCGCAAGAGGAAGGAGATGTAAAAATGATGCAATGACAGGGAGGTCACTAACTTAATCAACACAATTTGAGATCCTTCAACCACTTTTACAACCTTCAAAACCCTCTCTTGGGTTAACTTCTTTGTAACCAACCTACTTTCCTGGTAGGTCACCAAACCTTGTTTCTCGGCCTTATCTCTCAAACACTCTAAAAATTACACCAACCACTTATATTTTTAGGGACCCATTAAACCTACACAAAACATATCTCAAAATCCTATTAGGCCTCTTTGGAACATCATCACAAAAACAGGCTTCCAATGCTATTCAACTTGACCAATTAGGTCACTTTTCCAAAGGAACACACATCAAATATTGCTGGAAACACAAAATATCATTATATAGACCTTAAACTACCTCCAAAACTACATATTATCCAATATTTGAGTCAATACTCACTTCCGATGACTCACTTTCATGAAACCCTCTCTTTTCTCCAAATTGACAAGGGTTTATTGAAAAACCCATCTCGAGACCTCTCACAACCTTGAAACCACTTCCAACATACCTTATTCTACCCGCACAAGCTTAATTGACCACCAAATTATGCTTCCTCCTAACTTTATGCACTTTGTCATTCTAAAACCCCACTTTTCCTTTCAAAAATGCCCTTCACTCAACTAGGGCTTCAAGCCCAGACCTGCAATTTGACCTTCCCTGCCTATGCAAACCTTCTATCACAATAAAATCCACATAATCACACTTTTCCCAACTAGTTCTACCTTGTTCTCAAGCAATTTCCTTGATTCTCAATCTCTAGCCTTGTTCTTAAGGCCTAAATTCTATGTTTCAACAGGGGCAGCGTTGAGAATCTCTTCAAATGCCTTAACCAATGCTATTTTATTATTCCTACACCCTATCCTACTTAAATCAAGCCCATTCCGTTGAGACATAGCTTGAACAATAGGTGGAATGGCCTATTTCAACATATTGCACTCAAACCCTTGTATGAGGAAGTTCAGACCAGTTTTTAGAAATCTACCTCTAAGTTGCTTGGAACTTAATATAATTCCATAAGAATGGATTCAAATCAAAGCTAAAACAATTCTAAAATAGATTCAGATCATCTTAGAGTAAACTCCTACTATATGGAACTATACATAGGATGGGAATGAAGAAAATACATAAAAATTAACAAAGAAACAGAGATATTTGATTGATATTCTCCTTCAAACTCTTCAACAACCACTAACTTCAAGTTTCCAACATATTTATAACTCAAAAAAATCCTCAAAATGCACATAACTACCTTTCAACTACCCATGACCATTGGGATTCCCTCGAACTTTCAAATTTGCACCTTTTACAATATTTGAAATGACAACAATTTTAGAATATGACATTATTAGCATCGGGTATGTGCAGGATAATGGTGGGCCAAAAAGTGGCAATGAGGAAAAAAACACGTCTTTCATCGACCAAAAAATGCGAAAATAATGTGTTGAATTTTTTTAGGCTCGGGTGACACCATACCAAACACCAAACCTAGTTTTTGCAAATCGGATATCCGATTTGGATCAGATATCCGATTTGCAAAAAGCATATATAAAAAATGATTGTCGCTGTTTTGAACTCATTTGGCAGTGAAGAACCCACGGGCACACAGTGCATCCATTCTTCAATTAATGGATATCCAATTTGAGCTAAATTCGATTTGGAAAGGTAAGCTTTTTTATTTTATTGGATTTGATTCAATTTTTATTTAGATTTGAATAATTTCATATGGTTTTTTGTGGTTTTTTTTAAAAATAGGGTTTTTGATTGATTTTTTGTGAAA
>VDFB02086081.1:242766559-242801607 GCA_007258455.2 Sequoia sempervirens
CTATGGCAATTAGTTTGTGTAGTTAATCTGATCTACATTTATACTCATGTCTCTTGAATCTAGAAAAATGCTTGCTAGTGTTTTAATGGTTTTCGCTATTAGTATCCATCGCAGTAGGAGTACTATATATTGCTATTCTTTTAGAAAAACAAACACATGGTGCAATGCTTTTGGTTGGAAGAAAAGAGGTCGTGTAGCAGCCCAGCTATGGCAAATTCTTCAAGCAAGTAGTACAAGGTGAGTTTCTAGAATGAACCTTCTCCTTTATTTACAATTGCATATAGTAGACAGAGAAAAAGGTTAATTCAAGATTCTCATTTTATTGATTGTACTTGTAATCATATCGTTGCTTTTTGTTACAAGGACAATCTTTGCAAATGGGTATTGTGCGTGGCATATGCTATATGGTTCATAAAAAATTAAGCAGTTGGGGTTCAAAAGTAGATCTTCGTTGCAGTGGCATGATCTCAGAAATGCAATAATTATCCAATCAATTTTTTGGGTGGCTGATTGCACTTTATAATTTAAACCTACCTTTTTAATTTTGAGAGTTTGATTCTGAATCCATATGCATACTTTGATTAAAACTACTGGCTAAAGGTGCATAATTCATTAATGCAAAATCAATGCATTTAATGGCATCTAACTAGAGGCGAGGCTGTTTGGATTGCTAATTAGTCTTTGAATATATAACAATTAAAAGAGATAAATAAGTATAATTATCCTTGGCCACATTTCACATTTTGACCTTTCAATCAAAGTCAATTAACAAAGTAGCAGTTAGACCTACAGAAGGTTCAAGGACTATGCTGGTAGAAGAAAAAAAAATTGGACAATGGCTAGACAATTTGTTGAAATTGCTTTAGAAACTTTGAAGCAAATGCATTTTTCCTTCTATTTGCTTTCATTGTACATCTTAAATGGAAGTTGGGTTTCGCATTGTTGCAATGCATTTGGATACTTTGATTGTAAAATCATAGTTTAGATCATTTTAAGTGTTATCGATTCAAACCTTTCCTTGAAATACCAAGGATTCATCTGAATCTTGGAGGCAACGTACAGCTGTCTATAATTATCCTTGGCCACATTTTACATTTGACCTTTCAATCAAAGTCAATTAACAAAGTAGCAGTTAGACCTAAAGATGGTTGAAGGACTATGCTAATAGAAAACCATATTTTGGACAATGGCTAGACAACCTGTTGAAATTGCTCTACAAACTTTAAAGCAAATGCATTTTCCCTTCTGTTTACTCTCATTGTACATCTTAAATGGAACTTGGGTTTTGCATTGTTGCAATGCATTTGGATACTTTGACTATAAAATCATAGTTTAGATCATTTTAAGTGTTATTGATTCAAATCTTTCCTTGAAATACAAAGGATTCATCTGAGTCTTGTAGGCAATGTACAACTATCCTATAAAGAGAGCTTTGGAACCAATGAGCTGTCATAAAGGATAGAGGAATACTGTCAAATATTGTGGTTATTGTCCTCATAGGCACACATGCAAAATATGGAAGCATATAGAAAGCAAGTTAACTCTTTAATAATCCCATGAAACATAGTCTTTGTATGCATCCATGCATACAGGTTTGCATGTATATATGTGTGCATGTAATTATCTATATATGAATGCATGTATCTATGTTGCCATGTATGTATGTGTGTATATAACATATTACTATTGCATTTGCTTTAAATGCTTTTTTGTGGATGGCGCCAGCTAGCCATCCAGTCATATTGTGGATGTTGTACATATTGCTTTTAAAGATATATGAACTCAATTTCATGAGTTATATTTCATATTGGTAAATTGCCATTTATCTGTTTTTGGAACCCATGGAAGTGGCTTTGTGAATCGTGATTGTTTTAAAATGCTTGTGAAAATGCAAATGCATAGGTTCATTGATGGCTATGTGCTTTCATGTATATATGCATATTTATAGGATTCATTGCTATCATGTAAAGGCCACATAAATATTCATTCCCCAAGCCCATGTAGTCATTCAAATATGTGCATATATTAAGGGATCTATTGATACATGGATATATGCATCCATGGATACATGAACACATATATAGATGTAAGTGTGTGATCATGTATGTATGTGTACGTGTATATATGTGTACATCCATGCATGTATCTATGCATCTGTGCATTGAAGCATGTGTGCAGCTATGTGTCTATGAATACATTTTATCCAGTAATCAATGTCAATTAATAGACTAGCACTCGTACCTAGAGAATGTTCAAGGATTGTGCTGATAGAAAACCATATGCATATCAATATGTTAGAGAGCATGTATCTATGCATGGGTGTGTATAGATGCTAATTGTTCTGAATTTTGGTTGCATGTGATTGCATTAATCAATTAAGAATAAGTGCTAGATAATTGAAGTAAAATGACCCCATTCAGTTAGCAGATCATTTTTTCTCAGCCCTCTACATGTTAACTGAGAGTTTTGAAGCTTTTGTGTTCATTGGCAGTCTTTGAAGCTTAACTGTCACAATATATGTAGCATTTTACCCAATAGCTCTATCATTCATGATGATTTAGGCAAGTTCATATTTCCTCATTCATCCTTGTATTGTCTCATATCTAAATAATTAGGCAATTGCTAATTAGCTTTTAAGTACATAGAAATTCAAAGAAAGAAATGATTGCAATTAGCCTTGTGTACATTTGAACTATTAATCAAAGGCAATTAACAAACTAGCCCTAGAAAACCATGTCCATGTTAATGTGTTGAATACCATGTATTTGTGCATGGGTGTATATGGATGCTATGAGTTGTGATTTCTACCATTATGTAGTGCTTACTATTACTTGTACAACCAAGCGATATGCAAGTAGAATTCATAGTTCATAGCATCCAGATACATTCAAGGACAAATACAAATCAAGGTTGTTGGCATCCTGATAAGAAAGATGATGAGATACATCCAATTAATGTATGTCACAACATCTTATTGAATAAAGATGATTTGGTTAGGCAGGTTACAGATGAGAATCCTTATTGGTGTGTGGCTAATGCTCTTTTTGATTGAAGACTTGTCAAGAAAATTACATGCCAATACTATTAGAAAACAGGTAGAATTAGATTAATTGATTGACTATGATTGATTGACTATAATTTTGGTTCCAAAGCTCTCTTTATGGGACCACTTTGCAGCAATAAAAAAAATACAAACTCTACAGGGCTCACATGCATGGAGTAAAATGAACAAGAGGATTTCTACATAGTACCTATCAAACGCAGATGAAACCTTCGCATTTCAACAAAAAATTTGAATAGATAATACTAAAAGTAGTTTAAAATATGAGTTTATGCCTATGAGGACAACAACCACAACTTTTAACAAAACCCCTCTATCCTTTATCCTTTGATGACAACGGAAAAGCTCAAAGCAACACACTGTTCACTCGTACTTCAAAAGCTCTCATTATCGCACGTGTTGACATAATTTTGGTTCCAAAGCCCTCTTTATGGGACCACTTTGCAGTAGTCAATAATATACAGACTTTACAGGTCTCACATGCATGAAGTAAAATGGACAAGAGGATTTCTACATAATTCCTATCAAACGTAGATGAAACCTTCGCATTTCAACAAGAAACTCGAATAAATAATACTAAAAGTAGTTTAAAATATGAATTTATAATCAAAGTATAATAATGTCTTAAAGCACTATGAAACCCTACTTGCATTCCTGTTTGCATGTACCTGGTTTAAACATTTAATTATTGGTTCTTGATAATGGAATGAAATGAACTTGGACAGATGGAAATAAAATGACCCCATGGAATTGGAACATCAATGTTTGCATGCCTTTAACATGATAGCAGATTTGCGTGCATGAGACTTATTTGAATCTCAAATGTCATAGTGTATGTGGCATATTAGCTAGTTGGCTTAACATGATAGCTTTCAAACAAGTTAATTTAGTGATCAATCAAGCTAATTGGCTAGTGAATTAATTGTGTTCCATGGTTAGTCATAGCTAATTATTGGTCATCTTTATCCTCCAAATCAGTTAAATCAATGTTGCTTACTCACATTCACAGATACACAATCTTTCTAAACATTTTGCGTGCTTTTAATAGGAAAAGAGCTTTAGAATAGGATATGTACATTCATCTAAGCATCATAAGACGTAGATTTTTGACATATATAATGGTTTGTAATGCTGTCATGAATATGCATACCAAATATAGAAGCACAAGCAAAAACATTTAAAATGTTTGACATAATTCCTCGAAGAAATGTTGGCTCTTGGTGTGTAGTGATTACAAATTATGCAAAGAATTATTTGTCAAAAAAGGATTTTTGTAAACATTCAAGCAAATCAACTAAATAGTTAATCAAGTTAACTGTGAATCAAGTTACTTGACTAATCAATGAAACTAGGTCATTGATAGATCAGTTTTCTTGAATAGTTAATTATAGTTAATTAAAAAACATCTTTGTACACCAAATCAATTAAACCAATCATGGCCATTCATATGCCAAAAAAGGAATTTCTTGAAAAGGCTTTATAGACAAGGAAGCAAATGCAATTGCTAGGTGTAAACCCAAATTGCAAAATCCTCGCCAACATCTTCCTTTCTGTTTCTTGTGCTACAAATATTCAACAGGCTATAGCTGTCCATATTAATTGTATCCCTTCGTCTATGTTGAAGCCATCTGTTTATTCTATTGCTTTCACTATTATTTCATGAAAGCTCAAGTGTCATAGTATATGTGGCGTAGCAGCTAATAAGTCCATCTCACATTTTGCTCATGACAATTTAATTTGTCCCATCTGTCTCTGAACCATTAATCAAAGTCAATTAACAAACAAGTCAATCTTACACTTGAATCATGCAAATTAAGTCAATTGTATCTTTTACTCATTAATGAAATTAACTAATCAGCTTAACAAGATAGCTTTGAAAAAAGTTAGGTCAGTGATCAAGCAATTTGTTTGACTGATGAGTTAATTGAGTTCAATAGTTAATCATAGTAATAGCAAACAAATGCTTGTTAGATGATGTCATTGTTGAAACCTTACTTGCATTTTTGTTTGCATGTACTTGGTTTAAACATTTAATTATTGGTTCTTGATAATGGAATGAAATGAACTTGGACAAATGGAAATAGAATGACCCCATGGAATTGGAACATCAATGTTTACATGGCTTTAACATGATAACAGATTTCTGTGCATGAAACTTATTTGAAACTCAAATCTCATACTGTATGTGGCATATTAGATAGTTGGCTTAACATGATAGCTTTCAAACAAATTAATTCAGTGATCAATCAAGCTAATTGGCTGATGAATTAATTGTGTTCCATGGTTAGTCATAGCTAATTATTAGTCATCTTTATCCTCTAAATCAGTTAAATCAATCTTGCTTATTCACATTCACAGATACACAATCTTTCTAAACATTTTCCATGCTTTTAATAGAAAAAGAGCTTTAGAACAGCATATGTACATTCATCTAAGCATCATAAGACGTAGATTTCTGACAGATATAATGGTTTGAAATGTTGTCATGAATATGCATACCAAATATGGAAGCACAAGCAAAAACATTTAAACTGTTTGACAAAATCCCTCGAAGAAATGTTGGCTCTTGGTGTGTAGTGATTGCAAATTATGCAAAGAATTATTTGTCGAAAAAGGATTTTTGCAAACATTCAAGCAAATCAACTAAATAGCTGATCAAGTTAACTGTGAATCAAGTTACTTGACTAATCAATGAAACTAGTTCATTGATAGATCAGTTTTCTTGAATAGTTAATAATAGTTAACTAAAAAACATCTTTGTATACCAAATCAATTAAACCAATCATGGCCATTCATATGCAAAAAAAAGGAATTTCTTGAAAAGGCTTTATAGACAAGGAAGCAAATGCAATTGCTAGGTGTCAACCGAAATTGCAAAATCTTCGCCAACATCTTCCTTTCTGTTTCTTATGCTACAAATATTCAACAGGCTATAGCGGTCCATATTAATTGTATCCCTTCGTCTATGTTGAAGCTATCTGTTTATTCTATTGCTTTTGCTATTATTTCATGAAAGCTCAAATGTCATAGTATATGTGGTGTAGCAGCTAATAAGTCCATCTCACATTTTGCTCATGACAATTTAATTTGTCTCATCTGTCTCTGAACCATTAATCAAAGTCAATTAACAAACAAGTCAATCTTACACTTAGCTCGTGCAAATTAAGTCAATTCTATCTTTTACTCATTAATGAAATTAACTAATCAGCTTAACAAGATAGCTTTGAAACAAGTTAGGTCAGTGATCAATCAAGTTGTTTGACTGATGAGTCAATTGAGTTCAATAGTTAATCATAGTAATAGCAAACAAATCCTTGTTCGATGATGTCATTGTTGAATTTTCTTTTGTGTCCCTGTCTGCACTTTTGCTACAGCTTGAAGCAATGATGCTTCATGGTTCAAGTATTAAGTGTAATTGGAAACCTTTCTTGACTTATATTCATTGATTTAAATCTGTTTGGAAACCATACTTGCAGTGGTTCTTTAGGCTCGATGTAAAAGAGCAATATAGTTAAAATGCATTGCAAAAGCCTGTAGAGAACCATGCTCGCACTTGTGCATTTGGAATTCAAGAACCTATGATAAATAGACTACTCGGTTAATCTGTTTCCAATTGATACTTGTTTCCATTGAATCTAAAAATAAACTAGCTAGTGTATTTTGGTGTTTGGACTATTAGTATCCATTACACTATCACTGTCATCCATTGCAATTATAATTTTGGGAGTTGTTTGCATAAATGTGTTTTCATGCATTGTGAAACCTAACTTGCATTTCTAGGATTAAATGAAGCAAAATAAATAAAAGTAGCAATTTTTTGCCTTGAGTAACTTGTCTCTTGGTATTCATTCAATGAGCACAGGAGCTTTTGCTCTGTCACTGTAAACGTCCCCTTTCTATTGATAGAAGCTGTTAGTTTTCTAACCTATGTCTTTGCTTAAATTTATTTGTATATGTCATCTTGTTCCAGACTCTCAGTGAAAAAAAGAATCTCCATATTCTACCACCAAAGAAAATGCATTAACGTCAAAGGAGTTTGAAATTAAAGATAACAAACCTAATAGCACTCACTTGGATAAACTGTTTTCTATAGTGACAATTTTATTGGCTTCTAGCGTCAAGGCAAAAATACTCATGCATTCGGTTGAAATGCTTTTAACTAGCAACATTGGGCAATCACATTTTTCCATTTAACATATTACTTATTTTTTTGTATAGTTTGAATTTGGAGAGCTATTTTATATATTGGAAAATTAGCATTTATCTATTTTCCTATTTGTCCGAGTAGCTTTATAAATCATTTTCGTTTAAAAAATTCGGGAAAATGCAAGTGCATATATTGATTAAATAAATTTAAGCAAAGGCATAGTTTAAAAGTTGGCGGCTAGAGGTACATAATCCATGAATGCAGATTGAATGCATTAAAGTATCAGGAAAATGTGAGTGCATAAATTGATTTAATAAATTTAAGCAAAGACAGTTTAAAAAACTGGTGGGTAGATGTACGTAATGCATGAATACAAATTAAATGCATTGAATGGCATCTGGCTCGAGGTGAAGGCACTGGAATGGCTTAGAGGCCATGCATGGCCAAGGTACTTTGGTCATTTAATATAGAGTTAAGTCACTTGCTATGCATTTCTATTACTTTGCGTCTGTTGTTTTTTGTGTTTTGTAAGCTCTTGTTCTAAGGAAGAGTTTGTAGCCACTGAGCAGGAGATGTTACAGTTGCAGGGTCCAGACCTAGAAACGAGTTACTTGAAATGATAATTTGTTATTTTCCACAGTTCCTTTCCATTAAAGTGCATAATGAAGCTATGTTTCATAGTGCTTTAGTACACTATCACTATCACTTTCTGCCTAATGTGTCAGTGCATGTATGTATGTATGCATGTCTCTATGTGCATATGCATTTACCTATGTGCATATCTATGTAGACATTTGTAGATGCATATATGCATGTATGCATGTGACTCTCGATATATCTATGCATATATGTATTTATGCATATATGCATGCAATCATATGGATACATATATGTTTATGTCCATAGATGCATTCATCTATCTTTACATGGATGTATCTGTACATATATATACATATGTATACATATATGTGTGTGTCGATATGTCTTTTCTAGGAAAGAGTTTACAGTGACAGGGCAAAGGTTGTCATGGTTCCAAAAAAGGACACTTGCAGACAAGCTACTCCAAGCAATAAATAGTTTCTTTCATTAGTTTTCTTTTATTTTAACGTCCATAGGCACATTGGGTTTCACAGTGCTCAGCCTACGCTATTCTTCAGAGACTAGTTCCTTGGACAAGCAATTGTCTTTTGTCCAATGTACAATGTGAGAGCTTAACAATAACTTGGCGCTTATGAGTCCTCTAAAGATTGCATATCTTCAATTACTATAGAACTGTTCCATAGTGCAAGCTTTAGAGCCACTGTTCTATTAGAATGTCCCATAATGGGACCTTACAAACAATATGAGGACAATGTGTTGAGAGCACTTTACAAACTGTCAGGCAAATGCAATTTACAGATATAAGCCTAAAATCCACAATTGCTTTCATCTCTCTCGTTGTCATTAAAGCATAAAGCAAAGAGTATTTTTTCGCAACTTCTAATTTTTGTACTTTTACATGATAATTCACCTTATTAATTAATGAATCAAATTATCTTAATTAATTAATTTTCTTTTTCCTTCTGTCATTTCATATATAATTAATTAGGTAATTATTGAATAGTATTTATATACATAATAATTAAAACAAAGAAATAATTATAACTATCATTGTGCACATTTGACCCATCAAACAAACTCAATTAAAAAATCTGATTCCACTTGTTCACTGATAGTATTGGCATGCAATTTCCTTGAAAAGTCTTGAAAAAGAGAACTACTCACACACCAATAAGGATTCTGATTTGTAACGTTCCTATCCAAATCATCTTCATTGAATAAGATGTTGTGGCATACATTAATTGGATGTATCTCATCATCTTTCTTATCATGATGCCAACAACCTTGGTTTGTATTTCTCCTTGGGTGTATCTAAATGCCATGAGTTATGAATTCTACTTGCATGTGGCTTCATTGCACAAGTAATAGTAAGTGCTACATAATGATACAAAATAAACTTATGCATATGGAAATGAAATGACCCCATTTAGTTAGAAAATCAATATTTACGTCGCTTTCACTATTAAGTGATAGCTGGTTTGGCATTAAACAATAGCTAGAAATTGTTTTTACCAGAACTTAACAGTGCTAGCACAAGTCTGTGTTGTTTTTTGGCTTAGTATTGACAAGTTGCCATGGCCTATTTACACTTTTTTAGGTGCTTAAGCAAATATGGGATCTATTCCATTGATTGCTCTTAAATAGCTTATGCCACCATTGCAATAACAATATTACACTAGTGCATGCATATGCAAAAAAATGTTCTATATTATAGGGTACACAAATAGCAATAAGTATTTAAAAATTATAAAATGCAATTTTCATTTTAAGAAACAAAAGTTCTTACTTGGGTTGTTTCTCGTTCAAATGAATCTACATAAGAATTTTGTTTTGTTTTTATGAATAGCATAGTATATGTCACTCACTGTACTCATTTGTCTAAATTTTCCTTGTAACAGGGATCAATGCTTTCAATTGTATTTAAACAATCACACACAAACTGCACTAGGAAAAATTGCTTGTGCCTATCACAATTTGTACATTCCTACAAGTATACTTGATCGTTCAATAGCAGATTGCAAGGTTAGTTTCCCAAATTTTCTTTTTGCTTTTCTTGTAACGCAATTGAAATTATTCAATATAATAACTGCATAAATTTCTTTTCCATGTATTCATTTTTCCATCTTGTATTCCTCATTTCTTTGAACATAAATGATTTAGAAGGCTGCTTCCACATATACAAACAGGAAAACACATTTTCCACAATTGCAATAGTAATTTGTCTTCGAGCAATAGAACAGGTTTTGCTTATGTGTTAAAAAATTATACTTCCTCTATACAATATCCATAGAATAGAATGAACTGCTAGCATGCAATTTTTAAACCCTGTTTGTAGTTTCAAATAGCATATAGCGTCATAAGTCTTTGTTTTATGTCAACTGGTTTTTACCTATATGCATTTAAGGCAATTTTTTTCATAGGACTGCTTATATCTGTGGCAAGTTGTTGTGCAGTGTGCAAGTTAACGTATGCTTAATATTCCTGTATTGCAAATAAAAGCCTACAAAGTTAATTTCAAAAGCTGACATGGCACATGAGTACAATGAATGATGTACTACGTCACTCATAGACATGACACAATATTTTTCCATGGTCTTGCTTACATGCAAAATGACATTAACCACAATTTTTTTTGCTCACATTGCCAATTTCATTGTGTGCTTTAAACCTCTAAAGTAAGAGAAAACTGAGGAAAGAAACTATTTATTGCCTCAAGTAACTCGTTTCTGGTTCTGGATACTGTAACTATAACAAAGTCTGCTCAATCACTATAAACTCTCCCAGAACAAAGACTTGTAGAATAGAAAAAAAAATTGCGCAAAGTAATAGTCATGCTTAACAGCTGACTTAAGTCTATAACAAATGAACAAAGCAGCCTGGCTATACATGTCCACCAAGCCATTCCAACAGTTTCTCATCCACCCACATGTTATTTAATGCATTTGGTTTGCATGTATGCACTGTGCGCCTACACCTCTGAGTTTCAATCTCTTTTTTTAAGTATTTAATCAATCTATGCCTTCACTTTTGCTTAATGGACCTATGCCTTTGCATTTTCCTCAAATTTTTAAAACACAAATGATTTTAAAAGCTATTCCCACAAATAAGAAAAGCCATATATCTTCTTTGATAAAACAATGCTTTTGCATTTCCCTGATTTTCTTTAAACAGAAATGATTTGTGAAACTATTCTCTACATGCCACTTAATTCATGTTTATCTGAATAGCTTTTAAAATCATTTTTTCTTTGAAAAAAATCAGTCGCTTAAAATTACATAGAAACAGAGGAATCCAATTACACAAAACATTTAAATACCATAGACTGAGATTGACAATGTGAGCAAAAAAGATTCTTGTCGACCATTTGTTGCATGTAAACAAAGCTACCTGAAAATATTGTTTTGTGTTTGTGGCACTGAAAGTATACATCATGCATTGTACTCATTTATCCACTTTGTCAATGTAATAGGAATAAGTACATACAATCCTACTGGGGGACAATGGATAACAAGGTCAGGTTGAAGAATTAATACTATTTTCCCCTTGTGCTTCTATTAAATTGTTTGCTGTGTGGTATGTTACGTAGGCTTCTGCTACTACTCAAGATCCATTTTCCAACATATATAGAGATTATTAACTTCCAATATCCTCGACAACATGATTAATACTATGGAATGCTATTGAGTAAAAGCACATAGGCGACGATGTAAAAAATTATAGATTTTGTAATCTAGATAGTAGCGTTAGATGCTATTCATACACAACATTTTCTATTCTCAAATACATTAGGATACACGAGAAACAAAGAAAATGATAGACATTGACACCTATTAATTAACAAAGTGGCCCCAAATATCAAACATTGACTACGTGCTTAAGGGCGAGGGACTTTGCAGATTGAGTGCTTTTGCATACAATGTTGGTGATTGTTTGTTTGACTCTTTACAACTATTGCTTAACAATCGTTACACATCAATTCAACTACGAAATGGAGCTATAGATTACTTCTTGAATTTCCTTCAAAACAAGGACAAAGAAGCAATAAAATCATACAACTATGAACTAGACCCTGATACTCTATATACATTGCACAAAGTACACGATCC
The DNA here is from genome assembly GCA_007258455.2 of Sequoia sempervirens. Lineage (NCBI taxonomy): Eukaryota > Viridiplantae > Streptophyta > Pinopsida > Cupressales > Cupressaceae > Sequoia > Sequoia sempervirens. Next base: position 242,778,474 of record VDFB02086081.1, read on the forward strand.
GCAAACATATTTCCGCAGAATGCGATTATCTGCAAAGCCACAAGCAGATTGCACAAAAAGTGGATTGTGGGGTGACCTATTTTTCATTCACTGGATATCCAAATGGTTGAATATACAAATATCCCTTTGGTCAAGAACAATAGCAAGAAGGTACTTACAGTTCAATAGTTCTGATTACACAGAATCAGTCTCTATACTATTTCATGACATGAATTCTTTAAGTGGACACTTTGAACCATTGTTAAAAATTGAAACACAAAACGTAACTTCAAAACAGCCCATAGGTTCACATGAAATAAAAAAAACTATGCACAAAGTATCCTCGAATGTCAAACATTGACAATGTCCTTAGAGCTGAAGGCCTTTGTAGATTAAGCACATTTGCATACAATGTTGGCGATTGTTTGTTTGATTCACTTCAAGTGCTACTTAACAACCAGTACACCTCAACTCAATTACGCAATGGAGCTATAGATTATTTCCTAGCTTGCTTTCAAAAAAAGGACAAAGAAGCAATTAAATCATATAACAATGAACTAAATCCTAATACTCTATATACATTGCACAAAGTACATGATCAAGAAACATACTTCCGCAAGATGCAATTATCTGCAAGCCCATGCATAGCCCATAGTGAATGTGGATTGTGGGGTGACTTGTTTTGCATTCACTGGATATCCAAATGGTTAAAAATACAAATAAGCCTCTAGTCATTGACAACATCAAGAAAGTACTTAGATTTCAATGATTCTGGATATACAAAATTAGTCTCTATATTGTTCCATGATACAAACCCTCTGGCTGGACATTTTGAGCCGCTTCTAAGAATCAAATCCCAAAATCTAACTCACCAATGCTCAACAAGCTTACTCCAACTAAAAAGGTTGATCAGAAATTGTCCACAATACAAAAATACTTACTTGACCAAGCCACATGCTTTGCCTAAAAACAAGGAAAATTTGATACCATTTGTCATAGCAAACAATTTTAAACATAAATCAACAATAAGACTTAATCACCTTGAGAACTTGATTAGAAAAGAAAAACAAAAAGAAAGTGTACCTAGCAGCCCAAAGAAAAAAAAAACATTGACACCAATAGAAATTTATAAAACAACAATACAAGATACACCAAAATACCCATGTGCAATTTGCCAAGTGCTTTGTTTGAACAAGGACATCAGGATATTCAAAGAAAAAGAAAAACAACTATACTGTAAGCTACTACAATAAGATTCCTTACCATTCATAGATTTCATATGCAATGTATGCTACGCCACAGAAAATAAGAACTAATAGACCATTGTTCTATGTGCAAAATTTAACTCATCTAGAAGAACGACTTGTCTCACTTAGAATTGCATTTGCACAGATTTGGGAACTAGGGTTCAAAAGGTCTCAAATAGGCCTAACAGGTTCTATTATAAATGTCCCTGTTGACATGAACATTGTACAAAGAGCATTACCACAATCAATTAACAACACACAAACAATTGTTGTTTCATTGAAAAGACGCTTAAAATACAAAAATGCATTTCAAAAAGGCATGGTGCGCCCAAATGTCATCATGCAAGCTTTGACTCAATTAACAAGGACACCATTATACAAAATGCACAAAGTCCACATAAACCAAGATTGGCAAGAAGTTCTCCAATGCACTGAAGAAAACGAAGACAATAGTCCACAAAATACAAGTGAAACAGAATCAGACAGTGAAATGGAAAATGAAAACCCATCAGAAACATTGATACATGGATTCACTGAGTCTAGAAGTATCCATAACATGGAAGACAAGATTATTGAAATTGCACCTGCAGAGCACAAGTATCCAATTGGAATATTTAAGGACATCTATGCTGAAGAAATGAATTTCCCAACTTTATTCTTTGGCAAACCACGTGATAATGACATTGTAAAAAACTTTACGTATCAGAAAATAGTACGCTGGGAGCTCTTATAGTCACAAAGACAATTTGCATATCATACAACAAACATTTTTTTCAAAGCTATAAAGGTACTAATACAACAAGTATTGTCTACAATGACAATAAGAATCCGCAAGGGCCAGTTAAAAGGGCGAAAGCTATTTGTGAAAGATGTTAAACACAAACCAAACCTAGAAAAAATTCTTAAATCAGATATTGGATATGTTGATTTCAAAAGAATAAGAATCTCTCCAGACTATTCACAACAACTTAAGAAAAATGTATTTGCTATGATTCGACAACTAGGACCACCGACATTTTTCATCACTTTCTCTAGTGCTGAGCAAAATTGGGATCCACTAATTCAAACATTACAAGAGCTGCACAATCTACACCAATCAGCACAAAACCGTCAAGAATCTAATCACCCAACACACATTGACAAATTTGAACTAATCAAGAAAGATCCTATCACTTGTGCACGTTACTATAAACATAGAATCAATGCAATAAAAAAATTGATACTTACAGATGACTCTTTCTTTGGAAATGTCATTGATTACTTCTCAGTCACTGAGTTCCAAAATCGAGGAAATGAACATGATCATTTTCTCATATGGGTTAAAAATGCACCAATCTACACAGAAAATAACAACACGGACATCATAGCTTTTGTTGATAAGTATATTACTTGCGACACTGAAAATTTGGAACTTCCTTTGGCAATGCTACACAAACACCATCATACAAAGAAATGCAAGAGATCAAGAAAACAACTTTGTAGGTACAATTTTCCTTTCCCACCAATGCAAAAGTCAACTATACTTTTACCAATACTCCAAAAGACCGAAGCGATAACTACAAATGCCACTGACATCTTTTCAAAACTCCAAAAAGCAAACTATGACGAAACATTCACTTTTCAAATGTTCTTAAAAGAATTAAACTTAACTGACAATGAATACATTGAAGCTTTGAGCTCAACATTAAACAGGCCTACGCTTTTCTTACAAAGAAAACCATCACAAATATGGAACAATAGCTTTTCAAGGAAAATTCCAAATCTTTGGAAGGCTAATACAGATGCACAATTTGTCCTGAATGCATATGCTGCTGCTATGTACTGTAGCTCATATATTGCAAAAGTATACAAGTCAATGACATATGCATTCAAAAGAATACGTACAGACCACAAGCAAGAAAATATTGATGCAATACGAATGGTAAGTAATCTTGGAAATGCCATGCTTAACTTGCATCAAATGTCATCACAACAAGCTGCACATATTGTTCTGTCATTGCCATTAAATTACAGTTCAAGAAAATGTATATTCATTGATACACAATCTGACAATGATCACACATTTATACTCAAATCTGTTAAACAATTGGGAAATGAGCTAGATGAATTAGAAAACGTTCTTGAAAAATCTATTATAGACTACTATTTAAAACACCCTGAAACAATGGTGGACATATGTCTTGTAGAATTTGTTTCAAGATACAACAAATACGGTGCTACAATTGAACCAAAGGCCAAACCCAATGTGGTACGGTTTATCAATTTCAACAAACACTTTGATATAGGGAATCATTGTAGAGAGCAATTGGTTCTCTATGTTCCATTTACCATTAATGAGCATACACTCAAACAAAACTTTGACTCTTGGGAACATGCATACATGTACCATGGACAAACCATTCAAACATAAAGTGAAAAGTTCATCCACAACACAAACTCTGCATGGGGTGACATTGACAAAGCTATAAATGATCTTCAGTCTCTTGAAGATGAAAAGCTCATTGACCTGCCAATGCAAGCAAAGCTTTCCCAAAAAGAACTATATGAAATTCAAACAAACCTTCCAAACATAGGTCATTCTAACCCAAATACCACGTACTCCAATGGATTTGAAATTACAAAGCACCCACATATTATAGATAACAATGAATACTACAAGTTAAGACGAATGTTAAATAAAGAACAACAAGCAATTGTTAAGGATGTTCTCATAAAAAAGATGAAAAATCCACAAAAGCCATTGCACTTGTTTTTGACTGGGGGAGCTGGAACAGGAAAGAATTTTATAGCAAAATCCATCTACCAAGCTCTCATTCGCATGTATAGCAATTCTGTTGACAATAATCCAGACAAACCCAAGGGCTTATTAACTGCATATACAGGTAAAGCAACATATAACATAGGGGGATTCACATTACATTCAGCATTTCACATACCTTTTAATACATCAGAATTCCTGCCACTGAACAGTGAAGTACTTGACACTATGTCAAAGCACTATGGTCAATTGCGCATACTTCTTATAGACGAGATATCATTAGTTGGCTCAACTTTTCTACGGTATATTGATAGAAGACTACGAGACATAATGAAAATGCCTACATCATACTTTGGAAACCTTGATACCATATTTTGTGGTGACCTTTACCAGGCACAACCTGTCCTTGACTATGTGGTTTTCGAAAATAGGCCTACTCCAATTGAATTAATGCCTTATAGTTTCTGGAAAGACCACATAAAATGCTATTCATTGGTGACTACCATGAGACAAAAAGATGAAATATTTATTTCAATCCTTAATAGACTACGAGTATGCATTCAAACAACTCATGACATAGACTATATCAACAAAATTTGCTTTCGTCCTGTACCATTAGATCCATTGCTTCCGCACCTTTTCTATAGGAGAATAGATGTTCAAGCACATAACAACAAAATGCTATCAATCATTCCAACCCAAATGATTGTGCTAGATGCAATAGATGAAGTTCACGAGGACCTTAATGCATTACAAGTGTACAATCACACAACGACACTCCCATCACAAATATGCTTGAAACCAAACATTCTTGTTAAGCTTTATGCAAGCAATTACAATGTTCAAGATGGCCTCGTCAATGGTTCAGATGGAATTTTTAAAGCATATAAAGCACAAAACAATATTGATATTGTCTGGATTAAATTTAATGACCCATCAATTGGACATCACCATCGCACAAAACTAGCACACTGCTATTCTACTATCATTGACAAAGACTGGGTGCCTATACAACGCATTGCTAGGCCAATCCAAAAAATAACAATAAACAAGAAAATTACAACTAGAAAACAATTCCCAGTACAAGTAGCATGTGCACGAACCATACATCGATCCCAAGGATTAACAATGGAGGCCTTGGATTTTGATTCCACAGGCATTAGACATGATGGACTAACCTATACAGCTCTGTCACGAACAAAATCAATAGAATCATTATTTCTGTTACAACCTTTAACTACAAAAAAATTCAAAGTTAAAGACAAAATACAACTAGAACTGTCTTGTCTTCAGACATGTGCACAATGGCAACTTGATAATCTAAACACATGTTCAAAAAAAAAATCACATATGCTCCTATGTACATTGAACACTCGTAGCTTGAAAGCACATGCAGAAGACATTGTCAATGACTATGGCATAATGCAATATGATATCTTGTGTCTCCAAGAAACACATATGCATCCCTTTGAGCTAAATACCTTGCTGCAGTATTTTGATAGCTTCTCTATACATAACATACATGGCATAGTAACTTTAACCAGGAAACATTTACTCCTGTCAAAAACAACACAACATGAAACCTCAAATATTGAAGCCATCACATCAACAGTAATGCTATCTAACAATGAACTCAATGTTTGTAATATTTATGCAAGACCTGCAACTGCCATAGATGAAGTAATCACAATCTTGCAAATAATTATTGGATCCACAAATTCAGAAAACATGTTGTACATTTTAGGCGATTTTAATGTCGACATGTCTTCAGAAAGTAGAAACAAAAAAATGCTTCACAGTTATATGCAGCAGAACAATATACAATTTATGTTGAACCAACAACACAACATAGGAAACTCAATCATTGATCACATTTGGTCCAACACGACTACAAATATATGCTTTATCTATATATCAGAAGCATATTGGACTGATCACAATCCAATTTTCCTAAAATTGCATGTTGCCCAATAGACAAATTCAACTTTATAGAACTTATAGCCTTATATCACCTTTATGCATTGAAATGTCTTTTCCAATGCTATATCCATTATTTGCAGGAGATCTATGGATGAAACTAAAAGGCAGTCAAAGCAAATACAAACCACACAAGAAGAATCAGTACAACGGTAAAGTGCTCATAGTATTATTCCTTCATACTCATTCACCCAAATCACAAATATTCAAATAACATTGTTCCAATTCTTTGTAGGACACCAAAAGATGTATCAAAAAGACAAGCAAAACAGGTGCAAATTGCACAGGAGGAGTCAACACAATGGTAAAGTACTTGGTTGTTCATTGTACCGCCATTTTCCCAGCTTGCTAATATTAAATTAGCATTCAATTGGAATTATCCTTATTCCTTGTAGGACAAGAGTCAAGAAACCTAATATTGTTTCAATCGAACAGCTAAATGCTAAAAGAGCTGGAGACACCTTCCAAGGTGATGTCCTTGTTGTCTACAAAGCAACATTGGATAAGGCCAACAAAACACGGGAAATGCTATGTGTTGATCTGACAGATCACAAAGCAGAAATGACAATCACGTTAAATGTTAGTGGAAACCTTGTGTATCAACATGAGCCTAAAATAATCCCGGGGTCAGTTATTTCAATCTTAGATTTCCAAGTTGCACCTAGGACAGATTATGACAGAGGTGACTGTGATTGCATTTTGATTTTAACAGACATAAGCACCACTGAAAACATCCCCCGCCTCTGTCAAGAGTACAAATTCATTCCAAGTACGACTATCAACCAATTGCTAACAACTGTAAATGAGTACCCAGCTGGCACAATAGCTGCGCTGGTAGTTGGTGCCAGGAAAATGGGTACCCAATTTGCAGTTGACATCAAAGATGGCCACACTAACATAGACAGAGCATAGGTATTTCAGTCTACGGAACTTTTACCTCTTCTTTTAGTTTCAACCTTTTAATGTTCTACATTGGTCTCTACAACAATTTCTGTAACAAAATCTAATTCTCTCATTGAATTGCAGCTGCTATTAGGGTCAACATATGAGCAACAATACTTTGCACTCGAAGACCAGTTGCATACAAATAAAACACCTGCAATTATTTTCAAGAATGTTGTAAGAAAAATAGATCAAAAGAACACATTTCACACATGTCGATCAACATTCATCTGTACCTTGAATGACAAAAGAAGCTTGGAAAAACTCAATAGCCTACTACATTCAACTTTCAAGGTAACAACATTCTTTTTTTTAAAAACTAGTGCATCCAAACTTGTATTTTCGTCTCCTCTAACAATTTTGAACCATATTCTATAGGTTTCTGGTACTCTAAAAGCAGCAAATGCATTTTCCAATCCATTTCATGCATGCTATCCAAAATGCAAATTCAAATTCGCTGCTTATGGCACACTCCAAGAAAAAACTGCTCACTATAAACAGTGCAACCAACAAGTCAATTATACATTATGTTTACAACTTAAAACTACCATAACAACTTATGACAATCAAACAATTAAGTCTTCAATTGACCAGGTCACCATGCACCGTCTATTTCCCACACTGCAAAGGCTCAGCTATGAAGACTATATCAAGGACAAGTCAACAGTGATATTCATCCTACGGGACTTCAGTGCTGAAGGACATTTTAGCCTTGACCAAAACAATGCCATTGTTGAAGCTATTTGCATTGACAAATAGACAGGAAACATCACCATAAGGTAATAAAGTCATTCATATGTAAACTTTTTCTCTTCTGAACCAACACCTCAAATCACTATCCATACAAACTATGTTTCTAATACATAGAATTTTGTTGGCTTTACAGGAAACTAGGAATACAGGAGCACAAATTTACATTGTTCAGACTTTTACTTTTTCGCATTTCCATGCTCCAAGACATTTCACTGGTTTTCACATGTTAAAGACATCTTTGGTTTTAAAATACTCTATTGCTATTATACATTTAGACACTTCTATAGGTTACTATGTTAAAGTCTTCTCGAATATGGACATCTGAAACTCTAATTTTGTTTTTGCACCTATGAAGACAATGGTTCTCTATGTACGTCTGACATATATGTTCAATAATTATTACCCCTCCATGCATAATGCCATTCAAACTATATAGTTTAAACATTCCCTTTTGCATTCTGTCCTTCCTAGCTTTTCCAATATTTGCTTTTTGATTCTTACGTTTTCAAGAGTTTATGGTGACCAAGTAGAAGTTGTTATGGTTGCACACTCTAGACCCATTAACAAGTTACTTGAGACAATAAATGGTTATTTTCCTCTGGCTTCTTTCATTTTATGTTGTTAATGCAACCAAGTCTCGCCCCTACTTTTATGCATTGTACTTTATAGTCACTTTTCCATCATGCATTCTAATGTATAGAGTACACTCATGTATACACAAATCCATATGTTTCTTTCACTGCATATATGCATATTTACATGTATATATGCCTCTATGTCCATATGCACATATGCACATATTCATGTATGCATGTATTCATCTAAGCTTCTACGTATCCCTGTATGCAACTGCGTATACATGCGTCCATGTATTTATGGATGTGCCACTCTAGCCTTGTACCAATTTATTATGTTATATGGATATCGCATATAGTAACACTAATTATCTCTTTCACTGTACATAGCAGTTGTTTTCATAAATGCCAGATCAAGCTTATATGTATCAGGATACATATATACTCACACTAAAAACTACTGAATTATGATCTCTATTGTCCCATTTTTGTAGACATGTTACTATTGCAATCAAATGTGTAAAGCATTCGTGTCCAAAGAAATTAGATACAAGAATGGCAATATGTTACACAACCTTGTCTTATGCCTTTATAGCAGTTTTTTCATTGCATTTCAAGAAAACCAGAAACTAGAATTTTATTCATATTATTTCATCTATGACATTTACAGCTTTTCCAATAATTATTACAAGCATAGAGTTCAGTGTTGAATAGTTCTATTGTTCATGTCATGGCTTCAACATTGTTCATGCCAAATTGCATTATCTGACAAAGTTAACATTCAAAAACCAAAGTGTCCATTGTGAACACTTATTGCATTCCATGGGACCACATTTCTTTGAGGAGTTCTTTTCAACAATTCGCTTCCCTTCTATATGTTTCCATATTTTGCATATGTGCCTATGAGCACATTAACTATAACAGTTCACAAAATTCCTTTATCCTGTATGCTTTCATCATAGCGAAAAAGCTCAAAGCAATTGCAGAATCTAGGTTTTGAGAACATAGGCTTACAGAACACAAAAACAACACACACAAAGTAATAAAGATGCATAGCAAGTGGCTTAACTCTATATTAAATGACCAAAGTACCCTGTCCATGCATGGTCACAAAGCTACTCCAGCGCGTTCACCTCCAGCCAGATGTCATTTAATGCATTTAATTTGCATTCATGCATTGGGCTCACATTTTCCTAATATTTTAATGCATTTAATCTGTATTCATGGATTACGTACCTCTAGCCACCAACTTTCAAACTATGCCTTTGCTTAAATTTATTTAATCAATTTATGCGTTTGCATTTTCTCGAGTTTTTAAAACAAAAATGATTTATAAAGCTACTCAGTCGAATAGAAAAATAGATATATGCCAATTTTCCAATATATAAAATAGCTCTCCAAATGCAAACTGTACAAAAAAATAAGTAATATGTTCAATGGTGAAATGTGATTGGCCAATGCTGTCGGTTAAAAGCATTCTGGGAAAATGCATAGGCAAATTAAAAATGGGTTCACAGGAAAGAGCTTTTGATTCTGAATCCATATGCATACTTTGATTCAAACTAGTGGCTGAAGGTACATAATCCACTGATGCAAACTCAATGCATTGAATGGAATTTGACTAAAGGGAATGCTATTTGCATTGCTAGTTACTCTTTGAATATATAACAAGTTTCAAGGAAAAAACTCTCATTATCACACATGTTGACATAATTTTCATTCCAAACCTCTCTTTATGAGACCGCTTTGCAGTAATCAAAAATATACAAAGTTTACAAGCCTCACATGCAACCATGCATCTTGCCCGAAGATACACATATACATGCATCCATGTGTACTACGATACATGCATCTATGTACACATGCAGCCATGGATATATGTATCTATGCAACTTCATATGCAATCCATGGATATTTCCATACATGTATATTTAAGCATTTATGTATCCAGCTATGCATCTATCTATCTATCCATGCAACTATGTTTCTATGTATTCTTCTACCTATAGATGCATCCACACATATATGTATCTGTGTTTCTATGTGCAAATGTATACAGGCATCTATCCATATATGTGTCAATGTATCTATGAATACATCTATCCATAGATACATGTATCTACACATCTATGGATACCATGATAGATGTCCACATCCATGTATCTATGGATACATGTATCAAGTAGCTCTATTCTAGGTCTTGACTCTACAACAACATCTCCTGTGACTACACAGATCTGCAGAATAACAAAAAATGAAACACTCAAAGTAATCACAATGCATCTCTAGTCACTTAAATCTATATTACATGATAAATCCACATTCTGTTTAATGCATTCACTTTGAAACACAATCAAGAAAACAGCTAAATACCACTTTCCAAATTAAAAAAAAAACAACTTTGGAAACATCAACTTCCAGAATTAAATACCAATATGCACAAAGTGATCATATTACTCTAACTAGATGACTATGAACTACATGTTACCTATGCAATCTAAAATATAAAGATACATACCATCCTTATGCACCTATGCACAAATACATATTGTCTAACATATATACATAATTACATGTACACATATATACATGCAAACCTGTATACATGGATGCATACAAAGACTATGTTTCATGGGATTATTAAAGAGTTCACTTGCTTTCTATATGGTTCCATACTTTGCATGTGTGCCTATGAGGACAATAATTACAGTATCCAGAACCATAAACGAGTTACTTGAGGCAATAAATAGTTTCTTTCCTCAGTTTTCTCTTACTTTAGAGGTTTAAAGCACATAGTGAAATTGGCAATGTGAGCAAAAAAAAATTCTGGTTCACTTGCTCATTCATTCCAAAGCTCTCTTTATAGCACAGTTGTGCATTGCCTCCAAGACTCAGATGAATCCTTGGTATTTCAAGGAAAGATTCAATTGGATAACACTAAAAATGATCTAAACTATGATTTTATAATCAAAGTATCCAAATGCATTGCAGCAATGCGAAACCCAACTTCCATTTAGCATGTACAATGAAAGTAAACAGAATGAAAAATGCATTTGCTTCAAAGTTTTTAAAGCAATTTCAACACATTGTCTAGCCATTGTCCAAAATATGGTTTTCTATCAGCATAGTCCTTGAAACTTCTTTAGGTCTAACTGCTACTTTGTTAATTCATTTTGATTGAAAGGTCAAAATGTGAAATGTTCCCAAGGATAATTATACTTATTTATCTCTTTTAATTGTTATATATTCAAAACTAATTAGTAATCCAAACAACCTCCCCTTTATTCAGATGCAATTCAATGCATTAATTTTGTATCAATGAATTATGTACTTTCAGCCACTTGTTTTAATCAAAGTATGCATATGGATTCAGAATCAAACTCTCAAAATAAATAAATATATAAATGTGTCTTTTTCTTCATTTCATAATGTATCTATGTATCCATAGATGCAATCATGCATATATCGATTTGTCCATATATCTTGTCAACTCTTTATGCATCTGTCTATATATGTATGGTTGTATCTATGGGTACATGTATACCTCGATTTATGTATATATGCACCTATGAATTGCATACACACATCCATGTATATATGACTCTATCGATAACTTGCATGGATACATGTATATATGCATCTATGGACTCATGCACCCATGTATATATGACAGCTCATTGGTTCCAAAGCTCTCTTTATAGGACAGTTGTGCATTGTCTCCAAGACTCAGATGAATCCTTTGTATTTCAAGGAAAGATTCAAATGGATAACACTTAAAATGATCTAAACTATGATTTTATAATCAAAGTATACAAATACATTGCAGCAATGCAAAACCCGACTTCCATTTAAGATGTACAATGAAAGTAAACAGAAGCAAAAATGCATTTGCTTCAAAGTTTCTAAAGAAATTTCAACATATTGTCTAGCCATTGTCCAAAATATGGTTTTCTATCGGCATAGTCCTTGAACTTTCTTTAGGTCTGACTGCTACTTTGTTAATTGACTTTGATTGAAAGGTCAAAATGTGAAATGTCGCCAAGGATACTTATACTTACTTATCTCTTTTAATTGTTATATATTCAAAGACTGATTAGCAATCCAAACAGTCTCCCCTTTAGTCAGATGCCATTCAATGCATTAATTTTGTCTGAATGAATTATGTACCTTCAGCCACTAGTTTTAATCAAAGTATGCATATGGATTCAGAATCAAACTCCCAAAATAAATGCATATATAAATGTGTCTTTTTCTCCATTTCATTATGTATCTATGTATCCATAGATGCAGCCATGCATATATCGATTTATGCATATCTTGCCATCTCTGCATGCATCTATCTATATATGTATGATTGTATCTATGGGTGCATGTATACATTGATTTATGCATACATGCACCTATGAATTGCATACACACATCCATCTATATATGTATCTATCAATATTTTCCATGGATACATGTATATATGCTTGTATGGGCTCATGCACCCATGTATTTGTCTTTGTCTTTGGCCAAATGGCCCCTAATGGCCAAAGTATCCTGGCCACCCATGGCCATCAAGCAATTCCAATGCCTTCCCCACCAGTCACATGCCATTTAATGCATTTGCTTCAATTATTTTGACCTCTCCATTTGTTCGAATTTTCCTGATATTTCAATGCATTTAATTTGCACTCATGGATTATGTATCTCTACTCGCCAGTTTTATAAACTATTCCTTTGCTTAAACTTATTTAATCAATCTATGCGATCGCATTTCACTGATTTTCAATAACAACAATAATTTATAAAGCTATTCTGATAAATAGAAATAGCTAAATGCTAATTTTCCAATATTGATTTATCAGAATAGTGCTAGTTTTCCAATATAACAAAATTAAAAGTTATATGTTGACATACATTTATGCATATTGTCCATACATGCATATATGCATACATGCCTTCATCCATATTCTCATGTGTATATGAATACATCCTTCCATGTAACATATGCATTTGTACCTATATGCAAATATGCATACATCCATGTATACATGTGTTCATATCTCCATCTCTCCATGTAGTTCTGTTTTCTGTGTATACATGTGTCTGTTGATGCATCCATACATATATCTGTGAATAGCTCTACGTATTTCTCTCTCCATGTATTTAATGTTCTCCACTGCATCAACATTTGCATGTTCTTAGTTTTATGATCTTCCATATTTATTTTTTTCATAGTATATGCATAAGAACTTCCACTTTGTCTTCTATTTTGACTCTTCTATCCATAAATATCATTATATTTTTATATCCACTCTTCTATTGTTGCATTTTGAGGAAGCTCAAGGAAATCAGTACCTTGTTCAGTATGAAGGAGAGTGAGAAATGCAACATGGGTCTTTTTCCTGTGTTTATATTGACAGACTCAGCCCTATGATGATTTTTAAAAGCATAACCAATACCAAATTAGACATTCTTCCACCCCTTGTTGCAAGAAATAATCACTTCAAACCTATTTATTCCATTCATTTCCATTTCCACCCTGTCCTTTCTTCTCAAATCAAATACATTTCAAAATCCATTTATTTGCTTGTGCTGCATCATACCAATGTGTTGCGTTCCTTTTTTCATTAAATCCAGCTCTCTCATTGAAATTTTTATTTCTTGCATTTAATTGTAAGCATATAACTTACAAATGATAAATTCATACCATTTACATTCCCATTCATTCTCATATCCACCATCCCATATCCTTGCCTCCCATGTCAAATACTTTTCATAACTTATTCATACACCTTATTTGCATCTCACCATTCTCTCAATTCGCTCTCTTTCTTCCACTAGCATAACTCATTCTTCTTTTTAACACTCACATATTTTTATCTATCTACACCTCAAATATACCTTCATCCATCACAACAAAATTCACACCATACCAAACAAAGAAAAAGATGAAGAAAATATCAAGGTTATGCAAATAAACACTGAGGGCTTCGAAAATAACACTCATAACATAGAGTTGTATTCAAGAGTTATTTTCAAAATGTCTTTTCTAAACCTTGTTTATTATGGATCCCTAAAAGCATGTATAATAGTTTCTTCAAGCCTATAATGTGTAATCAGATTTAACAAATATTTACATGTTTCCATGCATTCAAATGCATCATTAGGTATCCTTTATACACTTGTTCAAAAAACAATATTGTATATGTTTCAAATGCAAATTGTTCCTGACATTTCTCGCTTTATGCACACATGCATTTATAGATTGTTCTTTGTGTACCAAATTACATGGACACATCTATACATCCATGCATGCATAAATGTTTACATGGATCCATATATTTATGCATTCCTTCGATATATGCATTGCTGATATATAGTTTGTTTTCCCTGTTTTCCTTTCGCTTGCTACTGCAAATGCTACTTGAGCCTCAATGTGATTTGATAGATTTGTATTTCTACTTGATTTTAGTGTTTTCCATTCAAATTTCTCATTCACATGTCATGTATGCTTTTCACTCTTCTTTGCATTGTGTGCACATGGATGCCTCAAGCATTGTTACAAATGTTTAAGATTATTTGCATTCAATACTTGAAACAAAATAATAATACATTTTTGCTTCCTGGATAAGATCATAAAGGAAATTTGTTATTGCAAATGTAAACATGCACCCATGTAAAGGTACTAGTATTCATTGGTGTTTCTCTTTTGACTCTTGTATCCTTAAATATCATTATATTTTTATATCTATTCTTCTCTTGTCACATTTTGAGGAAGCTCAAGGATCTTGGAACTTTGTTTAGTCCAAAGGAGAGTGAGAAATGGGACATCAGTCTTTCTTTTGTATTTGTATTGAGACACTCAGCCCTATGATGATTTTAAAAAGCATAACCAATAACAAAATAGACATTCTTCCACCCTTTCTTGGAACAAAAGTTCACTTCATACCCTATCGAATCCACTCATTTCCATTTCCACCCATGCACATCGTTTCTTCTCAAACCAAATACATTTCAAAATCCATTTATATGCTTCTCTTGCATCACACCAATGTCTTGCATTCCTTTTTTCTCTCAATCCAACTCACTCATTCAAATTTTTATATCTTGCATTTAATTTTAAGCGTTTAACTCGAAAATGATAAATTCATATCATTTACATTCCATTCATTCTCACATCTAGTTTCACATATCCTTGCTTCCCATATCTAATACTTTCCATAAGGCATTCATATACCTCACTTGCATCTCATCATTCTCTCAATTCCTTCTCTTTGTTGCACTTACATTGCTCATTCTTCTTTACCACCCTTACATATCTTTATCTATCTATAGCTTAAATATGCCTTCATCCATTAGAACAAAATTCACACCATACCAAAGGAAAAAATGAAGAAAATATCAAGGTTATGCAATTAAACACTGAGGGCTTTGAAAATAACTATCACAACATAGAGTTGTATTCAAGACTTCCTTTCAAAATGTTTTTTCCTAAATCCTGTTTATTGCAGATAACTAAGAGCACATATCACAGTTTCTTGGAGGCTAAAATGTATAATCATATTTCATAAATATTTACATGTATCCATGCATTCAAATGCATCGTTGGATATCCTTAATACACTTGGTCAAAAAACAATAATGTATTATTCTTTTGTTTCGATCATAAATGTTCTTTTTATATCTTTCAAATGCAAATTGTTTCTGACATTTTCTAGCTTTGTGCACATAGGCATATATAGATTCTTGTTTACTTACCAACTTACATGGACACATGTACACATAGATGGATGCATAAATGTTTGCCTTCATCCATACATTTATGCATTCCTTCGATATATGCATTGCTAATAAATAGTTAATTTTCCCTATTTTCTTTCATTTAATATTGCAAATGCAAATTGAGTCTCATTGTTAAAATACAGTTATACTCAAGAGTTCTTTTCAAAACATCTTTTCTAAATCTTGTTTTTTATAGATTCCTAAAAGCACATATGACAATTCCTCGAAGGCTATAATGTATATTCAGATTTCACAAATATTTACATGTATCCATGCATCCAAATGCATTATTAGATATACTTTATACACTTGTTCCACAAACACTAATGTATTGCTGCTTTGTTTCAGTCAGTAATGTTTTTTTAGTTCTTCTTTAAGATGCAAATTGTTTCTAACATTTCTAACTTTATGAATGCAGGCATATATAGATTCTTCTTAACATACCAAGTTACATGGACACATGTACACATCCATGCATGCATGTCTTTACATGGATCCATATTTTAATGCCTTCCTTTCATATATGCATTCATACTAACTAGTTTATTTCTCTTGTTTTCTTTCATTTAATACTACAAATGCAACTTCAGTCTCATCACGCTTTTAGGCTTGCTCATGTGCCAAGGATGCTTTTCACTCTTCTATGCATTGTGTGCACGTCGATACATGTATACATGCATCCATGTATACTTAAATGCTTCAAGCATTGTTACAATTTTTTCTCTCTCAATAATTTGGATGCAAAGTGCTACAAACATGTAGATTATTTTACTGTACATACATTTTATCTTACCTAATAAGATTCTTTATATCTTTTCAAATTATTTTTTGTTTAAAACATATACACAAAAAAATATTCATTTGTATTACATTAACAACATTCAAATCTAATTTATAATAAAATCAATACCTTTGTACTGTTTCATCTAAGAATTTATCGTAATATTTATTCCACTTATCACATTTTAATAAATTAAATTATTACATTTTATTTTATATATACACAAATTTAATCTTAGGTAGTAAGGTTCTTTATTATATTTTTGCAAATTACTTATTGTTTATTATATAAACACAAATTTTTATTCATATTACATAAACAATATTAAAATCTTATTTATAATAAAATCAATAGCTTTCTAGTCATTCATCTAACAATTTATTGTAATATAATTGCATTGTTCTATACACGAAAATATCTTATAATATTACATAGACAGGATTTAAATCTTATTTATAATAAAATCAATAGCTTTATATAATACTAACCTTCATACTACATTAAAAAAAACATTGATTAATCTTACAAAAGTTTGTACTCAAATGAGCTACCCCTATCAATCTTCCACCTAACACTAATGTTTCTATTAGCACTTGCATATTGTGATATGATAAACTAAAATAACTCAATTGTATTAATTAACATAGCATGTGTTTTACAACAGTACACTAAACATAATTTTATTTACAAATAGACATACAAGCAAAAAAAAAGAAATAGGGTAAACTTTGTTTCACCATGCATATAAATATGGGTCATGTAAAGAATGCATTTTCCTTTTTTGCCCGCACACATGTTTTTTGTAAATAGTTGCAAATGATATTTGATGCTTTAGAAATATCTCTACATCAAGACTTTGTTCCATTTAAGATGACAAATGAATTTTTTGATCAAAAGGTTTTCTAAAAAAAAAAAAATTTAAAAAACATTGCACTGGTCATAAATAGTTTATTCCACCTGTTGTCTTTCATTTACTATTGTAAATGCGAGCTGAGTCTCCTCCTGCTTTAAGACTCGTTCACATGCCGACTATGCATCTCACTCTTCTATGCATTATTTGCACGTGGATACATGTATGCATATATGTCTCAAGCATTATTACAAATGTTTTTGATTGTTTGCATTCAATAATTAATACAAATTAGTAATTCATTCTTGCTTCCTAATTAAGATCATAAAGAATCTTCCTTCTCACTAATGTATACATACACAAAAAAACAAGTATTCATTGGTATATCTATAAAAAAAGTCTACGTATACATGGTACCCATAAATAAAATTTCCCTCGCATCCATCCACACGTGTTACCTGTTCACATGTCCCTATGGACCACGTTGCCCATGCACCCTAAAAATTCCATGCATTAGTGCGCTTCTAAAAATTACTTCAAACTTTTCTAGCTATTTTTAATACATTTATATTCCTATCTGCTATCTAAAAAATTTCTCCAACTCATAGCTACATGCCTTGTACCTCTCGACAGGAACTCGACGCTTGCATCACTTGTTAAACATACAACAACTATTTACATGTTATAATATTAATATTTTAAAATAAACATAATACGTTAAGAATAAACAACACATAAAAATTATGTCTCCATTATGCAATAAATAAAATAGTTCTGAAGTAAATAAAATTAAATAAATTGTAATTAAATAAAATAACTCCAAATTGATATCTCTTGGCCTTTTTTAGATAGATCTATTTAAGATGTCTATAGTAGTTAAAATAAATATTTGTTTTGGATTTAAATAAAGAAATATTCATTTGATAAAGGTATTCTTATCAAATTTGGAGTTTTGTATGGACACGTAGATCAAGGTCATAGGAGGAAACCCTAAACCTCTCAAGGACAACATGAGTTTTTTTGTGGTCCCAATTTTAAACCCTCAAAAAGTTAACACTCGTGAAAAATAATTGCTTGTGTTTATTCCTACAAATAAAAAACTTAATGTTGAAACTTGCTACATGACAACGATGAATCCTTGAGACGTCCTCAATTATGGTCAAGCCCTATTAATTGATTAAATTATTTTCTAATAAATTGAAAGACACACCAACCATCATATGTAATGGATGCATAAATAGGTAATAATGACGTAGTATCATAATGATAAATGTTTGAGACTTGATGTTATGGATGAACTATAATAGATATTAGAGAAGTAGATTGAGTGTAATTTTTATTTATTTTTATTATTGATGCAAGTGATATGAGAAGAGAAGCATCTTTCACAACCTTGTGTAAACTCATGTGATGCCATATGTGCACTCAACTTCACTTAGTGTATGTTAGACAATATTCTTGTGCATCTATGTATAGTTATTGTGGACCACCATATAGAATTAAAGTGAAACTTAGGAATTTATGTATGAAAGATGATGATGGGTCCCAACTACTAGGCCATGTTAGGTAGTCATGTATAAATTTCTCATAAAGTGGAGTAAAGGAGATATCCCAATGGGAAATAAAATTCCTCTACAAAAGAGAAATAATGCAAATACAATGAAATGTACAAGTGAATCACAACCCTTATAAAGTCACTTGAGAAGTTGAGCTCATCATTTCACACTAACAAAAGGAACATCAAGTCTACAAAGACTCATAATTGGTGTTAAAATAGGTAAATAATGAATATAAAATGAAAGATGACAAATTGCTCCCTTACGAGAGGATGGTTGATAGCTTAAAAAAATACTTCTCAAGGATTTATTTTGAACAAATGCCAAAGTTGAACAAAAAAACTACCAATACCATGACCACTATTGAGTCTCTTGGACGTGCCTCATAATAATCAGGATTGTCAATCTATGGTTGAAAAACTCTTGATCCTAGCTTTCGATGTTATAGAATCAAAACTTGTGTCCAAACTTGTTGGTATCAATTCCACATGGTATCATGATATTTATGCTTACCTCCATGAAAATACCCTTCCACGTAACCTATTTAGAACCCAAAAGAAAACCTCCCATTTCACTATCCTTGGACTTAATAAATGTAGCATTGAAATTGTCACACATTTTGTTTTGATAACAATGCATGTGTGTTTTGTTTTCATAATAAAGTGTGTGTGCTATTTGTTTAAATAGCACACTTGTGTTATGGCTCAGCTTTTTTGAGCCATAACACAAGCACATTATTTGAATTTCTTCAAAATGCAAGCCTGTTTTCCTCATTTTTGGTCATTTGGCCACACTTTTGTACCCCATCTTGGCGCACATTTTGAAATCAATGTTGGATGTGAAACTTTTTCTCAAAATTACTTTACCTCTTTGTTTTTAAATGAAGTACCATTTTTAGAAACAAGAGTAGAAGGCAATCCAAAATGAGGAATGATATTGTTCAAAAGAAAGCTACAAATTGCTTCAACATTAGTTGATTAGAGCATAATAGCTTTGACCCATTTCATAAAGTTTAATTGGTAGCTATGATGATGAAGGTATGTCCATTAGAAGAAGGAGGTGATATTTTCATGATAATATCCAACCCCCATTCTACAAATGGCCAAGGTGAGGTTTGATTTTGAAGCTCTTGTGCAAGAGCTCAGATAAGATTACTATGTTGTTGACATTGAGGGTATCTCTTGAAAAAGGAAAAGTGTTCTTGATCCATTGTTTTCCAATAATATTCCATGTGAATTGATTTGCACATTAAGGATTTACCACCAAAATTTCCACCCCAGAGCTCGAATAAGCTTCTTGAACGGAAAGGGGTATTTTAGTCTTAGTGAGAAAGTGAAGAAGAAGACAATTGTAATAATTTCAATAAAGAACATTAGATAGGATAATATATCGAGATGGAAGCTTTCGTATATGAACATGAGTATTTTTAGTTGCATCATCGAGAAATTTTTTATTCTTTAGATAATTATAGATGTGAGAATACTATTGATTCTATACGGGCACACATGAGACCATCAAGTTCGAGTTGATCTGAGATAGCGAAACATCAGAGAATCTGAACCACAAAGTGGTACTCATCTACACCATCATTCGAGCACTAGTATAATTTTTTAAATAAAAGACTACGTGACTAAAAAATTTAGTCACAACAACTAAAAATGACTAATTTCTACTAATTTTTTGCAACTCAGCTATAAATGAGTAAATAAATGACTAATTTGGTTGTTGACTAAAAATTATTTAGTCACACAAATAAAAATTACTAAACAGTTTGTCATTTATTTAGTCACAATCAATTTGAATAAATCATTTAAGGAATCATGAATATAGACCACCAAAATACTCTAAAACTTTAATAAACATACTCTACAAATTTTGTCAAAATCTTATTTTTAGGCATAGCCTACCAAATGGAGTTTTCATTTTAATAAACATACTCTAAAACCTTTTTCAAAACCTTATTTTTAGGTGTAGCCTGCCAAAATTGAGAAGTGTCTCAATAAAGAATGATAGAGAATGGTAAGGAGATGTGTGTAACAGGAGGCATAGGATTCATTGTTGCTTATCTCATTCATGGTTTGCTCAACAAGGGTTACATTGTTCACGCTACTATTTTTAATCTAGGTATTTAATTGACATATATTTGCATAATCTCAAATTCTTTTAGATGCTTTTGAAGTATCAATGTATCCTAGATATAGGGTTTAGAATGATTTATTTTAATTTTAAAAAATAAATAAATGATGTATTTTCCTATGCAGAGATCTCCTAAATCTGCCCCAACACACTATCCTCTTTGGCACTGTATTCATTACTCTAGCTGCTAGGGTTTTGCATGTGACATCTTTAATATCTTCATGATAGTGGCTTTTAAATAGTTCTTAGTGTTTTCTTTAATCCTTATCATGGTAACCCTTGAGTTCCATAATCCACCTTCAATCTCTTCTAAGAACGTTGTCTTAAGCTAGACTACATAGTATGCATATAAAGCAAGTCCAAACCACCACTCACTGCCTTGCTTAAAATGTTGCCTCCATAAGCACAATAGCATGTTTTAAAATCATGGTTGACAGTGATTGGCCATTAAGGTCACTACTTTCATCAAGATACAATGAGATTTTTGTCTTAAAACTCAAGGTATTATGTAAGATAACATATTGAATTGTTTGCTATGTATGATTTGATTTTCTTGCACATTTACTGCTTTGCTAACTACCTTTAAGACTAGATATTGCACCCTCAGCTACAATCTCAAACAACTCACTCACTATCACTTGAAGATTCCTTTCATGAGAATCCTTCTATAAAATCAAACTATGCCCTATAGATTTCTTACTTACCTAATACAAAGGACTCATTGCTTCATGGTATTGTGGGTTTTAAGATCCTTCAACCTTATTGTCACTACTTCACAGTCCACAAGATATTATTCACTATTCTCCCATCTTTGATGAGTCTCAAAACACTACTCAAACATGCAATCCACTACCACCATTATACAATGGCTAAGAAGAAACATTGAACCTGTGATTACCATTGTTACTTCATTTGGAAAGTCATTCCCTAATTGCATTTTCCTTGTCTAACACTGCTAAAAGCATTTGAAAAACCCTGAAGGTCAGCAAGGGGGTAAGGAAACTCACTATTAAAATCTCCACTTTACTATGCAAGGTTTGAGCTTTATTATCTTGTCACTGCTCAACCTCTTTTTGACTATCACACCTCAAGTGATTGTCATTCTTCTTATCATAGATTTCATTTACAAATTTCATTGAGCTACATAGTGTGCTTGTTATTGGCTATAATCTTTATATTGCATGATTTTTTTATTGGCTACAATGTCTCAATCTTTCTAGTATTGCAACCTCACTAATCTACTAGAGTTATGGTTTTTGTTTCTATGAAGGCCTAGGGTTTATACCCTATTTATGCTTTTACCAATGCTTCTTTTGGTATTAAAAAACAACCTTAAATATTGGGTCAAAAAAGTAGTTGTCTTGATAGGGTTGTGGTATGATCTTGGATTGTATCCTAGAGTGTGTGGGGAGCTTGTGTTTGATCATTAAGGTATGTAAAATTGATCAAGGAAATGTTTCCTATATAGCATGGGTCTTGCTTTAATACTTTCCATAATGGTTATGGGTATGTGCAGGATCATCATGGAAAAAACAGGCCCTTAAGTGGAAATGAAAATTCAGAAAAATCAGATGTAGGAAACTTGACATAAAAATTTGAATAAGTTATCTATATTATTTCAAAAATATGTAAGAATAGAATCTGTGGAAAATTGAATGTAGTTTCTAAACTACTAAGTTTATTTTATTTTTTTAAAATTCTATTTGGTGAAAAATTAAAATTTCAATGTAGTAGTACTTAAATTTCAGGGGAAAAATAAGAAGTAGGTGTTTGTCTAACCACCCTAACCACAATAAAATGATAATATTTT
>VDFB02086081.1:242804721-243072554 GCA_007258455.2 Sequoia sempervirens
TTACATTGGGAGAAGTGGATCATCTTTCCATAATGCTATGGGTTCCTACTTATTTGATATGTTCATGGTGGAGGGCTATCTTGAGTGCTATCATAATTACACGTTGGGGTGGTTCGTGGTTTTAAACTATCAAGAATGGTTTTGGTGGCAATTAGTTTGGGGAAACCACTTACATGGTTTTATCTTCCCATTGCTTTGTATAAAAACTTTATGTAGAAACATTATTACATGTCTTGACATTATTTCAAGAGTGGAAGGCGTGGAGAATAGGCTTTTGAAATAAAATGAAGAGTTAAAGGTCCAAAAATGGTGGTTTTTTTCACTTGAAAATAGAGTTTTTACCCTAGGGTTTGCAAAAATCTTTGAGATACCAGAAGTTTCTTTGTTTTCTAAGCATATTGGGGCCTAAATAAAGGTTTCTAAGGTGGTGGAAAATTCTGAAAGGTTGTGGAAGTGCTACATCCAATAAACCCTCAAGAATTACACTAAAAACAAGGGTTTTTTTATTTGACGGTTACAGGTCCGTACAAATGGAATCCAATTGTAGAATCTTTGTTTTCTTGGCAATTTATTTGCTTCCCCAAGGTTTTATGGGTCTGTGTGGTGTTTGAAGGTATGTTGCTTTTCATTTT
The DNA here is from genome assembly GCA_007258455.2 of Sequoia sempervirens. NCBI lineage: Eukaryota > Viridiplantae > Streptophyta > Pinopsida > Cupressales > Cupressaceae > Sequoia > Sequoia sempervirens. The sequence goes on from VDFB02086081.1 coordinate 242,805,354, forward strand.
TGGGCTAATTGAGTAGCCTGCTCAAGGGTGAATGTATAGGAAGTCAACGATGGTCCAAATGAGTCTATGTTGTTTCTCATATATGTTATGTAACTTGGATATGGGTGTTTGAATCAGTCATGTGTTCATCTGGTGTTTTGGAAAATTTTGGAGTAATTGGACAAAAACTAGTTTCTCACTATTACAAGGGTTTAAGGGGGCTAAAGAGGGAAATGTGTATTTAGTTGCTTGTCAAGTTTTAAGGGAGTTTTGGACTATACAAAGAGGTCAGAATAATCTTGTTAGATGCCTCAAATAGGCAGGTTGCAAAGAGTTTGTGATTATTCCCTTGTGTCTGCATCCATTTTTCACCTTATTTGACTCGGTCCAATGTAGCTCAGAGTGATTCAGTGTATTTGGGTGCAAGAGAGGACCATCCCTAGCATAAACGTATCCATCCAGACGTGTTGGGATAGTCCATTTGGTCGTATGAGCTGTGGAATGCAAGTTGCACCACTTTGCAACTTTACACTGCTTGCATATGGCAACTTTTCCTTCCACTGAAAAGTCATCACCACAAGAAAATGCCTTCGAGATAGAAAAAACCGAGAGAGGTTTTTGTAGATGGTCCTAACATGATCCCATAGCCTTAGACGAATATTCTGTAAGCATCACAGTCTCTGAGAAATAGACCTTCAAAGATTGCTTCCTTTTAGCACTTTGGACTCTTAAGGGAAATCATTGATCCAATGTAGCTAAGAGTGATTTGGCATATTTGGGTGCAAGAGAGGACCATCCCTAGCGTAAACGTACCCATCTGTACGTATTGGAATAGTCTATTTGGTCGTACAAGCTGCGGAGTGAAATTTGCACCACTTTGCAACTTTACACTACTTGCATCTGGCAACTTTTCCCTCCACTGAAAAGTCATCACCACAGGAAAATGCCTCCAAGATAGCAAATTTTGAGAGAGGTTTTTGTAGATGGCCCAACATGATCCCATAGCCTTAGGCAGAGATTTTGTAAGCATCACGGTCTCTGAGAAATAGGCCTTCAAAGATTGCTGCCTTTTAGCACTTTGGACTCTTAAGGGAAATCATCGGTCCAATGTAGCTCGGAGTGATTCAGCGTATTTGGGTGCAAGAGAGGACCATCCCTAGTGTAAACGTATCCATCTAGACGTGTTGGAATAGTCTGTTTGGTCGTACAAGCTATGGAGTGAAAGTTGCACCACTTTGCAACTTTACACTACTTGCATCTGACAACTTTTCCCTCCACTGAAAAGTCATCACCACAGGAAAACACCTCCAAGATAGAAAAAACTGAGAGAGGTTTTTGTAGATGGTCCCAACACGATCCCATAGCCTCAGACGAAGAGTTTGTAAGCATCACGGTCTCTAAGAAATAAACCTTCAAAGATTGCTGCCTTTTAGCACTTTGGACTCTTAAGGGAAATCGTCAGTCCAATGTAGCTTGGAGTGATTCGGTGTATTTGGGTGCAAGAGAGGACCATCCCTAGCATAAACGTACCCATCCGAATGTTTTGGAATAGTCTATTTGGTCGTACAAGCTGCAGAGTGAAAGTTGCAACTTTACACTGCTTGCATCTGGCAACTTTACCCTCCACTGAAAAAGTCATCACCACAGGAAAATGCCTCTGAGATAGAAAAAATTGAGAGAGGTTTTTGTAGATGGTCCCAACACGATCCCATAGCCTCAGACAAAGTGTCTGTAAGCATCACGGTCTCTAAGAAATAGACCTTCAAAGATTGCTTCCTTTTAGCACTTTGGACTCTTAAGGGAAATCGCTGGTCCAATGTAGCTCAGAGTGATTCAGCGTATTTGAGTGCAAGAGAGGACCATCCCTAGTGTATATGTACCCATCCAAACATGTTGGAATAGTCCGTTTTGTCATACGAACTACGGAGTGAAATTTGCACCACTTTGAAACTTTACAACGCTGCGTCGGCAGCTTTCCTCACTAAAAAGTTATCCTGCAAGGAAATACTCTGAGATAGAAAAAAATCCGAGAGAGGTTTGCATGGAGAGAAATGGTCCCAACCGATCCCCGCATAGCCTCGAGGGTGGAGAATGCAGCCAGCATCCGCGGTCTCAAAAATAGACCTCCAAAGATTGTTGCCTTTTAGCACTTTGGACTCTTAAGGGAAATCGATGGTCCAATGTAGCTCAAAGTGATTCGGCATATTTGGGTGCAAGAGAGGACCATCCCTAGCATAAGCATACCCATCGGGCGATATTGGAACAACCATTTTTTAAATGCGAGTTCGCGAATGAAAGTTACCACTTTGCAACTTTACACTACTGCATCTAACAACTTTCCCTCCGAAAGTCATCACCATAGGAAAATGCCTCCAAGATAGAAAAAACTGAGAGAGGTTTTTGTAGATGGTCCCAACACAATGCCATCTGTAAGCATCATGGTCTCTGAGAAATAGACCTTCAAATATTGTTGCCTTTTAGCACTTTGGACTCTTAAGGGAAACTAGTGGGCAACATAGTTAACTTCTTCACAAACTTGGTTTGAAGTAATTTCATTCTTTTTTGTGCATTTAAAATGGAGTTTTAAGCCTAACCTCTAAATAACTTCAAACACCTTAACTACCTCATTCTTATTCATTTGTTTTGCAAACAATCATTTTCATTCCAAGAGGCTGAGCTTTGATTTTTGCTTGTTGGATTAAATGCGGACCGTGACACAACTTTCTTTTTTCTAAAATTGTTCAACATCATTGAACTAAGAATTTATCACACATCTGCAGAGAAACAAAGGAGTATCACAAACTAAAACACGTTACACTTCGGTTCTCACTAACTTGATGTACTCTTCAACATCTCTCTTCTCTAAAAGCAACCTCTAAATCACTTTAAACACCTTAACTACCCTAAAACCAACCCTAAAACCGACCCTAAAACCGACCTCTAAATCACTTCAAACACCTTTATTAAGCTACCATTCTCAAGACCAATGTAACAATGATACAAAATAGTGCTTTGAGTTTGAAAGATGGGCCACTTTCCTACTTTGGGTGGGATTTCAGACTCTCTAATACTATCATGCATTTCTTTCATTCCTTGTGCCTCCACCTCCCACTTCCTTCTCTTGTGGGCCTTTGAAATTTTTCCTTTCCATTCTCATAACACCCTAATACCTTGACCACCACTTCTCAAACCATACATTCCTCTTTGGATCTTTGGGCCTTTTGATGATGTCTTACGCTTGTAAAAGAGCCAACGGGGTCTCCTAATCCTCAAACCCCTAGATCCCCATTGTCTTGTGTCCTAACACCCAAGAATCCCATCGCCTGAACCCTTGATGTTGGACCGTGGGATAATTATTTGCTTGAACTTAAAGCAATCATTTCCCTAGATCTCCACACTCAAGCATGCACTTTCACAAAATCTCACCATTTGAATGGACTCCACCCATGACCATGACTAACCAAGAATGCAATTAATGAGCCCAAATTTCAATGTGAGAAAATGGCAAGAAAATTTGGACCCATGTTAGGCCTTCAACCTCTATATAAGGAATAAAACTTCATTAGTTTGGATAATCTTTGGACATCATCTCAACAAATCCAAAATTGCAAAGTCGGACACTTGTGTTCACTTGTTGAATCTAAGGACAAAAACCCTTAGGTTATGGAGATTTTTCAACGAAACCCCATTGGTTTCCTAGAGTTTGGAGGATGAAACTTGTTTGGATTTGTGAGGGAAATTTCACATAAAGGTTGCATCTGTATGCCAAGCATAGTGGATTTCAGCATCCCAATATTTTTCTAAAAAAATTTTGATCATTGTAATCTTGGTTATGAGCAAACAATTGAAGCAAAAAAATTGTAATCATGAAGTGAGTTATTTGAATTAAATACTCTATTCCAACCAACTTATATGTGTAGATCTATTTATCATATGTGAATGTTTTAGATCTAAATATCTTGTTTAAATGTTTTGGCTGATTTTCATTGAATTATTCCAAATCTAAGAAATTTGTATGAATAATTTAGTTAAGGATCATTGCATTTATCATTGAGCCTATGGTCAAATGTTCTCATCCTATGACATAAGTCTTGAATTGCTTTAATCAGTTCTGACAAGTCATGACCTCTTGATTGGGAAGGTTGTAACTCCCCCATTCATTCAGACAACCAGATGTATGTTTGTTGACAATATCAAATAAAACCTCCAGCCAGGGTCTGCTAGTGTAGGGAGAAGCAATGCATGAAATTTTCTTTTTGATTTGGGCTAAATGTGATTAGGACAGGCCCTGACAGGGTTGTATCAAAGCCCAAGAGAGAGATATGTTGAGGAAGAAAATAGAGAAATTATAGTGAAAATGTGCATTAGCATGTCTCATTTTATTTATAGAAGAAAGTACAGTGCACAACAATCAAGCAAAAGCTAAAATCCATCTATGAAATAAATTACTCACTATCAAAACTAACCTTCAAATTAAAGAAGAATTTAAGAAGCTATATTTTCATATAGCTTCTTCAAATGTATTTAAATTATTGTACAAGGAACATAAAATATTAGAGATGCACTTTCCAAGCAATGTTGTTTTCCTATCGGTTTATGTAAAACATAATTATTGTGGGGATTCTACTTAAGATTCAATTAATCAAGGAAATCAGAAATGTTTTGGAGTTTTGTTCTACCAATGCAATTATTTTCTATACTAGCCATTATGGAGAAGCGGTTTATACAAATTTTCTTTGTGAAAAATACATTGTGATTAAATTATTTGTTTAAAAGTTATGTCTTGCTTTTTATTTTCTAAAAGAATCCATATTTAGATGGTGTTGTAGTCAGATAAACATCTATTTTTCATAGAGCTCACAACTTTTAATAGTATTCTTTTCCTAAATTTCTAGGTCAAAGTGCATGATGATGTCATTTCATGCCTGCAAATAATTGAATCTTCTAGTCAACAAATGGTCACATCTTGGGATGGAATGATTAAAATATGGAACATTGATGAAGGTAGAGGTAGTTGGGCAACAACTTTTGGCTCATCTAAGAAGACACAAAGTTCTAGTAAGTATATGAAGAATGGTCATATGATATATTATTAGTATTCATATGGGAGTCTAGCCATATTAATTTTTTGAAAAAGGTGAATTTATGTTATATAAAAAAATTGATGGTTACAAATGGACCACCAAATTTACTAAGGCATGGGAAAGTTGACAAAGAAGAAAATCAGATGGTGTAGGGTTAATCATATGAGTATCTAGTTGTTACTTATGCAATGTGAAATAATGCTTTGAGTTTGAAAGATGTGCAATGCAATGTAATCAGCAATATGAATATAAACTACATAATATTTAACCATTCTTTTTATGCTATTGTACATTGATATTTAACCATTGCTTCAAAGAGTTTAATCATGCACATGAGGAGGAAACTAAATTTTGATTGTCAACTTTTATATATATCAAATTATCCAATAATCAAGTGTATGTCCATATACAAAAATGGCATCAACGCCAACTCAAACAAAGTTTTACAATATGTGGCATATGCCATCTCAGTATCTATTCAAAATTTACATGCCAAAATGTCTATCTCATCCTAAAATACTGGTGGATCATCAAAATGGAGCCTCTTTGAAGCACTCGTTGGCTCTAAAGGTAGCTGCACAAGAAAAAGTCAAACCACAATTGAGATTAGTTATACTATATAATTTAAAATTGAATAATTAACATAAAAATCAATACACATTGAATTATAATTGAACTCTAAAATTTAAATATTGATTACCTGAAATATACGTCTCTTTGAAGGGTCAGGAGTCCTAGAATATACCCCTCTTAAAGAACTAACCAAACCAACTTTTGTAACATCAATCTATATATGTGAACAAAAACATGAAATTGATCCAAGCTAGCATAGAATTGTCGGTAATAAGAACATATTTACCAAGCACAAAATAAAATAAACACATACCTCTTTAGGTTGATCTTTTTCTGTATCTCCTTTAGGTGTCTCAACACCTCCTCCTTGAGGTGTTTCAACACCTCCTCCTTTATGCGTTCGAATACCTAATCCTTCAAGTGTTGTGGCACTTATCAACAATGATGTATAGCTCACAACCGCCTGTACATAAAAATGACAAGTACATATGAAACTATGAATCTATGTCAATGTATGCATAATCAATAAAAGATCTTATAAATTTTAATTCAATTAAATTTGAGTTCAATTACCTTTCCCTTATCTAACACTGTGCCTCCATAGTTTGGAGAACATCGCACCTCACTCACACTAGGTGTTTCCTACAAGCAGAGAGTAAGATAAACATATAAATTAATATATAATTTCATTATTGACAATTCAAATGACAAGAAAATATACAGTAAAAAAAAGTAAATGAGTGAGTGCGAAAATACATACTGTGTGTGTGTCGAGGCCAAATGAAATGGCCCTAAGGGTGCTATTAGTCACTTGTGTGAGCTCCTCCTCAGACATTAACTGTTAAATAGACCATGTAAATAAATATTAGTACTTGATACTATCTCTTATTAATATTCATTTTTAAAAAAGTGCAAGTTATGAATTTACACCTTAAATGTTACCTATGTAACTACTCCAATGTCCACCTCTCTAGCAGGAGAGGACTCTGTAAGGTGTGCTCCACTCCCCGGTGTGTGATCTGCTATAATCTCCACATCCTGGATGTCATAATCAGAAGTGTCTAATGGATGCTTAGGGGGCTGTACAATAGGACCCAAGCATATTTGTTGGAACGTATTGCAAATATGTGGCACACAAATATGTGGACCCGAGGAGGATGATGGAACAACACTGGATCCATTGCCAAGATCACAAGACTATGGCTGAGCTACTGAAGAAGCATGGGAAACCAAAAGACCACTCAAAGAGTGAATGGCCTCAATAGTTTGTGTGGTTGCATCCTCTTTAATATCTGGATGTTGTACTGAAGGTGGTAGAGGAAGGGGAGGATGGGGAACATATGGGTTCCTAACTATTCTAGCTGCCCCTGGCCTAACTTGAGGCATACCTCTACCAACACCCTAGAAGGGTTTAATGTCAAATTAATTGACATGATGCCCTAACAAAAACTCAGCATATAATTTTTTAATAAAGTAAAAAGGTACATCAAGATTATTTTTGGGCAGTTTATCAAAAACCATACACCAACGATCCCAAAAGTTATTTACTATGCCCCTATGCATGCACCATTTTATAGAAATTTTTGGCTTGTTAACATTAACTGGCAAACCAGTGCTGGGGTTAATAAATAAAGAGGCTATTTGGGCTTTTGTTATTTGGAGATCTTTCACATCATCGTAAGACAATCCACATGCATAATATTCCTTCATGGTTTCTCGCCACGAATGAAAGGCATTATGTTGGGTGGAGAGGGTTTCTACATTTGTAATTATTCATGTCAATGTGTTTGACATATGGGATAATTGAGGGATTTTCTTATAAACATCACAAATGCCCCTCAATTGCTCCAATTTTTCATGAATTAAGTCTTCAATTGATGGTGGAGGTGGTGTAGCATTTGGCATTTCTACATTTTGATTCTTAGCTAGTGGATTTTCATTCTCAACTGGTGGAATTTGTGCATTCTCATTTTTGGTAGCCATAATGCCTAATTAAATTTAAAAAATAATTAATCTAAAATTAGACAATATAAATGAAACACTATTTTTAAATCAAAATCCATTAAAAACATTCATTTTTTAATCAAAATCTATTTTGAACTCAATTGTTTCATAAAAATTCAATCAAAAACCCTATTTTGAAAAAAATCCACAAAAAACATTCATTTTTTTATCAAAATCCATTCTCAATTCAATTTTTTCATAAAAAGTCAATCAAAAACCCTATGGTGAAAAAAAATCCACAAAAAACATTCATTTTTTATCAAAATCTATTCTAAACTCAAATTTTTCACAAAAAATCAATCAAAAACCCTATTTTTTAAAAAAATCAACAAAAAACCATATGAAATTATTCAAATCTAAATCAAAATTGAATCAAATCAAATAAAAATAAAAAATCTTACCTTTCCAAATAGAATTTAGCCTAAATCGAATATCCATTATGCGAAGAATGGATGCACTGTGCGCCCGTGGGTTCTTCTCAGCCGAATGACTTTAAAAAAGCGACAAAAGTTTTTAATATATGCTTTTTACAAATTGGATATCCAATTTGTAAAAGTAGGTTTGGTGTTTGGTATGGTGACACCCGAGCCTAAAAAATTCAACACATTCTTTTCACATTTTTTTGGTCAATGAAAGACGTGTTTTTCCCCTCATTGCCACTTTTTGGCCCACCATTAACCTGCACATACCCTTATTAGCATATCACATTATTATAGCTTGTGGTAACCCAAGATTGCATTCAAGTACGTAAAAAACTTGGTTTGTAGTTTAAGTTGTACACTTTTAAGTAACATTCATAAGGTTTATAAAATCTTGATCACTCTCTAGAATAGCCCATTAAACATGGGTTGTGATTGAATGAACCACATAATTGATATAACACAACCACTCTGCATACCAACCAGAATTATAGGCTCTTTATTGCAACAAGAGGTAATCACTCTTGGATCATGCTATCATTACATCATAACCTGTTAAACTCGAGTCAACCTGAATGCACCCAATGATGATTGACACCTAATTGTGATGACAGTGATTTGTACATGAATTGTGCTCATATGAGTGCCTCCATTTCTATCACAGCATAGCCACATTAAACTTGGGTCACACATGAATGCATCTTGTATTTTTATAGCACAACTGTGCCACATGACCAATAGAGTTATGGATCACATAATTATAGTCAGAAGAATTTGTTCCTCAGTTGTGCTCTTATGGTGATTCCATTATTGTTACAACATAACCCTTTGGACTTATATTGCTCAAATCCTTACATTTCTTATTTTCTCTTTGGATGGATGGCTTTGTGGAATTTTTGTGATTTATACAACTTTTTTTTATAGTAAATGACATCGGATTCTTTCTGAAGCTAAAATGATTTATTAATTATAGTTTTATGATGATTTTGAGTTTTATTTAGAGGGGGTTAATATGTGGCATTTTTATGTGCAGGAAGAATAGATTGTGATGTAATGTTTGAGTATGGATGGTTTAGGAAAAATCATATTGAGCTATCGGTGTCATATCCAGTTTTGAGAGTACCTAGAGCCGGTGTGAAAGACTTCCAGGTGTTTTTGTTGGGAAGAAGAACCTAAGTGTAGGAATTTCCAAATATCTGACAAAGGAAGTTCCTTTATTCTAAAGATAAAATCATAAATTTGCTGGTCCAATTGGACATCCAACCTGCAATCTTTAATATCTGATAGAGAAAGTTTGTACATTCTAAAGATAAAATCATAAATCTGTTGGACCAATTTCAGATCCAATTTGAGGTGGAGAAGCTCTGATAGAGGATGTTTCTACATTTTAAAGATAACATCATAAATTTTAGCGGTCCAATTTCAAATCCAATTTGAGGTTGTGAAGCTTCAATAGAGAAATTTCCTACATTCTAAAGATAAAATCATAAGTCTACTTGGTCCAATTTGAGTTCCAATTGTAAGGATTTTTCTTTTTAATTATACTTTCTGAAATTTGGCTTGATACAAATTGTTACTTTAGAATTATGGTATTTCTTTTATTCTATTTTTTTCTACCCTCATTTTAGGGAAGAGCTCCGAAGATGGTTCCTTCAGATGGAGACTAAACTTTTCTGCTATAGGTTTCATCTAGAAACACCAAAAGCTTAGGTATTGTCATACTTAGGTGCAACAAAGTTTGAGGTGAATTGCACTTAGCATTTTATGCTGATATGGATATGTTCTAGCATGTAGTTAATTTTTGTAGCATAACAGATAGGCTAAATAGTTGTTCATATACCATTGTTTCAAATTCTAAATTGCTATACCTTATTCTAGGATAAAATCATAGGGGGAGTCTATACATAAGACACCATTGTTTCAAATTCAAAATTGCTAGTTCTTTCACAATTGTTTGCTTCATTTATTTGATCTAAGATAGCCTTCTATATAGAAGATTCTCTCAAAATCACAGTAAAATCCTTTATTCTAAGATGACTATTTAGAATCTTTCCCATCATAATAATGAACAAAAGCATTAGTCATTAACCTGAACTTTGCAAGAGTTTCATCAAATTCTAGTTTTCCACTCTCTTTTCCATTCTAAATTTTATTCCAAATTTCATTCATGAAGAACTTCCTCAGCCTATAGACCTTTCTATTAGCCATAACTTTACCAAGTGTTGAGGATAGCTTTGAGTTTTTACCCAAGCAACAATTGACAAAATTTGACCTTACCAGATTTTGATTTGGTAAGGCCAAATTTTTTCAATTATTGTTTGGGTAAAAACTCAAAGCTATCTGCAACACCCGGTAAAGTTATGGCTAACAGCAAGATCTACAGGATGAGGAAGTTCTTCATGGATGAAATTGGGAATAAAATTTAGAATGGAAAAGAGAGTGGAAAAGTAGAATTTGATGAAACTTTTGCAAAGTTCAAGTTAATGATCAATGATTTTGTTCATTGTTATGATGGGAAAGATTTTGAATAGTCATCTCGGAATAAAGGATTTTACTATGATTTTGAGAGCATCTTCTATATAGAAGGCTATCTTAGATCAAATAAATGAAGCAAACAATTGTGAAAGAGCTAGCAATTTTGAATTTGAAACAATGGTGTCTTATGTATAGACTCCCCCTATGATTTTCTCCTAGAATAAGGTATAGCAATTTAGAATTTGAAACAATGGTATATGAACAACTATTTAGCCTATCTGTTATGCTACAAAAATTAACTATAGGTTAGAACATATCCTTATCAACATAAAATAGTAGGTGCAATTCACCTTAAACTCTGTTGTGGTAATTGCATTGTAAGGAAGTTTGCACTCCATGAACATTCTCTATGCACATCAGTATGTTGGTTATTATCTTGATCTCCTTTGTGATCAAAAGAATAGTGAATTTAATTGCATAGCTCATGACCATTTTGCAGTGCTATTATCTAGTGCTCTTTTACTTCTTACTCACTATGTTCTCAATCACCATGTGCAAATGATTTAGAGGGAAAATCTGTTTCACCAGTTGACAGTAATTTTCATTTTTTTTGGACTATTTGTTATGATTCAATCACTATTTGATAGTGTTGTTCCTTTCTTACTCCTGTAGGATAGAGGAAAATTCATACTTTGCAACTCTCTAATAATGGTAAATAGATAAAGTAAAGATATTTAAAATTTTAGAAGTGGATTTTTTTTTTAATTGCTAAAGCCTATTTATCAATTTTATAACTTAAAATTATTTAATCTATTTGAATAGCTAAACTTCAAATTATAAATCTTTAAAGTATAATAGAATCAAGTACTTAAAATGATTATAGAGAAGTTGAATTAAGATTAGTAAATCACTATTGATTTAGCTTTTCCTTTTGCATGTTTATAGGGTTATTTCTTCCAACATTTGTTAGGCCTATTTTGGATTCTATGGAAATAGTAAAGGTAGTTCCACATCTAGGTCTAAATGAGGTGATGACCCATCCTTCCATTATGAAGCTTGTAGGATACACCCAAAAATAGATCTAAAAAAATCATATTTTTAAACCTTTAGATCTTTGAGATCATTGCAGATTTGATTTGATTTTTGTACAGTTGTCCACGAATCTAGAAATTGTTGCTTGACTATGATGTAAATAAAAATGTTATTTGTTTAGAATATTCTAAGGGTGTTATTTTTCACTTGCATAATTTTTTTTTCTACCTTAAGATAATCGTTAAAATTATCATTTTGTTAATCATAATATTTCATTGATAATCGTTAAAATTATCATTTTGTTAATCATAATATTTCATTGTATATTTGAATTTTATTAGATTTTATTAGATTTTATTAGATAGTCAATGGTTAAGGATTTTTTTTTAATATTTAGCATAATATACTTTCCATGTACTTATTTTCATCACTTGTAAATCTAAATTTTTGTCTCTATGAAATATTTTCATGCATGTTTGAGATCTCTACAAGGTGATGAAAAAGGCCCTAGGGTTTGGTAGGGTTTGGAGTATCCCTATTGTTTTGATGGTAATTTTGTCACTAAGTTCTCTCCTTTCCTAAATATGGTCACTTGAGAAATTGCCATGATGCTCTTGACTGTAAATTAGTTTGTTCTCCCTACCTTCTCACTACAGGTCTAATTCTTCAATTCTACCAACTACCCTTCCATCTTAGTGTCTTTTCATGCTCTTGCATCTATTCTCTTATGAATCTGAAAGTTATCACTAGGTCTATTATAATTGTTAGGTATTTAAGGGTGTATGATTTTCTACCACAAACTCTTAGATTGTCATACTTTTGATGACAATTCTCCAAGGATGTTTGCTCACTGAATTAACTCTCTATATATTCTCCATTATGCATTGAAAATTCATGGTTTCTAGTTAACTATTTATTGGTGTAACCATTTCCATGTTTCTTGGGACTTTCATCCCTATAGGACAGTTTCCTTATAGATCTGGATGTAATTTAAAAGGTGCCCATAAATATTAACAAGTTTCATAAGACTATTGTGTCTAGGTAGTAGATAGTGTGACAAGTTTCATAAGCTTGTTGTGACAAGTTTCATAATATCGCCAAACCGCAAGAGCCAAGAAGACATGATGTGGTGTAGCGGTAACATCCCACATTATCGTGAAGGGTGAGCAATAAATGTGTGGTATGGTGGTAACTCAAATACTTCTCCTACATCCCCACAAGAGACAAGAAGGCATGATGCATTGTAGCACTAACATCCTGCATTACCATGAAGGCCAAGCCAAAATGGTGTGGTGTAGCGGTAACATCCAACATTACCACAAATGTTGAGCAATAACAGTGAGATGTAGCGATAACATCCCACATCACCGCAAGGATCATGTCAAAATAGTGCAATATCGTGGTTAAGCTATAAAAAGAAATATCACATTTCTTTGAGGCATTTTTTTAAAATAGTTTGCTTTCCTTGTGTATATTGCTTCCACATTTTCATGTATGTCTAGCAGGGCACTTGTAACTAGAACATATGACAAAAAAGTCCTTGTTGTTATGCTTTGATGGATGTCTCTTCATTATTACTAGATATTTTTCTTTATATCTTGTTCAACATTAGTGACCACTTGATCCTAGTTTATAGCATTCTCTATTAATTGGACATGTACTTGATTTTATTATTGCATTATCATCTACAAAGGGATGAAAAAACATGAGAATATTTTAGATACACCATAATCATACATCTATATCCTTCTTCCTACTAATTCCTATCCATGATGAGAAGCATTCCTACATGTATACTTTGTTTTGTTTCTTCCCAAGGGGAGGAATTTCGTCACATCTCATTTTTGTGCCCCCTAGAATATATTATATTTTTCTCTACATTTTAGATTTTGATTCCAAAACTTATTTTATGAACAATTAAAATAAAGTGTTGATTTAGTATTATATCATTTTTTATATTATTTTAGTTGATGGTCATGTGAGATTGAATTAAATTAAAATGAAAATTAATATTATATATTATGTTCTAGAGATACATTCAAATATATATGTATATGTTTTGTGAGACTACCTCAATGGTTTGATGAGGTAGATGTAGTAGATAGTTTTCCCCTCCAATATTGTGAGGGAGAGAATCATCGGGGAGAGGGGAGTAGATTTGAAAGAAAATCCAAGGTCATCATGAGACTGAGAACACACGCGCGCGCGCACACACACACACACTATTTAGTTCATGATAGCAACATGAATGTTTATCTTGAGCTATTTAATTGGTGTGTGTGTGGTTATTTTGGTCTTGTGAGTTACATGATTGTAATTTTTTTGCAAATTAATCCTTCTTAATTTCTATCTTATGTGTACATTTGGTCAAAATGTTATTCTTTGAAAAAGTGTAAGTGTGGTTGTTGTTCGATGTTTAGTACATTCTTTCTTATAAGGAAAAAATATTCTCTTATTTTATCTATGTTTATTGAAAAGATTATATAAATGAGAAAATACTTATATACTCTAATTTTGGAATTTTTATTTAAAACTATTTAGTTTTAATATTTAGAGATACAAATTTATATATATGTATGTATGTGTATAACTCCACACACACACACATATGAAAGTGATTAATTATGCCCTATGATGATACCTTCAAAGATTGGAAATAAATGAATAAGTATGTTGAAATTTATGAGGTTGTTTATCAAATAGATAATTCCACATAGTAGATAATGTAGTGGTGGTGTTCAACTCTAACTTTACACAAAGTTAAGTAAATAGGGTCTTCATGTCTTATATGAGAAGGGCGGTATGAGAGACTCTTGATTGCATGCAAATAAAAGAGAAATAATAGGGTCTTGGGGAAAAATGAAGGTAGAGAGAGAAAGGGAAAGAAGGAAGAAGGGACAAAGGAATAAAGGTAGTGCTTATGAAGTGCAAGATAGAAGAAGAGCTTTGGGTTTTTTGAGCTTTTGGAACAAAACAAAATCTACAGTATGTAAAATTATTTCCATTATAGTGTGTCAATGTGTATTTATTGTATTCAAATTTGATTTTTTCTTTTTGGAAATTGGAAAGGATTGTTTTCATGATAGTAAAGTTTGATTAATTTTTGCTAAATCTATTATGAATAGGGTTAAGTAGGTTTTGGAGGGAGCAACTTGATGTCCATATAAGACATAATTTTCAATACTAAATGGTTTGGAAATGAATCTTAAACCCAATATGTCGATCAATACTATTAGTTTAGTCTTATTCTGTTTCATTTCTACATGAAATAGTATGACTATTCTCTATTTTCTTACTAAGAGTTTAACCCATTTGAAATTTTATCTCGGTATAAATAATGATAGTGGATGTCCAAACCTTTTGGCCCTAATTTTCTCAAAGAATTTAAAACACTCCCTTGGCTATATCCAAATCCATTTCAATTAGATCCTAAGCATCATAATTACTATTAATTATAATGCTAATATCTATGTAAAATGATAAGAACCAAATAGAGTGAAAGCTATTTGGGTTTGTTGAACTCTAGTCATTCTCTATTTATAAAAAAGTGTTCTAACATTAATTTTGAAGAGTGGTTATGATTTATTATTAAGGTCTTTCACTCTTGTTATTATATATAGAGTCTAATGTGCTTGATTTTTTAATATAATGATAGTCTATCATTTCTTGAATGGGAAATACATCGAGGTTTACATCATTAAACATTTGTTTGAAATTTTAATTCCTATTTGTTTGCAACTAAAGCATGATGGTAGACACTTTTTCTTGAGAATTATTTGTTAAAGATATTAAAAGGGTTGTTATCTAATTTTTATTCTTGTTAAATCAATGGTAGTACTAAAATCATGACAATATTATGTGTATTAGTTGTAAATCTTTTGGATTTCCATGGAAAAGGTAATTTAGACAATGTTATGAGTTTTTTTACACGTCCTTTTGGCTTGTTACTTTAAAGAAACAATATGATGTGGTTTATTTTATAGCCTTTAGAACCTTTCTTCTCCTTATAGTTTGGCTAATTTATGATGATATGATTTCTACTAAAATTTGTTTGATAATAGAGCTTCTAATTTTTCTTTGAGAAAAGTAACCCATGTCATTCTAGAATAATCATAAATAAATAGCATGAAATACCTGTCACCTTGAAGACTTATTACTATTGTAGGACCACAAAGATTTGTATGTACCAATTTCAATAGTTTGGTAGTAGACTGCTATTTGAATTTGAAGCTTCTTCTTGTTTTCTTTCCAACTTGACACTCCTTATAGACAAAAATGATAGGATTTGTAATATTTGGTAGATCCCTCACAACTTGAACTAAACTGATTCTTACTAGGTTATCAAAATTGATGAGACATGTCCTCTTGTGCCATAGCCAACTTTCATTAATCTGAGTCATAAAGCAATGAACATGAACACCCTTAAGTTGATAAACATTTTTATATGTCCTTCTTCCATTAGCAATCATAGTCCTAGAGAATTTTATAATCTCACATCCATTATCATGAAACATAAAATTATACCTTTTGCTACACATTTTTCCAACACTCAAGAGGTTATGCCTTAAACCCTTAAGATAGTAAACATCATCACTATTATAATTGCCATCAAAACTGATAGAACCTTTTCCACATATCTTAGTAAATGTATCATCACAAAATCTAACACATCCTCATATTTTTCAAGTTTAAAAAACTTGTTCTTGTCACGTCCAGATGATTAGCGCATCCACTATCAATGATCCAGTAGTTCTTCTCCTATCTAGCATGAAAATCAAATACCAAAGTACATGTTGATCATAAAAGCTTGTGCCTCTCTGAACAACCTTATTGGAAATTCAATGAGTGGGGGACCAAATTGTGCCGCACTAAATGACCTCCAGGATTTTTAAAGAAATTTGACTCTTCTTTGTGTTTTTTAGGAAAAGAGGAAGAGAAATACAAAGAAAATAAAAAGATGGTGATGAACCAATTCTCTTACAACATTTCAATTATTAACAATCTCTTACTTCTAATGAATTGGACACAAAATTCCACAGACCCTTCATTGTTGGAAAGAGAATGAACAAAAAAGGCTAATGAAAGCATAGTGCGGTCACTCAAATTTCCCTGTGGGAAGCATCCATTAAGGTTCAAAAAAATCAAGAAACCCAAAGATTAATAAGAAAAACTTAGATACCCATAGGACCGCCCTTTCTCTTATAGCATAATATGCCTTTTAGCATAATATTTTACAAAAAAGGAAAGAGTATAATAACATGATTCACTTTCTAAAAGATAATCTTTAAACATAGAAGCTAATAGCATGTAGAATAATTATCCAGACTATCTACGTAAAACTTGACATAGAGCTTTCAACATAAATGATATAAGAAAAGGAAATTCATGATAAAGGCCATTTAAAAATGCACAATTTCAAAATCTTCTCCTTAATAATATCTATTTTGCAATAAACCAACTAAAAAACAAAGGTAGAATGCCAATATGATTAATAGTCTTGATAAATAATACATGCTACAGAGCGTAAACAATGCTCTCTAAAAATATAACTTTTTAAAACAACCTCTAAAAAACTTCTTAATCCCTACTACAAACCCCCCTTTATAGCCAGAAGAAAGAACCACTATTGCAACCAGTAGAGATGAACAATTGCTAGATGTCAGTATCAAATCATCTGCAATCCAATTTAGGGCCTGATTAGATTGTAGTGATCTTTTCTCATTAAGTCTCGAGCTACTTCATTAATGGTTCCTAGATTCTATAGAATTTCCATGTAGATACACTGCCAGAAGACAATCAGATCCCAACATAGCCTGTCTAAAACATGATCCAATTAGCTACAATGGATGATGATGCCATTTCAAAAGTCTAACCCTAAAATTAAGACCTTCGTCGTGCTCTCCAAAAAACTCTACTAAAAAGGAGATGCATCTACAAACGACGTGATATGCCCGATGAAATGGTTGATGTGGCACGCTGGCAGGAAATTTCAAAATTTGTGAGAAGGATTTTGAAGAAATATCCAGCATGCAAACACATGTCCTAGTTTAGGCCTAACAGGAAAAACAATATAAAAAATTAGCGCAGCCACCACGTGGCACATTGCATGCCTTTATGCAAGGGTAATCTTTGTCTTTCGGGCATGGTGCCATCGTAAAGTAAAAAAGGAGCAAGGGTTGAAAACCAAAATGTTGAAGGTAAAATCTCCCCCATAGTACCTTCAATCTTATCCTTTGTCTCTTGAGGACTTTCCTTCATACATCTCTCAGAGTTAGTGGAATTATTTTCATCTTTTAAAGTCATGAAAAAAAATTCACCATCATCATCTCCATAATTAAATTCATCATTAGAAATACTTGCATCTTCTCTAACGTAATAATTTTTCTTAATCATCTTACCTTTGCTCTCCTTTTTTTTGTTATTCAAAGCTCTATTTGGACATCTTGAATCATAATGACCTATCTTTCCACAAAGTGAAACATTTGAAAGGAAACTCACCACTATACTTACCAGTACCCTTCTTCATTCTCCTTACAAAGTTGGCTTCCACATCATCAAGATCCTCTTGATATGATTACTTAATCTCCTTTGATTTGTTAACCTTAAAAGAAGCCTCAAAATTTCCATTATTTGTACCAAGTTATCTCATCTCAAAGTAGTTAAAGGACCATACAACTGATCTCTAGTATATTGATTTAAATTTGCAAATTCCTTAATAGAAGAAACTTTATGACTATAAGATTTAGGAAGAGTTCTAGGAATTTTCTTTACCACTTCTGGTTCTTTGATTCTCCCATCAAGACCTCTAATGGAACTAACAAATTCATATAACATTTGCATGTAGCATGTAATGTTTTCATCTTCATACATTCATATGTTCTCAAACATGATCTTCAGATTCTACATCTTAGCTTGTTTGATCTTTTGCCTAAATTTCTCTAACAATTTTCAGATTCATAAATTTCACTAATTTAGAATTAGCAAGACCATTTAAAAGAGCATACCTTTCTTTATCATTTCTTTCATAGGCCTTGATATCATCATCAATGCTTGGACCATTTACAAGTGTAGCATATCCATTCTCAACAGACTTCCAAACATCAAATCCAAGATAAACCAAAAAACCTTCCATCCTTGTTTGAACTAAAATGCATAATTTGTTCCATCAAACATATGAATCTCTTACTTGTGCATCATCCTAGATCTACCTCAAGTGGTTAAGATTTGTTCCAAGGAACCTTGCTCTAATATCAATTTTTAAATAACTAGGCAACTGAGAGGGGAGGTGAATCAATTGTACCTTAAAACTTCAAAACCCTCATAAATATTTAGATCCAGATTCATTCAATTAGCCTGTAATCTATTATAATGATTTAGCGTGAAAAGAAAATAACAAAAAATAAAAGAATATCAACACCATACAAAAGAGAACACCAAATTTATATAGAAAACCCAAGATGGGAAAACCATGGTGAGGATTAGCTCATAATATAATGTAATATCAACACCGATTACAAAAGGGCTCACTGTCAGAGGGCACACTACCCAGGAGAAAGAAATGCTCATTACCATAATAGAAAAAAAAATAGAGAAGAATGTTACACAAAGAGATCAATCTCAATGCAACAGGAAAATCCACCACAATATTACCAACACCTTTGCAGTTTGACTGAAGAATTGTAGACACCTTCTGCTCACTACATCCAACATTCTAACACATGAAATCTTGTACCACACTTCTCAAATTTGCATGTCACAACTTTGATATTCACATCATATTCATCTATCTTTTCTATATCATCATCCCTCAACAACTCAACTCTTATTTATACCATCTTCAACCTTGAAACCATTCTCCAAGGTCGATTGTGCACCTCAACCATGCAAATTCAAATTAGGTCATCACCAAAACATTCCCACGGTGGAAAGGAATGAAGGAAGACCACAACACACCTTAGCCAAGACCTAAATCCCTTCATACACGCCACACCATGCTTCCAAAAATACTGCGCACCTTCACATTTAGTGTAAACACCCCGTTCAATAATTACCCATGTAAAAACCATTAAAATTTTAAGTACACGCTTCCTTTGATCCAACAAAAAATTCCAAAAAACAAATGTTACCTGAATATAATCTAGAATATTCCACAAAAACCCTAAAATCTAACAAACTCCTTTGCAACAACATTCACCTGAAGAATGTACACACCCAATAAACTCAAACAAATACATTTCATGCACTATAACTCAAGAAACCAACTTCTGAAACACCAAACATTGACAAAATTCAACTGAAGAAAGATACCAACACTATCAGCATGCCTTTAGATCCATAAGACCTAAAATCAAATTGTAGAGAAACGTAGAGAAAAAATATTTCTCTTAGACACCTCTACAATACACAATTCACACACTGGTGAACACAACTTCTACATAGTGATCTAGCACACCAAAATTTAGATATAATACCTCTAAACACCTCTAATCAACATATCTGAAATGCATAAGAAAATCTTCAACCTAGAAGAAATGTGAAGCAACACTAGAACACTACTCTACAACCAAGAACAACACTACAAATCACTATTTCCTCTCTTTATCAAAATTTCTCAAAAGCACTTGGAAACCAAGCACTAAAGACACATCCTCATCATCTTTAATACTTCTTCAACACTACAAAACCAACTACAACCTATAAACTCAACCATACATCCATAGATAGAAGCTTATTAAAGCAACACTAGAGATTGACACCAATAGGTTACTAATGTCAACATAATGCCACTAATCAAAGCATCATTAATGCAATAACATAGGCAACACCAATGAATACACATACTCTTGCAACAATCTTTTTCTCATCAATGACAACACAATTTTTTTGACATCAATGACAAAACCAACTACTCATAATACTTACAATAGTAGTGAATTGTTAAAAAAAAATTAGCATCTGAGGGAAATATTTTGTATTTCCTTCCAATCAATGCATGTGTTGGCCATTTCCATGCCATCCCTTGAGAAAGTAGAGGCTGAAGTGGGCATGGTGAGGTCCATTAAGCTATCAAAAAACAACAATATGCTCCCACGCGATATGTGGAGTAGTGTCACTCCACAACCAATAGAGCAAGCTCCCTTGTAAGCAACATCATGCAGCTAGAAGCATAACATAACAAGCACACAAGGGCCCCATGTATATTGTGAACATGAATAAAAATTAGGTTAAACACAATTGAATTAAAAAATTAAATCAATCATTTAACCTAATTAACTCAAGTTCCCAATGAAATTCTTGCAAAGCTAACTAGGAATCCATTAAACATGAAATAAACTCGAATTGATGAAAGAAACCTAATTAAACTCCAACAAACCTCATCCCATTGGGGGATTAGTGCTGATTTGATGTGGAAGGATAAAATCTTTTGTAACCCCATTGATTCAAAGCTTCAAGTTGAGGGATAATGGAGGTTGAACCAAAAAAATTCTCTCAATTGATGAAGATGAATATGAATTTTTATAGTATAAGGGTGCTCAAATTATTTGTGGATGATTTACTCATGGAAATGATAAGTATTTATAGGAAAACTAGATGAATTAATGGCCAAGATTGATTTAGTTAATCAATGGATAGAAATGAATATGAGAGGATGGAATGGATTGAAGATCAAATCTATGAATGAGATTGCACATTGACATGGATTGATAAATTTAATCAAGGGCTCCAATTGATGTCAACAAACACAAATTCTTAAAATTAGGAGCATGTACAAGATATTTCCATTTTGGGGGAAATGTTTGAATTTGAATTGGAAGAATATTCCATGGGAATATTCCTTTGAGCAATGGGAAATTAGTCAATTAAATAATTATTTAAAACATTATTTAATTATGCAAGGTGGGGGAATTTAAGATTTTAATTAAACAATTAGATCATTTAATCAAAAAGGGTATTTAATGACATTTAATTAAATAATTTGTATTATTTAATCAAATAAGATGAAAATTAGTACGAAAGAGGTAAATGTATGTTTGCAAAATGCATTTCTAATATTTGAAAAGTATTACAACCTAATTCATTTATAAATCACAGAAAAAAAAATTTAAAAAAAATGCATTCATAAATAACACAAGGAACTCTATTTGATGTCCTCCAATCAATCATTTAATCTTTTACTTTCTTATGGTGTAGTGAATTTCCATTTATGCATCATCATCTACATTAATTGAAGATTACAAGAACACACTCATAAGGAATGACATGGCATGGACAAAAGTTATATGTTATTGATTCATCATGCCAAACCAATAACAAAGGAACTATTGATAGTTAGTAGTGTCGATCATGAAGAAATATTGGATGCTTTGAAGGTAAGAGATGACCCTTTAGGCACACTTGAGTAGAAAATATTTTTTTTGGTATAGGATAGGTATGATATTGTTCATATTATTTAGATTCATGTTATGTCTATCAGTTGGATTAAAAGTACATTAAAATTTTGCATACAAATTAATTGTTATGTAAAAATGTAAGTTTTTTGGAGAAAAAAGGTATATTGTCAAGCGATTCAAATCAAAACATCCATGGTAGTTCATGTAGATCAATATAATTTCAAGGTATATTTGATTTGAGAGAATGTTCAATTCAAACTTTGTAGTTCATGTTGCTTATGCTCAATAATTTATCTATATTTATATGTAGGTCTACTATACTGATGTTTGGAGCATGATGAGGTTACAATGGCAATAAATCCACCATTGTTGAGTTTCAAAATAGGTCTTTAAGATTGTTTTTCTTAATAATTCACTTGTTTATATGTGTAGGTTTTTTGGAGAAAAAAGGTATAGTTTTATGTGATTTAGATCAATACATCCATGGTTGTGTTCTGAGTACATTGAAGTAATAATGATGGTAGCAATTCAAAAGTAGGCTAAAGTTTATGTTTCTTAACAATTCTTAACAAATGTAGGTCTTTTTGGTGGACAATACTATTACATCAACATTTTTCTTGAATAAGCTAATAATAATCCATACAAGGAAATGAAAAGAGACCTGCCCTAGGTAGAATTTACCTACCTACCTCAATGTGTCCATGCTTCCCATTTGTCAAAAATACTAATTTTTTTATATTTTTTGAATTTTTTGCTCTTAGGGCTCTTTAGAGACTACCCTATAAAGAGCACCCTAGAACAATGGGGTGACTTGGGAAATGAAAATATACATTCCATAGTATTTACCTACCTACCTTGACATGTCCATGCTAACCATTTGTCAAAAATACTAAAAATTTAACAATTTTGCATTTTTTTTCTCTTACAACACTTCAAGACTACCTCAAATTAGTGCACTTCGAAATCACAGGGGGAATTGGGCAGAAAAAGGAGGCCTTGCATAGTGTTTACTTTCCCACCTTAATGTGTTGGTATACTTGGTTTTTCTCCATGATGCATAAAACAAAAGTAGGTTCGAGTTTATATTTCTTAACAATTCTTAATAAATGTAGGTCTTTTTGGTAGACAATACTATTGTGTCAAGAAGTGATTCAAAACAAAAGTTATAACATTTTGCTTCAACACTGAGGACACATTCAATGTAATTCATTAGGAGGTATCTTCTTCATATACTTTTATCTCTTGATTTATAATCTTGCATTTGATTTCAAACAATGATTAGTTGACTTTGTTGTTCATGTTGTTTATAATCCTTACTTTTCTAATATAAATATATAATAATTGCTCAACAAAATCTTTGAGTAGGATGTGAGATTCGATGGAAATGCATCCAACATTGGAGTTCATGTTTCTTTCATTGTTCAATTACTTTTACTTAGTGTTCTTTCTATTTTTTAACATTTTTTGTAATATTGCAATGCAAGTGTCTTTAAGAGTAGCAATGATTTGAGATGTATGTTACAGAGTGAGGATATCACCTAGGCACACATTAGTTGTGTATCTAGGATAGCTTGATAGCAAGATGCATTTATGTATTTATATATGATGACATCAATAAAATTATATGGGCAGTATTATTTGTATTGATGATTATGATGGTTAAAAGATTCTATAAGATTTATTTGTCCATGAGGACATGAAAAATATGATGATCATGAATGTCATGTGTATGTTGAAAAATGTCATATGTATGTGTGATCACTATCAAGTGTGTCAAATGTATGCAAATAATGATGATTATGATGAAAAGATGCATAGACTAACAAATATTAGGCATATGCACCTACTTATGTATGCTCACAAATGTCATGTATATATTTTCACATCAAAATCACTCACACATTCCTACATTGGTTCATGTTGGCACCTACTTAATAGTCAAGCAATGGTGAAGATTTTGGAATTTTCTATGAATGAACTCTTGAATAAAATGTATGTGAACCTTAATGTGTGTGGTTGACTTATGATGGAACAAGTTCTAATAGATTAATGTAGCACTCTCATTGTTATAAAATATAATAGATGGCCTACATAATTGGAAGAAAGAGAATGACACTTTGCATCTTATTTGGCCAACATATACCTAACTAGAAGCTAGTGAGAAACTATAACTAGAAGTAAACTTACAATCAAGTAAATCAATTGGCCCATCAAAATTAGTGTACCCAATCAAATCAATATCAACCCCTATTGCATAGAGGATCCCAAAAGTTTGACTTCCTTGAGTATAGTGGAGGAACTAGTAGTTTTCCTTCTATTTTAGTTCATGAGGTTCCTACATAACTAGAGATCATTCCAATGACATGTATATGAAATGTCAAGCCTAGAGTGAATCAAATAATTGAGGTTGTCAATAATATATGAATATATAGTAGCATCAACTAATGGTGAATCTAACATCTCACCAAAATTTTGAATTTGGATAGAAAGGGAGTTAGAGTATGTTTTCAATTGGCCATATGCAATTGTGAGAGAAATAAAGTTTATTTTTGGACTATAAAAGCTAGATCTTGGATGTAAAGTGATAGAGCTTAATCCCACAAAAAAATATTAACAAAATCAAGTTAGTCATAAAAAAATTATCATGTATAAGAATTTTCACTATCAAAATTGAGGATGAAGAACTCTTTGTGATCAATAATTCATCAACATACAAAACTAGGAATATGAGACTCATCCTATTACAAGGTGTAAATTTTTAGATTATAATGACATCAAGTGAATTCAACTAAGAGAAATAAATATTCCATCTTGGCATGCCAAGTCATGTTTATAGTTGCAGGGAAATTCTTGTGACCATAATCTTGATCCTTTTAATTGTAAGAGAAAAAATAACATTTAGCCAACTTTCCCATCTCACACTTTGGTACCAAGCCAACTTTGCACAAATCTTCACAATTTACTATTACATTTTTTGTATAAAAGGATGTATTTGTAGTCATTTTAATAATGGTATGACATTGAAAATTCTTGTAATTTATCCTTTCACATCTACACCTAGGAACATTTTATAAGCATCCATGTTATGATTGATAACATTAGAAAAATGGTCATAAAATTTAGTGAAGTTTCCCAAGGAAACCAAATTTAACACTAACATAGATGGATTACCAATTGTAATTCATAAGTTCTATGAAAGTGCAATTTCATTAATCTATAGCATGTTATTGATCATAAATTAACCATTCTAAATTTATTGTACATTCTAATTTTAAGTTTCAAAGTAGAAAGACATGCACACAAGGAACAAATTAGATTGCATATCAATTTTATATATCAAATTGTAGAATAATTGTGTATGTACATATACAAATTTGGCATATATTCCAACTCAACATTTTTTTTTACAAAATGTGGCATATGCCATCTCAAGATCTATATACAATATACATGTCAAATAGCTATGTATCAATCCCTAAATGTATCAATCTCTAAAAAATATTAATATTGTGCTAGATCATCAAAATCAAGCCTCCTTGAAGTAATTGGTGGTTCTAAAGTTGCCTGCATAATGACAATTCAAACCACAAATTAGATTAATTATGTCAAAGGTTGACAAGTTAGAGTACTAAATAGAAACCTATATACTATAATTTAGAATTGTCAAATTAACATCAAAATCACTATATTGAACTAATTAATATCTAAAATAGAATTTTTGATTACCTCAAGTCTTTCTCTTTTTTCTGTAAGCATATGATTGTCCCGTGGGATGATTAGGAGTCCTAACATATTAAAATGGTTGACAATTTGTCACATTTCTGAATCAAACACAAGACTATAGAAGGTAAAATAAAATTGATACAAATTAATATATAATTGTTTCAACAAATAATCATAAACTAAACATATATCTACTCCCATCTAAACATATATATCTACAATATAAAATAAACACATACCTCTTGTGATGCTTTTTCTCTTGTTCTAGAAGGGCTCATGATGGATGAACCAATTAAGATAGTTTCCTATATAAAAAATGACAAGAATGTAAGACTATAAATGCACATGTACATATAATCATAATGTTGAGAATATATAAAAAGCATATACCTTTTGTGATGATTCTTCCATGTGTCAGAAACAGTCATCATGGTTGTAAAACCAAGGGGTTGTTGCATACAAAGAGAAGAATACATAATATTATCAATCTATGTACATGTATAATCATAATAGATTTGAAAAATTAACATCTAAATCACAATTTAAATGATATGCATATACAATAAAAAAAATTAAACATGTATGTGCAAAAAGTATACCATACAGTTACTCTCTAGGCCAAATGAAATGGCTGTAAGTGTACCCTCTTGGACCTATGTCATTTCATCCTTTGTAATCAACTGTTAAATCCAACACATAAATATACATTAGTACTAATATCTCTTATAAAATATTAATTTAAGATAAAATTCACTTTGAAATTACTTTAAGTCTTATTGCTACATCCATCTCATCTTCGGCACTTGATGACTATCTAGGATATGCTCTAGCCTCTGCTCTCTCATATCCTACATTTGACATATGATGGACCTCATAGTTAGATGTGTCCATCAAAGGCCTAGTAGATTGTGCAAGAGGACCCAAACATACATGCTTGCACATAATGCAGTGATGGGGCACACAAATATGTGGAGAAGAGGAGGGTATACCAATAGTAGTTGATGCAACAGGTGTATCACTATCATGCAGTTGTACAAACTGTGAGCTTTGTGTGATCAAATGACCCATCAAAAAATGTACGACCAAGATACTCTGATGTGATCGATCTACAACAATCTCTGGGTAAGGTATTGGAGGTGGGGGAGCAATAGGCAGAGGGGAATAACTAGGGTTAATCGATTTTCCTTGGGTTTATCTTGAGGCATTCCTCTACCCAAACCTTGGAAATTTCACATATCAAAGTAGTTGACATGCTTATCCATGACTAATTCAACATATAGTTTTCAAACAAAATGTTGTGGGGAATCAAGATTATTGTTGGGTGGTTTATCAAAAACATCCATCAACAATCCCAAAAATTATGTAGGATGCCTTGATGCGTGCACTAGTTAATTGAATATTTATGCTTGTGCACATCAATGGGTTGTCTAATTTTAGGATTGATAAACACTTGTACTAATTGGGCTTTGGAAAGGTTAAGTTCCCTCACTTGATCATTCGAGAAGCCATCGACACATTGTTACCTCTTGGCCTCTTGCCACTCTAAAAAGGTACTATGTTGGTTAGTAAGAGTTTCAACATTGGAAATTATTAATTCTAAAGTGGTTTTCATTGTAGAAAAGTGAGGGTTCCTATTGAATAATTGACAAATGTTTCTCAATTTAGTTAAATTGTCATGGATTAAGTCATGGATAGAAGGCGGGTTTTGTAAGGGAGGATTTAGTGGTGGAGGTTTTGGCTAGGCAAGGTTTCCTTCTAGAGTAGGATTTGGATTCTCAACCATTGCAAAGCCTGGTTGATGTTGAAAATTTAAAAAATTAACAATTTTTTGATTACAAACAAAAATGTAACAAAAATGCATATAAAAACCTATTTTACACTAAAATTCTTATAAAATAATGCTTAATTTTTTTTTCTGAAGAAAACCATTGAAAATCAAATACCTTTGATTGCAAATGGTTTGGAGTGCAAATTTTTAACTTGGATATTAGTTTTAATGGATATATGTTTGCTCTTCTTCACCCTTGTTGTGCAGTAGTCAAATGCAAATTGTAAAAATAAACTTTCAACCCTTTTTTGTTTATACCACTAGTAAATGGATATCCGTTTGAAACAAATATCCATTTGGAACAGATATCTATTTAGAACAAATATCTATTTTGTTTCATAGGCTTTTTTTAAATATGTTGGATTCGTGATATTATATAAACTATAAACTAATATATATTATAATATAATATATACATTATATTATAATGTTATATTATAATATAATATGGGTGATCCCACAATATTGGTTTACAATTTCTGGCCAAATTGGACACTAAATTTTTTTTTTCTAACTAAATCTTCACTTTCGGGCACTTATAACGGCTAAACCATGAGGAATTTGAAGATGATGCAAACTAGTGATTTGTGAAATTTTGTCTATAGATTCTAAAAAAATTCTAAAAATTTGAAATAAAATTGCACTTCTTTTTCCATCTCCTTCAAAACATTTTTTTGAAACACTATTTTTAAGGAGTGATGCTCACCGTGATACAACATAACTTTTTTTCCATGAAGGATAATTTTTTTTTTTTGAATTTAGAAACTACGATTTCTAGTGCTTTCATTTGGTTTCATAGTGTTTATTGATTTTTTTCCTTAATCAAGTTTTGAAGTCAAACCAATTACATTCAGTACATAGGTGGGCAGTATACAACATAAAAAATTTGTATGTATCAAGATTCTTTTTTTTTGTTAGATCACAATATCCAGTGCAATATTTTTCAAAAATTCTTTTTGATAATCTGCTATTTTTGTGTAGAACAAAGAGCTTGATTTTCAGTGAAAAACCTACATTCACAAGAAATAAAAAATAAATATAATAATTAAATTAAATTTATTTAAAATTATAATTTTTGGGAAGCTTATAATAAGGAATACATACAAAAAATAAATTTTAAATAAGTTCATTTGATTCCCCAAAAGGTTAATCAAAAGTGGTTTTTTATCAACATTTTGATAGGTGTAAATGAGACTCTGTTATAGGTATGGTTTAAAACTAGCGGGGTTATATCCAAGGGGGTTTGATCTAAGGTGACTCGATCAAACGCTCTTCAATTGGAATCATTTAAATGGAACTTTTTAAGGATTAAATCATTATATTTTCTAAAAATATATGATTTTAGCAAAAAAATGAGATCTCCCAAAAATTGTAAACTAGTATTGTGGGATCATCCATATATATACTATATATTATACATAAATATAATATATATTATAGATTATAGATTATATATATTGCATATTATATATTATATTTTAATAATAATTATATTTAATATAATATAATATAATATATATAATATATTTATTTTTTATATGATTTCATTGGAAATGGATATTCATTTCAAATGGATATCTATTTAGCTTTGGTTCTTACCATGGCAACATGTACTTTTTACCTGACCCTAGTAAAAATTCAAAGTGAAATTTTGCATTTTTTGGCAAATGAAAAATGTCTTTTTTGTGATATTGCTAGTTTTTGGACCCCCATGATCTTGCACAGACCCTTTCTTTGATTTAATTGTGTAATCTTGTACTCCCCCATGAATGTAGGTGTGAAATCTAATGAACCGCAATCATCTTCCAACAATTTTGTCATGGATGAAAGACACTCATCTTTTTCCTCAACTTGTAAAGGTTCCACTTGTGTAGTTGGTGTTAATATGCTAAGAGGATTCTTCATTTTTGTTTCAATTTGTAAACAATGTTCAGATTTAGGATTAGTTTTTATCGTATAAAACTTGTTGTTGTAAGTGTATTTCATTAAATGATGAAGTGTTGAAGGCACTCCATTCATCTCATGAACCCATGGTCTTCCCAAGAGAAGATTATATAAAAGATCGTGGGGCATGACATGGATAGATGTTTGCAACACAATTTTACCAACTTTAGCAGGTAATGTAATCACCCCAAGCAATTGTTTTCCCACATTATCAAAACCACAAATAGACAAATCAATTGGTTGAATTTTAGCCTTATCTACTCCAATTTTATCCAAAATGTTCACACTACAAACATTAAGCCTTGAACCATTGTCAATAAGGGTATGCCTAATTCCAACCCTGTTAATAATAGCCATTATCATCAAAGCATCGTTTTGGTTTTGTGTTTCTAAGGGGTTAATTAAAATTCATGAAAGACTATATCCACATTACCTGAATTCATACCCCTAATTAAGGTTGCTACATCATTTGGTTGTACACTAGGAGGGACACTAACTTTTTGCAAATAATTTTGAAGCATGTCATGATAAATAGGTGATGTTTCAATCAAACCCTACAAGGAAATCTTAGTAGGAGTGTTATGAAGTTTCTCAACAAGATCAAATTCTTTACCCCTATGTTGCAAAATGTTAGGTGTAGGTAGGAGGTATGGTTGAGGCAATGGAATGGATGTTGGAGTTTTTTTGGCTGCTTATTATTTCTAGTGTTATATGTGTGAGATATTGTATGATAACTTGGTTGTTGCAACACATGATTACTAATAAGTTGTTTTGTAAAGGTTAGGATATGGCCATGAGGTTTAGGAGGTCCTATAATGCAAGGAGGTCCAATAATTAGAGGGATTTTAGGAGGTCCAAAAAGGATTTTTAGGAGGTCTAGTAATGAGAGGAGATCTAATAATCACTTGTGCATTCATTAACTCAATGGATTTAACTTCTCGTTGATGATCTTCTATTGAGGGGGAATCTAATGTCACCTTAGCATCTTCATCTATGCAATCCATAAATGTATCAATTATTTCATCCTCTTTTCCAATAATATCTTCCCAAGTAGGAGAGGTAAGGGGAGAGAAACAAACAATATTCTCATGATAGTTAATGATTGGATTGTCTAACACCAAGATACCTTCTTCACAAATAAGAGAGATATCAAGAGAAGAACAAACATGATTTTCATGATTTTCAAATATTGTATTCTCTTTCACCAAACTTACCTCGCATGTAGGAGAGATAATGGGAGAGGCATCAATGAAAAACAACAAAAGAGGGGAAATAATCTTATTCTATCATGCTTGTAACAAAAAGTATTTGGAATGCTTAACAAGATCTAACAATAGAATATGAATTATGATAACACAATATTTTTGCAATGAGAACATGATGTAGATAATTTTTCTACTAAAACGTAACAATTTTACCTAAATTTGCTAAAAATTAAGCCAAATGACACCTTTCTTGCACATGCAAGAACACCTTTTTGGAATTTCAAATAAGAAATCAACAAGTAGAAATAGACTGAAAATACAAAGATAAAATATCTTTGCAAAAAAATTTTGAGCCACCAATAGTAGGACAGAGGTTCCCAAGGGCATTTGAGTCTTGGATAGGGTGTCTGAAATTTCAAAGTTTGACTGTGTAAGGCACTACTGAAGGATTCTCAGTCTTCTTGCAAATAGGTGTAAGAGTGAATATTTTTCTAGATTTTGTTGAATTTATGCCATTGTGATGTAAAATTCAAGTGTGCAACAATGTGGAAGATTTTTTGAAAAATTTGGATATAATTTTTAGAGCTAGGATGCAATAATTGATTGATTCTAAGATGCCAACATCTGAAAATGATGATTTTAATGCAATTTTGAAATCAGGCAATGCAATGTTTTTCACTTTTTGAATTATATGAAAGATGCCTAACTACATGTAATTAAGAATTCCAATTCATATATCTACAAGCATAAATAGATTGAAGACACAGAGACAAAGATATGTCAAAAAGTTTGCTAATGCAAGTGTATGGGGACAGAGGTGCCCAAGGGCATCTAAGTCCTTGATAGGGGTTCTGAAAATTTAAATTTTGAATGTTTATTATACTTTCTAAAGGTTCTTCTTCATAAAAACAAAATCTATAGCTTTCTGATTGGAAACTTACAATAGTTACAATCTATTGCTCTTAATAATATTCTTTTACAATCTTTCCACTGTTCTACTTCATAATGTGTTTGAGCTAAATATAATAAAATTTGGGTGTTAGTGCCAAAATAGAATTTCCTCAAACAATTTTGATACATTTTCACTACAAGCGCAAAATGTCTTTGAGCAAAGCAAAATTTTTACCCACACATCAAGCATCTGAACAAAGATGTTTCCTACTACAGTTTCTTGTACCTATGTAAAAATTTCCTTTGCAATATCAAATTGATCCCTTTCAGCTAGACAATGCCTACCCCATTTGTAGCATAAAAATTTCCTGGTCATTCTGCCAACACTTTACAATATAGTTATCTAGCATTCTCAATATGTTGTTCCTTCACCTTTGGATCCCTCCTCTCATTGTGAAAAGCTACAAAATAATTCCAATTTCCAAGTAAAATGTCAACATGAGAATTCTTTGAATTTTATTCACTTTGTGTAGCTTTAATTGTTTCTTTAGCTTTAAGCCAGACATCTATTTTCAGTTCCATTTTTCAAAGCATAGATAAAGCATTTGATGAGTTTTTATCCACCTTAAGTGCATACCCAATCAATTCTAGGCTTAGTTGGATCTCATTCTGAGCTTAAGCCATGGTTGCAAGTGATAGATATGCATCCACATAATCAGGAAACTTGAACAATATTAGCCTATATTAAAATTCTATTTTTCAGTATCATGTAGTTGTTCAAACAACCTAGCAAGATTGAATAGTGTTTTGAATTTATCCCATGGTAACTCAAGTGAAACACCACCTTCTTCTAGTCGATGGAAGAATTCCATATCCTTAAAGAGCACAAAAACTATAGAATTGGCACTGGGGCTTTTATTTATGAATTCAACCCAAATTCCATTTCCTAATGCCTCCATAAAAGTTTGTTGAGCCAACTCTAGTTCATAACGCTCCAAATGAAGAACCCCAATGTTGTTTAACAATTGAATGGATACCTCTTCTTTGCTCTTCTTCATATGATACTTTGCTATCTTAAGAGAATCTAATACTGCACTGGGGTCTAATGATATTAATAAGTCACCCATCTTGATAAATGCATGGACATCACATGGATCTATGTGAGTTTCCTTTCTTAAAATTTCCAAAGCCTTCTCTGCTTGCCCTTGCTGAGCATATATATGGCCTACAACTTTTAAGCTCTCACAGTTCTTAGGGTGGACCTCCAAAACCTTTTCAAAATTTGAGAGAGAACTCTTAAGATTTCCTAGCTTCAATTGAACCTATCCACAAAATCCTATGGCCTCTAGCTTTCCTTGACTGATGCCATGTAGTAGAGGCTAGTGGTTTCATAATCACCTTTACTATGATAAGATCATGCAAGATTATAATATGAATGATATTTCATGAGAGGGTGGTCATTTGAAACAAGAGTTATCTCAATCAACTGTTCCACAAGAAAATGTTTCCCTGTGAAGAAAAAATGGTTTGCTATTTATGATTCAATTCCATTGCATAGTACAGGTATAATTCAAAGGCTCTACGCATCTTTTCTATTCCTTCATGAACACTACCTTTTTCACTGACTATGAGAATCCTACAAGTAAAAAGTAAACAAAACTAACCATAG
Source organism: Sequoia sempervirens (assembly GCA_007258455.2). Taxonomy (NCBI): domain Eukaryota; kingdom Viridiplantae; phylum Streptophyta; class Pinopsida; order Cupressales; family Cupressaceae; genus Sequoia; species Sequoia sempervirens. Next base: position 242,838,571 of record VDFB02086081.1, read on the forward strand.
AGATTTATGTAGAGGCTGGACATCATTTCCTAATGCCTCCATAAAATTTTGTTGAGCCAACTCTAGTTCATCATGCCCAAAATGAAGAACCCCAATGTTGTTTGAAAATTCAATGGGTACTTCTTCTCTGCTCTTCTTCAGTAGAGACTTTGGAATCTTAAGAGAATATAAGGTTGCACTGGGGTCTAATGATATTAATAACTCACCCATCTTGATAAATGCATGGGCTTCATGTTGATCTATGTGAGTTTCCTTTCTTAAAATTTCCAAAGCCTTCTCTTTCTACCCTTGCTGAGCATATATATGGCCTACAACTTTTAAGCTCTCATAGTTCTCAGGCTAGACCTCCATAACCTTTTCAAAATTTGAGAGAGAAATCTTGAGATCTCCCAACTTCAATTGAACCTATCCATGAAATCTTGTGGCCTCTAGCTTTCCTTTATTGATGCCATGTAGTAGTGGCTAGTGGTGTCATAATCACCTTTACTATGATAATATTGTTCAAGATTATAATATGAATGAGACTTCATGAGAGGGTGGTCAATTGAAACAAGAGCTATCTTAGTCAACTGTTCCACAAGGAAATGTTGCACGGTGAAGAAAAAATGATTTGCTAAATGATTCAATGTCATTGTACAATATGGGTATAATTCAAAGGCTCTACACATATTTTCCATTCCTTCATGAACACTACCTTTTTCACTAACTGTGAGAATCCTACAATTAAAAATGCACAAAAATGACCACAAAGATTTTTCCCCATTACAAACAGTAAAAATGCCAAAAAAATGTGTTTAAAACTTGCAAATAAAATCACACTGATTTTCATGCCAAAAAAAAACCATGAGATCATAGCTTGTTGCTTACTATTATGCTTTGATCACCTGTTTTAGGCTTTTAGCCATAGTAGCAAGGAAGTGGATTGTTTAATAAAATTATTTGGTAGACATGCATGAAAAATGTGGTAGCATAGACAAGGCAATGAACTTTGGAAAAAATGCCTCAAAGAAATGTGGTCTCATGGTGATGGAATTCCATGAAAAATTCCATCACAAGTGAATTGTTATGGATTTTCATGGCATTCCATCACCAAGAGACCACATTTCTTTGAGGAATTTTTTCAACCAATTCACTACCTTGTCTATGATATTCCTTACTATTATGCTTTGATAGATTTTTTCCAAGCATCCATAGCTTGTTTGAAAGCACTTGTTTTAGACTTTTAGCCATAGCAACAAGGTAGTGAATTGTTTGATAAAATTCTTTGGTAGACATGTATGAAAAATGTGGTAGCATAGACAAGGCAGTGAATTGTTTGAAAAAATGCCTCAAAGAAATGTGATCTCATGAAATGCCATGACAAGAAAATGTTATTGACAACTGCTCCTAGTTATTAGTTATGCAATGTGAAGTAATTGTGTAACTTCTTATGTTGACTTTTTAAAAACTATATTGTAATTGATATTTTGTCATCTATCAGCATCTAGTTATTAGTTATACAATGTGAAGTAATGCTTTGAGTTTGAAAGATGTGTAATGCAATGTAATCAGTAATTTCAATATAAACTAAAAAAATATACTTTTTACAATTCATTAGTTAAACTCTCTATTTTATTCTCTCTCTATAACTCTATTGCTATGGAAATGCCTTTCAATTAAAAAGAAAAATAGTTTTTGTCTCTTATTCTACAACCATACAATCATACACAGTATTATCAACAAATAATTGAGACTAGAATTCGAGCACCATATTAAATATTCTTCTACATTGATTGCTTCAAATAGATATTACAATATAATGAAAGTCTCCTCATATATGTTTCTATAAATGCCTAGATGATGATACCAAAGTTCAGTCTTGGTTTCTCTTTTATAAGAGAAGCAACAAGCTTCAGGCCATTACAAAATATGGCATCCTTTCAAAATTCATGCCTCTTCGTATAAACTAAACATTAGTTTTTATTAAAATATAATTAAGAGAAAACAAAGAAAGTAGACAATATTGATTGGAAGTCAGCAACACTTGCAATACACTTGTAGTTCATTAATAAACATAGGAGACCCGTGATCATCTCGATTAGGAAAAGTTCCCCTCTCCATGATAGAGTGTTTGAAGGGTTGGTTCTTCCACTACAACATCTTCAAGGCCCTATTCTTTTGGAGGAGCCAAATACTTTTTCTCCCATTGGTATACTATGTAGTCATGAGGCCATTTGTATTCTTGAATCTTTGTTATATTTTTTAGGTGATTCCTCCATCTATTGTCGAGTAACCCTCTGCCATCTATAATAAATTTAGAATATCCAGTATCCAAGGCTATTATTCCATCCATGATCAAATTGAGGTTGTGGACATTTAATTCACCATCCTTTTGTACATGAGCAATGCAATTAAGAACAATTTTTCTAAATTCTTTTCTCCCTTCATTGAGATTTTTCAATTGGTCATCATCCTTTAATATCCTTGGCACAAACCACTTCTTCAATGTATGAAATAATTTCATCCTTGTTTTGATCTTCTGATATTCTCCATTTATATACTGAGATTCATCTATAACTATCTTAACCATCTCCTCAGTTGGATTCAAAGCTAAAGGAGTTTCCACAATTCTTTGTAACACCCTGCATAAAGTCACCAAGGTATGATGAATTGGCTACCACTTCTTGAAAAGAGAATCTAGTATAAGTGCATGGGCTTTCATTTGGTTAATTGCTTGGGTAATGAAGTGTAGAAATCATACACACTTTCTAATTTGTCCTCAATCAATTTGATCCTATGATCCAATATTTTTTCCAAGACATTGATGATGATTTGGTCCCTCACTCCCTCCTTGGTTTCATTATTGGCTTTTTTCAACTCTTTGATCTCTTGTCTTAGTACATTCATTTGTTTAGAGGATGCACTATTTATATCGGTTGATTGGGTAGTAGGAGGTTGATATAATACTATTTTTTTACTTTGTGAGGACCCTGCTCCTTTCAATTGCTCTTTTAGTCTTATATTTTCTATGAATAGTTTATTTACCTCATCATTTAAGAATTTTTGTTCCTTTTCATATTCTGTCAATTTTTTTTCCATTTCCTTAACAACAACTCGAGTGAACATGGCTGAGTGCATTGTCATGGTTGTAGCTTCTAAAGGAGATGTTTCCTTCAATGTGTTTACCATATTCATTCCTCTCATCTCTTGTACCACATCTAACAACCTTGGTTTTTGTGTATTTCTTTTCTTGTCCCAAAATGCCAAGGTCTCAATCTTAGGGTTGTACCCTATACCACTTATCCCCTTATCAAAATCAATTCAACAATAATCATTGGGTATTCTTGTGTTCTTAATTGGTCAAGTAAGAATATCTTCACTAGTTCCATACCTGGGATAATGAGTATATTACTCTTCAAAACCATATCCCTAGCTTCTTGTGAATCAACATTATCAATTCTCAATTCATTGAAAGTCTGGCCTATAATTTGATCATGTTGAGACTCTTCAACACCCATCTTGTTTGTCTCTACCCTTTCTTCAAACTCTCTCATTTTCATTTTAACCCAAAAATCCTTAAATTCAAGGGTCTTAATGAAATCATCTTCAATAAATTTGCGAGCTACAATTTCCCTCTCATCATCCTGCCTTTCCCTTTCTCCCTGCATATGGATATCAATTCTAGCCTCTGGTTTATGAGCTTCAGTTTCATGGGATGGTTGATTAGCTACCTCAACATCATCCTTCAAACTCCTCAGTACACTAGCCACTTCTTTTGTATCTCCCACTTCTTCGCTCATTGCATAGGATACCAATCTATGTGACTCATGTGTCTTATATTTCTTAGGAAGTAGTTGTTCAAGAGGTGATTCTTGAGGAACATGACATACCAAAATAGTGTTAGGTGATGGCTTTGAAATTACAATACCACTTGGACTTTTGGGAGAAAATTTGGTGGGCCTCTCTTCCTCTGCTAGTGTAGAATTAGCTGCATATATTTCATCAAACCTATCAATTATCAAATTTATCCTCTTAAGAGGATCTGCTTCTTCTACAAAATACCCCAAGAAGCCACTCTTCTTCTTCATTTCTTCCTGCAACTTCATCATGATATCCCATTTTCTTTTCCTTTGATATACCTCTTGGGGAGTGAAGTAGTTTCTAATAACATCCTCTTCATAATCCACTTGATGAGTGATTGTGGCATTTGTGAGGAGGTTCCATCTTATAAAATTCATATGGCCCTTAGGATCAAAAACCCTTTCACTTACAGGCCTTAGAGAATATCTTGTCTTCAAGTAATGTTGTAATTCTTCAAGGATGTCATATCCAAGAGATAATTCTTCACATGTTGTCAAGTTAGGTAGAAATGTACCCTTCCCTTGTTTCTGCATGACATCCTTTTCCATCCACAACATCTACCACATAAATTCTAAAAATGCTAGCCAAAGAGGAACAAATTTTGGCAATATTGTGGGCCCTGTGGGCACTCATAAATCTTGATTATTGTGGCATCTTATAGAAAATACCAATCACCAAAGTTATGAGTATGACCTTTTTTTAGTTTCAAAGCTAAAGGCCTCAATATTTGTAGTATAGGCGTGTATAATATTGGCGATGGGTGGCCAAGAACTCTCATAACTTTGTACACAAATTCATCATGGAACACTACATAATCAAGGTTTTGGCATCTGCTATCCCATGTATAACACCATCATTGCCAGGCAACAAGTTCCCTTGTTGATCAACCTTACCCAAACACATCCTTTTGGTCCATCTATCTTTGTTCTAGTACAATATCAAGTGACATAGTAAAGAATAGTGCCTAAATGTTATAAGGGACTTGTTCTCTCTGACATATAGGAAGGCTTCATGCAATTCCTTCTCAAGATATGAGGCAAAGTCATATTCAATGTTTTTCTTGGGGTTCTGAATTCTCATAGCCATCATCATCAAACTAACTGGAATTTGTTCTTGTACATCTATCCCAAGTACTTGACAAAAAGAAAAGTATGTTTTCTTGAAATAAATCTCAAAATCTTGTACATCAAACAGTTCAGTGGTAGAGGGGGAGATAGGTATCACCTTATTGTTAACACCCCTTTTCATGTATATGGGTGGTTCATCACTTTTGTGTGTTCTCCTTAACCTAGTATATTCTTTCTCACTCTTTTGCAATTCAACCTTAGTGAGGGTTTGATTTTTTAGATAGAAGCATTCAATGATTGCAACTTTTGTTAATATTACCAATGGTGACCCATCTGTTATTCTCACAGACTTGGTAGCAAGGTGGTAATTTTGGGCTAGAACTCTAATGAACTCCACATCTATGAAGACATTTGAGACAATTAGCTTGCTAAGTCTAATGTCCATGGATTTGATACTAGAATTCTCCCTTCCCTCTTTTTATAGAAATACCAAAACAATTTCCACCCTGAAATAGAAATAAGGGCATCCCTATAACCATGAGTTGTATCATTGAAAAAATTCGTGTATCCTTTCTCAGTCGAGTTAGGCAAGATATCTAAGATAGATTGTTGTAATGATCTCTTTTTACCCTTAGTCTCATCTTTCTTAGTCTTAGGTTCTTTTTTTTTAGGTGGCATGATACCTAAAGTTGATCTCTTTTTACACTTAGGCTCTTCCTTCTTAGTCTCAAGTTCTTTCTTTTTAGGAGGCCTAATATCTAATGTCAACCTCTACTCGAGCTTTCTAAGCGTTTAAATGCAAAATTTCAAACAATTGTATGCTTGTAAAGTTGCTTCAATAAGTTCAGTGTACTTACTCGATATGTGATAGTTGTAGAACTTCGCCTTGTTGAACTCCTAGCTACCCACATGACAATCCTTGCAAATGAATGCAAAAACAATGTCAAGTTTTCAATTTTAATGGCTTATGAGTTGAGTCATGTCGTCATTAATATCAACCTTATGCCAAATATTTTATGATCAACTCATATTTTGAGTTTGAATGCGTGCCATTGATTTTCACAAGATCTGAGGGTTGTTAAGAGTTATGCATTTAATACCACAACTAGTAATAATTCCCTAATAGTTTGTACCATAACACCATCACCTCTTTCTTTAACTGGTGTGATATAGCAAGGTCATGAATATTTTTATTTATCAAACTTATTGATGTACTGTTGTCTTGACATTTCTTTATTGCAGGATAGAGGGGTGTATAACGCTATACTGTAAGCTTCCTTATGCTTCATCGTGGGGTAGTGGGAATCTTACCGCACTACCGCTCTTTAATATTTCCTTCCTTGCGGGGTGGCGGGTTGTTCCCCACTATATTGCACTATTAACTTTTCCTTACCGCAGTACTGCAGTTATAATGTAATTAAGCTCTTTTATATCACCCAACCGCACCTTTATTATAATACCCTAGTGGTACTACGGTGAATACTTTTATGTTGTATGTTATATACCGCCAGCCCACTAAGGGTTCAAATTGATGTTGTGGGATTGCAATAAAGGACTTTTATGGATGTAAAATAGCTAGACATGTTTTTTCTTAAGTATATATGATGAATTTTTTTCTTTGTATAGGTCTTTTAGTGTCAATTAGACCTAAGAAAATTATATGCTTATTTACAATGGGGAGGTTCAGTCAAAAATAAAATGGAATATAAGGGTTGAGGCTCAAGGTTAATTGTGATGATGAAACTAGGCAAAATTTGAAGGTTCTAACACACCTCATGAACTAGAGTATGTTTTTCCTTCATCCTACTTGTGTTATGTTTTTATGAGTTTTTTTCTTGTGAATATATTCCTAAGGAATTTTTTTTTGATACCTGTAATTATAAACATCTTCTTGGTTTTTTACTACAAATTCTTTTTAATCTGTAAATTGAATTCTATTTTAAGTTTCCATTTGTAGTTATCAGCAGATTGGAAAGTCAACAGTTATCAACTTATGAACTCAATAAATTTTTACTGATTCAAGTTGTTGATTTATACATTATTGTTTATTTGGACTTTAGGGAATGAGGAAAAGGACTGTAGGGTGTAAATTAGATGATAGTGATCATAATGCTGAAATTTCACTAACAAATTATGAGTGCATGCGTAGTGAAAAAAGTGGCCAAGAATAATAAATATTTATCGTGTCTTGGTTTGACAAATAGGCAAGTTGTAAATCGACTAAGTAGTCTATTATTTGTTTAATAGTGTTTAATAAAATTTTATAGGCAAGAGCTTTATGTATATAAGACATAATATGATTTATTTTTTTATAGGCAAGAAAAAAAGTGCAAAGAAAATGTGGAGAAAAAACAAAAGGAAAGAAAACATATAGTGTTGTCATCTCGTAGAAGCCAACGCATTTGTGATTCAACAAATGTAGTTGGTGAAAACAATAGTTGTAATGTTGTGTAGCCTGATATAACATATGATGATGTGCAACAGGTAATATAGCACATGGTGATGTGCAGTTTGATATAGCACATGGTGATGTGCAATGTCGTGATGATCTCTTAGCACAAAGGCTAAGAGAGATTATTGAACAACATCAGAGCAAAGGAACAGTAGGTCTACAGATGATTTATTCATCATTAAAGGATCCATTTGAAGTGAAATCTACGGAGATCAGTACTGATATACCTACTCATGCCACACCTAATGTGGCTAAGGAGCATGAAGTTCCAATTAATGAAAGTCATGAAGAGAGAATGCTAGTTGCATTTGCTATGCCTTAGAGTGCACCTGTTGCATCTAGAACTTTTGATGGAACTAGTGGATCAACCATAACTATAGAAGATGTGTCTCCTTTTGTAAAAAGACAACGATTGATTCAATATTTGTACAGATCTATAGAGAGGAATGCAAAAGAAAGAAAATTAGAAGGAAAGAATCCATTCTTGGTTGAGGTATCGAGAGATGGTGAGCCCATTGGGCCAAATGCTACAAAGTGGACCACCGAGTTGGGTATAAGATGTAGGGCCCATTTGGATATTTGTAAATCAAGTGATGTAATACAGAGGAAGAATAACAATCTATCTCAATCTCTTTAACAAAACTCCAATCAAATGCCTGACTTGCCCTATCAATGAGGACTCAAACCTTCTTCACAAAATCTTGTTTTCAAGGTACCAAACTGAGATAAAGGCACAAAAATTCTTGTTTCACCTTTAATACACCTTAAGCAACATTGAAACAACTAACCCAAACATAATTCCTAACCTTAACACTTCAAATGTGAAAATTCTCAAGCACAAAATCACAGTCTTAAGCAATTGTTTCCTATGCACAAAGTAGGTGTTTATTGGCTCTCATACCTTTGCTGCTTTCCAAACTTCCCTAATGGGTCCAAAATATTTAATTTTTTCTACCAATACTAATAGATTCAATTCCCAAGTTTGTTTCATGGCTTTTCACCAAACCCCATCTTGTAACCCTCTTGATTGCTCTTCCAAGCGTTGTAACAGTGCTAGGGAATCACCAAATGAGCTCAAACCTTCAAAAATTACACCTGAAACCTCAATAATCTTGAATAAAACAATATAATTGAATTATAAACCAATTTTCAGAGGATTCCAATCAATAGAAATGGAGTTGTGCATTTTTGAGAGTTTGCTACCCTCTTAAAAACTGAGCTTGACTGTTTCTACCAAAATGAGCATATCTTTCTTAATATTCAATGAAATGACCTCAAACCAATGCCAAAAGAAATATAACTCATTCCTCTATCCAACCATATAATATTTAGTTCATTTGGAGGCCGTACCTACAAGTACAATTCGCTGCAACACGACTATTATAGAGAAATCTGGAAAGTTGCAATCAATAAAACCATCATAACTCCCACAATACTTCATAAAAATTGATGAAACAAAAACTAAAATGCAATAGAATCATAGGAATATCAAATAAGATGACTTCCTCTTGAATATATAGATGTATATGGCTGTACAAATCTCTGCAACTTCAGATTTTTGAGAAAAATACAGAAAAATGGAGGTTTTCATTGATTTTCAATAACAAATCTTCAAATACAGTTCCTCCTCCTTTGCCTCAAAGCCAAAGAGTCTTATGTATTCCTTCAAAATCATAACTAACTCCAAAAAATTTACCAAAACTAACTTAATACCTACCATGACTCTTGGTCTTTCCATTTTTCCTTTTTTGTCATTTTTGCAATATTGCATATTTTGCATACTTTCCAACTTGACCCCTATAATACCCCAAATACATCCAAGATGGTCTTGTATGACCTTAAACATTCCTTTTACATGAAATTGACCCTTCATATCCTTTTACAAGCAATTTTTCAACTCTTAGCATAATTTTGCACTCTTTTGCAAATATGACAAAATTTGATAAATTGAGACCAAATTACCGTACCACCTATGCAAACATCTATCAAATGACTTAAACACCTTAAAATTTTCTTGAGAGACCTTATTGAATGACCCCTAAGCCTTCCTACAACATTTATTTACAAATAGGCCTCATGGAGGCTTGAAAGCAACAAGGTGCTCCTGCACCATTTTCCTCTTGAAGAAAAAATTCAAGTCCCTTGAGGTTAAAAAGTGTAAAAGACCTGCAAAAAGAAAAGTATCTTCACCATCACCTGCAATCACAAAAAATTTTGAGTGGTGTAAATCTAGTTCCTTGAAATGTATCTTCATCTTGAATTTTGGTTTATCTTTCATCACGTGTCATGACAACAAGAAAATCTTGTACACCACCCTTCTTTACACTAGCTACTTGCTCAAACTCTTTCACCTTTTCTTGTAACTCCTCAAAATTTTCATTGTTTTCTTCCATCCATAATTTTTCTACCTTTTTTGTCTAATCAAGCTCATGAATTTCAAAAACTGAAAATCCATTATTCTCCTTTGAAAACAATGAAAAAAAATACCATATCTTCATATCTTGTAAAGCAAACTTGATTTTGCAAACTGAATTCATGTTTTACCTTAGTATTTGTTACCAAAGTTCTCCATATCATTTTCTTCCAAACTTTGATTGTCCTTCACATCTTCAAATTCTTCAATGGCTGCAACCTGCAAGTGTGATTCTTCTTCCACTATAATGCTCTCTTCCTTATCAACTATCACTACTGCAACTTGTTTGCTTTGCTCTTTATCTGCTTGCAACAAAGTCTTCATCTTCTTAGCCTGCTTTCTCTCTTGTCTTATCTTCATCCTAATCTTCTCAATAGGCCATGTGACCCCTTTCTTGATCTTCAAGTGCCAACTTGTGACTCTTTTGAACAACTGCTCTATCACTTGCTTCAACTCTTTGATTTCTTGATCAATCTCTTTTGCCTCATCTCTTCCTCTCTTTTTCCTCTTTCTTCTTCTTTTTTTTCCTCTCTTCCTCTGCCTACAAACATCTTCTTATCACTTCCATCTTTTAGATGGTCTCTAAGCAAGTCTCTCCTTGCTTCAACTCACCCTTTCTCTGCCTTCTCTTGGCAACAATCAGGTTCTTCTTAATCTGCACACAACCACAAAACCAAAACCACAAACCAACACTAGCCCAGACCTTTTGCTGAGCTCTAATAACAATTTGATGCAATACAAAGGAAGAATAGCAATCTATCTCAATCTCTTTAACAAAACTCCAATCAAATGCCTAACTTGCCCTGTCAATGAGGACTCAAACCTTCTTCACAAAATCTTGTTTTCAAGGTACCAAACTGAAATAAAGGCACAAAAATTATTTTTTCACCATTAAGACACCTTAATAAACATTGAAACAACTGACCCAAACACAATTCCTAACCTTAACACTTCAAATGTGAAAATTCTCAAGCACAAAATCATAGTCTTAAGCAACTTTTTCCTATGCACAAAGTAGGTGCTTATTGGTTCTCATACCTCCACTGCTTTCCAAACTTCCCTAATGGGTCCAACATGTTTAATTTGGTCTGCCAATACTAATAGATTCAATTCCCAAGGTTGTTTCATGGGTTTTCACCAAACCCCATCTTGTAACCCTCTTGATTGCTCTTCCAAGCATTGTAACAGTGCTAGGGCATCACCAAATGAGCCCAAATCTTCAACACTTACATCTGCAAGCTCAATAATCTTGAATAAAAAAATATAATTGACTTACAAACCAATTTTTAAAGGATTCCAATCAATAGAAATGGAGTTGTGCATTTTTGAGAGCTTGCTGCCTTCTTAAAAACTGAACTTGAGTGTTTCTACCAAAATGAGCATATCTTTCTTAATATTCAATTAAATTACCTCAAACCAATTCCAAAAGAAAGCTGACTCATTTCTCTATCCAACCATATAATATTTAGTTCATTTGGATGTCGTACCTTCATGTACAATTCGCTGCAACATGACTGTTACAAAGAAATCTAGAAAGTTGCAATCAATAAAACCACCATAACTCCCACAATACTTCATAAAAATTGATGAAACAAAAACTAAAATGTAGTAGAATAATAGGAATATCAAATAAGATGACTTTCCCTTGAATATATATATGTATATGGCCATAAAAATCTCTACAACTTCAGATTTCTCATAAAAATATAGAAAAATGGAGGCTTTCATTGATTTTCAATAAAAAATCTTCAAATACAGTTCCTCCTCCTTTGCCTTGAATAAAAAGAGGCTTATTTATGCCTTAAAAATCATAAAAAACTCCAACCAATTGACCAAAACTAACTTAATACCTACCATGACTCGTGGTCTTCCCATTTTTCCTTTTTTGTCATTTTTGCAATATTGCATATTTTGCATACTTTCCAACTTGACCCCTATAATACCCCAAATATATCCAAGATGGTATTTTATGACCTTAAACATTCCTTTTACATTACATTGACCCTTCATATCCTTTTACAAGCAATTTTGCAACTCTTAGCACAATTTTGCACTTTTTTGCAAATATGACAAAATTTGATAAATTGAGACCAAATGACCGCACCACCTATGCAAACACCTATAAAATGGACTTGAGATACCTTATTGAATGACCCCTAAGCCTTCCTACAACATTTATTTAGAAATAGGCCTCATGGAGGCTTGAAAGCAACAAGGTGCTCCTACACCATCAAGTTTTGTAGAGAAAGATCCATGAACTGTGGAAAATGTTATACAAAAAATGGAAAATGCTTTTGAGACTATTGGTGAAGAAATATCTAGAAAATATTACAAGAAAAAGATAAGAATTTTGATGAACAATTTTAGATACAATTGCATAAAAACAATCATGTAGGGAAAAGAGAGGATAGACTCCACTCTATATCCCAAATGGTGGGAGGAATTGAAATAAAGTATGCATTTCAAAGAATATTTGGCAACAAAGGAAAGAGAGCAAGAGATAATGTGAATTTTGGATATCAATTGGTCAAGGCGGGTTGCATGCCAAAATGGACAAATTTGCAGTAAGTGTGGATTTTTGGTTCAATTTATATTGTGTTATTTATTTCAATTTTTTATTGAGCTAACTATATGTTGAAATTGACATTGTATTTTAGGTGGAAAACAATAATATATAAGTAGGTGTAGAGGATATTGTGAATTATATGGTAGCACTAGATCCTAGTAATGAAGTGGAAATCTAGTTTGTCAATAGAGATTTCACAGCCATCTATTCAATGCCCAGTAGGAGCCTATGTAGATCATGTTAACTCAAATGAACTATGGTACCAAAAGGTAATGAGTTGCATATTTAGTCTCACTCAACAAGTTTCATAGTTGGTTGCCTTTGTTAACCATATAGTTTATGCATGGAATGAGCATAAATCCATGGATTTAGATGGGGTAAGAGGCTCTATTGATCTCATTTCTTCTTGTTTGGAAATTTTCTATACAAATGCCTCTTAATATGTAGATTATTGAAATCTAAGTGCAAAAGAATCCAACCTAGTATCTTTATTATTGGAGTGATCCAAAAAATATTCTTTTGGAAAATTTTATAGCTTGCATTCTTTACTTGAATATTGAATGCTTTGTATATTTTTTTGCACGATGGTTAAACCACATGTAGAGAAATTTTATCAAACCAATAGGAAAAAAAAAATGCCCCCATGATGTCAACAAAATTGTCGATATTGATAGTGAACATGATGAAGTGGACAAGAATTTGCAACACAATTGTCTTAGTTGTCCTGAAGTTGAGGTAATTAATATAATATTTTTCAGTTATTTGTCCCAATGTTTTATCATTCTTCATGCTTAAAATTTTCTTTTGGACAAAAAATTATAGCTTTTGCATTCTTTAGGTTGTAAGTTAATCTGCCCCAATGTTTTGTCATTCTTCTTTTGGACAAAAAATTATACTTTTGCATTCTTTAAGTCGTAAGTTAATCTATCGAGCAATGTTTTGTCATTCTTCATGCTTAAAATGTTCTTTTGGAAAAAAAATTATAGCTTTTGCATTCTTTACTTGACTTTATGAATTTTTTCATGATGATTAAACCAAATGATGCAGAGCAATTATATGAAAGCGAAACAAAAAGAAAAAGGCCCTATCAATAAAACTCTCTACAAAGCTCTATACAAGTTCATGTCTGTAATGACGTTGATAGTGATTATGATGATGAACTCAACGAGCATACACATGATATTCATAGTGGTAGTCATGTTGAACTCAAGGTGAGTGCTATGAAACCATGTGCAAGTACTATTCAAGTAAGTAATGGTTGTTTTATTATGCAAATAAGGGTAATCATTACTTATTTGATAGAAGCTGGTTAGAATAGTAGTGAAGTGTAATTAGCTAGTATACATAGATTATGGAAATAAGGGAGAACATATAACTTATATATGGAAGCTTAGAGCTTAGTTTTAATAGAGTTCATACATAGATTTTGACAATGCATTAGTGCATTAAGTTTGGGGATGTCATGGTCCTCAGTTGGGGGGACTTTATTGCCAATCCATGTCTCTTTCTAGAGTACTCGTACAGTCTAGCACAATTTTAGTCTTCCCCTCCATTTGTTTGTACCTCACAATGGGTTAGTTCTTTTTTTCAAAGTAAAAATTTGCTTCTTTGTTATTCAACAGAATCAAAAAAAGCACATACAAAAATTGATTTGTTCCAAGACATAAGACATTACATACAACTATCAAAAACTATATAATGTGTGTTTTATATCTCAATATAATGTGTATTTTTTTGTTTTTGTAGACATTTATTGATAAAATCCAAGGAGGGGATAAAGTTGAGGTGTTGGATTCATTTGATGGTGCTATTGTGGGCATTGGGCAGATTCACTCACTATCTATTATACATGGAGTCAAATTGAAAAGAACATGAGATGCAAATGTAAGTATTTTAAAGGTCACAAGTAACATACCCCTTACTTATGAAGACAAAATAGGAGTTGTCCATCAGAAAGAGATAGAAAGGACCTTCACATAATGGCCACTAAAATATTTGAAAAAAATGACATAGTTGATGTTTATCAAGTAGTACTAGCTGTTAGACAGCTTGGCCCACTACTTTATGCAATAGTTTGAATGCGTTGTTTGGGGATCTTAGTATTTTTTATTTGTTTTGGAATTGTATAAGCAAAAAAAAAAAGGCATTGTAACTCAATTTTCTTAGTCACAACATTGAGAAACACACTTTGTAAGAGTACATTTTTCAAAGCAAAGAAATATTTGTCTTGTATCTATTGTAAGAACATGTTTTCTCAATAAAATTTCAGTATTTTTCCTTCTTAATAGTTGTTTCATTATGTGTAAATGAATGATTGATTATGTTTTTCTATGTTTTTATATGTTTAAACCTCAATTCAAGCATTGTCTCATTAATTTCCAGCACTTATAGGAAGAAATCAGTGAACAAAATCAATCAAATAAACTACCAATTGACTAAATGTACTACCAACTAATAGAAATTTGTGAATAAATATGACTAAATATAATGATTATGAAATTAATAAACAATGTATCAATATACTACCAGTTGACAAAAAATAGTGAACAAAAACAATTAAATAAACTACCAAATTGATCAAAATGATGATTAAAATTATTGACTAAATATACTACCAATGGACTAAAATTAGTGAATAAAAATGACTAAATAAGTGACCATTTAACAACAATCAATGACTAAATTAACAACTAAATATATCAGTGAATAAAAAATGACTAAATAAGTGGCCGGATTACAACAATCAATGACTAAATCAATGACTAAATAAGTGACCAATTAAATATATTAGTGAATAAAAAATAATTAAATAAGTGACCAAATTACAATAATCAATGACTAAATATACTACCAAACCGATCAATCAAAACAACCAATAAATGACTAAAAATGGTTTAGTCATCAATCTGGTAGTGTTATAAATGACTGGCAATAAACTACTAATGGTCACACGATCATGTTCAGTCATCTATATGCAATTTTTAGTAATTTTTTTAATCATATATTGTTATTTTTGTACTAGTTATTACCTTGAGGGTAATAGTCTAAGGAATGAGACAGTATGATCCCATGCTCGAAGTAGAATTATATTATCTCACCAGATGAGAATAAAGTAGCATTATCTGCTACTATTTTATTCAGAATACCAAACCTTGAAATGATGTTTTCTTTAAGAAACCTACATACCACTGCTAAAGTAGCATGCTTAATCGGTATGGCTTCCACCCACTTGGTGAAATATTTAGTGGTTGTCAAGACATAAACATGCCCTACACTGGACGGTAGATTGACTGCACCAATGAAATCAATGCCCCACTATTGGAAGGGTGTTTTAATGATTATCAGATTGAGGGGAAGTGCTGCAAACTTGGGTTTCCCCATGAACTGTGAGCATAATTCACACCTATGTACCCAGTTGTATGCATCTTGGAAAAGTGTGGGCCAATAGGACTTCACTTGTAAGATCTTATGAGCTTTTACTGGTGCTAATAAATGTCCACCACATGTTAAGTTGTGAAATAACTCCAACAACTTTCTTTGTTGTGCTTTATCTACGAAACATAGAAAGGTATTGTCAAGACTCCTCTTGTACAAACCATTATCCCAAAGGACGAAGTTCATTGCCTTGAGTTTAATTGCCCTATTTTCTTTGTAAGTCAAGTGCTTTGGACATTTTCCATAGTTGAGAAAGTGTGCAATATTCAAATACCATTTGAATTAGTTGTGCTAACAAACAAGACTGTGAAAATATCCTCATAATTTGATAGTTCTTCTAGTTTATTATCTGCAATGAGATGACACCAACCTTTCCCACATACCAACTTAGTGGGTTTGATCTCCATGTCTTATTCTTGAATCTTGGAAATTTTATTGCCTCTTTTGGTTCCAAACTCCTCTTGAGTCAAGATAGACTTGACCATGGAATCCGACACTAATGCACATGTGAGTTAAGGATATAAAAACATAAATTCTCAACTTCCTTAACCATAGCTAAAGCATGCTTTTCTATTGGTGAGTATTTCAACTCATGAGCCTTCAATGGACAGCTCATGAACGCTAGAGGAGATTCAATCCCCTCATTATTCTACTACACCAATATTGCAAATAGTGTATGTTAAGAAGCATAACTATACATGATAAAATCCTTGGTGTAGTTAGGGCAGACTAGCACTGGTTCGTGTATAATGGCTTTCTTGATGTCATTGAATGCAACTTTTCCTTCTATGCTCCAATGAAAGATAGATTTACCCTTCATCATATCAACGATGTGACATGTCTTTTTTGTGAAGTCGGGAAAAAACCTCCGTAAGAAATTTACTTTTCCAAAGAAAGAGTGGGTCGTCATCTTACTTTAAGGTAAAGTAAGACCTTGGATTGACTTGACCCATTCTAGATCAATCTTGATACCTTCCTTACACACAATGTGACCAAGGAGTTTACCTTTGATAACCCCAAAAATTGACTTCTTGGGGTTGAGAGAAATATTATACTGTTGACACCTCTCAAGAACTTGCTTCAAGTGATGAAAATGGTCTCGATGTTTCTTTGAAAATATTGTTGTCATCAAGATAGACCACAATAAACTTACCCATGACATCGTGAAAAGCTAGAAGTCCATCGCTCTTTGAAATGTAGCACCAACATTGATTGAATCAAAAGGCATTTTTTAATAAGAAAAAGTACCCCATGGAGTGGTGAAGGCAATCATATGTTGGTCTTCCTCACTTACCTCTACTTGATTGTATCCAGAAAATCCATCCAACATAGACAACATTTCGGATCTTGTTACTATTTTTAATACTTGGTATATTATCAACAAGAGATAATTGTCCTTTAGTGATCGTTGATTCAAGTTTATAAAATCCACACAAATGTAGATTTCCCCATTCTTTTTCCATATAGGAACAATATTTTCTATCCACGTTGAATGGTGAATAGAAAAAATAATTCTTGTGTTAAGCATATTTTGAATTTTAGAAAGAATAGTACCTAAAATTTTTGGATTGTATTGCCTCTACTTCTACTTGTGAGTCAAGGAGCCTACCTTTAGGGGAATCTCATTTTGTACCTTTTAGATGGAAATATTTCAATTCTTCATAAGAATAGGTGAGAAAATCATGTATTGCCACAACAATTCTACAAACTTATCTTTCTCATCTGGCATGCAACATTTGTTGATGTTCGCCATCTTGGGATCTTCCTCAGTTCCCAAATTGACTTCCTCTACTTTTGTTGATGATTCAAAAATGGATTATTGTTGCTTTTTGACATAATGGTCATGCTTGTCAAAAAGTATCTCGAGAGATACCAAACCTTTGGGAATCTTGTTCCCTTTAAGCTGCAAAACTCCTTCACCAGTGTTTGGATCTATCTCAAAAATTGACTCTTGTGGAGGAGAATCCTTGCCTTCAAAGTACAACTCATTAAAATTTTAATCCTTCTCAAGAAAGGAAATGATCTTATGATCGTCATTGAAAATCTACCAGTTGTTTGAGTTATCTGGAACCCTTGGCCAAAACATTAGCTCAATAGTGTAGGTAGTACCATGAAAGTCTATGTGGAAATAAAAGAGTAGCTAACATTGCTAAAGAATCAACTTTATCATTATACTCTATAGGTACCATAGATATATTGAATGCATCAAAATCCTTGATGCAATCCTAAACAAGATTGTGGTAATGCCTTAATCATTCATTTTTAGTTTGGTACAAGTACCTTACCTGGAAAATCACTAATTTAGCATTACCTTGAGCATGAAGTTTTTGTATTCCCTTCCTATGTGCAACCTCCATTCCTAACAATGCCTCATACTCTATAGTGTTGTTAGTATTATCAAATTGTAGTTTGAAGGAAAAAGGAAAAAATTCCCTTGCAAAGATATAAAAACAATCCCCGCACCAGATCCTATAGAAGAGCAACTACTATCAAATTCCATAACCCAAACAACATTTAGATCTCCTAAACTGATAGTCTCAAAATATGAAGTCTCTTCATCTAAAGAATTTTCATTATCTGAAGAAGATCTTCCATCTAAAGACAATTCAATATTTGAAAAAGATTATTTATCCTGTTTTCCTAATCTTTACTTGAAACTTTAATTGAAGACTCAAAATCTTCGTCAGTTTGCAAATAATATGTACACATTCCTGAAGATTCAAGAGAATCTAGCTTCTTGGGTCATTAGACTTTGATATAGAAAACTTATACTCCCTTTCTAGAACCAATTTTTGCATCACACCCTTGATGGGTATTCTAGCCTCGAACTAGTCCATATTTATTTCTCCCCCAACATCCTTGGAAAAAGTTACGTCCTAGCAATATCCCAGATGAGACTATGATGTCAACTACTAAGATAGAAATTTTGATCTTTTTATCCAGAAATGTATCAAATGCAAATTGTGCATCTTTGATTTTCCCAATAAGGGGCACTTGTTTTTTCTCCATTAAAAAGCAACAGCCAAATTTTTTTGTTAGATTCAAACCCAAAGTGATAGCCACTTTAGTGGGCATCACATTATCTAAGGCAACAAAATAAATGACACAATTGCTTAACTTGTAACCATTAACCAACAAGGAAATATAGAAAGGATCATTTTTTTTTAGGATGGATGAAGGAATAAAGACCAAGTTACTTTGTGAAGGCCTTGATTTGGGAACAACTAGGGTGTTCTGGGAAGGATCTTGATCAGGATGAATACCTTTATCTTTAAAAAACTTAACAAGTCTATCAAACTGATCTAGGTTAGCTTGAAGGTACTCAACTTCTGACATTTGAACTTTAATCTTCTTTGCATGGTCTATAATGTCAAATTTTTTATAAGGATTTTCCAAAGAAGACTGGATATTATCATTCTGGGGTTTGGTAATTGGGGCACTGGTCTTAATAGTAGAAGAAGTTGTAGGAGGATTGGGAGTACTTACTTGCTTATTCCCTGTTGTATCTCTTGGCTGAACTGGAAAAGGAGTGCCCCTTTTAGCAATTGTAATTGTCAAACATGAGTTATCATTTTCTTTGGCTAAATCACCTTGTTGTTGATCAAGTTGATTTTGTGAACGAGTGAAAAAAGAATAAGCATCAACAATAGGTTCATCCTCTTGGTCAGACTCTTCTTCATAATTCAAATACCCAATATTAGAGTCACTAGCTAGATCTTCTTCCTCCTCCTAGAAGAGATTAGCATTTTCTTTTGAGTGATATTCTAACTGTGAAAAATCTTCTTGTTCAGCTTCATAGTATCCCACCACTACATTCATGGGAGGTGCCTCAAGAGCAAGCCTTCCTTGCAACACAAGAAGTATCTTCTAATTCCTTTGATCATTTCTAGAATAATTGGAAGAATTAGTATATGTTCTCCTTGGAATGTCCTTGTAGGTAGGTGTAGATGAATCTCGAGAAATTTTCTTCTTCAAAGATAGCAATTCATTTGCTAAATTTTGCACCATAGGATTTGTGGTGCTTGAGGAATTTTGAACTGAAGATGTATGTCCTTTGTTCTTATTTTTTTCTTTTCTTATCTTTCTGGTAAGAATCAAATCATCTTCAACCTTAGTAGCCAATGCTTGAGTTCCTACAAGATTAGCTAGATTAGCTCTTCATAATAAGAAACTTACCTCCAACAATTGAGTATTAATGAAGAAGTACTTCAAATTGTGAGGTGTTGGTTGAGCATCGACTAGAATCTTGGTTGTTGACTTATTAAATTTTTCCACAAACTCATGCATGGGTTCCTATGATTCTTTCCTCATTGTTGTAATTTGAGCCAGTAAGGTGTGAGCATCTTTAGCGGGCTTGAATCTTTCCTTGAACTTGGTTTGAAGTGAAGCCCAATTTGTGATAGTTCCAACAACAAGATTGTAGAACCAATCAACTACCACCCGTTATAAATTTTCCACAAATAACCTTATTGAAACATCCTCATGTTTCATGCCGAGAACCCCGCATACAATATAAAACATAGTTATATGCTCGTCTAGGTGTTGCTTTCCATCTCCATAGAATTTGGGGATGTTCTTAGGTGAAGCTGAAGGAAGTTCATGTAAAGGTTCCACCAATCTCAAAGGAACAAAGGCATTACCCCAAGGACCTTGTGGTGGTTGAGCTTCCATTCTACCTTGATTAAATGGATGGATAATATACCATTAAATTGGTGTAATGGGAAAAGTCCTCTGAATGCTAGAAGCTTCACTTGGAAGAGGTGATCTTCCATGTCGAGGAGGGAAACTCCTTATGTGTTGCAAAGGTGATCTCGTCCTTGGAGGAAGAATATAAAAGTTTTGTTTACGCAACAATTTGAATGTAGGATCAATATGACCTTGTGCCCTAAGACCATACATATAGCTTATGTCTACTAAAGTGCAATATTTGAAAAGAAAGGAGAATCACCAATAAAAAGATAATTACAATCACAATAAGACACCGATATACTTGTATACTTCAATAGAAAGTGTGAGGCTTTAGTTTCTATTCGTATCCCCAACAGAGTCACCAAAAAAATATTGGGTGAATATTTTGTAATTCCTTTAACAATTACAAAATGGTAATTTCAGCCATAGGTATGATGAGAAATTAATCTCTCCTCTTAGAAAGGGGAGACTCCCTTCTTACTGCTCTCTAAACTAACAAGTAACTAACCTAGATTATATACACTAAATCTATCCATTAGGTGTTACTATCATCCTTTTCTCTTTTTTCAGAAAAGATATTTCTTTCTTACAAAAATCCTATTATGACAAACAATCAACTTCAAAGTATTATCTAGAGCAATAATTACCAATATCCAACTTGATTAAACGTAAGAGTAATCAACAAAGATACCAATGATTTTCTTAGTATGAAAACCCACAAAATCTCAAAGACTTTTGTTGCTTCCAAGGATGATTCCAAAATATAACAAGTGTAGCAAGTTGCAGCTCAAAGACTTCAATGAACAACACCAGGAGATCCATTAAAAAAATAGCCAATAAATGCAGCTCAGAGACTTTGATTAATCAACCAAGTTCATACATAAATACATACATCTCCAAACACAATATTGTAGCTCAAAGACTATCAATATCAAATCTAAATTCCCTTCAACAATGACATATCATGCCACTTTATAAACCAATTTCAATAAAATGTGATAAGAAAGATGTAAGAACAATCTTACACATAACCAATATGCTCCAAAAAAAAAGGTTGGATGAAAATTCGCTTCTTTTATTGATTAATTTTCTATATGCACATTCAACTCAAAGATTCAAGTATGCTTCTCAAATGAGCAACATTTTTCTTCAAAATATCAAAGGTTCCTTTAATAAAGAAACGCCCTCGTATATATAGAGGAGAGTTGAGAGCTAATCTAGGAAAGTAATAACTAATTTGACTTATTCAAAAACATAGTCCAATTTGATTTAGGACTAATGTTGATTTTACATGTAATTAAATTTTGGAAAAAGACATGGAAAATGTCAAAAACTAATTACATAAGCAAAAATATTGAAAAATAAACTAATTACAGGAAAGACATGTCCTTCATTATCCATCGTCTTTTATCAAGAAAGCATTATATTTCTCCAGGATCACTTGAAATTCTTCATCATTGGGACTTGATGTATGCCTGGAGATAGCAATAAATTTTTTATTGAGTTCTTGATGGTGTTGCGATATTTCTTAGTACCTTTCCAAAAATACCTTAAGATTATCCAAGGTGAGTTAAATATCTAGTAATTTTTCCATCGAAGCCACTAAGAAGGCTTGATCTTCAAATTCTCTCTGGATCATCGATGCGGACTCCTAGATAACTTCATCAAAAGAGAGGATCTTCTAATTGCATCAAGTAATTTGCAAGGCAAATCCTCCAATCTATTGAAAAGATTTAAATCATTGTCTTCACTAACTTCCCAAGCTTCTTGCAAGTCTTTGATTAAACCTTTGATGACACTGATCTTATGTTTCATTGTTTCCTTGACATCAATGAACATCTCCCTGTTGGGAGTGACCCCATTCTCAACCAACATTTTGAGCTTGAGTTCTTTCATCTTCATCCAAGCTCGTAGACAATTCATTTCTTGCAAATCCTTAGAAAATGTATCAATGGCCTTGTTTAGTTCTACCTTTGCATTTTTCATGTTATCCATCGTTTCCACAACCACTTCAGAAGACGAGTCCCTTGTTCCATCATTCTTTTAATAAAATCACCCACTATCATACACCTAGAATGAGTTTTCTCAGCCTTCTATATCACAGGATCCTCTATACTAGTGGTCATAGGTTCAACCAAATCCAAATATTGAGTAATATTTTGGAATATTGAGGTCAATTGTTCCACCTTGGCCTTATACTAATCCTTCATCTTTTTCTCTTGATTGTTCTTCTCAATGAGAGAAGCCAACATTGCTTGTGCATCCTCCTTGGTTGACTCATGAGTTCTCTTGCCAAGTTCTACCCTGGTGATTGAGTATTCATAAATATCAATATCTTCCATTGCTTTTCTAGGTGGAGGTTGTGCAACTTATGCATACTGCTACGCCCTTAATATTATTGTACATTGGGTTATGAATAGTCGGCTTGTGGCTATCTTAACTCTCTATTAAGTCATATTATCATTAGTATATTGTTATTTAGTTGTTTAGGTTGGCCTAAGTCTTATATAGGTGTGTCTAAGTCGGCCTAGGTGATATCCTTGGCATAAATAGGTGTATATAGGAGGTTGTGAGTCTTATTTCATCATGAAGTGTGAAGTGTGTTCTCATTAGAGTTATTTGGAGGTTTTCCCCCTTGAAGTGGCTTGTTATTCTCAGTTATTATCAAGTATTTTCAGCATATTTCATATCATATTCTTCTATTGTGCAAGTTATTTCATACCAAGTGGTATCAGAGCATGATCTTGGCACCATAGAGGCAAGGTTTTTCTCAATTTTAGAGGCAATTTTTGGAAGAGCATATCTTTCAGATTTTGGCAAAAAAAATTTCTGATTTTTAAAGGGTTTTTGAAGAACATATTAAAGAAGCTACAGTCCATATTTCAGAAGAATTGGAGCAGAATTAAGCGAATTATTACAGAATTAGGGTTTCTACACTATTTTTTTGGAATCTACATATCTCTCACATGTTGTTGAATTGGAGTCTGATTTTTATTGGGTTTTTGAAGACATAATAAAGGAGATTACAGTAAAAATTTGAGAGAATTTAAGTTTCATTGGTGTGATTTATTTCAACATTAGTGGTTTCCATCATGTCGGGGCCTGGAACAAGGGGTAAGAAGAATGTCACTCCAGGGAAGTCTCCTGATAAGGATGGTGAAAAAATTGAGGATATTACTCATAATGAGGAAATCAATAAGGTCAAGGAAGACATTTCCTCAATTAAGATGGATATGTGTGACCTAAGAGGAGATATATCGGACATACGAAACATGTTAAGCACCTATAGGGCTGAATCAAGAAAGGAGTTCTCAAGCGGCCAAGGTGAAAATTCTAGGTCAGCTACTACTGACACAAGCTTTAATACTCCTATGGGATCTAGGAGTTTATTTCCAAAGGTGGATATGCGCAAGTTCGATGGTAAGGATCCTCTAACATGGATAAACCAAATGGAGAATTTTTTTGAAGTACACCAAATCCCAAATGGACAAAAGGTCACGATGGCTTCCTTATATCTAGAACCAGATCAATTCATTTGGTATTGTTGGCTTTGCACTCATCGAAGTAAAAAGGGGCTCACCGTCTCATGGTTAATTTTTACATAGGAACTCCAAGCACAATATAGCAATAGCGTCACAGACAACTTCTTCAGCCAGCTAGCTAAACTTCAACAAACAGGATCAGTTAAGGATTATATTCAGCAATTCCAAAATCTATCCTTAAGGGTGGATACAATTACGGAGGAAAACTTGAATGACTTATTCTTGGGTGGTCTCAAAGATCACATTCAACATGAGGTACGCATGTTTAGCCCTAGTTCCATAAATGAGTCTTTTATCTTAGCACGCAGGGTAGAGGAGAAGTATTTGATTCCTAAGAAGCAAGGGGCTAATGTGACAAGAGAGAAAGGATATTCAACACAACCTACTAAGTTGACTCCACAACAAATTGAGGAGAAAAGAGAAAAAGGATTTTGTTTCAATTGTGATAGCAAATACAGTCGAGGACATAAATGTAGTGAAAAGAAATTGTTTTATATTGAAGGTCCCAATGAGGAAGAAGAGGAGGAACCCATACTAGAAGATGAAAGGGAATCAAATGAGGAATCACATGATTCTCAACCAATCATTTCTTGTCATCCACTCTCATGTTTCAGTGCTCCACAAACTCTCAAGGTGGTGGGGTTTCTAAAGAAGCAGAAGGTAATAGTGTTGATCGACTCAGGTAGTACTCATAATTTCATCAACAAAAAGTTAGCTACTCATCTAAATTGTTTCATATATCCAGCTCCAGAGTTTCAAGTTCTGATTGCAGATGGTGGTACAATTAGTTGTTCAGGGAAGTGTCATAGCATGAAATTATCCATGGGAGATTATCAACTTGATACCCCAATGTATGCAATATCTATGGGTGCAACAGATATTGTTTTGGGAGTACAATGGCTTACTACATTAGGAACAATTGAGATGAACTTCCAAGAACTATTCATGAGATTTCAATTGGAAGGAAGGCTAGTAGAGCTAAGGGGGTTGAAGGAAAAATCTCCACAAATGGTAAGCTCTCATCAAATGCAAAAGTTGCTTAAGAAAGGAGTGGATGGATTTGTGGCCCAACTATGTTCATTAGAAGTCTCTCAATCTAATACTCCTACTCATCCAAATTTGCAAGCTATAATTGATCGTCACTCAGTTGTTCTTGGAGATATGCCTAAAGGACTTCCTCCTAAGAGGGATCATGATCATGCCATACAGTTAGTCCTGGGAGCCAACCAGAACATCAGGCCTTACATGGTATCCACACATACAAAAGAGTGAGATAGAAAATATTGTTGAAGAGATGCTAGAGGCAGGAATCATCAGGCATAGCCAAAGTGCTTACTCCTCGCCTGTGGTGATGGTATGTAAGAAGGATGATACTTGGCGCATGTGTCCAGATTATAGAGTGCTCAACATGTACACCATTAAAGATAAGTTTCCAATTCCAGTCATTGATGATTTGCTAGATGAATTAAATGGAGCTATGTTTTTTACCAAGTTAGATCTTAGATCTAGTTATCACCAAATTCGGATTAAGGAGGAAGATATTTGTAAGACAACATTTCAGGACTCATGAGGGTCATTATGAATTTTTGGTGATGCCATTTGGTCTTACCAATGCACCATCTACATTCCAAAGTTTGATGAATTCCATTTTTAAGAAGTTCTTGAGAAAGTTTGTGTTAGTATCCTTTGATGATATATTAATTTATAGCAAGACTTGGGAAGAACATTTGCAACATGTGGACCAAGCATTAAAAATACTTGAAGATCATAAACTCTATGCTAAGCCATCCAAGTGTGCTTTTCGTCTTACAGAGGTGGAGTATTTGGGACACATAGTTTCACATGAAGGAGTAAAGGTGGACCCTAACAAAATTAAGGCTATCATGGAATGACCTATTCCAAAAACCATTAACAAACTGAGAGGATTCTTGGGATTGACAAGGTACTATAGAAGATTTGTGAAGAATTATGGTAGTATAGCAACACCTCTCACCACTCTATTGAAGAAGGATTCTTTTCATTGGAACGAGTCTGCCAATATAGCATTTGAGAGATTGAAGGAGGCTATGTGTACAACTCCAGTACTTGCCACTCCTGACTTCACTAAGGAATTCATTGTGGAATGTGATGCTTCTAGAAATGGGATAGGAGCAGTGCTCATGCAAGAAGGTCGACCAATTGCTTTTCAGAGTCGTCAATTAAAAGGTAAGAATCAACTAAAACCTATTTATGAGAAGGAAATGCTAGCAATACTCCATGCAGTGAAACAATGGTGGCCTTATCTATTGGGTAGACATTTCAAGGTTAAGACAGATCATGATAGCCTAAAATATTTTTTGGAACAACGACTATCTTCTGAAGAGAAAAAAAATGGGTCACTAAGATGTTAGGATATGACTTTGAGATTGTATATAAGAAAGGGAAAGAAAATATTATCACAGATGCATTGTCAAGGAAGGATGAGAAAGATGAAGCCTTATTGTGTGCCCTTTCAATATTACAAGCAAATTGGGTGGAGGAAGCCAAAGTAGAGAGGCAAAATGATGATGCAACAAGTAATCTCATCGAGCAATTAAAAAGTGATCCTAGTAGTTTAGATAAGTTTTGTTGGAAGGGAGATACTCTTTAGTATAAAGAGCGTTTGTATCTCTCAAGAATTCCAACCTTAAAATCAAGATTCTCACAGAGTTGCATGAGTCTCCAGTGGGTGGTCATTTAGGATTTTTGAAGACATATCATCGAGTCAAGCAAGATTTCTTTTGGGAGGGGCTTAAGGGTGATGTTCAAAAATTTGTGGCTGAATGTTTGGTGTGTCAAAGGCATAAAGGGGAGACAATTAAGACACCAGGTCTCTTGCAACCCTTATCTATTCCTAGCCAGCGTTGGGAAGAGGTATCCATGGACTTCATCATAGGGCTTTCCAAATCTAAAGGTCATAATGTCATCATGGTGGTAGTTGATCGGCTCACTAAATATGCAAATTTCATTGCATTAGCACATCCTTTTACAACAAGTGCAGTGGCTAAAGCTTTTTTGGAGAATATCTAAAAGCTACATGGTACACCTAAAGTTATTGTTAGTGATCGTGATCCTATCTTCACTAGTCACTTTTGGAAAGATTTATTCTCATGTTTGGGTACTCAATTGGCTCTTAGCTCTTCATACCACCCTCAATCGATGGGAAAACAGAGGTTGTTAATAAGTGTTTGGAAGGATATCTACGTTGTTTCACTTTAGAGAAACAATCTCAGTGGGTAGATTGGCTACCACTTGCGAATGGTGGTATAACACTTCTTTTCATAGCTCATCAAAAATGTCTCCATTTTTGGCACTTTATGGATATCATCCTCCTTCCATCACATCATCAATTAAGGTGTCCCCAAGAGTTCAAGCAGAAGACCACTTGCTTCATCAACAACAAGTACTTTCAGGACTCAAGGAGAATTTAGCCATGGCACAAAATCGAATGAAACAACAGGCAGACCAACATCGTAGTGAAAGAAGTTTTGAAGTTGGGGATTGGGTCTTCTTGCGATTGCAGCCTTATAAGGAAATCTCACTAAAGCAGTAAAGAAAGAATAATAAGTTGTCTCCAAAGTATTATGGTCCATACCAAATCATGCAGAAGATCGGTAGTGTTGCCTACAAGCTTCAGTTGCCACCAACAACAAAGATACATCAAGTTTTTCATGTTTCCTGTTTGAAGAAGGTAATTGGGCATAATACTCCCACTCAAACAACACTTCCCGAGTTGGATGAAGAAGGAAGAATCATTTTGGAACCAGAGTGCATTCGTCAAACACGCACAAAGAAGCTGAGGAATAGAACTATCACTGAGTATCTCATCCAATGGAAGAAGTTACCAGTTGAAGATGCCACATGGGAAGATGAGTTCATTCAAAAGTTTCCAAACTTGATTAGCATTGAGGACAATGCTTCTTTGAAGAAGGGGGCATGCTACGCCCTTAATATTATTGTACATCGGGTTATGAATAGTCGGCTTGTGGCTATCTTAACTCTCTATTAAGTCATATTATCATTAGTATATTGTTATTTAGTTGTTTAGGTCAGCCTAAGTCTTATATAGGTGTGTCTAAGTCGGCCTAGGTGATATCCTTGGCATAAATAGGTATATATAGGAGGTTGTGAGTCTTATTTCATCATGAAGTGTGAAGTGTGTTCTCATTAGAGTTATTTGGAGGTTTTCCCCCTCGAAGTGGCTTGTTATTCTCAGTTATTATCAAGTATTTTCAGCATATTTCATATCATATTCTTCTATTGTGCAAGTTATTTTTTAACACATACTTATTCCCAACTTTATATACCAACATCCAAGAAAGTGTCTTGGCTTATTTGTGGATTTTGTTGTTACCTACACTAGTTGACTAAAGTCAACATCATCTGGAGAGATGAATTGCTTCTTTCGCTTAGGTGTCTAACTCTACAACCATGGCGGGAGAGGAGAATAACTCACTTTAGGCCTTGCATTCATGATTTGGAAAGTCGGGGTTGTAGTCACAAAAGTTGTAATAAAAAGTGGTGGGGTACTAGTCAAAATGGCTTCTAGAATCTCCACAATTGTCACATTTTGCATAGATTCAGTAATAAACTTATCTAACTCTAACTGAGAAGTTACATCAAAGGAAGGTGAAGGAAAACTTGGAAGAGTGTGGCCTTTTTCCAAATTTCATTAGGATGTAGATCACAAGGTTAAAATATTGACTTTTAGCCCTAATGGTAAGGCAATTAGACCTGAATCTACATCTAATGGGGGGTTAGAGTGGAGTGGAAATATTTTAGAATGATTAAAATAATGATCCTATATGCCCTAATATTAAAAATGCAAGATCCCAACAACTGACAGATGGAAACAACATTTTACAAGTGGATTTGGGAAGTGTAGAGGACTACAAACCTACTAAAAAAAATGGTTTTGATGTTTAGGTACAAGGACTCATTCACCCAATAGCGAATGGGTCTTTGAAAGGGGATATTGATCAACTTTTTGGGTCCTTTGGTGGTAGATCTGATGCTTTCATTTCCTTTTCAAAGTTTTTGAAATGCTATTGAATAATTCTATAACTGAGTTTTTGTGGCTTGAAAAGATGTATGACAACAAATGCGACAATGGAAAATTGCTCTTCAAGATCTCTCCAATCCTTCTTCAACTTGTACCCTACACATTCATAGAGAGGAGAAATGTTGGGCCATTTTAGGGGCTTGCCTCAGTCAACCCTATGAATAGTGTTTCCACTTCCAATGGCAATGTCAATGTATAAATGATAATGGAAAGGAAGGAATGATGAAATCACAATGTGCTACAACTCACCACCCTTCAATGGCTGACTTGAAGGAATCATGCCATACACATCACTTCAGGGGAATTGGATCTTGATTGCTTGATTGCTTAAATGATTTGGAGACTTACAAAAGATGTTAGCCCTCACAAAATAATGAAAATATGATAACATAAACTCACAAACACTTTGACATGGTGCTTGGATCTTGAATTGAACATTGTAATAAATCCTCTAATGGTTGCTCTTGACTTGCTCTTGACTTGCTCTTGAATGATCTTGAAGTTTACCTCTTGCTAGGTTCTTTCACTTAGATCTCAAATGATAAAATGACTAGTTATTTATAGGCATTTACTTAATTTCCCAAAAATTGGATCCTGATAGCTGACATTTGCAAGTTGAATTTTGAATGTTAAATTGTCTCCAAAAACATATCCAAAAATAGGTCATGTCTCATAAAGTGGACCCATTCGCCCTTGGGAAAATGGGTCATGGCCCATATTTCCAGGACACAGTTTTGGGGGCAACAAACGAGTTGTATGCATATGTTCCATGCTTGATGCTTATTGAAAAATGGGACAAATGGGCTATAGACTGCGCAATTTTAGGTATTTATGGGGTCAATTAATTTCAATAATTCAGGGGGGGAAAAACATAGTGTGAAATTATAAATGTACATACAATTTCCTACACTACAAGTAGTCACAAACAATAAGTCAGTACAAATGGACCTAGTATTGGCATTGCAATTAGAGTTCTCTTGAAGACACTTAGGGCATAGTTATATCTTCTTTCTTAGGTTTAGGATGCTACAATGTAATTTTTCTTTTCTATATTGACCAATGAGAAGGGGCTAACAAGTATAACATGGTGAGACCTATCACCTAGTTATAAGGGCATTGACCCCTAAACACATTGACAATTGGCATAAAGTAGGTTGCAATTTATTTATGGTTAATAGATGTTGGGTGAAGCAAAGTTGCATGAGAATAGTCTCCCATCAAGGGACTCCCATTTGATATAATAAAAAAATTCCATGCAGCTCCTTTAAGTAGGCAACAAATGACCATTCTATAGGCCCACGCTTTATAACTTGGAAAAATGACATAACACCAAAGAATATATAAGTGAAATCTTAGAATGCAATGGAATAGTTATTCAATAGAGGGTAGAAATTGGCTCTTGCAATCAATAGTTAGCAAATATTAGGCCAAGGAAAGCTATATAAAAATACTCAATCGATGAGGGGCTTTGACCTAATGCAATTGAATGAAGTCGTGTATGGACATTTAGATTTGATCTTACAACAACTACTTGGACAAGCAATAAATATCATAGGCTAAGCCAAATAAGACAAATGAAAGTAAAGCACATTTAATTTAAGTTAATATGTATACCACTAACTATTGTAAGTCAACAAAAATAGACTAAAAATTGCAATATAATAAACAAAAGGAAATGATGAATAAACCTGAAGGGTTTCTCTAAGTTTTTGTAGGGTTTGTAACACCAATGCACAACCACTTGCAATTTAGACATAATATTTAGTGAAATGTATAAAAAAAATAGCACATCATTTCCAAGGGCTAAAATGTTCTTTGCTTATTTTGTATAGTATAGATATTTATATAAGAAGGTCATTAACTAGGACTGATAGATATGTTGACAAGTGTGATGCATGCATGACACATTAATTATGTAGATAGGGAGATGGCATATGCCAAATCCATATGATGTAAGTTGTATTGCAAGGATATATGATGAAAACAGTATCATGTGTCAAATGTATATGGTAGTACTACATGTGTATGTAAATGCCTCACATATCACACATGTATGATCTAACTAGATGTTGGCATGTGGAGTCATGTGTAAAGCTGCAATCTGCATGTGAGTAATGCTATATGGTGGTTCACGATAACTATACATAGATGCATAAGAATATTGTATAACACACCAAGTTGAGTGACATATGACATCACATGAGTTTGTATGAGGTTGTGCAAGATGCTACTCTCACATCTCCTGCATCAATAATATAAAAACCCTAAATATTGCACTCAATCTACTTCTCTAGTATTCATTGCACTTCATCCATAACATCAAGTCTCAAGCATTCAATATTATGATATTACATCATTATTAGTTATTTATGCATCTATTACATATGATGTATGGTATGTCTTCCAATTTGCTAGAAAATCATTGAATTAATTAATAGGGCTTCATTGTAATTAAGGAAGTCTCAAGGATTCACCATTGCCATGTAGCAAGCTCCAACATTGCTTTTTAGCACCATCAAGTTTACTATTTTAGGTATGACATAAGCAAATATTTTTCATAGGTGTTAAATTTTTTAGGGTTCAAGATTAGGACCACACAAAAAAACTCATGGTTGTCCTTAAGAGCTTTAGGGTTGTCCCCTACAACCTTGATCCAAGTCTCTATACAAAACTCCAAATTTTATAAAACACCTTTATCAAAACTAATATATATTTTTATTTACTTAAAAGTTTTTTATTTTATTTACTTTGGAACTATTTTATTTACTACATATATGGAGACATAAATTTTATGTGTTATTTATTTTGGAAATGTTATGTTTATTTTTAAATATTAATATTTTGACATGTAATATTTTAAAATATAAATGTTTGTTAAATTTAGGATAAAATGTAAAAAAATATTAACACATTTAAACCATTACACTCCACCTCTTACTATCATTGTACAATACCTCTTCACATTAATTATTTTATCTTTATTTTAATTCTAAATTCGTCAAATCCAAATACAAATTTAAACACACTCTTTTATTTTACTATTATTAACTAAATAATTAACCTATATATTTCAAAGATGTGTTTCCAAGAAATGCCACAATAAATTTATTAAAAAACAAAATTTAAAGATCGATTAGCTTTATTAAGACTTTCCACGAAATTACGTGGAGATTTCTGAACAAGCCGTATCATTGACCCCTAATCGCTTCTTTTTACTCTCCGAAACTTTCAACTTGACACGAAACATTAAAAAAAAAAAAAAATTAAAAAAATGATTTTGGGTGAACGAATGGCTTCCTCTTATTTTAAAAATACAGCAAATATGTTACATCGTACGCGCTTTGGCGAGTTGCCAAACGGGTCTTACACGGCATAAAATTCTATGCCATCTTTTTCAAACATAATTATTCCAATCACCTAATTCCTAACAATTTGGTTATCTTAAATTTATCATATTACAAAAAAAAATTAAGAAGCACTGTTGAGGAAAACTAGAAGTCTAGTCTTATTAAATCGTTTTATAAATTGCAATAATATAAAGAGGACTTTTAATATAATAAAATAAATTTAATCTATAATTACATTTGTTCAATTCCGTAAGACCGTCCTCTGAATAAAAATCAGAGTCCAAACCCCATTGGAAAACAGAAGGCAGCTATCTTCAGAGCAAATTTAGGAAAAGGCTAAGGCTTGGGAGTCTCAACAGGATAGAAGATCGCACATCAGGTATTTATAACTTTCTTTAAAATGTTGCTTCTGTTTAATAGGTAATAAGAAATGAACCACTCACTGGTCAAGGTAAGGAGTGTGGAGTATATGGACAGTTCTGGTTTTGTTTTTTACGCAAAATTATTCCAACAAGGATTAAATTTAGAAAGAAACTGTCTTGCTTGTAGGAACATTTAATTTGATCAGTAGAGCTTTCTGTAATGGTTAGAAAACCGTCTATCCTCGTAAATATAAAATATTATATGGGGAAAAATTATGGCATGATGTTAGAATTGGGGTAAAAGAGAATATGTAGCGAAGAATAAAGTATACAGTGCAGATTTTATGTCACACGGCAGATTTCTGTCTTTTAATCCTACACACACAGGGTAGGAAAGAGAAGATAGAAACAGGGCATGCATAATTTTGAAAATGGATAGCATTTGACTTGATCAGGGCTTTTTGTAATGGTTCTAAAACCGTATATCCTCGCAAAAGAAAATATTGTTATGTTTAAAATGAATAGATCTTGGGAGAAAAGTTATGGCATGATGGTAAAATTTGGGGTAAACAGGAATATGTAGAGAAGTATACCGTGCAAATTTTGTGTGATATGACAGGTTTTAATCTAATATATGTAGGATAGGAAATAGAAGATTATTATAATTTTGAAAATGAATAGATTGTTGATGAAGTCTGTTGGTGAAGTTGAATAGTTCTAAATTCTGTTGGTGAAGTTGAATAGTTCTAAATGAGTCCATCAGAGATCGAGTATTATTGAATGCAAAGCTCTATAAGATTAAGATCATGTCCTGGACAATTTTGACAGAATGGATACCCTTCTGTTCTTATCACTCAACCAAAAAAATTCAGCCTAAATCTTGTGCTGCCCTCATATTAAACAAATAAAATAATTATATGAATTTGATATAAAACCCTAGAACCAAAAAAAGTGAATAGGTTTTCTTAACAGTACAGAACGAACAATTGAAAAAATAAACATAAATGCTTGTAAATTAGTAAAATCAAGCAGAGTATTGAAA
The DNA here is from genome assembly GCA_007258455.2 of Sequoia sempervirens. Taxonomy (NCBI): domain Eukaryota; kingdom Viridiplantae; phylum Streptophyta; class Pinopsida; order Cupressales; family Cupressaceae; genus Sequoia; species Sequoia sempervirens. Next base: position 242,872,406 of record VDFB02086081.1, read on the forward strand.
ATGTTGTTTCAACACAAGGAAATTTAATTTCTAATGTTCCGTCTAAAAAATAAAAATAGAAGGAAGCTTACCCCGTTGAAATATTTGTAGGCGAGGAAATTTGACACCCGAGAATATTTCAGGCACAATCAGAAAATGAAAACAATGAAAAGCTGTTGTAATTGATCCAACAAGGCTCTGATTCCTCTGTCATCAGCAGAAAACAATCTAGAAATTGTCTGGACCCCACACAGTTTCTTAAATGAAAACCGCGTCCAAATGAACTTGTATAAGGTGATCTGTGAGTTGTTAGCAGGAAGATCTTATCACCAAAGAGGCTTTAAGTTTACACATTCAATCTGAAGATCCTCATATCACAACCTTGGATTTATGATTTGTTTGTTCTCAGTTGTATGTTCTTCTTACCCTGTTTCCGCATTGCGATTTGATTTTCAGCTTCTCGTTCCCCAACTTGAGAAACATTAGGGATATATGTCTAGGAGGAACAAACCCTTGTGGGAAGTATGATCGTATCTCCTAATTATAGTATAATGGCGGACTTACATTTCTTGATGTCCTTTGGGCGTTGGAATTTTTTATTATAACTGAGATACCTAGTGGTTCCTTTGAGAAGGTTCGCTGATCATACCAGTAGTGCAAAGGATAATGACTTCTTCAGCTATGATATAGATAAGTTAAGGATACTCCAATATAACAGAACATTTGAATCTGTTATAGGTTTTAGTCCTTTTATGTGTGTTTATGGATAGTATGACTTCAATCCTATGGAATCCTATGGAAAGATTGAAGTGAATTTTGGATCTATCATAAAGGGGAAGATAGGTATGACAAATCTTTTAATAATCTATGGTTTTATGAGGATTAGAAAGTTTTAATTATGGATGGTATCACTTCACTCTTCTTTAAGATTTAAGTGAAAATAAAAAGTGGTTTTGTTTGGGATCCATATAAACTCTAAGTGGGGTATAACAACTCTTTCAATAACCTAGTGTTTGGTGTCTTTTGATTGTTGGAGTTTTAGGAGAATAAGAAAGTTCTAATTATAGCATTCTCAAAGTTTGATGATTTAATTTTGGGTCATGTAGAAATAAGGGATGTTATTGAAACTTGATCGAGCTTTTATCAGTTGTATATCAAATAATATGTGACTTGTAGGTTGTATTCCTTTATGTTGATTTATAAATGTTATTTAAAGTGTGATTTTAATTTAATGATTTCCATAAGTTATGATTGGATATAAAAAATGGTACCATTTAGGTTTTTTTATAAAAGGGGAATATAAGTAAACAATATTTAGTAAAATAAAATGAATATAGTATATACCATTAAGAAGATATTTTTTAGTGATTGAACCTTTATTAAATTATTTTTTAATTAATAGTTTACTATCATCTATAATAATACAAAATATACACATTAACATTATAAACTTATTTTAAAATTGGCATGTTTAATAAATAATTTATATTTAAGTAAAAATATATGCCCAAAGACTCTTAAAAAGATAGGAAAAAATGTATTACTCAAATAAAAATTATAATTTTAAAAAAAAAAACATAATCTTACATTATATCTAAAGATTTACATCACACAATCTAATTGTCAATTTAAATATTATCTCTTGATTTAAATATAAAAAATTTGCTTATTATAATAGCATTAATATTTATGTTTATTTATTTTTTCTATATTTAATTATTTTGGTTATATTTTGAATTTTATAGCTTTATTTTTTTAATTTTATATTCACTTCTACAATTGATGTACTAATGGTTTAGGGATTGAAATATATAAATATGGTAAAGTTAGGACTTTTTACATAATGACATATTTGTTACAATTTATGAAATTTTTTAATCAAAATTTTAATAAATAGAATAATAATCAAAATCAAGTTAAAATCAGAACTATAAATAATATTCTTAATTAATAAAATAAATATAATAAAAATATAATCTATAATAAAAAGATTAATACAAATTTTAATTATACTTATAAAAACATGCAAATAAAATCAAAAAATATTTATTAAGTGCACGTATATATACCATACCATAAATTTATTATGTGAATGCTGAATAGCCATAGAGATGTACATTCCTCATGGTTACAAGGGTTTATGCGTTGTCTATGGGGCTCATAGTGTTCTTCCTCTTGTTCTGTTGATCTATCTCAATTTAGATTTTTGGAACTCTTGTATCAGAAGTCTTTTCAAGACTGACACATTTTATATGATCAGAATTTTCTTAATATATTTTTTAACTTTATATTAAAAAGATTTTTGGAACTCTTGTATCAGAAGGCTTTTTAAGACACTCAGATTTTATATAATCAGAAGTCTTTTTTAATATATTTTTAAACTTTAAATTGAAAAGTTATATTTCTGTCTTTTCTATTTAGTTTTCCTCTTTATTTCTAGCTATGGTGGATGAGGCAAATAAATCTTATGATCTAAAACCCTGTTTTTGCTCATTGAATTTCTGTTATCTTATGAAACTTAAAATTGTTTTAATGCATTATAGCTGCCACAATGAGTTCTGAGAAAAGCAGCAAGAGCGAAGCCTTGCGAAAGGCAGGAAACGAAATATACTCTCAAGTGCGAGATGGGTGTTATGGGCCTTGTGTGCTGAGGCTTAAACTGGGCAAAGCTCATAAGCTATACCAAGAAGCTCTTCAGGCTGCAGACCCCGATAAGAGCGAAAGAGCTTCGAGTTATAAAAATCTGGCCGCAGTAAATTGGTTATGGGGAAAATCAGAATGGCAGATATACATGAAAGAGTCTGAAGGAAGCAGCGAAGCTTTGCAAGCAATCCGGGAGGCCAAAGAGCGTATATCAAAGTCCCTTAAATTTTATATACTGGCTCTTGATTTGGGGGTTTCTGGTGCTAAACCAGAAATATGGGTAACAAAGTTACAAGAGATAGTTGAAGAAATTATTGTCTGGGTAGAGGAACAGCTTGACACTTACAGTGTATGCTTCGAGTCCATACTAGTTGATCTGTGTGCACAGATGGATAATGCAGGATCCAACAGCTCCCAAGGCCAAAAAGAGTTAGCAAGTGTTTTCTATATGATTCATGTTGCATTCATCTTTAATGAGGGCTTCAAGTACATAACCAACGAAGATGGAGATGAGAGAAGAATTGAAGAAAGCGGTTACAAACTCTGTTTGAATGCAATCAAGGAGTGTTACCTACCATTAAGTAAGGCAGAGGGTATTGTCTATTCCACAAATAATGATGATTTGATCAAAGAATTTCAGAATCTGAAGGAACAGGTGTTACTGCATGAATTTATATGTGAATCTATACAAGCCCGGTGGCAGGGAGATGCAATACTTGAGAGAGCTCTAGTAGAGGATGAAGCCGTGAGCAGGGAACTAGTGTGGGATGCCATTGATTGGTATAGGCATTCTGTTTTGCTCAGCAAAGAGAAAGATCCCGAGGGTGATGCCATTGCCCTTAGCCGAATTGGGAAAGTATATTCATCTTTCTTGAAATCTGAAAAACTTGCCTATCGTTACCACTTGGAGAGCACAAAAATTGCCCAAGAGATCATGTGTCCCCGTATAGCAGAGTCCGAGTGGTATAAGTACTCATCATTGAAGGTGCATCAACACCAAATCGAACAAGAGGAAAATGCAGTGAGGATTGAAGAAACAATTAATGTGATTAAGATGGAAGGGGAGAAGAGCTCGCAGTCTTTCTTGAACTTCATATACAGGGAGCACAGCCATCCAGATCCGAAGAAAGGACATTTGGGTAAAATTGATACTCCTGCTAATGTTAAGGCCGCTCTTCGAAAAGCCATACAAGCATACCATCCTGATAGTAACGGTTGCTTTCATCAGGACTGGAAGATTTTGTGCGAAGAGATTACAAAAATTTTAAATTATAAATATAAAGCCTTCAAATAAATAGACCATGACCGCTCTGCTCAGAGTCAGACAGGCTTTCGATGTGAGAAGGAAAAGCACCAGGCATGTCTCGATTCATTGTGGTTCTGTCAATACAGAGGATTTTCTCATCCCTTCTCTATTGTTTTCTCATACCAGTCCACCATGTTGGAACTCAATCGTGCCAGGACACATCATCTTTACCAGTATTAAACTTCATCAAGTGTGTCCAGTCAAGCTCCAGTTTAAAGTTGAATATGAGATACATTAGCAATAGAATTGAAGTTGTGATATTTTGGCTGTCAACATAATCAGGAATGCTGGTTTAATTCTGCTATTAATTTCTGGATTTTTTTCATGTACTTCCTCCTCTGTTTTGAATCTGTCAAAAGTTCTAAAAGTTCATATATATGTAGCGGATTTGTTTGTAGTTGTGAACATGGGAATGGAAGACTTGGAATGGAACTCCCATAGCTATTAAATGAAGGAGGGTTAAAATTTAGTCAAACAAGAAGAAATATAACATAGGGGCATCAAGCAGCCCCGTCAAGTTCTACTAAATGATCCAGCTGATGGGACAAGTCCATAGGTAATTGATCCTTGTTCCCAATATTCCAGTTTTGCATTTGATCAAAAGCCCATATGGCCAGACAATCCGCAACACCATTCCACTCCCTAGGGATATGAGTGAAAGTAATAGACTCCAAAGAATCACACAAATGACGAATCTGGTTAACCACCAAGACTAACCTCCAACTAACATCCTTAGAATGTTGTCAAGTCAACAAATGCACCACCACCTGTGAATCAAATTCACAAATGAGCCATCTCCATCCAAGAGCAGAAGCATGATCGTATAAAATAGCTAAAGCCTCCATCAAATTATTAGTATGATGACCTTTAAAAACAAAAAAGATGAACTGAACAGTCCTCGAGCTATCTCTACCAACTCCACCTATGCTAGCAGGACCAAGGTTACCCCTCGAAGACTTGTCCGTATTGATTTTTAGATTGCCTTGCGGAGGAGGGCTCCACCTCCCCACCCTGTTTACCTTTTGGAGAGGGTGTCTGCATCTCTTCCTCATGAGCTGGCTAGGTGGAGGAGGAAGATGGAGACAAGTGTAGCAACTAATATCAGCAGGATCCATAGTCTCAATTAGGTCACACTTTGCTAAAACAATTTCCCCCAAAGAGTGGAGGATCTTCCACCACAGGGGTTGGGCCCCCAACAAAACATCTTGAAAGATCTGACGATTGACTACAATTTCTACCCACTCATTTATGATGCATATGTACTTATTCCATGTATTTATCCCCCACTTTGATCTAGTCCCTTCTTGGGCTTGCTTCAAGTTAGAGGGTTGACTTTTGACAATCTTTTTTACTATGAGTGGATTAAATACACATTTATGTTATTTATTACTATGTTCTTGTAATTAAAGGGGTTCAATGGATTCATTCACTCCTTTGATATTTCTAAGCATTTTCAAGTATATCATTCACATGCTCACATTTCAATTGATGCATTAAAAGTAATCTAATATGCACAAGTATTTTAGGAGCATATGCATGTTTGAAGAGTGCTATTATTTTATCTTGTCACATATTTTGTTATGATACTACTAGTTTCATGCTTAACTTTAATAGTTTCATTAATTAGTTTTAGTTATTCATTAATATGACCTAATTAGAATGAAGGACATGTCCCTACATAATTATGCATATAAATAATAAAGAGAAAGACTCTCCCAATCCATCATAAAATCATAATACTAAATTCAAATATTATTTGCTAATTATTGGAGGTCACCCCATTCAAGTGGTTTGCTATTTTGTTGATTTGTTCATTTATTTTCAAGAAATATTATAACAATTGGTATTAGAGCTATGATTTGGGTCAAAACTTTGTTTCCATCATAATTTACAAACTGATGTGAATTTGGATTTATTTTTTTGAGTTTTGAGGTATTCATTAAGGTAAAGAATTAGATTATTTGGATAAATTTTCTATAGTTTATTTTAATTTTATATTTTTTCATTAATTGGTTTTACAAGTCATTGTAGTGTCATAAAATTGCTCCCCATGGCAATTTCACACTTGCGCATCTAACCTGCTGCATTTATGACAAAAACCTAAAGTTTGAATTTCACGATTCCAACTTCATAGGTAACAATGACGAAGCACTAGTAGCCTGAATGCCTCATTCTTGCAATTTTTTGAGTAGGACATCAGCATCATGCTAGCATCCCAAAAAAATTTGAGATTCAAATGAGAATAATCTGTGTCCTTTGCCTATGGCACATGTCATTGTGATAGAAACGTGGATGTAATGGCTCCTCCCACCCATGCAGCTTTACAAAACCTCATTTTTCACTCTCATTTAGATTCATTTTGAATCTCATTCTAGCTCATTCTTTCTCCTCTCTCTTGCTCCTTTCTTGCTCTCTCATTCTTCACAGTGAAGCTCTACTAGATTTCTTTCTCAAGCAACAATCAAGGCTCTCTTGCATGCAAGCTTCTCATGTCTATCAAGCCAAGAGGGGAGCCATAGGTTGTTGGTAATGCTCTCTTGTTATCTTGTTTATTTGATATTATCTACTTGATCTCGTCTATCTTAGTTGTGATAGGGGTTCTCCTCCCTGCGGGGTTTGTTTCTATCACTCATCTTTTACATTTGTGATAGTTCTCCTCCTTTGTGGGGTTTGTTTCTATCAACATCTTTTATTTCAAGTATTTTATCTATCTCTATTTATCTAGTTGTTCGTGAAGCTGGAAACACCAAAACGGGGGTTTGACTAAGGAAAACCCCAAAAGAGTCCCCAACATTTTTCTCATTCTATATGTGTACAGATGTACAAATTTGACAAGCTAGACATTTCAGATTCAAGGGTTTTATTCTTTATTTTACTAGAGATGATAGTGTAGGGTGCAGACATCCCCACAATGCACTATCATCTATGGTCAAGGGTTAATCCTCCTAAGGGTAAAATATGTGGTTTATGCAAAAAAAAAATTTGTATACTAGAAATTTTAATTCTATCTTTAATCTCTATAATTAAGTAATTTCATTATTCTTGTCATTATTAGCTTAATATTCATTTGGTTAAGTTGTGCAAATACTCACCAATCTTCTTCTCTTGATTTTGCTGAAATCACATATTTTTAGAAAATATAATGATTTAAGCCTTGAAAAGTTCCATTTAAAAGATTCCAATTGAAGAGATCAAACCACTTTATATCAAACCCCCTTGGATAGAACCCCACTAGTTTTAAACCATACCTATAATGGAGTCTCCTTTACACCTATCAAAATGTTGATAAAAAACCACTTTTGATTTACTTTTGGGATCAAATGAATTCATTTAAAATTTATTTTTGTAAATATGTAGCCCTTATTATAAGCTTCCCAAAAGTATAATTTTAAATAAATTTAATTTGATTATTATATTTATTTTTTATTTCTTGTGAGTGTAGGTTTTTCACCGAAAAATCAAACTCTTTATTCTTTACATGTGGAAAATAGCAGATTATAAAAAAAAAAAAAAATATCTATGTACTAGATATTGATGTTCGTGATCCAACAATTTTTTTTTTGAATTTCGATACATTGAAAAAGAGTTATGTTTTAGCCAGTAAATCATGTCTAAATTATAACTAGTTTGACTTTGAAACTTAATTAAGAAAAAAATATTCAATAAAATACTATGAAACCAATTCCATGCACTAGATATTGTAGTTATGAATCTATATTAAAAAAAATCAAAAATTATCCTTCATAGAAAAAAAGTTGTGTTAGCTAGTAACATCACTCTTTAAAAATGGTGTTTACTGTTAAAAACTAGTTTTCGAAAGAGATGGAAAAAGAAGTGAAATACGATTCCAAAAGTTTTGAAAAAAATATATTTAAAATCTACAAACAAAATTTCACAAATCACTAATTTGTATCATCTTCAAATTCCTCACGGTTTAGCCACTATAGGTGCCTGAAAGTGAAAATTTAGTTAAAAAAAATCAGTTCAATGTCCAGTTTGGCCAAAAATTGTAAACCAATATTGTGGGATCACCCCTCACCTAAGCTTTGATCCTTAAGGTAACCGAGGGTTGTTTTCTCCTTAAGACATCATCATCTTGAGGGTAGTGAATCCCCTCTATATTTTGGTGAACCCAACGTGAATGAAATCATGTCAGATATTTTTCTTCTAAACTTTAATGATTTTGATAATGTATTTTCTAAACAGGATTTTGATATGTTGGATGATGCTCTAGATTATTTATTAGAAGTGTCTCCTTCTACTAAAAAATTTGTTAAGAAAGCTTCTTTATCACAATCTTCTTCTTTGCAAGTCAAAGATTATGTAAATGTAGTTGTAGTCTCCACCGTCCCTCAAAGGCCTAAGAGACTAGTCATTTACATGACTTTGGCTAACCCATCTCCTAAAATAATCCATTCTATTCATGGGGTTCCTATCGAAAGTGGCCCATTAGACCTTTACACAAGATCCATACAATCTAAGGCTCCTTTTTATAGAGCAGTAGCCCATACCTATATTACTAGAAGGAATCAACAAAATTTTAATCAACCTACTTCTTTACCACCTTCTCAACCAAGTCTTCCCCAAGCATCTAAACCCATAGCTAAGCCATCGAGTGAGTATGATCTTGTTGAAAATCTCCATGTTACTCCTACTAAGATCCCACTTTGGGCTTTGCTTCAGACTGCTTCAATTTACCAAGGTATGATTTAGGAAGCCTTACAAAAGATCCTCTTGCCTTCTTTTGCTAGGTCGACGAATGTTAATGTGTTGATAGATCATATTCATGTGGATTCACCAAATATTATGTTCCATCCACATGAACTCCCACATCCAAAAATATAGAAGCAAGTGGATCCTCTAATGATAATATTTTGCATTAATAACATTGGCATTATACGTGCTCTCATTAACATCGATTTGGCACTCAATGTGTGTAGCATCGATTTGTTACCTATAATTAAAGTGGATTCAACTTCCCTTGTTGCTTCTTTGTATATTTGTGGATTCAATAATGTTGGTCGATAAGTCTTACGCATGATAATCTTGCCTTTGAGGTTAAAACCCGTTACTGTACCCACCCTGGTATATGTCATGCTAGGACCTCTATTGTATGATCTTCTCTTGGGAAAGCCATGGATTCATGCTTTGGGAGTAGTTACTTCTACTTTCCATTGTTCTATAAAATTTGTTGCTAATAGTGAGGTGATCACAATCAAAGCTGATCCTAATGCTATACACTTATGCGAAATGGAAGCTCTCAGTCAAACCTCGATTGCACTTTTAAAAAAATTATCCCTTGATTATCTTCTAATCATTGACATCTACTCCAACAGTACCTATCACAAAGGATACTCTTGAGACATATGTCCTTGAGGAATATCCTTCTGAAGCAGAAAATCCTAAGCCTATTCCTTCTACCTCTTCTTCGCCTAAATTGAATTTATGTCTTGGTGATGATTGGGGAACTTTGAACTTCACCAAATCCTATGTTAGAGAGTAAAAAGTAGATCCAATCCACCTAGATATTCCAACAATCTCATTCACCTTCACTAAGAGAGATGATTATCCCTGTATCAAAAAGGATGATCATGTTTCTACTAAGGAGAGTGGTGATTGTACTTCCACTAAGAAGGATGATTATGTTCTCGTGAAGAAGTGTGATACTTACAACATGGATTACTCTCTTTACCCTAATCCCCCCTTTTTTTAGGAATTGCAATCACATTATGGATCGAGGATTAATATCCTTTTTAAATTTGGTAATGGAGGGAAAGGTTGTGGGTGTAATGAGAAAGGTATTAAAGTCCCCTTAGAGGCTGATCTGTGTGACTTTAAGATTGGACTTGGATAGCGCCCCCATAAAATCTAAGGTTAAATCATGGTTGAATGTCATCATGGTTTCGATTGAATCTCCTTCTCTTAATCAAATTCATCCTAAATATATTGAAAGTAAAGTAGGATCTAAGGAAGTCCCTCTAGATGTTTTCTCTTCGAATGAAGCTTTGGAAGATTTCTTAGGTGTCTACTAAAATTTACCTTCTTATCACCATCAATGATGATTCCCATATTGCTTGAATGAACATGCATATTTTGGGGAATCCGTTGTGAGTTCCAATGAAAAGGATTATTTGTCTAATATAGATGAAACTACTTCTATGCCTCATCTTGAAGACCATAGTACTCTCCTCAAAGGAGATACTTCTGATGTTTTCATGGATCCTAAATATTTTAAGAAAGTGATTAAGATTGGAAAATGTCTTTCTTAAGAAGAATCTAAATTCTCATCTCAATATTTGCTTGGTCATATGAGGACATGCCTAGTATTGATGAATCTGTGGTAGTTCATAATATTATTCTATGTCTCGATGCCAAGCACATTAAACAAAAGATTCATAAAATAAATCCCAAGGTTGCATTATTAGTCAAGATTGAGATAGAAAAGTTTTTAAAAGTTGGTTCTATCCCTCCTATTGACTAGTCACCTTGGATATCGAATATAGTTGTCAATAGCAAACTTGATGGATGTATTAACATTCGTATAGATTTTTCGTTATCTTAATAAAGCTTCTCTTAAGGATGATTTTTTGTTTCCTAATATTGATATGATTGTAGAATCGATTATAGGTCATGCCTTGTTATCCTTTATGGATGGCTTCGCAGGCTATAATTAGATTTGTATTAACCTAGATGATCAATATAAGACAACCTTCACTACCTCTTGGGGTACTTTTTATTATGTGGTAATGTCGTTTGGATTAAAGAATGTTGGAGAAAATTACCAACAATCAATGACTTATCTTTCATGATTTCATTCACAAGATCTTAGAAGATTATGTCAATGACAAGCGATCCCAAGATACTGGTTTACAATTTTGGCCAAACTGGACACTGAATTGATTTTTTCTAACTAAATCTTCACTTTTGGGCACCTATAATGGCTAAACTGTGAGGAATTTGAAGATGATGCAAACTAGTGATTTGTGACATTTTGTCTGTAGATTCTAAATATTTTTTTTTTCAAAACATTTGGAATCAGATTGCACTTATTTTTCAATCTCCTTTGAAAACTAGTTTTTTTTTAGTAAACATCATTTTTAAGGAGTGATGCTCACCGTATACAACATAATTTTTTTTCCATGAAGGATAATATTCTATTTTTTTTCAAATTTAGATTTGTAACTACAATATCTAGTGCTTTCATTTGGCTTCATAATGTTTTATTGAATATTTTTTCCTTAATCAAGTTTTGAAGCCAAACCAATTACAATTCAGACATAGGCAGACCATATACAACATAACCTTTTTTGTATGTATCAAAATTCATTTTTTTTTGTTGGATCAAGGAATTCATTATCTAGTGCACTTATATTTTTCAATTTTTGTTTTTGATAATCTACTATTTTTCCACGGGTGCAAAACATTGAGCTTGATTTTCAATGAAAAACCTATGTTTAATCAAACTAAAAAACAAATACATAATAAAACCAAAACATATTAAAATTATATTTGTTGGATAGCTCGTTTTGAGGACTACCATCATCTAATTGGGTCTATGAAGTCTCCTCCATTTTCCTCCTCAATTCAAGCTTCGAAGGGAAAAAATTTGGAGATATTTTGTGCCAAAGGGAGAGAAGGGGGAAAGGGGAAAGGGGGGGTTCTAGCGAACCAGGGTTCGCTAGAATCAGGGGGTTCACTCAAACCCCCTGGTTCTAGCAAACCCCTTGGTTCTATCAAACCCTTTAGGGGGTTCTAGTGAACCCTCCTAATTCTAGCGAACCCCCTAAAGTGTTTTCCATCTGAAAATGCATTTTTCCTTCCTCAATGGAATTGTAAACTAGTTTTGTGGGTTTACCTTGACATCTTGGGCAAGTCTATAACTTGTTAAGATCACGTTGAGAATATTTTTCTTATCTTTGAAAGGCTTTGACTCTATAAGATGAAACTTGTAAAATGGGATTAGTGTAAAATGGAAATGAAGCATGAATTATTCAATTAAGGTTAGAATTCATAAATGCCCATATCAAAAGAATGATCAAATCTCACTTATAAATGAAATTGAATGCAAACAAGTTTGAAATCAACAATTAACAATGAAATTCAAATAAAAACATGGAAACAACTTGTGCAAACCTAGCATTCCATTTTGAAATTGGTTGATGGTGTGTTGGATTGCTCAATCATTAGCTCCCATAATTGCAAAATCTTCAAATGACCTAGATAAGATGATTAAATTGCTCAAATGCTTAAATGGCATGAATTAACTCAAATGATTCTAAGTGATGATAATGGAGGGAAGAGGGTTATTTTATATATTTTCATAATTTAGATCAATGGTGGAGAATTGATCTTGAGATCAATGGATGAGATTAGATCAAGGAGGATCAAGGATTGAGATTAATTTGAAATCAAAATATCTCCAAAATTTTAGGAAATTGGTTCAGATATTTTGAAATGAAGGGTGAAGATTAGATTGTGAAAAATGAAGGGTTGAGGATGAATGAAAAGGTTGAGTTTGGTTAGGATATTTTTGAAAAAAATATGCCATAGAAATATGCTTTTGAGAGGGAAATTAAATTAATTAAATAATTCAAAATTATTTAATTATGGAGGATTAGAATATTCCATTTCTAAAAAAAGAATATTCCATGCAAGTGGAAAATAAAATTAGATAATTAAATAATTCAAAATTATTTAATTATGGGACATTAGAAGAAAAATAGATTTTCTTAATTAAAAAATAAAAAAATTATTCAATTACAAGTGATGAAGGGAAAATTAATGTAAATAATTCATAGAGGAAATTAGGATAATTAGTGAAAAATGATGTTAAAGGGGGAATTAGTGGCGAAAGTGATGAATTATGTAGGATCAAAGATGAGAATGTTGAAAACGCAATATTAATGACGAATAATGATGAAATGATGTAAAATGCAAGATCAGGGATGTGTGATACATGTTAGGCATTTTTGCATGTCTACAAAACTAAATCCTCTTAAGTGCATCTTTGGCATGGATGTCGACAAAAATTTAGGATTATTTATCTCATCATGGAATCAAAGTTGACATGAATAAGATCAATGCAATTGTTAACATGCCTACCCATAAGAACATCTCTCAACTACATAGTTTGCAAGGGAGGATTCAAGTGATTCAAAGATTCGTATCTCAATTGATTGATCCCTACTCTTCCTTTCACATGTTTATTGAAGAAAGATGTTCATTTTCGGTGTGACAATGAATGTGACAAGGCTTTTGAATATATCAAGAGCTACTTGGCCAATCCTCCCATCTTGATGCTAACTATGTAGGATAGATCCTTTTTTACTTTATGTCTCTGCATCACCTCATGCTTTAGCAGCTTTGTTAGCTCAACATGATGATGATGGTAAAGAAAGAGTGGTCTATTGTACATTAGTCATATTCTGGTTGATTACAAAACTCAATATTTTGAGATATAGAAATAATGTCTCTCTCTCGTCTTTGAAATGTAGAAGTTGCGACATTATCTTCTCCACACATAAACTCACATGATTGTAAAATGTGATCTTCTTTGATATTTATTCACTAGAACCAATCTTTTTGGAAGGTTATCAAAATGGGTGATGTTGCACTCGGAGTTCGACATCAAGTTTGTAACCCAAAAGGAAATCAAAGGAGAAGATGTTGCTAATCAATTGGCAGAAGCTCCCTCACCTTGTTCCTTTCCTAATCTAGACTCATTTTGGATGAAAATCTACTCACATTGGACCATGAACCTATGTGGGAAATGTACTTTGATGGATTGAGTTGTCAAATTGGCTTTGGGATAGGTGTGGTTTTTCTCTCACCTAAAGGGAAGTTGATTCCTCTATCCTTCCAACTAGAATTTCAGTGTACTAATAACATCACTAAGTACGAAACACTTATTGTCAGTTTACATGCCACGTTAGCATTAAAAATGAAATGATGGAAAAAGGGGGGTCCTAGGTCCTAAATTCAAAGATCCTAGGATGTAAGGGGATTTTTCCAAGATTTCATTAGAATACCAACCACAAATCCAAGAGATTAACTTTTAACCTCAATGGTGGGTAAATCAAACCTATTTTGGTGATTCATTAAGGCCTTAGGATGATTAAGAATGATCTAGAAATAATTTTAAATGATGAAACTAATTGAACTATATGATTAATATGTAAAATACAAATTACTAAAGATAAACAGACTGTAACAACACTTTGTAGGAAGATCTGGGAGATATTAGAGAGTATGTACCTATCACCAAAAGTTGAATCTGGCATGTGCAAAGGGACTGGTTTGCCACTAGGTGAATGGGTCTTTGATTAGGCTTCCAAAAATAATTTTTATAGTCCTCTGGTGCTAGATTTGAGATGTTGTTTCCCACCTGCAAAATTTTCAAAATGTGGGAAATGAATTCTATAACTTAGTTTCCATAGGTTGACAAGAATGATGATAACAAATGCAACTAATGTAAAATTTCTCTTCAAGATCTCTTCAATCCCTCTTCAACTTGTAACCTACAGATACATAAATAGGGAAAAAAAATTGTTCCATATAGGGGTTTGCCTCAATCAAACCCCGTGAATAGTGAACTCCCACTTTCACAATCGAAATGTTAATGATAGGAACCTTAATGGAAAGGAAGGAAATGATGAATGAACAATTTGTTGCAACTCACCACCCTTCAATGATTTCCTTGAAAGATTGAAAGCATACACATCACTTCAAGGGAATTAGATCTTGATTTCTTTATTTTCTCAAATCCTTGAATGCATGAAGACCTACAACACTTGTTAGCTTTCATAAGACACCATGAACACACATAAATTTTGACATGATATTAGGATCTTGATTTATGCTATAACTGACTAATAATGTTGCTCTTGAATGCTCAATTATGCTCTTGACAATAATGTTTGATCATAAGTTCTTCTCCAAGTTATTGCTTAGCTTATAAATGATAAAAGACTATGTATTTATAGGTGTTTATCCAATTTCCTGAAAATTAGATTCCAAAAGCCGACACTTACAATTTGAATTTTAATCATTAAAATACCAACAAAGCATATTTTAATTTGGGTCCTGGCTCATAAAGGGGACCCATTCACCCATGGGAAAATGGGTCCTAGCCTAAACTTCCGGGAAACACATGATCCATGGCAATTTAATTATCAAATGTGTTTATTTAATGTTGGTTTCCCTTTAGGAAAGCGGTAAGAATTAGGCTTTGGAATGCATAATTTGGAAAATTAGAAGCTTAATTAAGTCCAATAAGTTAAGGGACCCAAATATAATGTGAAATTGTAGATGTATACAATTTTCTACACTAGATTTAGCTCCCACTTTAGTATAAAGGGGACCCATTCACCCATGGGAAAATGGGTCCTAGCCTAAACTTTCGGGAAACACATGATCCAAGGCAATTTAATTATCAAATGTGTTTATTTAATGTTGGTTGCCCTTTAGGAAAATGGTAAGAATTAGGCTTTGGAATGCATAATTTGGAAAATTAGAAGCTTAATTAAGTCCAATAAGTTAAGGGACCCAAACATAATGTGAAATTGTAGATGTATACAATTTTCTACACTAGATTTAGCTCCCACTTTAGTGAGAGTATGAACTTATGCTCAAATTCACACTAAAGTAGGAAAATATATGTCAAGGGAGGTCCAATTGTAGAACTATTAGAAAGAAAAGAAGACAAAGGATCAAGGATAGATGGCCAGGACCCCAAGATCTAAGATCCTGTGCAAAAAAAAACATAGGCACAAAAGAACATACACATGTGTAGCAGCAATACAAGGTACACACAAACATTCAATGTCAAAGTTAATGCAAAAAAGAAAAAAGATGGACTAGCAAGTTGTGTTATGGTATGTGTCCATAAAATACACTCACAAGGGCTAGTGAAGTCAGATATTCACTAGGTGAGCCCCCAAGGTAAGGAATGAGAAACATACGCTAGGTCTACAAGGACTGTATTCATAAAAAAAGTGGGAAGGATGCACCAGATCTATAGGTGTGTACCCACAAAAAGGTGGCATAAATGGGAAGGATGCAACAGGTCTACAGGCATGTGCCCATTTTTCAATCCATACCAAAAGCTATACTCCTTGATAAATTTGATAAGATTCCACGAAATGATCATTGCTTCACAAGGCTAAAAAGTTGCATTATGCTAAACACTCATGGAATATAACTGCTTCACAAGGCTAGCAAGCTACATTATGCTAGACACTCATGGAATACATGGCACCACTAGAAAGCAAGTTGTATTATACTCAATGGTCATGATAATGACAAGGTTTAAATGCAAAAAGGTAAACAATCAAGATAATAAAAGGGGTTTTACTTAATGCATGGAAGGTCACACCTTAAGGAACATCACACTTGACATCACCACCATGAGAGGACTAATCGAGGAATAAAAGATTCATGCCTTAGGGAATGCAAACCATAGTATTACTACCAAGAGGAATATCATATTCCAAGAAGGGTCACACTCTTATGGGACATTAAACCTAACATTAACAAAAGAGTGATACTTCCCATGAATCAAGAAGGCCACACTTTGGTTGACAAGGTCACACTTCATAGGAGATGTATGCTATCATCACTAAGAATGGACTATTTTTCATGCAAACAATGATCAGGGGGCTATATTCCCCCCTTAAAATGTTAGTGTAATCGCTACACTAATGTTTTAAGCAGATAGATAGGGATCTCAATAAGAAATACACCTGAGACAAGGCTACCTAACCCCTTGCCCTAAAAATGAATGGTGATATGTTGTTTCTTGAAAAATAAAATATGATTGCATAATGCTAAGTTTATACCTCCATGAATGGTAGTGAATATGCTGTGATACTACAACTACCACATGGAAAGGAGCAACAACTAATAGTATTTATTAATTGAAATACAATGACCTCTTGTTGTTTCTTGTGTGCTAGGATTTAGAGGGATACAAATACCTTGTTCTTTCACACCACACCCTTTCCCATTATAGCAAAACTATTTCAAAATTCCATAACCTCTTCCATAAGGTTCTTTCATTTCCTTCAAAGAAAGTGGCTTTTCATGATCATTTTCATCATATGTGGGTTTATAAATTTTTTTTCCTCTTCTTTGCTAAAATTTGTGGAAGTCGATGCTTTTGATGACACATTAGTAGATTGCATTGATACCATTGTTTCTTCTTTCTCTTTTCCCTATTTGTGTGTAATCTTGCATTCTTCCATGAATGTAGGTGTAAAATCTAATGAACCCTAGTCATCGTCTAATAGCTTAGTCACCGATGAAAGACAGTTATCCTTACCCTCAAATTGTAAAGGCTCCACTTTTGTAGTTGGTGTCAATATTCTAAGAGATTCTTCATTCCTATTTCGGTTTGTAAATAATATTCAAATTTTGGATCATAATTTATTGTATAAACCTTATTGTTGAAAGTGTACTTTAGCAGGCGATGTAACGTTGAAGGGATTGCATTCATTTCATGAGTCCATGGTCTACCCAAGAGAAGATTATATGGAAGATCATGATGCATGACATAGATAAGAGTTTGTAATGTAACCTTACCAACCTTTATGGGAAATGTTATCACACCAAGTGAGTGCTTTCTCACATTATCAAAACAACAAATAGACAAAGATTTTATTTGAATTTTAGTCTTGTCCACTCCTATTGTATCCAAAGTATTTATACCACAAAATTTGAGTGTCGAACCATTATCAATGAGAGTACAACTAATCCCAAACTTGTTAATGATAGCCTATCATCAAAGCATCATTTTGTTTCTACATTTCCAAAGGGGGCAATTCACTTTGATGAAAGACAATTTCTAAATTAGGTGAATTCATATTCTCAATTAAAGGTGCCACATCATTTGGTTGTGCACTAGGAGGGATGACCACTTTTTGTAAGGAATATTGAAGCATACTATGGTAAGTTGGTGATGATTGGATCAAATCCCAAAGTGATATCTTAGCAAGAGTATTATGAAGTTTCTCAATAAGATCAAATTCTTTACCACGCTGCAGGATGTTAGGTGCAGGCGGGATATATGGTTGAGGCAATGGAATGAATGTTGGATTTTTTATTGGTTGCTTACTATTTCTAGTGTTATATGTGTGAGCTAAAATATGATAACTTGGTTGTTGCAACAAATGATTACTAGTAAGTTATTTTTCAAAACTTAGGATATGGCCATTAGGTTTAGGAGGTCTATAATGAGAGATGGCTTAAGACGTGACTTAGGAGGTCGAATAATAGAGGACTCTAAGGATGTCCAAAAGGATTTTTAGGAGGTCCAATAATCAAGGGAGATCTAATGGACAATTGTGTGTTCATAACCTCAATGGATTTGACTTCTTGTCTTATATCGAGAGGGTGACCTTAGCATGTTAATATAAGCAAGCCATCTTGTCATTTTTATGCCCTACAATATCTTCCCAAGTAGGAGAGGTAGGGAGGGAGAAACAAACAAGATTCTCATCATGCTCAAGGATTGTATCTTCTAACACCAAGATACCTTCATCACAAATAGGAGAGGTATTAGGAGAAGAACAACTATGATTGTCATGATTGTATCCTCCTATATCAAAACATCCTCACAAATGGGAGAGTTATTGGGACATGAATGAAGACTAGGAAAAGTGATATTAAGGAATGTGTCAATGATTTCTTCTTCTTGTGCCATAATATCTTCCAAAACAGTATAAATATTAGAAGAGGTATAAACAAGATTCTCATGACACTCAATGATTGGGTCTTCTAACACCAAGGTACCTTCCTCGCAAGGAGGAGAGGCATTGGGAGCATAATTATGATTGTCATGATTATCCATGATTGCATTCTCTTGCACTATTACATTCTCACAAATGGAAGAGATATTAGGAGGGTAACATGCTTTTTAATGGTTTCATTTCTTTTCCTTAGATTATGCTCATAAGTAGGGAGATTACAATCATACAATCCATGTGATACCTTATGAAAACCATATGCTTGAAAAGGAAACATGCCTCTACTTTCCTTATGAATTTTGCAATGTGTTGTAACAACTTAAGGTTATGAATTGCAAAAATGAAAGCTATTATGCCCAAATTATGCAATGCTTCAAAAAATATAAACAATTTTCCTATAGATCCAATGATTTTCAATACTGAAATGCAACAATTTTTTTAAATTTGCAACAAATCAAGAAAAATGACATCTTTCTTGATTATGTCATAACATTTTTTTCATAATTTCAAATCAAACAATTGTAGGCAGAAATAGATTTATAATACATAGACAAAAGGTTGTGCAAAAGCTATCTAAGACACCTATACAAGGATAGGGTCACCCGAGGGAAAATGGGTCTTTGTATAGGGTTGTGAAAACTGAGAATTTGAAGTTTTATGTTGTTTAATGTTTCTTTCTCTAGTTGCAAACAGGTTAATCAGTGATTATTTTTCCAATTTTTGCTCAATGTAGGACAAGGTAATGCCACATGCAAGTGTGAAACAAAGGTGAAAATGTTTTGACAATTTTTTAATGCAAATTTTAGGTCTAAAATGCAATAATTGACTGATTTTAAGATGCCACAACCTGAAAATGATGACTTTGATGCAACTTTTGAAACAAAACTATGCAATTTTTTACTTGTTTTTGAGCTAAAATGAAAGATGCAATTTGCATGCAATGAACAATTTCAAATTTTTAACCACTTAATGAATGCAAATTAAATTTAAATTTGATCTAAAAATGACTCTAATGAAATATATAATGCAATATGTGGTGAAAAATTTATGATGCAAAGATAAAACCCTAAATGAGAAATGCAAAGCAATGCAAGGCAAAACATAGATCTAGGGTTAAAAAAACTCCCAATTTCAGAAATTTTATAGTGTGAATATTGGATTCACCAAAATTAAATATTGGAAAAGGGGGGTCCTAGGTCCTAAATTCAAAGAACCTAGGATGTAAGGGGCCTTTCCCAAGATTTCATTAGAATACCAACCACAAATCCAAGAGGTTGACTTTCAACCTTAATGATGAGTCAATCAGACCTAGATCGATGATTCTTTAGAGCCTTAGGATGATTAAGAATGATCTAGAAATAATTTGAAATGATGAAACTAATTGAACTATATGACATAATATGTAAAATACAGATTCCCAAAGATAAACAGACTTTAACAACACTTTGTAGGAAAATTTGGGAGATATCAGAGAGTATACATAACTGTCACCAAAATTTGATTCTGGCATTGCAAAAGGACTGGTTCACCCCTAGGTGAATGGGTCTTTGATTAGGCTTCCAAAAATACTTTTTATAGTCCTCTGGTGCTAGATCTAAGATGTTGTTTTCCACCTACAAATTTGTTGGAATGTTAGAAATGAATTCTACAACTTAGTTTCCATAGGTTGACAAGAATGATGACAACAAATGCAACAATGCAAAATCGCTCTTCAATATTTCTTCAATCCTTCTTCAACCTGTAACATGCACATACATAAAGAGGGAAAAATGTTTGTGCCATATAGGGGTTTTCCTCATTCAAACCCCATGAATAGTGTTCCCACTTTCACAATGGCGATGTCAATGATAAAAACCTTAATGGAAAGGAAGGAAATGATGAATGAACAATTTGTTGCAACTCACCACCATTCAGTGGCTTCCTTGAAAAAATAAAGACATACACATCAGTTCAAGGGAACTGGATCTTGCTTGCTTGATTTGCTCGAATGCTTGAATGCATGAAGACCTACAACACTTGTTAGCCTTCACAAGATAGCATGAACACACATAAAATTTGACATGATATTAGGATCTTGATTACTACTATAAATGACTGATAATGCTTCTCTTGAATGCTCAATTATGCTCTTGACAATAATCCTCAATCATAAGTTCTTCTCCAAATTATTTCTTAGCTTTCAAATGATTAAAAGACTATGTATTTATAGGTGTTTATCCATTTTCCTAAAAATTAGATTCTAAACACCAACACTTACAATTTCGATTTTAATCATTAAAATGCCACCAAAAATATATTTTAATTTGGGTCTTGGCTCATAAACGGGACCCATTCGCCCATGATTGAATGGGTCCTAGCCTAAACTTCCAGAACACACATGATCCAAGGCAGTTTAATTATTAGATGCATATATTTAATGTTGGTTCCCCTTTCAAAAAATGGTAAGAATTAGGCTTTGGAATGTATAATTTGGAAAATTAAAAGCTTAATTAAGTTCAATAAATGAAGGGACCCAAACATAATGTGAAATTCTAAAGGCATTCAATTTTCTACACTATTGAACATTAAACACATTCACATTCATGGTGATTCTAAGCTTATCGTAAATCAAATCACAAGAGTGTATCAAGCTAAGTAGAGAAATCTATATTAGTATTGGGATTTATCTTTATCCTTGCTTGATTGATTCTCTTATTTTACCATAGACAATGTTCCTAGGAGAGAGAATCACCATGCAGATGCAATGGCGAATGTAGCCTCCCTTGTACCATCAAATGATGGTGTAGATGAGTACAACTTTGTGGTTTAGATTCTTTGCTCTCCTACTGTCTTGAATCAACCCAAACCTGATGGTCTCATGTGTTCCCACATAGACTCAAGGGAATGGTATTCACACATCTATAATTATCTGAAGACTAGAATTTTTTTTGATGATGTGACTAAAAATAATCGCATTCAAATATAAAATATTTTAGCTCGATATATTATCCTATCTAATGTTCTTTATCAAAATTCTTACAATGGTCTTCTTCATTATCTCAATAAAGGCTGAAATACCCCTTGCAAACAAATCCTTAATGCAAAAATTAATTCACATGAGATATTATTGGAAAACAATGGAGCAAGAATCTTGTTAAGAAATACCCTCAATGTCAACAACATAGTAATCTTATCGGAGCTCCCACACAAAAGCTTCAAAACCAGACCTCACCTTGGCCATTTATAAAATGGAGGTTGGATATTATTGAGAAAATATAACCTCCTTCTTCTAAGGGACATGCCTTCATCATCACAGCTACCAATCAAACTTTATGAAATGGGTTGAAGCTATTCCACTTTGATCCACTCATGTTGAAACAATTTGTAGCTTTCTTTTGAATAATATCATTGCTCATTTTGGATTGCCTTCTACTCTTGTTTCTGACAATGGTACTTGATTTAAGAACAAAGAGGTTAAGAAATTTTGAGAAAAATTTCACATCCAACATCGATTTCAACATGTGCACCAAGATGGGGCACAAAAAAGTGGCCAAACACCCAAAAATGAGCAAAATACACTCACATTTTCAAGAAATTCAAATAGTGTGCTCATGTTATGGCTTGGAAAATCTAAGCCATACCATGACTAGGTTATTTAAACAAATAACGTGCACATGCTATGATAAAAATAGAACATGCACACATTACTATAAAAAAAAAATGCATGACAATTTACAATGCTACATTTATCACCAAGGATAATGAAATGGGAAGTTTTCTTTTGGGTTCTAAACAAGTTAGATGGAAGGGTATTTTCATGGAGGTAAGCATAAATATCATGATACCATATGGAATTGATACCAACAAGTTTGCACACAAGTTTTGATTCTAGAACATCGAAAGCTAGGATCAAGAGTTGTTCAACCATAGATTCACAATCCTAGCTATTATGAGGCATGTCCAAGAGAGACCCAATAGTGGCCATGGTATTGGTAGTTTTTTTGTTCAACTTCGATATTTGTTTAAAATAAATTCTTGAGAAGTATTGTTTGAAGCTATCAACCATCCCTTGGTAAGGGAGAAATTTGTCATCTTTCATTTTATATTCATTATTTACCTATTTTACCACCAATTTTGAGTCTTTGTAGACTTGATGGGTGCTGGCAAGAAGTTGAGTCCACTTTTTGGCCAAAAAGTGGAAGTATTTTCCTTGATTTTTAGAATTTGACACATTTCACCTTAAAA
The DNA here is from genome assembly GCA_007258455.2 of Sequoia sempervirens. Classification (NCBI taxonomy): domain Eukaryota; kingdom Viridiplantae; phylum Streptophyta; class Pinopsida; order Cupressales; family Cupressaceae; genus Sequoia; species Sequoia sempervirens. The sequence goes on from VDFB02086081.1 coordinate 242,895,299, forward strand.
TTTGAAGCAATTAGAGATGGAATCTTCAAAAAAGTCACTGAACCATAGATTTTTGGCACCAATGCACTTCTCTAGCTCTTATAGGGTTTTTCACCTAAAAGGAGAGAGGTAGGGCCAAAAATGCTAAAGGGTTCATTCAAATTATGTTATGTATGGTATTATCTAAGATAAATTAAGTGAAATAAATGAAATTAAGTGATTTAAATGAATGATTATGAATGCAAAACTAATATTTAAACTATTTTGGAAAACACACTGTGATATGCAAACAACGAACTAAAAGATGAATAAATGCAAAACAAAAAGAGAAAGGATGAATCAAAGTGCACCTGGGAAAGATTTGAGGAATATAGAATGTTCTGAATGCTATCTAAAATTACTAAAAACCAACAGTGGGACTCATTTGCCCAGGGAGGCAAATTAGTCTTGCTATTGGTGAAATCTGTTGGGAACCAAGTTTCAACTATCGGGATCCAAAACTTGAAAAAATCTATATTTTTAGTCTTAATGTGGGACTCATTTTCCACTGGGGGAGAATCAGTCCTCTCCCAAAATTTTGAGAAATCAGGAGACAACTCTACAACACCAAATCTATAAATGTCTGCTTGTCAGGTTTCCCAAGGCAATTTTGCAGGTAACATACAAAAAACCTTCTCCAAGCTTGAAATATGATTGATTTGACTTGAAGCAACTAGTTGAATTGTTGACCAATCTTCAATCACCTAAATTCTTATTAAATCTACATACCTAGGTCTGCAAACACACATGCAAAAGGGGAAAAATGGTTGAGGGTTAGAAAATAGGGGTTTTCCTTGGTCAAACCCCACTTTGGTAATCAAACCCTTAATAAAATAATGAAAGGCAAGAGAATGATAAACAAATAACATGAAAATGCTATCAAATTACCAAACCCTTGTTGATGAAAATCTAAAGTTGTATCAATGGATGCTCCACAATGCTTGAATAGTGCTTAATTTGATGTTATAAAGTGCTTGAATGCTTGAATAAATGAAAAGATTGCTTGGATGTGATGTGTGATTGTAGGAGATGTAAAATGAGGTGAAAATCATATATTTATACAATCTTGTGCCTTAGTAACCTGTTAATACCTCATCACAGGCTAACATCAAGTGATTTTGAATAAAAACCGAAAGGAAATTTAAAATATTTTGAATTTGGAGCCAAGGGGGACTCATTTGCCACCCATGGAAAATGGGTCCCACCTAGGACCTAAAAATGGGTATTAGGAATTATCTTGTATTTAATGTTGTTTGTTGGGTTTACATTAAAAATTACACTTAATTAAAGCTTATAAGGGCATAAAAGGGTCAAATAAAGCATAAGAAAGGGATAAATAGTGAAGTTGTGCCTAGAAAAACATGAAATCTTGTTACAAGACTTTACAACACTTCAAAATAGGACTTGTTTAGTGATGAAAGGGTGATTTTTAGGTGAATTGGAATGAATAGAGTCTAGAAGAGTGTAGAAATGTTTTACAACACTTCACAACACCTTCACAAGACATCATTATTTGAATTTTAGTACCTAAATATGCATGTTGAAGCCATATTACAATATAAAATCAAAGCAAGATGGACCAAACATCATGAAACAAGACCTAAAAGGCCATGAAAATAACAAGGGGCCATTTTTCTATGGCACAATCACTAATCATAAAATGTAGTACTTAGAGTCTAGTTTCCAAATATGTAATTTATTTCAATACCCAGATGCAACAAATTGATTTTCAATAGAAATTTCTAAAAACCATAGTTTAAAAGTCACTTTTTTTTACCATACCATCCACGTGTACATCATCCATATTTTGACCTAAATTATCGTATTTCTTAAAATCCTTTTGGTAAAATATTTGTAACTCATTGAAGCACGTTTTTGATATTTTTTTGCAATCTTTTATTGAATATATATATTTTTTGTTAAATTTTTATCAACCATATTTGTCGTTTTGAAAAATCGTCATGTACATCATGCATAAGATGACCTAAACTTCATTTTTTGATTTTTTCTTTTTAAATTGAAAATAATTGTATGAAGTACGTTTTTGTGAAATTCATTTTACAAAAAAAATATTTTAATAAAAAAGTTATTAAAATAGTAAAAACCATCGATATTTCAAGTTTATGGACCAATTTCATCATAAATGAATTGAAAAATAGAAAAAAATAATCCAATTTTTTTAAAATTACATGTTTAGAATTTGCACAGTCTCATCTATAATGGGTTTTAATTTCGTCTAAAAATTTTGTAAAAAAATTCACCAACCATATGTCCAAAGTCACTATTTTTTTGTGACAATGTCAGGACCTTCAACTTGCAATCAAACTAGGATGAAGGCCTAGGTTTGGATTCCCAATACTTTTCTCGAACTAGAATACAAGCCAAAAACCCAACCACAAAGCAAGGACAAGTTCAATTTTTTGGAAACAGGATCCCATTTACAAAACAGGATCCTATTTTGTAAATCGGGATCTTGTTTCCCGATATTAAATGTTTAGACTATGGACATGGAAATGGGATCCCATTTTATAAATAGGATCTTGTTTACTATGGGATCCCAATTATAAAACGTGATCCTATTTCTCTTTTTACCATTTTTTTTAAAATTTACTGGCAAAGTTTTACTATGAAGTTTGCAACTTGACATGTATGGTTGACTGTGACATATTGGGATATTTTCTATCAAATTTTGTCTTTACAAGTGTTCAACTTGCATTTTGGATTGAATTTTTCAAAGGAGGCATCATGTAAACAATTTTTTAATTGGAATTGTGTCAGTTTTCTACTCATTTGAAGGAACAAAAGAGGAAGAATTTTGTTTTTATAGGTCTTCAACTTGCAATTAGGATTGAATTTTTGAAAGGAGGCATCATGTAAACAATTTTTTAAGTGGAATTGTGTTAGTTTTCTACTTGTTTAGAGGAACAAAATAGGAAGAATTTTGTCTTTACAGGTCTTCAACTTGCAATTTGGATTGATTTTTTTGAAGAATTTCACTATTGACATTCATTTGTGCTTGAGAATTTTATAATCATGGGTTCACAAGCTCGTAATAAGAGGAAAGATAGGAAGAAATTGGCACCTGAAGAAATTCAAGCAAGGAAAGATAAAGAAGCAAAAATGCAAAGAGATAGAAGAATGAGGATTCAATTAATGAATAATGCTGAAGCATCCAATTCCACAACTATTGAAGATAAAAACATTGAGGAGACCATGGTTGTATATGAAGTTGTTTTGCAAGAAGTCAATTTAGAAAATAATATGATTATACAAGCAAGTCCTAGTATGTCTTCAAATCCCTCTTTCAATGCTATGGAGAATGTTTCAATAGGTACAAATCCAAATATGTCTTCAAATCCACATTTTAGTGAAATGGAAAATTTGTTTTTAGAAGTTTTCCAAGATGCTAAACTTAATGATGTTGACATTGATACTATTCAAAGAGATGAAAATTTTATAGAATTTTTTGAAAAAAAAAAATAGAAAATGAAAATGAAAATGAGAATGATCCTTTTGTTGTAAATGAAAATGAAAATTGTTTTGTTGATGAAAATGAAAATAAAAACCCTTTTGTTGATGAGAACGAAGATGAAAATGAAAATCGTTTTGAAGTTTAAAATGAAAATGAAAATCTAGGATGTTATGTTGAATTTAATGAAAATATTTAAAAAAAATTTGAAAGTGATGTTTTGGATAATCTTCCTGGTAAGATTTCTTGGAGGAAAATAAGAACACATGTAAATAGAATATACAAAAAATTCTTTTATCATAAAGAACTTGCATTTTCAATGTCAACTAATGATGCAATTGATGAGAATGCAAAAAATGAGAAAAGTAACGAAAAAGTTAGCCTTTTTTGTTAAACCAAGAAGAAAAGATCAATCATTAAAACATGCTATGTCTACTATTGCTAGTTCCATTCAATCTATTGGAAAAATAAGTTGGTCTAAAGATAAAAATGTAGCAAGAAGAGCTATAAAAATTTCTATAGTTAATAAAGAAACTTTGAACAAATACATCCTAAAACATTGCTAAGAGCAGCAAAAAGAAGAGAAAGTATAGAAAATGATCCAATTAACCAATTTGTTGGAGTTTTAGTGATCGACTCCCAAGGTTTGACATGAAATTGAATGTTCAAATTAAATATTTGATTGAAAAATATTGGCACGATAATACTAGGGTGTGATCTAATGCTCGAGATGTTTTAAAACTAAGAGTGGAGTCCAAAGTTTGCTATCCTCATCCAAAACACCTATTAGATACAACATAAATTGATTTTTATAAAAAAAATTGTGGTGATTTAGTGTTACTTGGTAATATTAAAATAAGTCAAAGGTATTTTGAAAAATGTAAACCCTGGTATGTAAAAATTAATAAGCAACAAATATCTTGTTGTTGTAAAACACATGTTCAATTTTGTTATTTTTTATGATTTTTTTAGATATATACATTGTACTTTGCATACTAACATGATTATAAATGAATGTGGTATTAATATGCCACTTGAAACAATAAGAGAATTTATATTAGGTTTGTTTTGTGAAAGATATAATGGTAAATTGTTTTATTTAAGTTCTTGTATTTCTAGACAATGCACTAGCTGTGGAAATCATTCATTCTTAAGAATTTGTATGCATGAAAGTGTTGATAATGATTTTGGACAACAATTAGTAGATGTTAAAAGATTTAAGAAGTTGAATATTCTTTAAAAGATGGAAAAATAGGAAAGTGTTGTGATTTAGTTACAAAAAAGTTAGTGTACATGCGTCATAAGTGAATTTAAGAATAAGATTGTACCAAAATGTCATGTACTCTCAACATGCTTGATGTCGTGATGGAAAATTTTGAACATGTAGAAACACATTTCCACTTGGTACTATAATTTCAGTGGTTGATTTTGTGGAAAATTATACTCTAGCTCTACAAGAGGAAATTTAATCACAGTATTATAATTCAATGCAAGTAGCTATGTTTGTCCATATTGTTTATAGACATGTTGATGATAGCATAGAGGATGATAGAAATTTTTTGAGGGAGTATCATTTTTATTTGAGTGACAATCAGTTACACTCGTTAATATATTTTATAGAAATTTAAGAGAAAGAGGAATCTAGATGACAGAGCACCTCATATGGTTAGATAATTGTACAGGCCAGTTTAAGAATGCTCGAATATTCTATTGGTTAAGTAGGGTTCACAAGGAACTTAATGTCTAACATATATGGAGTTTTTTTGAAGTTGGGTATGGTAAAGGAGAATATGATGGAGCTGGTGCATGTGTCAAAATAATTCTTGCTAGAGAAAAATAGAGATTTGAGGATGCAGTAAAATTTAAAGATGCATGTGGGATTTTGGATTGGTGCAATACAAGATTATCTACACCTAGTTCGAGTGAGTACTCTATAGTTCATCAATTCTTTTGGTTGGTTGAAGAAGAGAACATTCTACCTAGAGTTGACTATGAGACAATCAGTGGATCTACTAAATGGCATTCATTTAAGAGTTTGACAATAAGCACACTAGTACATAAAAAACAATAAACTACTGAAAAAACTACTAAAAACTGCTTATAAATGACTACAATTGGTCATGTGACCACTAGTAGTTTATTGCTAGTCATATATAATGCTACTAGATTGATGAATAAACCATTTTTGTGATTTATTGATATTTTTGATTGATAGATTTGGTAGTATATTTAGTTTTTGATTTAGTCATGCATTGCTACGATTTGGTCACTTATTTAGTCACTTTTTTTCCACTGTTATATTTAGTCATTGATTTAGTCATTGATTGTTGTAATCTGTAAATTTATTTAGTCATTTTTTTATTCACTGATATATTTAGTCATTGATTGTTGTTAACTAGTCACTTATTTAGTCATTTTTATTCACTGATTTATGTGTATTGGTAGTGTATTTAGTCATTAATTTTAATCATTATTTTGATCAATTTGGTAGTATATTTAGTCATTTTAATTGACTGATATTTGAGGATTTGAGCATAAAACAAAAAAATACACATCAATCATCAATTCACACAATAAGACAACCATTGAGAAGGAAAAATCAATGAACTTTATTAATAAAAATAAGGTGTTCTAGTTACAACTTACAAATAGAGTATTACAATTGTTATTTTTAGTCACAAGATTGAAAATATAAGTTGCAATAATGTAGAGAAATGACTGCAAGAAAGAAACTTCTTCACAAGACTTCCACAATGATGGAAACATGTGCTTGAAGCCCTTTAATGCGAGCACATGCCCCTTTCATCTCTTAAAACTTCTACAATGTGGGAAATCTTCTTGGAGCAAGTTGTAATGTGTAGAATTCAAGGAGATTTTTGATCATGCCCCATTTATGAAGCTCTCTTGATTTTCAATGCAGGCAACAATAACCCAACTATAATTTTTCCTCCTTTATATGCAACATTTCATTTGATATGAGCAACAAGGTGTTTCCTTTTCCACCATGAATGAAGTTGTGCCTCAATACAACCAACAAAAATAATATTAGTCTCAATTCATAAGATTAAAAGTGCATTGTCTATTGCAAGTTTACAAAGAAAGTCTAAACACATTAGAAAGATAAATAAATTAAAAAACTATAGCCTAGCTTGTCAAAAAATGCCTTAAACAGAGTGCTCAACATTGGCCTAAAATATGCTTATTGAACCCTTGATTTTAGAACCTTGTTCAAAATTTAAGAAAGGTGATACACCCAGATTATAGAATGAAGTTGACATATTATATAATGAAGGCTATCAACACTAACCAAACTATAACAACATTATCAATAGAAATTTATTGGAAACCAAGCCCAAGAATGCCATCAGACTTGGACAACAAAAATTTCAACCTTGGTTCATGTGTTGTCTCAATAAAAACCCACACCATTAAAGAATTAATTTATACATAAATTCCAAATTAAGTTAATGAGAAAAGATCTTTGATATCCAATTGGGAAGCCTTAACATCCAAAAATTACTAACTTGATGTTTCACAACAAGTTTCCCAACTGTGACATCATCTTCCCCATTCACTTTACAAGAACTACCCAATTCAACTTTTGAAGGCACAAAACACATAAGGTACTTTTTGCAATGGAAATTTTAAAACTAACGATTAATAACAAAACTTAAGGCATCCATTAAACTTGCAAGAAAACAACTACTTGAACAAATACATAGAAGCATCACCAAATGGTTCAAAACTCATGGTCAGTATAAGTCCACAAATTTGATGTTCCTGTGCAAGTGAATTAGGTTTATTCTCTTACAATTCATCAAAATTAGAAAAAATGGTAGCAAGTCAGGGGATTTGATCATGGGAAATCTTCACAGTTAAAAGGGTTTTGTACTATGTGAAACATCATTAAATCATTAGTTTTAATCCCACCATTCTACATGTGATTATTTCCCTATACAATAAGAATCAAATTGTGTTCATTTTATTGGTTTTGATCCCTTCAATCCACCTTTGCAACATCTACATGATGTAAAGATTGCTAGTGAACGGTTGAAACATATCAGAGGTGATTGAAGGAAAGCATCTCACAAATTAAGGAATGATATATGTATTATATGGAGTTAACCTAAAAATGTTGCAATGCCCATTTGACATCTTAAAAGGTTGCAATAATGTCAAAATTCAAAATTGTACAAGGAGAGAGAAAAAATCAATACCTTATCTTTGGCCAATGAAATCAAAGGATCAAGAATGGAAGGAGGATTTGTATCAGCTGCCATAACTATAAACTCTGATGTTCTAAAGTATAACGTCTTGGTTGCTACAACACCTTAAACTTGTTCAATATTAGCAAAAAAGAAACCAAATATTGATCCACTGTTGTATTGCATCTCATAGGATTCTCCTTCACAAACAACAAATATATATATTAATTGTTTAGCAACTTCCTTAATGTCCCCATGTAAGTAGACTAAACTAAGTGAGGTTGAGGGTTTGAAGTACAAAGTACCATCTTCTTGGTATGAGCTTGACTTTGATCATGACTTGTATCTTGAATGCAAATAGCAAGTTAGTTGCATTGTAAAATCATTGTTACAAAAATAACAACAAAATACTCTTTAATTAAAATGATCCTTCTAGATATTTCAAGACAAGATATTTCAGTTAATTTCTAAGAGAGCTAATTCACTATCCAAACAACCATCAATCTATTTACTCTATATAATTTCCCAAAATTTAGAATTTGAATGTGATGAAATTAACCATAATTACCAAAGATTTGACACCAAAATATATTAAAAAATGAATTGTTTGACAACAAATATTTTTTGATAAACCAAATCTAACCTTGATATATTGACAAGGAAAGATCAAACTAGAGACATCAAGATAACATTCATTAATTCACTTCAACAAACAATTGAAACTAGAATTCGACCACCAATTATAACTTCATTCTATTGACCTTCAAAAATATTTTACAATACCTTTCAAAATTTTGTCCTGACTAACATGTCAAAAAGTGTCTTGTTAGTTACCCACTTTTAACATAAATCAAAAAGTCTTAATTATCATTGTTTACATAGGATTACATAAAAATTTAAAAGCAATGAAAGATGAGAAGTGAAGAGAATTTATCAGATGTTGAAGTCCTCAACACTCACAAGATGCAAAAGTTCATTATGCATCGTAAGGTACCCATGATCATTCAAATATAGCAAGGTCCTCTCTCCATGATAGTATCTACAAGGCTTGGTACTTCATTGCAAGGCCTATTCTTTTGGGGGAGCTAGATATGTCTCCTCACATTGGTACACGATGCAATCATGAGGCCATTTGTACTCTAGATAATTTTTGTGATGGCCAAGTGATTCTTCCATCTAATGTCTAATAACCTTTTGGTATCCACAATGAATTTTGAGTACCCAACATCCAGTGCAATTATTCCATCCAAGGTTAAATTGAGGCGATGAATATTTATGTCACCATCCTTCTATATATTAGTGAGGTAGTTGGGAACAATTTTTCTAAACTCATCTATCCAATCCTTGGAGCCTTTCAATTGATCATCCCTTAGTATCTTAGGCACAAACCACTGCTTTAGCATGTGAAATGAATCCATTCTTGCCTTGATATTTTTCTCTTCTACAGACATGTATTGAAATTCATCTATGACCATTCAAACCATTTGATTAGTAGGCTTTAAAGCTACAAGGGCCTCAACACTCCTTTGTAAAATTCTGCACAAAGTCATTAAGGCGTGATGTACAAGTTGCCATTTTTTGAATAAGGGGTCCAATATAGGTACATGGGCCTTTATCTGATCAACTACTTGGGACAAGGAGACATAACATTCATACACAGTTTCCAATTTTTCCACAATTAGTTTAACCCTATTCTCCAAGATCTATTCCAATATCCCGAGGGTTTCTCTCTTTTCTCTTTCCTTTGCTTCTTCATTACTCTTTTTCAACTTCTCAATTTCTTGTTTTAGCACATTAACTTGTTTAACAGTGATTTCACATGTATCAGTTTGGATGGCAGGGGGTTGGTATACTATTAATTCTATGCTTTGGGAAGGACCCAATCCCTTCAATTGTTGTTTCAATTTCACATTTTCTATGAATAATCTATTCACTTAATCATTTAGATCAGTCTGTGCTTTCTCATATTTTTCCAATCTAAGCTCCATAGCTTTAACCACACCCCTAGTAAACATTGTTGAGTGCATTGTCATAGTAGCTTCCTCCAATGCTGATGTGTCTTGAAGTTCCTTTACCATGGAAGTCCCTCTCATTTCTTTTACAACATCAAAAAATCTTGGTTTTTCTATTCTTTTTTGCTTTGTCCAAAAGGCTAGGGTTTCAAGCCTTGGATTGTAACTTGTGCCACTCATTCCCTCATCTGAATTGAATTCAAAAACTAACATGGGATCTTCTTCGATTCTTACTTGATCCAATAAGAATATCTTTTTTAACTCCATCCCAAGAATAATTAGTATATTTCTTTCTAAGACCAATTTTCTTGCTTCTTGGGGGCTAATAGTAATTTCATTAATCTTGACTTCTTCAAGAGTCTAGGAAACAATCTAGTCATGTTGTGACTCCTCAGTGCCCATCTTATTAATTTGGAGTCTCTCCTCAAATTATTTCATTTTCATCTTAAACCAAAAATCCTTAAACTTGAGAGTTTGAATAAATTCATCATCTTCAATAAATCTAAGAGTAGTTCAAACACCCTTTCATCATCATACACTTCTTGATCATTATGCCCATGTACATCCACTCTTTCTTCTAGTTTGTGAGCATCAATTACAAGCTTAGGTGGTGGTTGATCAACTTCATCATCTTTAAAATTCAAAAGTACATCGACTACCTCTTCAGTATCCCCTACTCCTTCACTTATTTCATATGCCACTAAGGGGGCCACACCATGTGTCTTCTGCATTTTAGGACTTGGTTGCTCAAGGGATGCTTCTGATTGTATTGTGGTAGTGTCTAGTAGGGTATCTGTGATTACAACACCACTTGGTTTGATGGGAAGCTTGGATGGTTTCAAAGACTGACCCTCAGGTTTCTTTTCTAATTCAACATATAATCTTTCAAAGTTGTCAATTATTACGTTCATCCTTTTGATAGGATCCTTTTCTTCAACATAGAATCCTCAGAATCCAGTATCCCTTTTCTTCTTCTCCTCCTCAAGCCTCTTTATGATTTCCCACTTCCCCTTACTTTGAAAAACTTCATTAGGTGTAAAGAAATTTCTTATTAAATCTTCATAATCCATTACATGTGTGATCCCAAATTTAGTGAGAAGTGTCTACTTTATAAAATTAATATGGCCTTCAGGATCAAAGACCCTTTCTCCTGGTGACTTCAATGAATATCGCATCTTCAAATAGTTTTGTAGCTCTTCAAGAGTGTCAGACCTTACGTATAGCTCCTCACATTTAATTAGGTCAGGGAGGAATGTCCCCTTTTTTCTTTCTTTTCATAACATCTTTCTCCATCCATAACATTTTCCACATAAATTCTAAAAATACAATTCAAATAGAAACAAATTTAGGTAAAACATGTGGGGCTTGAGGACACCCATAGACCCTTATTACAATTTGGTCTACTAAGAAGAACTAGTCACTAAAATTATGAGTGTGTCCCTGCTATGGCTTCAATACTAAAGGTCTTAATACTTGCATGATTTTATTAGGCAATCTTGGTGAAATATGAGCAAGAGTGGCCATGACTTTTACTACGAAATCATCATGAATTATTACATAATCACTATTTTTACATATACTATCCCAAATGTAACACCATTTTTGTACAAACAACCTATTCCCTTCATTATCAGTCATTCCCAAACACATTCTTTTAGTCCATCTATTTCTATTTTGGTACAATATTAAATGGCACAAAAGAGATTATTTCCTAAAAGTGATGGGAGCTAAGTTCTCTCTTGCAAAATTCCCTCATGTAGCCATTTCTCAATTTCAATAGCAAAGTCGTACTCAATGTTGACTTCAGGATTTTGTATTCTCGTTCCCATCATCATGAGATAGGTTGGCATCCTCTCTTCAACATCTATTCCAAGCACTTGGCACAAAGAAAAATAATTTCTTTTGAAATATACTTGGAAGTCTTCTATGGAAAATGGCTCATTTTGGGAGGGGGAGATAGGTATCCTCCTATTGTTTACACCCTTTTTATGTGTAAAGGAAGTTCATCACTCCTGTAGGTTTTTCTCAATCTCCTATAATCCTCACTTTTTTCCAAGTCAATCTTAGTGATAGATTGCTTGTTTAACATAAAACACTCTATAATTGATTCTTTAGTCAACACCACTAATGGTGAACCATCTGGCATTCTTATAGTCTTGGTATCCAGGTGATAATATCATGCCAATACTTTAGTAAACTTAACATCTACAAAGACATTTGGGACTATCAATTTGGCCAAATCTAAGGTCCAAGGATTTGAAACTAGAATCTTCTCAACCCTTTTTTCATAGAAGTACCAAAATAGATCCCACCCTGAGATAGGGATAATTGGGTCTCTACATCCATGGGTTGTATCTTTAAACACCTTTTTGGATCCTTTGTCTGCAGAATTAGGTAACACATCTAAAATGGATTGTTGTAGGTACCTCTTCTTTGATTTAGAAACTGTGGACTCTTCCTTTTTACTTGTAAGTTGACTTCTTTTGGGTGGCATGATGAAGAATTTACTCCTTGATTTTTTAAGTGTATAATTGTAGAAGCAAATTCAGTTCTTATACACTTGCTACAAAGGGTTTTTATGAACTTACTCAACAAAATAATAGCTTCATATTTTTGCCGCTTGAACTCCCTTGCCTCCAATATGCTGAGCTTTGTGGATGATTTCCAAAATTTCATTGATTCCCAAGTAATATTTACTATTGAGCTCGGTCACCTCACTATTAATGTGAATTCATGGAAAATATTTAAGAACCTGCCCTTATTTCAAGTTTGAATATGAGTCATTGATCTTGGGAAATCGAAAGGTGTAATCATTTAATGCTTTGACAGCTTAGACTGCAGTACCACTCGGTGATTTCAAGATGGTTGCAGGTTAGCGCTAGTAGTACTGCCACCCCAGGCACACCCCTTTGGACTCCTGCAGGACGACGGGTTAATTCTAGCGGTTGAGTGACTATTCACTACCATACTGCTATGCCATATCAAGACCGTTGTGGGGTAGCAGTAGTAGTACTACCACTATACGCACACCCCTTTGGACTCCCATGAGACAACAAGTTAATTCTAGCGGTTGAGCGATTGTTCACCGCCATACCGTGTAGTATCACTATTTACCCCTTGCGAGGTTGTAGTTCACTTTAGTTGTTAGCATGTTCTCACCACCACCCTACCATATTCATATTTTATTTTCGCGGTATTGCAGTAAGCATTTGTACATTGACGTATATGTCTTTCCATCCTTCGCATACCTCTATTGACTGTTGCGGTAGTGCGGTATTGGATTTTATTATTAATGCAATATTTTAGATATCATTTTATTGAAAATATTGAACAATTTTATAATTTTGCAGTCTCTCAATTTTAGTTTTCAATGTCAATCAGACCTAAGAGATCATTTCTTTTTTTGTAATGGGGAGGCTTAGTTCACCTAACATTAAGATATCTATATGTATTATTAAATCACAAATGTTCATTATATGTTTGCATCTAGAAAACATATAGGACATACAAAAAATTATATTCTAACTAAACAAAATTAATTTCAAATTTTCAACCAAGTAAGAAACTAAGAAGAATGATTGAACCTAACTTTAAATGCACTTCAAATCAACAGTGAACATCTCAGGTTTTGTATACAATGTACCAACAGAATAATGATAATTACATTCAGAATTGTATTAGTATAACAATAGTGAATAAGAATACCTATACTCAGATCTTTATTACATTCAATAATAAATTAAACCATACATATAATCAAAGTTTAGGTGACAAGCTGACCTCTTAAGGTGACAAAACATCATCATAATCATTTGCATAGCCAACAAGATCAGAATCCTAATTATTCATGTTTGCATCTGCTTGATTTTCTTCCTCATCCTCATCTATGGCATGCAATGCATTCTCTCTCTCAATCTCTTCATTGGTAATCAAAATTTATTCTTCAAACACTCCATCATCATCTTCATCCACTTCTTCGAATGTTTCTTATAAATTAATATATTGCCCATTAGGCATTATATCAACAACTTCCATGAATTTTCATTTTGAAGGAGACTCTATTTGAATGAAATACGACCATCCTGGGCTTCTTACATCATCAATTAGAAATGATTGATTAATTTGAAGAGGGGAAACTTACCCCTCATCCATCTCTGTTAAAATTTTTCTTCTATTTGCACATACAAATCCATACTCATCAAATTGTACCGCAGATGGTCAGATCCACTTATTTTTTAATAGTATAGGACTATTTTCACCATTGTCCACTAGAATAATTTGTTGGATGAATCCATCATAAAATTTCTTCTCAATTTCGTGAAGAAATTCAACACTAACAACACAATCACAATTTATCTTTCCTTTGTCTTTTTCTTCCGCTCTTAAATGACTACCATAGGCCCATTGAAATGAATAGCTCATAAATGTGGGGATTGTGAAAGCTCACTTTCCTTTGTTGTTATATCTTGACCTTCTTATTTTGCATCCCCGATTACATTAGCAATCCATTCTTCAAATTTTGGAAAAGAATCACCTCCAATCAAATCAGCATGATGCCTGTGACTTTGAGGATGATGTTACATCCAAGATTGATTGTCTTCTTCATGTTCTCTACATAGAATATTAACGTACAAATAGTAAGATTGATAATATGAATGTGTAAATGCAATTGAGTAAATAAATTATTGTGTTAATTTTTTCTTACCTGCACCACTTATCGGTCAAAGATGTGTTTTGAAGAATATAGACAGGTATCACACTTCTTTCTTGATGTGATAGCTTCAAGCAACATTCATTTCCTTCCAATACTTCACCTGCAACTATGTCTTCTTCATTATTGTCCCATTACCATCGATTGACATTTTTAAAATCCTTCATATATATTCTATGTAAAATCCCATGGCCTATTGCATTGAATATCCCTCAGACATGTTGCCTTCTAGTTTTTCCCTAGTACGAATAATTTTTTTCAAAACCTTCATATATCATTCTATAGGATACATCCATCTTGTTCTTATTGGGCCACAATGCTTTAGTTCATATTGTAGATGTATCAAAAGATGCAAAAAAATGTTAAAGATTGTTGGTGAAAATTCCCGTTCCAATAGACAAAGGACTTCAACAACCTTCTCCCTCAAACTATCAAAGTTTGAAGGATCTAATTCATGTAAACTCATTCTCTTTAATATTAGGCCCAACCTTATAACTACCAATCTTGGCCCCTTTGGAAAACTTAATATATTTACCACAATAGGTAAAATATTCTCCATTATGACATGATGGTCATCGGTCTTGAGGTCTCTTAAGCCATTAATGTCAACTTTCCTTCTAATACTACTAGTTACATATCTAGTGGGAAAGCGAGTTTGAGACATCAAATGTAAGAATTGTGCACGTTGTTCCTTTGTCCAAACATAAGGAGCACTAGGTTTTCTATATTTTTTATCATCATATTTTTCAACCCAAATATTTTGATGAATCTTTAGTTGTCGAAAGTCTTCACATGATGAAATAGTATCAAAAGCACCAAAAAGAGTTTCTATAATAGCATAGGCTATATTTTTCTCACTATGCATAAAGTCAACAGTATGCCTAATGGCTATATCCTTAAATTATGGAAACTTATAGCATATGCACAACCTTTTTACACTGCTTTCATTACAAGGATCATACCTATTACCAACAATCCCATCATTTTCAATAAATGACATTCTTTTTTGTCCATTCTCAACAATGTAATCACCTGTTACTAGAAATGGTGCTTCATGATTCTCTTCTTCACCATTGAATTCTGTTTTTTGTTGATGATATGGATGACCCATTTTAAGGGAAGCACGATGTCCACAATAAATACACTTACGAAAAATTCTTGAGTGCCTCACAAAATCCTTAAAGTTGCAAGTAGGACATCCATGGTATCCATGAACACTGAGACTAGATAATGTGCTTAGGAATATCATGAATCATAAACAATAAGGAAGCTCTTAAAGTTAATTTGATTGAATGGCCATCCCTTAAAGATTGAATTGCTTCGATTCCTTTTCACAATTCCATTAGCTCATCATGTAATGGCTCTAGATAAGAATTAATTGTATATGAAGTTACACTTTTCTTTCCTGGTATAATCAATGATAGCATTAAGAAAAATGGTTTAGTTGCTAACCATGGAGGCAAGTTATAATTTATTAAAAACACTAGCCAAGTTGGCCATTTAGTACTTTGATTTGAGAATGAGTTCACCCCATCTAGAGCCAAACCCAACCTTATATTACAAGGATCTTGAGAAAAATCAAGCCATCTGTTATCAAATTCCATCCATGTATTAGAATCAAGAACATGTTTTCCACTAGTGCTCTTATTTTGGGCATGCCATTGCATAAGTTCATCAATGTCTCTACACCTATATATTTGGAGTAATCATGGGATTATCGAAAAGTGGCAAAGAACCTTTCTAGGAACCACAACTGATTTCAACCCTTCTTTATACCTTGCTTCATGACATTTCAGACAATCACTCTCACTTGCAATATTCTTGCAAAATAATACACAACCATTCACACGTGTGGATTTTTTCATACCCTAAGCCTAGCTTAAAGTGATTTCCTTTCTACATTGACTTCGTTTTGTTGGAAATATGGAGTTAGGTGGTAACAACGAACTTAATAATGCCAATAATTGATCTATACTCTTATTTGTCCAACCAAACACCACTTGCAAGTTAACAATTTGAAGGATTGTTGTCAAACAACTTAACCTGCAATTAGCATACAAAGTATTTGAAGCATCCTCCATCAACTTGGCCCAATCATCATTTAGACCCTCATTCAACATTCTATCAACTTCAAACCCTTCATCTAACATTGTTGCTTCTTCATTTATGCTTGGTGCCACTTCATCTATGTTTGGTGCCACTTCATCTATGTCTGTTGCCTCTTCATTTCTCACACTTCACCATTCTATCATATATTTGTAATAATTGACACCAAGGGCTTATACTACTATGCCCATATCTTATCGTATGTCAATAAATCTGACTTCTTTTTTTCACCTTTCCACCAAGACAGTCATTACATGGACATGGATATTTGTCCATGTCACTCTCATCAGCTATTGTCTCATCAAATGCATGGTATTTCAACCTTTGGTATTGATCCATCTATAATGTTCTACACATAGCAAAAAAAAAATTGCAGACTAAGAGACAAAAACTTTTTTTTTTAATTGAAAGGTATTTCCATAGTAATAGAGTTATAGAGAGAAAATAAAAAAAAGATTTTAACTAATGAATTGTAAAAAATATTTTTTTGTAGTTTACATTCAAATTGTTGATTGCATTGCATTGCACATCTTTCAAATTCAAAACATTACTTCACATTGCATAACTAATAACTAGATGCTAATATATGATAAATTTCAATTACAACATAGTATTTATAAATTCAACCTAAGTAGTTATGCAATTACTTCACATTGCATAACTGATAAATAGGAGCAACTGCCAATTTAATTTTCTTGTCATGCAATTCCATGAGACCACATTTCTTTGAGGCATTTTTCAAAAAGTTCACTGCCTTGTCTATGCTACCATATTTTTCATACATGTCTACCAAAGCATTTTATCAAACAGTTCATTGCCTTGTTGCTATGGCTAAAAGCCTAAAACAAGTGATTTCAAAAAAGCTAAGGATGCTTGGAAAAATATATCAAAGCATAATAGTAAGCAATAACATAGACAAGGCAGTGAACTAGTTGAAAAAATGCCTTAAAGAAATGTGGTCTTATGGTGATGGAATGCCATGACAATCCATAACAATTCGCTTGTCATGGCATTCCATCACCATAAGACCACATTTATTTGAGGCATTTTTTCCAAAGTTCATTTCCTTTTCTTGCTACCACATTTTTCATACATGTCTACCAAAGCATTTTATCAAAGAGTTCATTGCCTTGTTGCTATGGCTAAAATCCTAAAATAGGTGATTTAAAAAAAGCTATGGATTTTTGGAAAAAATATATCAAAGAATAATAGTAAGCAACAACCTATGGTCTCATGGTTTGTTTTTGGCATGAAAATTAGCGTGATTTTATTTGCATTTTTGTAGGTTTTAAACACATTCTTTTGGGAATTTTGCTGTTTAAAATGGGAAAAAATCTTTATGGTCAATTTTGTGCACTTTTTAATTGTAGGATTCTCACAATTAGTAATAAATCTAGTGTTCATGAAGGAATGGAAAAAATGTGTATATCCTTTCAATTATACTTGTATTGTGCAATGGCATTGAATCATTTAGCAAACCATTTTTTCTTCATAGGGCAACATTTTCTTGTGGAACAGTTGACTGAGATAGATCTTGTTTCAACTGACCACCCTCTTATGAAATCTCATTCATATTATAATCTTGCATGATCTTATCATAGTAAAGGTGATTATGAAACCACTTGTCAAGGAAGGCCAGATACCACAAGATTTTTTGGATAGGTTCAATTGAAGTTGGGAGATCTTAAGAGTTCTCTCCCAAATTTTGAAAAGGTTTTAGAGGTCCACCCTGAGAACTATGAGAGCTTAAAAGTTGTAGGCCATAGATATGCTCAACAAGGGCTCGAAAATAAGGCATTGTAAATTTTAAGGAAGGAAACTCACATAGATCCACCTAATTCCCATGCATTTATCAAGATGGGTAAGTTATTAATATCATCATAACCCAATGCAACCTTAGATTCTCTTACGATGCCAAAGTCTCTTATGAAGAAGAGAAAATCTAAGAAGTACCCATTCAATTGTTAACAAACATTGGGGTTCTTCATTTTGAGCATGATGAACTAGAGTTGGCTAAACAAATTTTTATGGAGGCATTAGGAAATGGCATTTGGGTTGAATTCATAAATAAAAGCCCCAATGCTAATTCTGCAGTTTTTCTTGTGCTCTTTAAGGATATGAAATTCTTCCATCGACTAAAAGAAGGTGGTGTTTCACTTGAGTTACCATGGGATAAAGTCACAACACTATTTAATCTTGCTAGGTTGTTTGAACAACTACATGATACTGAGAAAGCAGATCTTTTATACAGGCTAATATTGTTCAAGTTTCCTAATTATGTGGATGCATATCTACATCTTGTAGCCATGGCTCAGGCTCAGAATGAGATCCAACTAAGCCTAGAATTTATTGGGGATGCACTTAAGGTGGATAAAAACTCATAAAATTCTTTATCTATGCTTGAAAAAATGGAACTGAAAACAAATGACTAGCTTAAAGCAAAGAAAAAATTAAAGCTGCACAAAGTGAATCAGATGCAAATAATTATTTTGTTGACATTTCACTTGGAAATTGGAATTATTTTGCAACATTTTTCAATGAGAGGAGGGATCCAAAGTTGGAGGCATGACATCTTGAGAAGGATAGAGAACTGTATTGTAAAGTGTTGCCATAGAGACTAGGAAATGTTTATGCTACAAATGAGGCAACCATAGTGCTAGCTGAAAGGGGTCAATTTGATATTGTTAAGGAAATTTTTACATAGGTACAAGAATCTATAGAAAGTAACATCTTTGTTCAGATGCCTGATGTGTGGGTAAATCTAGCACACATTTACTTTGCATAAGGACAGTTTGTGCTTGAAGTGAAAATGTATCAAAATTGTTTGAGGAAATTCTATTTTGGCACTGACACCCAAATTTTATTATATTTAGCTCTAGCACATTATGAAGTAGAATAGTGGCAAGATTGTAAAAGAACATTATTAAGAGTAGTAGAACATTATTAAGAGCAGTAGATTGTAATGAGTGTTTTAAATTTTTGTTTAATGTAATGAGGGTTTCGAATTACCTTTGAATTCACTACAGAGGGCCTCAACGAATTCAAATTTTTTGCATTAAACTTTGAATTCCTTTCCCTTGCCTACCTTTTCAGAAGTCTCTAGGTCCTCTTTGAATCCTTATTGCCAATACAAGTTGATGTTGATCAAAACACCTCTTGCCAGACTAATGGATGAAGCAAGCTTTGCAATGAACAAATGAAGCAAGGTCAAGCGAGATGAATGAATTTGCAATGAATGTGAATAATTGTGCTAATACATTGCCTACATGAATACATTGCACCAATATTTGGCTAAATTATTTTTTTAAAATTTTGTCTACTTTGGATTTGATGACTAACTATTTAGTCATTTTTATTTCTATGACTAAATAAGTTTTTATTCAACGACCAAATTAGTCATTTATTTACTCATTTATAGCTAAGTTGTAAAAAATGATTAGAATTTAGTCATTTTTAGTTGTTGTGACTAAAAGTTTTAGTCACCTAGTCATATATTTTCCAAATTATACTAGTGGCACATGGACTATCTAGAAAACAAAGATTGAATGTTTTTGTCAGTTTTGTATCTCAGGAGATTGGGAAGCATGTGAAAATACAAAATGGGTTGAAGAGTGGGAGCAAATATCGTTGACACCTGCACAAGCACACGATCAATATGAAACAACTATTGAAGATAATGATCAAGTGTTTGCATCTGAAGACTATGACCATGTTTCAAACCTTGTACAAGAAGGTAATTTAATTTAATTTATTTCATTTTATTTCACTTTAATAAGTTATTTTGTAATAATAAATTATTTAAATGGATACACACAAGTTATTAAATCAAATTTTGTTTGTAGGACATGTGTATGTTGTTGCACTTGAGGGGAAAGAAGAGGAAACAAAATATTGGTTGGATCATTGTGTGGAGACTAAACATAAGTTAGTAGCACCTCGAGAAGATGATGATGGCTATCATTATCCAATAGGTATAGTGATCCCCTTAAGCAAATTTTGATAACAAGTTTTTGATCCCCTTAAGAAAATTTTTAGAACAAGTATTTGATCCCCTTAAGAAAATTTTGAGAACTTATTTGATGATGGTTATCATGTTTTCTAATAGGATCGATGGTGGTTGTTGGAACTTGGCTACAAAAATACCTAATAAGGAAGAATGGTCTGCCTACATTTGAATATTATGAAACACGTAAAAATATTATACACTATTCACATTTGGTGGTGGCAACAAATATAAAACTAGATCGGTATCATGGAAGACCTACAAAAAAAGTGTTATGGATAATTTCTATGGAAGAGCATAAGACAATCATAGATGCATTGTAAAAAAGAGAGGATGCAAATGGTACAATGGAATAAGTAAATATAGGTAAATATAGTTTTAGTTTTATAGTGTCCTTTTAAATAGATTAAATACATGTTTTGATATTGCTTAAGTGTGTTATTAGTTGAATTTTTTTTAAATTTTCCTTTTATAGATCCTTAAGCCATCATCACAAAAAGGATAGTCCATGCAAATTCAACCTAGACAACATGAAATAATTTGTAAAAACAAGTAATTATTAGTTAAATTATATGTAAATAAATGTTTTGATTATATATTGATATTTCTTGTACATTAATAGTTAAAATTGATTTATTATCCTTTTTTGTATCCTTAAGAAATCATCACATTGATCTCATACTTTGAAAAAAAAAAAAGGATGCAGATTCAACCTACACACATGTGTAGAATACTTTTAAATACAAGTACTTGAGTTGTGTACATATAAATAGTTTTATATAAATTAAAATATGTATGTTTTGATGATTTCATTGATATTGCTTGTACCCTTTTGATATTAGGTGTGTGTACACCTACTACATTCTGGGAACAAGTTTTAGATGTTCTTGAGATGGCATATGCAAATTTTGTAAACATTGTTTAGAGTTGACATATATGTACATACATACACAATTAAACATATTGTACAAATTACAAATACATATACATACACAATTATACTCTATGTACGTTTATGTATCAAAATCAATATTCTAAATATTTTGTTTGTTAAATGTGCATGTTTTCCTATGAAACTTTATATTTGATTGTATAATCACTAAATATCATGTATAAATTATTGTTAAATCTATTATATCAATTGTGATTAAATATGAGACATGTACTTTGAAGTATTTCATCCCCTTAAGACGTCCTATTAGGACATATCCTATATATTATATAATTAATTATATCATTTGTTATGATGAGTCACCCTACTTTGAAAATTTAAATTTGATTGTATAATCACTAAACAACATGTATATTACTTCTTTGATCCCCTTAAGACGTCGTATTAGGACATATCCTAAATATTATAATTAATTATATCATTATCTATGATGAGTCACCCTAAAGTATAATACTTGTTTTTTTCATTTAATATTTATACTTAATTATACTCTTCTTTGATCCCCTTAAGACATCATACTGGGACCCCTTAAGACATCCCCTTAAGACATTGTATTAGGACATATCCTATATGAATATACTTAATTATATCATTTTTTATGATGAGTCACCCTAAAGTATAATACTTGTTTATATCACTTAATATTTATACTTAATTATACTCTTCTTTGATCCCCTTGTATTAGACCCCTTAAGACATCCTATTAGGAAATGAATTAAATAAACATTAACACTATTTAAATTGTATAGAATGTGATTTTTATGATGAGTCATCCTAAATTCTACGTTAATTATATCAATTTCAATTAAATATGAGACATGTACTTTGAAGAATTTCATCCCCTTAAGACATGCATAAGTGAAGATGTTTTCTATTATTCAATTTGTATTTTGAAATAATTTGGTTTAGGATGTTTCCAATTACATGGAAACTTGTAGATTAACTCAGTTGTCTCTTTTGACAGAGGATGTGACTCCCATTCCAATAGACAGTACCAAAAGAAAGGGTGGGCATAGACGAAGAAGGCTATAGTATTTCTGTTGGATGCTATTATTTGTTTTGACAGCTCATAAATTAGTGTTTTTTGTGGAACATGAGGTCAAGAGGACTTTTATGTTCTTAATTTTTCTCTAGCACTTTGCATGATTTGTAAATATGGGAGTACATGTTTTAATTTCAAACTTTAGCGTATTTTTGGATAATTAAGTGAACTTTAATTTTATGTTGTAGAAGAACTAGGAAATATGGTGTATACTTATAGAACAATTTTTTTTTTTAAACTTATTACATTTTGATTGGTATTATGTTTATTTTATAGAATTTATTAATGCTTTTGTTCTCTAATCTTGTATGGTATTTTTTATTTCTTAAAATTTCATCCTTTGTGGTATATAAACAAATTGCTTTTGTTTGTAGATTATGATTTATTTTCTTATTTTATTAGATCTAACTTGTGTATTAGGACCCCTTAATACATCCTATTAGGATGTGAATTAAATTTGTATATCATATGTATCATGTATGGATCACTAAATTTATAAAGTACGAATATTAAAAAGTCCTATTAACTTCAACTTTAATTTCATATTTATATTTAATTTCACATTGATGTCCTATATTAATTTCTTGGCTATGAATCTTTTGAAAAGTACACATATGTCCTATAAATTACATATTAAAATTTCACAACAAATGCATAAATGTACATGTGTAAATTAAAATTAAACCCATGAAATAACTTGTCGAACAAAGTACTTGACCCATGAAATAAAGTCCAACAGAGTACAACCCATGAAATAAATTCCATGAAACAATATATTAAGTCCATGGGAAACCAAATATGTAGTCCATGAAATAATCAAATATAGCCCATAAAATCATGTTCAACTCATGTATCATCTCTATAATCAAGAGACCTCTTCACACCATGCAGACTAAGAGGATGAGCTGAAACACTCTGTACAAGAGAAAGATGGAATTAGATGTAAGAGAATTAAAAATGATTTAATGATAATTCAATTTATAATTCATCATAAATTTAAATTACCATCATATTTGGCTCTAGATGCTCTGGATGCTCTGGTGCACCTGGACCAAACTCTAAATTCTCTAAATCAATCTACATATACAAGAGAAAGAAAGTTGAAATTAGATGTAACTCTACAATTAAATATGATTTAATTCAATTTAATTTATAATTTATCATATTTAAATTGTACTGTAACAAGTTATGCACCCTCTACTCTAGGACTTGTTTGTACATGCTCTACTACAAGATGTGTCTCATGCTATAAAAGAAAAATAATTTAACATGTATGAGCTCATATATATACATATTTCAATTTTAAATTTAATTAAAGTTATTCAAAATATATAATTTGTAATTGAATTTAAATATATAAAAAAAAAATTACTATGTGTAGACATGTAAAATATACTGATTGACATCGTGCATTCGATCCTGACTTACTAACACCGTTTATTCTTAAATCAAACCTCGGTCTAACCATTTAATCAAATTTCCCCTATCTGATTAAATCCATCAATGTTCATCTCTTAATTAAATAAATCATTTTATCTGATTAAGTCAATTCTTTCTATTAATTAAATCAACCCATCTGATCTAATTATCCCTATTTAATTAAATAATCAATTTATTTGATTAAATCTCTAAAGCCTATCCATTAAATTAAATAAATTAAAACCTTATTTGATTTAATCTAACATCATCCCTTTTAATTAAATAAATCAAAATCTTTATTTAATTAGCCTCTTACCATATTCCCCTCTTATTTTATTTAAATAAACCCATAAATCTAAGCCAAATAAGTCACATCATCAAATCTCATGTTAAATTAATTAACCCTTGATTAATTTAAATCTAATCTCATGTCACATCCTCTAGATAATGCAAGTTGCACATGAAAATAGATTTAATTCATTTATTAATTCCCTATTTTCCCTCACATGACATCTTTTGGAATATTCTCTCAATTTGAATTCAAAAATTCCAAGTCAACATGTACATCCAACAAGGCAATAACTTCATCTTACATGTCCTTTTCCTTGAGCCAAGTGGCATTTATTGCATTTTCCTTCCCTCTTACATGTCATTTCAACAAATTTGAATTTCAAATATTGGCATTTATTGGCACAAACCCCAAATCTTGCACAACCATCATCCATTCATAGCTTGACAAGTGGCACCATATCATTGGATGAAAGTTAGTCCCACATTGCTCAAATTTGGACTTTCATCCATCTTGAAATCCTATAAATGAAAGGCTCATATCTTCATTTGATCATCCACAAACATTGCAAAGTTACCATGCTAAAATACTTAGTCATTCTCATCCATCATTTGAATTCTTAGCTAGGCTTTTTGTAGATTTGGCTTGGAGTTCTCATCTTCCATCAAAGTGGATCACTCTTCATAATCAATCAACAAAGCTTGCATCTTAGGGATTGGGAAAGGGCCAATTTTCACATCAAATTGGCACCAATTCCCCCATGGGATTGAGAGTTTGCACATCTAATTAGGATTTTATCTTGTTTTTGTCATTTGCATTGTGTTCTTCATTATTTTCGTTCCTAGTTTGATTTGTAAATTGATTTCATGGGGAATCCTTTTAGCTTGTAATTCCTTGTCTAACTCATTTATTCATGTTGTTTTGCAGGTACTAGGAAAAGGGTTCGCACATTATGATATTTGGAGCCTGCTCTGCATGTCCTCATGGAGGTGTAACTATGACTGATTCATGGTAGAATGTCCCACTAATAAGGTACTACAAGATCAAATTTAAAGCACATATACTTCAATTAGGTTAAAATATATATATTCAAGTTTGCACATTTTGTGTAGAAAGTTTTTAAACGACCTAAAATTCAGAGGCCTCACGAGTAGCCGCAACATCTAATGTTTGTCTAATGCCCATTCTCATTATCGTATCAACCTAGACATACATATAGACATTTAATGCTTATAATATTTACAAGTGTACATGCACATTTGATATATAGTGATTTCCAAATTCATAATTGTAACTATAGTAATGTAAGTTAAATAATTTACAATATAAATGTACCTACCCCTGATCTGTGATGCTCGACAGTGGAGGAGCACTCGACAAACCTTCGGGTGGAATCAACATGGAAGTCAATTGACTCCCCTGAACCAACATAAACATTTAAAATATATGTTCATGTGTTTGAATTATAAATTTTAAATTCAAGTTAAAAATTATTTCATATATAATTTAAAAAATTGAAATAAAAATACCCCATAAGGGTTTCCAACTAGGACTAGTGTCGACATATGTACTTGCAGTGTAGATGATTGCCCATCATTAGTGTCATTTATACACCAAACAGTTTGATTGTTAAAATGTATTGTAATTTTTTTTATTTATATGTTCATTAAAATTCTTATAAATTCAAGATGTAGATGCATATTTATACCTATGTCACACTATCCTTAGGGTGATGCTCTACAGTAAGAAATTCTATGAATGGACTGAGGTGACTAAATGATCCATCAGAATCTCCACGTCCATGATCCACTAGAATCTCCACGTCCACCTAAACTAGGTGTGGCCTGATTAGGTCCATAGCATAGTTGATGGAAATTAGTACATACATGTGGTGTTGACACTCGTGGAGTGGTACTAGGATTGACTCCATAGAATGCTCCTCCATCATCATGGTCTCTATACTCCCTACCCGCTATCGTAGAAGCATGTTGATCAAGGTCTCCTGCAAACATACCAAGGGATCTTAATGTCAATACCATCGCACATTGATGCGCACAAGTGGGAATGGTAGGACCAAGAGGAGAAAATAGGTGTTGCACATGCACAAGGCATTGGGGATCAACCCTTGCCCCTAACCTCTGTTGTGGCATGCCGCCACCAACACCCTGAAATGATTTAAAATCAAAATAATTGGGCTTTTTCCCCATAACAAAATCTACTTATAGTTTCCTCAAAAAATATAATGAGACCTCCATATTAGCGTGTGGTGGACTATCAAATACCATATACCATCGATCCCAAAAATGTACACTCATCCGTGGATGTATACACCACCTCATGGATATTCTAGATTTAGTGGTGGGAATGGGCCGTTGAGTATTAGGGTTGATAAAATAAGGGGTTGGATGGGATTTTTTATTTTTAGGTCTAAAATTTGTTTATATGAGAGACCATCTGCATAAAATTGTCTCATCTCCTCTCTATCTCCTCGATGCCTATCTAAGTCAGAATCGATAGTCCTAATGGCATCAACAATTTTTTGCATCACATATGCAAAATGCCTCACATGTGATGGAATCAATGCTTCATTTTTCATAGCATTTATTTATTTTTGAATGGATGTCACATGTTCATTGATATGTGCACGCAAGCGAGCCTCATCTGATCAATCGAGTGGTGGAGGTTGGATATGAGGTGGAGGGGGTGGAGGTGGAGGGGGTGGATGTGGAGGTTGCCGAGGTAGTGGATTGATGATATCATCAATGCCAAATTGATCCATGATATCTATATATATGTGTTCACTTGCATTAAATTATTCAAAATTAACATACAAACTTACAAAATTACAAGAAATAGTAAAATTTAAAACGTACATATAAATTTGTTTAAATAAAAAATTGATTGAACTTGAGAATACAAATTTCAAAATTTTAGATGTACATACATTTAAAAATAAAAATACGATGCATAATGCATGCATACATCATTCAACTAAACTATATGTAAAATTTAAGATCTAGAACTATGCAATTTTAATACATGTACATACTAAAGAATAAACTTGAAACATTCACAAAAAGCTCATTTATGTCTAACACATATATAAATTACATTTTTCGAATAGGAGAAATCATGATAGTAGA
The DNA here is from genome assembly GCA_007258455.2 of Sequoia sempervirens. Lineage (NCBI taxonomy): Eukaryota > Viridiplantae > Streptophyta > Pinopsida > Cupressales > Cupressaceae > Sequoia > Sequoia sempervirens. Next base: position 242,922,668 of record VDFB02086081.1, read on the forward strand.
TAGTCATAAAATATATACTATTATAAATTCACCATTATAAGTTATTATATTCATAAATTCAACACTAAAAAATATCCATCCAACCAAATTCATAAATTCATCCCTAAAAATATCCATCCAACCAAATTCATAAGTTCATCACTAAACATATCCATCCAACCAAATTCATAAATTCATCACACAAAATATCCATTGAACCAAATTCTTAAATTCATCACACAAAATATCCATCGAACCAAATTCATAAATTCATCACATAGAATATCTATCGGACCAAATTCGTAAATTCATAACTATAAGATCATTGTCTTAATTTATAAAGTGTTGTGGCTCTCTACTGCATCTCTTCATTTCTTTGTGTTTTCCTTTTCAGAATCAAACTTTCTCCTCTCCTCTAGCCATCATTGATTCTCATCTAAGACCCCATCCATAGCCCTAACAACATCAACAATATTTTGCATCCTAGATGCAATAAGCCTCAAAGGTGGTGCAATATATTCTTCATTTTGAATAATTTTGATTTGATCCTTAATGGTTCTAACATTGGAATTGATACGTGCTTACAAGAAAGCACCATTAGTTTCAGGTGGTGGAGGTGGGGGGTTATGAGGTGGAGGTGAAGGTGAAGGTGGTGGAGATGGAGGGTGTGGAGGTGGATTATGGATATTATTGAATTGATCCATGTGATATCTAAGATATAAGTGAACCTACATTAGATTTGTAATTTCAAAATGTAAGATACATGTTTAGGAAATACCCTTAAACCATTCAATATAAATGTCCTAATTGAATACAAATGATAAAATGTGAGCCTCATTTATGTCTAAGGCATGTTACTTGAATGAAAAAATAATTAACTATTAATATAGGAAAAAATGAATGCTTTAGGATTTACAATGTAGAGTTCGGGTTTGGGGTGAAAGGATGGCTTAAGGGGATCTATGTAGTAAGGTCCTAGGACAAAATGGCATGGCTTAAGTGAATAAAATTTGGTGAAATTTCCCAAGGAAACCAAATTTCATTAAGGTCCTAGGAAAAAATGATGGCTTTAGGGATTGGGGTTTAGAGTTTAGATTTTAGGGTTTAGGGTAATAGGATGGCTTAACATGATCTATATAGTAAGGTCCTAGGAAAAAATGACATGGCTTAGGGGAATAAAATTTGGTGGAGTTTTCCAAGGCAACCAAATTTTATTTTAAGGTCCTAGGACAAAATGAATGCTTTAGGGTTTAGGGTTTAAATTTTAGAGTTCAAGGTTTAGGGTTTAGGGTTTAGGGTGAAGTTTGGGTGGCCCTTGGAATAATGGTCTTGCAGGTTAGTGAACAACATTTTCTTGTCCAACAGTTGATTAAGATAGCTCTTGTTTCGACTGGCCAACCTCTCATGAAATCTCATTCATATTATAATCTTTCATGATCTAATTATTGTTAAATTTGGTTTCCTTGGGAAACTTCACCAACTTTTGAGAACTTATTTGATCCCCTTAAGAAATGTCATGTTAGGACCTCTTAAGACATCGGTTTATGGTTTAGGGTGATAGGATGGGTTAAGGGGATCTATGTAGTAAGTTCCTAGGAAAAAATGACATGGCTTAAGTGAATAAAATTTGGTGAAGTTTCCTAAGGCAACCAAATTTTATTAAGGTCCTAGGAAAAAAATATGGCTATAGTGTTTAGGGTTTAGAGTTTAGAGTTTAGGGTTTAGGGTAATAATATGGCTTAATGGGATCTATATAGTAAGGTCCTAGGAAAAATGACATAGCTTAGGGGAATAAAATTTGGTGGAGTTTCTCAAGGCAACGAAATTTCATTTTAAGGTCCTAGGAAAAAAATGAATGCTTTAAGGTTTAGGGTATAGATTTTAGAGTTGAGGGTTAAGGGTTTAGGGTTTAGGGTGAAGTTTGCGTGGCCCTTGGAATAATGGACTTGCAACTTAGTGAACAAAATTTTCTTGTGGAATAGTTGATTGAGATAGCTCTTGTTTTGACTAACCAACCTTTCATCAAATCTCATTCATATTATAATCTTGCACAATCTTATTATTGTTAAATTTGGTTTCCTTGGGAAACTTCACCAAATTTTGAGAACTTCTTTGGCTACTTCATATTAGGACCCCTTAAGACATCAGTTTAGGTTTTAGGGTAATAGGATGACAAGTAAGGGGGTTAATATTTTTGATTCATCACATATGCAAGAACACTAGTTTATGAATAATTTTGATTTTATGAATAGACTAACTATTTCTATTATAGAAACACATAATTATGTTTTATTAAGATTGAGTTCAATATGTACATATTTTAACTTGATATTTTTTAAATTGAATATAAGATTATTTTATTTAACATGATATATATATATATATATAAGTTTAATTTACTATGATAAAGTTGAATATTTCCCACTTAAATTAATTTTATGATATAAAATGTATAATAAAATTAGTTAATGTTGAATCTTATTTTATTTTGGATTGTTTGGAATAGGAAGAACCTAAAAGAAAGAAAATAAAAATATTTAGATTCTTTTAGTGTGTAGGTAACTAGTGCAAAGTGAGATTTTAGACTAAACTAGAAGCCTAATTAACAACTAATTTAATAGAATGAGAGTTAAGATTGTTGAAAGACAAGAGACAACACATGCAAACAAGAAATGGAAATAAGGCATGACTAAGAGAGATCAAAACACAAAATAGAAATGAATGCAAATATTATCTAATTAAGTGACAATTGGAAATGGATTGTACAAGGATTTAGGAATTTTCTAACTAAATTTGCAAACAAACATTGAAAATTTATCAATTGTAACTATTGTTTAATATATTGTTTTCTATTCTAACTATAATTTAACATTGAAAGTAAATTTTAACATATTGTTATTTATTCTATTTATATCTATGTTCATAATGTTTAATTGTTTGTGTCTCTTGATGAATACACATAAAGAAATGTATAATATTTATCAAATCCTATTTCATTGTCAATATCAAGGACCCTAATTTACTATGTATCAACTTAAATCTATCAAATACTTTCTTCCATAGGCATGCCTACATACTTGTCTCCATACAATGCAAATGAAATTTAAAACATTTAAGCAATGCAAATGATTTTTTTCCATTATCAAATATTCCTGAGTTCGAAATCAGGGTTTTCAAATGCAAAATGATTTGTTTGATTTCAATTTAGGGTTTTAGAAAAATTTTTGTTTGAATTAAAGTTAGGGTTTCAAGAAACAATTAGTGTTGGTGTGAATAAGTCTTGTACCTAGTTTATTCATTTACTAGGGACTTAGGGGACTTAATTCACATGTTAAGTTTACTTAGGATATTAGTTGTCTTATCTAGATAAGCATTAGTTGTCTCATCTAGAAGTTACACTTTCCTAGGTAGTTATGAGTTAGTTGTCTCATGTGATAGGATTAAGACACTTGTCATCATCTTGTCTTATCCTATCTCTCATCCTTGCCTTTATAAGCAAAGCGTCTCTAGCATATTTTGCATAGCATTGTATTGTATTGCATTGATCATATTGTATCATATTGCAATCCTTGTTTGGTGGAATAACATCTTCCATTGTTGCTTCTCTCTATCTCTTGTGGAGGTTCTTTGGTGTTACATATTGAAGATCTTGGGTTGATCACTTCAACATGGCATCAGAGCTTTGAATTTGGCAAGCCCCTTCCATTTCTTTATTAGAGAGTTTTCATTAATCTCTATTGTGATTTGAGTTTCTTGTATCCTATATTGCATGTATGCATTTTTGGTGAGATCTGGTGATTGTAGCACTTTTGGCTATAGTGGCAGTATTTTAGGCTATCCCATTGCATCTAGGAGGCTCGAAAAAGTCAAATTTGGCTTTTGTTTCACTCAATTTTGTCACCATTTGTAACTTTGGCAAAGAAGGGTTTAGAGCTCAGATCTGGTGAAAAAAATTTACAAGAGGACTTTGGAAAAAAATAAGCCTTCCATTGTGTCCAGGTGGTCGTTTCTGAGTTTTTTGATATATAATTTTCCCATATTTGGTGAAAGTTGTTTCCGAGGCAAAAACAATTTAGCCGAGGAGTCATACGGCCCCCTAGCCTGTGCAGGTACGATGAAAATATTTTATTAAAAAAAAAAAATTGCGTCATAATTTTTTTTGGTGGTATTTTGTTTTGAAAAATTTCAAAAAAATATATAATAAAAAATCTTTAAAGCGCTTTACGCCCTGCACATAATTGAGGGGCCCACAGATTATTTAAATCTGCGGACTGTTAATAGTCCAAGGGGTTTTTAAGCCACTAGTAGTCATCCTCAAGCCACTAGTGGCTATACAAACTACCGGTCAAAGCCGCAACCGCCAAGAGGGTGGTCAAACTCACCACCAATAATTTTAACCGCTACCCGCCATACTTGACCGCTAGTTAACCGCGGCTAACAAACCGCCTGCATGTGATCAGTCAAGAAAAGACTACTAGCGGTGAAGGTGACCGCCTATTTTTCTGCCATCCCAATGCTTGGTCATGTGGACGGCCACCTTCTAGCCCCAGAGGGCTATTCTTTTACTCCTATTTAGTGTTCAAGGTGCCTAAAATAGGCCTTTTTTTCAATTTTGCATAACTTTTCACCATGGAGTCAGATTTTCGCAAACGAGGTATCGTCGGAAAGTTGGTTCGACGAAACTTGTAGTGGTACAAGTGATTTTTCTAGATTTTGAATTTTTTTCCATTTTTTTATCTTGAAGGTACAACTGCATTTATTACTTGTAATTGGCATGACTTTTGCAAACGAAGTCAAAATTTGGATTTTTTTTTTTTGAAATTTCTCAGAAAATCGCAAGGAATTTGTTTGTAACCTCTATTTTCAATTTTGGAAAGCTATTTTGTCTAAAAATTGTAAAAATAACCATGTTTTATAAACAGTTGATTTGAGCTTGTCACTTGTAAAAATTGCAAAATTTCTTCATTATAATTTGTTGGAGGGGTTGCAAAATCAGTTTTAATACATTCTGGGGGGGTGAAAGGCACAATTTAAGTGTCACATTGTCTTCTTTCTTTTGGTGTTCATGGAAGATCTAAGGAAAATTAAACCACTCACTCCACACAATTATCATACATGGAAGCTAAAAATGACTCAATTGTTACAATCTAAGGGTCTTTGGCCAATGTTAGATGTAGAACACCCTGAATTTACAAGGGATTATGAAAAAATTGTCCATAGATGTAAAATGGATGAAGCAAAAGGGCTCATTGGCTTACATGTATCTGATAATTTTTTGTTTCATATTTCAGAGTGTAAAACAACTAAAAATGTTTGGGATAAACTTGAAGAATTGTATGGAAAATAAAATCAGTTATAAGTCTTGCAACTTCAAGCAGATCTACAATCACTCTCTCCAGATGCATTTTCTTTAATTCAAGATTTCCTTGCACAATTCAAGTTGATTTTGTCACAATTGAAAGGATGTGGGCAAGATAAATTTAGTGATGAATGTATCTTCTTGATTCTATCTAAGTCAAAGGGCCCTTATCAAGTTTTTTCTTCTACTTTCTATTCAACTATGGATGCAATGGGGAAAGATTACAAAATGCCTACATTTGCGTTGTTTTGTGAGCGTCTTACTAGGGTGGAGGCGAAGTTGATTTAGTTGGATGCCTTACCTAATTCTAAGAATCATGCTCTCATGACTCAGTCATCTAAGGGTAAAGGAAAGAACAAGAAGAAGCCCAAAACATAATCATCTTTTGGTAGTGAGAACCCCTCCAAACCAAAGCTGAAGAACAATCAGAAGTCCACTCCATCTCCTTCTTCTTCTACCTTTGGATATTCTTCTTCCAAGTCCAAGAAAAAGAAAGGAGAACCTTGTTCATTTTGTGGAAAAACTGGGCATGATGCAACTCATTGCTTTAAGAGATTAGAAGCCTTGGAGGAAGCTATGAAAAAGCACAACATTTCAGTGGCTAAGCCTTCTTCCATAGGCAAAGGGAAATCTCTTTCAGCATGAGCCATTCATTCATCTCCAAATAGTTGGATTCTTGATTCAGGTGCTTCACATCACATGACCAATTCACATGATCTTCTTGATTCCATTTTTCATACTTCTACTTCTCATATTGCAGTTGGGAACTCTTCACATATTCTAGTTTTAGGGACAGGCTCCATTCAAATGCTAGATGGGTGCATTGAGTTTACTCCACAGAATGTGACTATTAGACAGTTGCAAGAACCTTAGAAGGTTGTTGCTACAGGGATAGTTGATCATGAGAACAATTTGTATTGATTTGATGGCTTTGAGTCTTCATCAAGTTCTTGTTTTGTTGCTCATGTTGATTCAATGAGCAAGCTTTGGCATGAAATATTTGGCCACTTGAACTATAGATATCTTTAGTAGATGCAAGCACATAACTTAGTGGTTTGTATTCCAAAGATCACTTGCACAGATGGTGTTTTTCAAGGTTGTGTTCTTGGCAAGCAATATCAAGATCATTTTCCTAAGGGTCAAGCTACACATGCAACCATACCCCTTGAGTTGGTCCATAGTGATCTCATGTCATTCCCAACTCCTTGTTTTTCAGGGGCTAAGTATGTGCTAACATTCATTGATGATTTTTCCTATTGGACATGGGTCTATTTTTTTAAGCTCAAGAGTGAAGTCCTCACCACCTTCAAGACCTTCAAAACATTTGTGGAGAAGCAGTCAGGTTTTTCTGTTTGACAGATACACAAAGATAATGGGGGGGAGTATGTCAATCTGGCATTTCAGGATTTTTGCAATGAGCATGGTATTCTTCATCAGCACACAATACCTTACACTCATCAACAGAATGGTGTGGCAGAGAGAAATAATAGGACTCTCAGGGAAATGGCCAATTGTAAGATTCAGTCTAGGTCCATGGCACCAACATTTTGGGTTGAAGCTATTAATTGTGCCAACTATATTCAAAATCGTATGCCCCACAAGGCAGTGTGGAATATGACCCCTGAGGAGGCTTGGTCTCATCACAAGCCTAATGTATCCTTCTTCAGAGTATTTGGTAGTGAGGCTTGGGCATTCATTTCAAATGGTCAGCATAAATCCATGGAGAAGAAGAGTTAGCGGTACATCTTTGTTGGCTATTGTGAGGATGTGAAGGCATACAGATTGTTTGATCCTGACACATGAGAGGTTCATTTCTACTGTGATGTTCAGTTTGTTGAGACCTTCACCTAGCTAAATCCTCCTTCGACTTCTTCTTCATCACAACCTACTTAGTCTTCTTCAGTTGATGATACTTTGCTACTTGAGGAAGATTTTGATGATGGTCTTGATGCACCTCCTCCTCAGTCAGCCACTAGGCCACGATGGGCTTGAGTTACTCTTGAGGAGGCTAGTCCTCTTATTGGTGATCCCACATACACTCACCGCACTCATTATCAGACTTTAGGAATCATTCTTTTGATTCATGTAGTTTCAGATGATCCTTAAAAAAATTTTGATGCTTCAGGTATTCCAAAGTGGGATAGTGCTATGGCTGATGAGTATTCTTCTTTGATGAAGAATCATACTTGGGATCTTGTGCCTCTTCCTAAGGGAAGAAAGTTCGTTCAGTGCAAGTGAGTGTATCGTACCAAGTATGCAACAGATGGTTCCATTGACAAGTACAAGGCTCCTCTTGTTGCAAAGGGGTTTTCTCAGGTTGAAGGGATTGACTGTTTTGAGACCTTTGCTCCTATTGCCAAGATGGATTCTATTTGCCTCGTCCTTGCTATAGCTGCATCACAGGGATGGTCAGTATATCAGATGGATGTGAAGAGTGCTTTCTTGCATGGAGATCCTCATGAGGAGAGCTATATGGAGCAACCACCAGGTTTTGTGCAGGACTCTTCACTTGTTTGGAAGCTTCGACGTTCATTGTATGGTCTCAAATAGGCCCCTCGAGCATGGTATGAGAAGATGGATAGTTTCTTGCTTGCTTCCGGCTACACTCGTTGCCATTCCGATCCCACAGTTTATACTCATCGACATGGAGAGGATCTTCTTATACTTGTGCTCTACGTGGATGATTTGATTCTCACATGGAGTTCTACTTCCATGATTTAGAGTACACAGTGAGCACTAATGGAGTGATTTAATATGACCGACCTTGGCCTTTTTCATTACTTCCTTGGTCTTTAGGTTCATCAGACTCTTGAGGGGATCTTCATTTTCCAACAGAAGTATGCTCTTGATTTTCTTCAGAGGTTTGGCATGGCTGATTGCAAGCCTGCCCCTAATCCATTCCAGTCAGGTGTTGTATTGTCTACAAGTTGCACTACACCTACAGTTGATCTTACCTTGTATCAACAGTTGGTTGGCAGTCTTTTGTACTTGACACATAGTCATCCTAATATTTCCTTTGCGGTTGGCCTTGTCTCTCGCTTCTCACAGAAGCCTCATGAGAGTCATTGGAAGGCCACCAAGTGTATCTTGAGATACATTCAAGGCACTACACATTTCAGCATTCACTACACTTCAGGCGCATCTCAGATTGTGGACTTCACTGACTCAGATTGGGCTGGTGATGCCAATGATTGGAAGTCTACTTCTAGCTTTGTCTTTTGCCTTGGTTCTAGTCTGATTGCATGGTCATGCAAGAAGCAGACTGATATTGCATTATCATTGACAGAGGCTAAGTATCGAGGTGCAGTGTTGGCTAGTCAGGAGGTTTTGTGGCTTCATCAGTTGATGACTGAGTTTGGATTCCCTCCAACTCAACCCACTACTCTTTGGTATGACAATTAGAGTGCCATTCATATCTCTTGCAACCCAGTGGAGCATCATCAAACTAATCATATTAAGATCCACATGCACTTCATCAGGTAGCTCATCCAGGATGGTGTTCTCAGCTTGGAGTATTTTCCTACAGATCAGCAGGTTGTAGACATCTTCACTAAATCTTTGGAATCGCCTCATTAACTTTAGATGTGATCAATGCTTGGGGTGAAGGAAGTTGTCCTTGGGGAGTCTTGAGGATTCCTCCTTCCTTCATTATTTTTTAGCTTTCTTTGTAGCTTTTTCTCTCTTTTGGAGAGGAGTTTTCTCCCATAGGTTTTTTCTCCTTTTCTCCGCTTATGAGATTTTTTTGTTTTGTACATGGGTACCTCACCAGGCCTTGTTGTCGGGACCCATCTTTTTCATGTTTGCATTGGTTTGTTCCTCCCTAAGTTGCACTTAAGGGGGGGTGTTGGTGTGAATAAGTCTTGTACCTAGTTTATTCTTTTATTGGGGACTTAGGGGACTTAATTCACATGTTAAGTTTACTTAGGATATTAGTTTTTTATCTAGATAAGCATTAGTTGTCTCATCTAGAAGTTACACTTTCCTAGGTAGTTATGAGTTAGTTGTCTCATGTGATAAGATTAAGACACTTTTCATCATCTTGTCTTATCCTATCTCTCATCCTTGCCTTTATAAGCAAGGCATCTCTAGCATATTTTGCATAGCATTGTATTGTATTGCATTGATCATATTGCAATCCTTGTTTGGTGGAATCACATCTTCCATTGTTGCTTCTCTCTATCTCTTGTGGAGGTTCTTTGGTGTTGCAGATTGAAGATCTTGGGTTGATCACTTCAATAATTAGGGTTTTCAATACAAATTTATTTGTTTCATTTCAAACTAGGGTTTTGAAATCCATTTTTTTTTGGTTGATTTGAATTTAGGGTTTCAAAAAGCAAATAGGGTTTCAAATGCAATTTTTTTTATTTCATTTCAATTTAGGGTTTTCAAATGAAAATTTTTTATGTTTCCTTTTGATTTAGGGTTTTCAAATGCAATTATTTTTTGTTTGATTGAACAATTTTGGTTTTGAAAGGTAAATTTTGTTCTTAAGATATGATTTAAGGTTCATTTTTTCGTTTCTATTCAATATCTTGAGGGTTTCATTTCATTTTTTCTTCTACTTCTATAAATCATCATTTCTACTATTAAAGGTAAATAAAATACATAAAATGCTAAATAAATTTTAAAAAAATACTAAAATCTATTATTGTATTAAAAATTTCAAAAAAACATGAAAAGAACAAAATGATTGGGGATGGAGGCGCACTTGGAGGTCGTTGTTGTCTCTGCCATATCAAGATTATGTACTCTATGAATATAACTAAGCTACGTTTCTTTTAAAAAACAAATGCCACTTTAAAACGGGATCTCAATTTTTACAAAACGAGATCCTAATTTTTACAAATCGGGATCCCGTTTTGTAAAGATTGTGATCTCATTTCCCGTTCGTCGGTTCAGGAACCATTAATAAATGGAATCCCATTTTTAAAAAAATGGGATCCTGTTTAGAATTTAGGCTCAATATCTCAAAACTAAACAAGATCCCTTTTTTTAAAAGCAGAATCCCATTTATGAAAAAGAGGGCTCCCATTTTTGACAAGCCAATTTTGTTTTTTTCCTAAGGAAAAAACTTCCACGTTTCGTGGACTCATCTTTGTGCTTTTACCCTGATGTTCCTTTTGTTAGTGTGAAACGATGAGCTCAACTCCTCAAGGGACTTCATAGAGGTCGTGATTCACTTGTACATTTCATTGTATTTGCCTCATTTCTCTTTTGGAGAGGAATTTTTTTCCCATTGGGATTTCTCCTTTACTCCACTTTATGAGAAATTTATACATGAGTACTTAACATGACCTACTAGCTGGGACCCATCATCATCTTGCATACATTACTCCCTAAGTTTCACTTAAGGGGGGGTGTTGGTGTAAATAGTGACTTTATCAAACTAGTTAGCTATTAACCTACATAGGAGCTCGTCCTTTTCACATTTCTTAAGTCGCCACTTAAGGAATTTTAGAGTTTTTTCTCAGCTCATGTGGTTGAGACATGTGTCCTCACTTTGCGAGACATATTTTGCATGCAAACTTGCCACTCACTAGAACACTTGTCATGTGAGTTAGCAAGTGTTCCATCATTGGAGGGGTAGTTAGTCATTATGTTTGACTTGCCTACCTTCACCACCTTGCATATATAATCAAGGTTACTTTGTACATTCAAATAAACTATTGATAATATCATTTGGATGACTGTGTGCATGTATTTTATGGAACTTTATTGGTTTTTTCTTTATGATCTTGAAAATCATAACATGATATCAAAACCATGCTAGCAAAACCCTTCCCATAATCCCACACCTAGCCTAGCGAAGAGTTTATTTTTATCTGAGTTAATTATGTAAAAATCTCTTTCCATGCATGAATTATTCTCTCTAGTGTGACATTGTCGTGTGTTCGTGGGTGCTAGAAGGTCGAGTCACTTACATATTGCTAGAGGTTTGATCAAAGGAAAATATTCTAAGGTCGACGTCCCATTATAGGTCAGTGTTTCATTGTCCATTTCCCATTCATAGCCGAATATTCCTAAGCTATGAATGTCATGAATTATCCTATGGAGGTGTGTGACACCACAAAGAGGAGGCCCAATTTACTTTGAAACTAATATTGTTTGTAGCATGAGAGTTTTTTATTGCACGAATCCATCAAATTATAGGCTTCCCACATACAAGAAAGCCAATGGAGAGTCTAAAAGGTCTTTTATAGAGATGAAAAGGTGTTGCTAAGGCCGATATAGGCATCTTAAGATTCAATTCATGAATCCATAGAGGAAAGATCTTGGAAGCTGGCAATTCTCATTGCAGATAGGCAACAAAGTCATTCTCTTTGTGCATATATAATTTCCCACACAAGATCTACTCAACAAAGAAGACACAAGCCTTTCTATCCTTTCACCTGTGACTCCTCCTACTCTAGCGCGAGTCTACACTTAGGAAGGAATAACCCATTCTGCAGGTCATTCCCCTTTGAGCAAGAGAATCGACAATTGTAGATTGTAGGTGGAGTTCCTGTTGAGAAGTTTTAGTAGATTTTTTATCTCCCTTTGTGTCGGCAGCTTGGATGTCACTGCATGCAAAGAGGGGTGCAATGTTGAGTGTAGATGGCTCATTTTTTAAGACCCCCCAGTGTTTGAACAACAATGTGTGGGTGGGTTCGTGGTTCGTGAGACCCCTGTGCATCTGCAAAGTGGCACATGAGCATGGGCAAGACAAGGTGGAAACATTTCTTTGATAGAAGGAAGTCGTGCATGATATTGGCGTGAAAGTTTCAACAAGCCAATCCATGACTCGCTATGAATAAATCTTCAAGCAGTGTTCAATTTTCATATTCCACGCACAACTACTTGAGACTAACGGCCTCCTATACTCAAGGTTTCATCCAGTTGTGGCTTGGTCAAATGAGCCACATGAGCACCATCTCCATCTTCGGTGGTTAAAATAACACATTACATTTATTGTAGAATTATTTTTTAATACTAATAGTATTTATTATAATGTTGCAAAATTAACCTAATCATTAGTGGTTATGATAAATTGTCAATTCTTTATTCGTGTTTGTAAGGTGGGAGTCTTTTTCAATTTGGCATAACTTACAAGCTGTAAGTCAGATTTTCAATTGTGAATGGTTGACGGAAAGTCCTTTCCATTTTAAAGAATTTAGCATTGAGATGATGTAAAAATTGTGTTGTTTAACACATATTTCGTCTCCTCTTTTAGAAGGAAAACTTTAAGTTCCTAAGTGCAAATTAGGTAATATGTATTATTGTAATTTTTGATTAGCTACTCAAATTGAGTATTTCTTTTGTGAAAGTGAATAATCATTTTCCCATCTCATTGGAAATGATATTTTACTCAATTATAAAGTGTCATTATTCATTCCATTGAAATTATATGATCTAAAATATATAAAGTATCAATTCAAGGGGGATCAAAATCATAATCAAGAAGGGGTTATTTTGAATTGTGTTGCGAGCACTTCCACATTTCCCTTAAGTCATTTTATTCAACACTAATCATTTAGGAAGGGTGTTTTGAGTTGTTTCTAGAACTCTTTCCATATTTTTAATTGGGAGAATCTAATCACATTAAGAGGTGTATCTTGAGTCGTGTCTTTGAGCACTTCCATGATTCGTTCCTATTGTCACTTGTATTTGCACCCTTGGCAAGTGCTTGACTCAGCGATCCCGTGAAACATAGAAACACTCCAAAGCCTGTGGGTTACCCATAGCATGGAGTGAGTCTCCAGAGAGGGCTAGTTCCCTTGATACTCACCTATTTAAACTTATCATATTGTTGCATGCTAAGAAAAGGGGTGAAGGAAATGTGAAATGAAACACAAGACTAAAAAAGGTGATGCACCAAATGGTAGTGACTTGTACTATTGTTTTGATACACAAATTCCCAATTACTCAGCTAATATTCACACAACTCAAATGTTTCACATGCTCATACATTAGTACTTTATAAGAAAGTTGAAATATTTATAACTTAGAAGGAAAAGAAGGTATAATTTCACAACTAAAGAGTGTTAGCATCAATAACATAACTTATGACTTGTATAAGACATGTAATTTCTACCTAAAGGTATTGTAATAAGACAACATACTTGAGGATTTACACATAAAACCATGGAAATATGCATCAATTATTCATGTACACACAATGAAACAACTATTAGAAAGGAAAATTCAATGAATTTTAAAGATAAAATGGTGTTCTTACAATTGCATACAAGACTAAAAATGAATTACAATATTATCCCAACTTGAAAGGACCTTGAAAAAGTTGCAATACAATAACCCAAGATAACTAGAACTCAATGAAAATATACCCTTAGGCCTCTTTTTCTCTATCCAACATTGCAGAGAAAGTAGGAAAGACTTTAAAGGTTATTAATTGAACTCAACTTGCTTGAGTTGAAAGTTTCATCTCCACCTAGGTGCCTAAAAGTTGGCTTTCCTTGCTTGACTCCATAAAAATATTTAAAGTGGCATGAAAGAAATATGATTATATTGGTCTTGTTGGGACTATAAAATTTTGCAAAATTTAAGTGCCCATGATGAAAAAATTGCTTTGCACACTCAAAAATGCACCTAAGAAATCTTCCCCAGTGACCTACTTTGGATTGTCATAATTCAGAGCCCATTTGCTTTCATGTCAAATACCTTGGTAATTGTATTCATTTGACATATGTGAACATGTATGTTTGATTTAAAAATCTTGTGATGAGATTTAACAGGGTTCTAAAATGAAAAGTTGGAGGGTTTTGGGACTGTTTTGTTGTTTGCAAACTCTCAAACCCGTGAAGTGGCTTCTTGTTCAAACTAATCTTTCATAGTTGGATGATCTTCATGGAAAATTGATTGGTGCTCTACACTCCCCTCATATTCATATGCTCCCTGGTCTAGTTTCAGAGCCACGTGATCAAGTTTGATATTTTTACCAGGTCAAAAGCAAATGGAGTTTGCTTTATTTTTATGTCTGCATTTCCAGAATGTTTCAAGGAAGTCAAATTTCACCCTCAATATCTTGTGAAGAATGTGGATTGAAGGAAATCCCTCTTGCACACATACTCAATGGACCTAAATGATTTAGTGTTTCTAGTGGTAGCTTCCCAAGAGGTGATTTGATAATTTTTCAAGGAGGTGACTTGGTGTCCTCAAGTTAGTTTTTGATAGGTGTAGTTGCAGAAAAGTCCAAGTGTGCCACTTTGGCATTGAATATATTGCACCTCAAGATCTTTTTTTCCAAGCCATTTATTGCATTGAGTTCTTGGGTCAAATGTCTGCATGACTATGCATTTTCATGACTTCAAGCTCAGTTGTTTGACTAGTTTTTTAGGGTGATTCCAGAGGCCACTTGACCTATTTTGACTACTGTGCAAGGTGCCTGAAAGTGGATTTTGATGTCTACCTAGTTCATTTTTTCACCTCAAGAGAATTCATAGGTAGCCTCATATCAATTCAGGATAAAAATTGTTTCAAAACAATTTATTTTTTTAGTCAGGCCCACAAGGGGACCTGACATATGTCACAATTTGAGGGAGGTGGTGTTTCACTTGAGTTACCATGGGATAAAGTCACAACACTATTCAATCTTGGTGGGTTGTTTGAACAGCTACATGATACTGAAAGAGAAAATCACTTATAGAAGCTAATATTGTTCATGTTTCCTCATTATGTGGATGCATATTAATGTTTTGCAACCACAACTCGGACTTGGGATGAATTCTAGCTAAGCTCAAAATTGATGGGGGGCACATTTAAGGTGGATAAAACACAACAAAAGATGTATGAATGCTTGGCGACATGGAATTGGGAACCGATGGCTAGCTTAGGGAAAAGAAACATTAAAGCTAGACAAAGTGAATCAGAGGTGAAGAATTCTTATGTTGTATTTCACAAAGGAAATTAGGGTTATTTTGTAGCTTTGTGCAGTATGAGGAAGGACCCAAAGAATGTGGTAACACATCTTGTGAAGACTTACAAAGACAAGGGAATGTGCTGCAAATTGGGGCAGCCATCGCGCCGGTTGAAGGAAAGTCCATTTGATATTGCAAAGGAAATTTTTACATAGATGCAATCTCTGTGGTGCAACATTCGAATTTGATGAAATTGTATGGTTGTCATATTAAAGGAAAGCAACTGCTCTTGGTATGTTGATGAGTTGAACCTATGATCTAGTGGATTGTGGGATGTTCCTCACTTGTGGCTCAAAATGTTTTTCCCACAAAGCAAGATCCATCATTTTACTACCAGCCTTACAAAGATCATACCTCGACACACCTTCAAGGCTCAGTTCTCATATACCTTGTGCTTCAAAGCAAGTGGAATACAAACATGCTTGTAGTATTGCTAGAGGAAAATAAAGAGATACTTTATGTTGTGAGAATGCTTCCATCGGCGAAACCCCATTGCTCTTCTGGGACCTCTTGCATGGCCAATCTGCTCTTACAAAACCAATAAATAGTTGATATATATCAAAAGCCACCAATATTGACAATGTGATTGGTACCAAGAAATATTTTCCCTACCTACAAGTGAAGCGTAGTGGAAGAATCATTTTGGAAGTAAATGGGAAAGGTTTGTATAGAGGAATGCAAGATATGATCCTCTAAACATATTGGCTCATGAACAAAGAATTTTCAAAAGAAAAACTAGAAATATCACACATTATGAAGCAAGATGGAGCCGTAGCAAGATTGTAGTGAACATTATTATGGGGAAATTTTTTCGCACCTTCAATCACAAATTACACTTTGTGGTATGCAGAATGCTCGACTTCAACACTCCAAGAGGATGAATGTACTATTGATGAAAGTTAGTCAAGAAGTGTTTGAAATATGAATGGAATCCTTGTGTTCAACAAGCTGTCACCTATGGAATACCCTCTCACACATGGCTTCGATGGAGGAAGATAGAGGTGTTGGTTGAATATTGTAAAAATTTGCTTGTTGGTGCCGCCATGGTCAAAGGGAAGCAACAGAGCATGAAGAATAGATTAACACAAGGCTCAAATCGATAGTCAAGTGAGGGAGATGTGGATGAATCTCCACCACTCCCTACCAGCCCTATGGGGATGGATGATGACGCAAGAGAAAAGTAGCAGGGGGTATGGGGAAGGTTCTGGTGGGACTGAGGAAATAAATAAAGAACATTAAAATAAAATGTGAAGTAAAAAGTGCTCAGGAAAATAAAGTTTTATGCAGCTTGATAAGTAACTAATGCCTCCGCTATTAAAAATAAAAATACTTTGGCTGTGGGAAAATTAAATGTGAAAAGGTGTAGGTAAGAGTTTTTATATTACCCGATAAAGTGTTTTAAAATCTTCACCATTGTAAATGCTTTGAGTGAAAAATGTAAAATGGTAAAGAAAGAAACAGGAGAAAAATGGTTGTAAAATCCTGATCAAGTGAATTAAATTATTCGCTTTATTTAAAACAAAGGTCTTCTTTGGTGGGAGTAAAATATTTCATGGGAAAACAAAGTATTTTCAACTGTAGGGTAAATGGTGAAAGCATGAAGAAGATAATTTTCATTGCAAGGAAAAAGTAGATGTGTGAGGAGAGAAGAGAGAAGAATTGTCTAGTTTCTTATTGCAAATTAGAGGGAGATCAAGATGCTAGGTGTCTTCCATAGATTCATTTTAGGGATTCTTCTTCTTCTTATATTCTTTCTTCTTCTCATTTGTAAGGGTTCCAAGTTTTGAAGTTCTGCAAGGCAGATAGAAGCTTTGTACAAACTGTAAAGTGTTAGCTAGGGTGAAGCATATGATTGTTAGCCATTAGTCTGAGATGTTTATGTGTTTTGAATTGTGCTCCATGAATATATTTTATCTTGTGACTACCTCCATGGCTAAGATGTGCTACTCTTTAAATTCAATAATCAAGGGTTATCTGGGTTTTTTATGCACATTTGCTACATTTGAATTGCATTTGTTCTTACCTTCTGTTAAAGGACCAGGGTAATTGCTTTAATGAATGTAATGGGAGTATTTTTTTTCTAGGTGGATTTCTAAGAATGGCCATTTGAGAAGTTTCAGTGGTTTGTTATCATAAGGTGATAACATTTTTAAGATCTTCAAAATATGTTTAACATGATAAGATAAAATTCTTGTTATATGACTCTATGGCCCTTTTCTTTGCACCAGTCAATCTTGTGCATCTTTTGTTTTCAACTTGGTCCCAAATATTAAAATCTAAAAACCCTTTTACTTTGATGTTCATTTTCTTTGTTGTTTAAAATTACCTCAATTCCCTATATCTGCATGGTATTTGAAAGAGTATAGAGGGTAAATTTGAGATAATTTCATCTATTAACCCTCTATGTGTTTGAGATGAAGATATCTAAGTTATATGTTCTCAACAATGTTCAATGAAAATAGGATTATGCTTGAACCTAGTGGAATATAAAATACCCATTACGCATATATCTGATAACTATCCACTTTCATAGGTTTGTAGTTTGTTGCTTGGCATAAGTTTATCATACATTGGACCTACAATTAGGAACACCCTTCCGAGTCTTGTGGAGCTCAAAGTGAAAAAGGATTGCATAGCCTTGTTCATTGGCTTTTATTGTCTTCAATCCATTGATAGTGCAGTTTCCTTGTCCTAAATCTTTAATCCCCTAGTTTAGGCATTGTGTTCCTCCTTAGGGTTGAAGGTTGCAAGAAAAAAAACAACATATTGATGAATCTACTAGGGAAAACTTTGAATCTCCAATTGCAAACTGTTATATCACTTCAGATATTGAGAAGTTTTCAAACCTGGAAGTGGTTGTGTTGTAGCGGCTTTAAATGAATTTATGTGTGACTCTACTATGGGAGAAGACCCAGAATTAAATTTATCTTTGAAAGAGCTTTATATTGCTTGAAGTTTAGTCCTTTGTGAAGAGAGGTGGTGACTCTATTTAAAGAACCTTCTGAAGATGTGAAGAAGGTTTCAGATCTACAAATATTTCCAGTTAGGAAGAATAATTTGCAACAACTGTAACATATCCAGGTATTTTTCATATTTTGGTTTTCAAGAAGCATAAATTTGTATATGAAGACCATATTTGAAAGTCTAAAAAAAAATTTGGTTTCCTATTGAGTGAAACTAAGTCCTAAGAAGATGAATGGTAGTGATTATTCTACATACTTATGAGTTATATAATTTGTAGCCTATGTATTATGTTGAAGAAGCATGCTTGTTCTTGAAATATGCCCACTAAATAGATCTTAGGTGTAGATTCATTTGAGTTATACATTGTAATATTTTAAGGTCATGATGAAAGCAAGAAATTAGACAGTGAATGATCAACTGTAGAGTTGATATTTGAAGTTGTACAAGGTGTAAGAAAATGTATCATCGACCTATGCATCCTTGTGTGGACCCAAATGTAACAATGCATAGTGTGCATCCCTTGTCATGTCATTAAAAAAATTTCAACACTGAAAGGTACAAAGCCATATTTTTTTATGGAATTTATGGTTTCCCAAATGTCATACCATCCAAAATTAGAGATCAAATACCAAAATTCAATGGTGATAAGTCTGAGTTAGCTAATAAGCATCTGCAAGAATTCAATAATTTAATGGATGACTATGAGGTAGATCATGAGGTTATTTTTTCAATCTCTAAAGGGAGATGCAAGAGATTGGTTCTCTTATTTACCAGCATGCTCTATCTAATCTTGGGAGGAGTTCAAAGTAGTTTCCATGGAGAAATTTGGTGAAATAATCAATGCTAGTTTAGTGAGACAAAAAATTATGAGCATTGAGAAAGAAGGGGATGAGCTAGTCCCAGCTTTCAATCTCAGATTTATAAAGGAAAGAAGGGATATTCCAGAAAGTCTAAGCCAAAATTATGTAGTGTGTTTGGTTGTGTACTTAGGTGCATTTGATGAAGAAATGAACTATTTTCTAAGAGATAAAGAACCTACAACATTACACTAGGAATATCAAATTGCCATGGATATTGAGAACAATATGAAATATTCAATGATGAAAGGATATATGGCTGCAAGTGTTGACTATCCTAGCACACCTAATGCAAATGGAATTCATGGATCAGACAATAGAAATGCTTGTCAAGATGATAATGCTTTTTATGTTGTGATTTCTCCATCATCACAACATGCAAATCAGAGTGAGCTCCAAGTTGAACATCAACAAAATTTGAGCAATGTCGATTAGATCTCTCTCATTCAAGAATTGTCTAACATGAAAAGACACAAGGTAGAATCACCCTATGATTTGTTCTCAAGGTTTTTGGATGCCTTGTTGGAAGTCCCCAAAAATTTTAGACTTGAGGATTTAGCTTGTATTGATTTATTTTATAGAATCTTTGAGCCAGCATTGAGTACCTTGCTAAAAGAATTGAAACCTCATAGTTTTAATTAGGTACTTGATTGGATAAATATTGTAGAAGGAGCCAAGTGTGATTATGCATAAAATATGATGTCTCAAGATGTTGATGGCAATTTTCCTAATGAGAAAAATAAGAAAATAATGCAAACAAGTGAAAAGGATATATCAAAAAATGAACATCCATCTTGTTGTATGGATGAAGATAGTGATTGTAATCGGTCCACAAGCATCATATATGCAGATCTGTATACTAGTGATGGAGATAATGATACAATTGCAAGTGTTGATGATTTCTCATCACAAATTAGTGGTCAAGATATTGAAGATGAAAGTTTAAGCACTCACTTAGAAAAATCTGAGCATAGTTTATGCAGTGGTGGATCTTCTTGTGATGAGGATTATAATGACAACAAACCTAATTGTTCTTCTAAGGATTATGAATCCTCTTATGCAAATGATCTAGAGGTATTTTCTTCACATGAAGGATGCAATTATATGAATGTTCATGAAGTCACTTGTTCACAAGTAAATGAACAAGTTTCACATGATGAATACTTGGAATTTAGTTTAGGTTTTCTATCACTGGAGCATACTAACTCTATGGATGATGATAACTTTGAAGATAAAAACTTGTGTGTTTAGTATCTTAATCCTAAGCACAGTGTTAGAAATGATAAAGATCTTGATGATGCTAACTATGATGTTGATGAATGTGCTTATGTCCTTGCTACTCATGATTGTTTGTATGAAGCAAAGATGGAAATGTTAGCTATACATGAAGAGGATGATGATGTACACATTGATGAAAGAAGGGGTTCATTTTTGAATGACCAAGTTGTACATTATGACAAGCACATGGATCTTGAATCAACATTACTACACATTGATAATATTGAAAAGCTTGTTGATTTATCTAACAACAAAATTTAAGAATGTGTTGATACTGTAAAACCTTTGATCTATGTGTAGAGTAGCCAAAATATGAAAGTAATGGTGGATCTCATGTTAGTGAATGTGAAATTGAATATTGTTGTTTCTTTGTTGATGTTTCTTGTCTTCATAGTATGAATATGAACATGTTTTCATCCAATGAGGAAAGCATTTGTATGGAGGAAAGAAAAGATGCTTGTTCAAGTTTTAATGGACAACATTAAAATAGTAGCTAGTCTTTGGAACATAGGTCAACACACCTATCAATTGATGATGCACATGAAATTACCAATGCACATGAGTTTCTTTTTGCTGACCCTATTGGTTCTGAATTGTTTGATCCTTCTTTTGAAGCATTTTGTATTGAGTTGAATGATGATTTAAAAATTGAATCAGAATATGTTACTGAACCCGAGATGAGTGCATTTACTCAATTTTGGGATGTTGATGATGCATATGATCTCCATTTCCATGACACCAAGGAGTGTTCTGATGCTGATAAATCAAAATGCCTAGATATGTTCTCATGTCATGATACCCAATTCAAGGAGGTTCTTGAATGTGCACTTTTTCTTTTTGATGCACCTAGGGATTGTTTGCATAGTACACAAAAAAAATTTCATGAAATTTTCACGTTTGATGTGCAAACTAAATATGATGTCAATGGTCAAATGGACTATGAATGTTTAAATTTCTTTGTTTAGTTGGGTGAGCATTTAGTGGAACATGAAAATGAGTTTGATAAGGTAAAATTTCATAATGATTATGGACTTCAGTTAGTGTCTGATTGCATATTGACAAAATTAATGGTGACAGTGGCAAGCTCAGACATGTGGTAGTGGTGGTCAATGACAATGCTAGTGATAGGGTTAGTTTGTGGGAAGTTCATGGCAGTGTTTTCAGACTTGGCCTAGTGCAAACAACAAAGAACAGAGTGTTTGACAAAGGTAAATTTTGGTGCTACATTTTTGGGGGCCCGGGGCCACCAACTGAAGTTTGAAAAATGAGTTCTAATGCAGCATAAAGGAGCAATTCTAGAGAACCTAATAGATTTGGCACTTGGTCTACTCCCCAGAGATCTAGAATCTCGCCATTCCTGCAAGGGGAATACATCCTCAATTGGAGCCACAATTGGGACTATAAAATTGTGCAAAATTTTAAGTGCCCATGATGAAAAATTTTCTTTGCACACTCATAAATGCACCTGAAAAAATATGCCCTAGTGACCTACTTTGGATGGTCATAATTTAGAGGGCCCATTTGCTTTCATGCCAAATCCCTTGGTCATTGTATTTATTTGACATATGTGGACATGTATGTTTGATTTCAGCCTCTTGTGATGAGCTTTGATAGGGTTTTGAAATGCAAAGCTAGAGGGTTTTGGGACTATTTTGTTGTTTGCAAACTCTCAATCCTTTGAAGTGGCCTCTTGTTTAGACTGATATTTCATAGCTGGATGATCATCATGGAAAATGGATTGGTGCTCTATATTCCCCTCATATTCATATGCTCCCTAGTCTGGTTTCAGAGCCACGAGATCAAGTTTGATATTTTTACCAGGTCAAAAGCAAATGCAGTTTGTTCTATTTTTGTTTGCATTTCCATAATGTTTCAAGTCAAATTTCACCGTCAACATCTTGTGAAGAATGTGGATTGAAGGAAATACCTCTTGCACACATACTCAATGGACCTAAATGATCTAGTGTTTCTAGTGGTAGCTTCCCAAGAGGTGATTTGATAATTTTTCAAGGAGGTGACTTGGTGTGCTCAAGTTGGTTTTTGATAGGTGCAGTTGTAGAAAAGTTTGAGTGTGCCACTTTGGCATTGAATATATTGCACCTCAAGATATATTTTTCCTAGCCATTTGTTGCACTAAGTTCTTGGATTAAATGTCTGCATGACTGTGCATTTTCATGACTTCAAGTGGTTGTTTGACTAGTTTTTCAAGGTGATTCTAGAGGCCACTTGACCTGTTTTGACTACTGTGCAGGGTGCCCAAAAGTGGATTTTCATGTCTACCCAATTCAAAATTTCACCTCAAGAGAACTCATAGAGAGCCTCAAATCAATTCAAGATAAAAACTTGTTTCAAAATGATTTTTTTTTAGTCGGGCCCACAAGGGGACCTAACATGTGTCACACAATTTGAGGGAGGTGGTGTTCCACTTGAGCTAACCATGTGATAAATTCACAACACTAATCACTCTTTTTGGGTTGTTTTAACAACTACATGATATTGAAAGAGAAAATCACTTATACAAGCTAATATTGTTCATGTTTCCTCATTATGTGGATGCATATCAATGTTTTGCAACCATTACTCGGACTCGGGATAAATTCCAACCAAGCTCAAAATTGATGGGGGGTGCATTTAAGGTGGATAAAACACAACAAAAGCTTTATGAATGCTTGGTGACATGGAATTGGGAACCAATGGCTAGCTTAGGGAAAAGAAACATTAAAGCTGCACAAAGTGAATTAGAGGAAAATAATTCTTATGTTGTATTTCACAAAGGAAATTAGGGTTATTTTGTAGCTTTGCACAATATTAGGAAGGACCCAAAGAACATGGTAACACATATTGTGAATACTTTCAAAGACAAGTGAATGTGTTGCGAATTGGGGCAGCCATTGCACTAGCTGAAGGGAGTCCATTTGATATTGCAAAGGAATATTTTACATAGGTGCAATCTCTATGGTGCAACATCTAAATTTGATGAAATTGTATGGTTGTCGTATTAAAGAAAAGCAACTACTCTCGATATGTTGATGAGTTGAACCTGTGATCTAGCGGACTATGGGATGTTCCTCACATGTGGATCAACATGTTTGTCCTGTGAAGCAAGATCCATCATTTTACTACCAGCCTTACAAAGATCATACGTCGTCACACCTTCGAGGCCCAGTTCTCATATACCCTATGCTTTCAAGCAAGTGGAATACAAACATGGTTGCAGTATTGCTAGAGGACAATAAAGACATACTTTATGTTGTGGTAATGCTTCGATCGGTAGACCCCCATTGCTCTTTGAGGGCCTCTTGCATGGACAATCTGCTCTTACAAAATAAGGAAATTGTCGATATATCAAAATCCACCAATAATGACAATGGGATTGGTGGAAAGAAATATTTTCCCTACTATACCAATGAAGCACAATGGAAGAATCATTTTGGAAGTAAATGGGAAAGGTTTTTATAGAGGAAGGAAAGATATGATCCTCTAAACATATCGGCTCCTAGACAAAGAAGTTTCAAAAGAAAAACCATAAGTATCACACATTATGAAGCAAGATGGAGCCGCAACAAGATTGTAGTGAACATTATTATGGGGAAATGTTTTCACACCTTCAATTACATGTTACACTTTTTTGTTGTGTTGAAATGTAGAATGCTCAACTTCAACACTCCAAGAGCATGAACGTACTATTGATGAAAGTTAGTCAAGTAGTGTTTGAAATATGAATGGACTCCTTGTGTTCAACAATGTGTTTCCTATGGCATACCCTCACACACATGGCTTCAATGGAGGAAGATAGAGGTGTTGGTTGACTACTATAAACATTTTCTTGTTGGTGTCGCCATGGTTAAAGGGAAACAATAGAGCATGAAGAGCAAATGAATGCAGGGCTCAAATTGACAGTTAGGTGAGGGAGATGTGGACAAATCTCCACTGCCCCCCACCAACCCTATGGGGGTGGATGATGACACAAGAGAAAAGTAGCGGGGGTGTGGGGAAGGTTCTAGTGGGCTCAAGGAAATAAATAAAGAACATTAAAATAAAATGTGAAGTAAAATGTGATCGGGAAAATAAAGTTCTATATAGCCCGATAAGTAACTAAATCCTCCACTATTAAAAAAAAAAAAAATGGCTGTGGGAAAATTTAAGGTGAAAAGGTGCGGGTAAGATTTTTTATATTACCCAATAAAGTGTTTTAAAATCTTCACCATTTTAAATGCTTTGAGTGAAAAATATAAAATGGTAAAGAAAGAGACATGGGAAAAATGGTTGTAAAAGCATGATAAAGTGAATTAAATTATTCACTTTATAAAACAAAGGTCTTCTTTGCTGGGAGTAAAAGCTTTCACGGGAAAATAGAGTATTTTCAGTTTTAGGGTAAATGGTGAAAGAATGAAGCAGACAATTTTCATTTCACAAAAAGAGTAGATGCATGAGGAGAGAAGAGAGAAGAATTTTCTAGTTTCTTGTTTCAAATCAGATGGAGATCAAGATGCTAGGTGTCTTCCATGGATTCATTTTAGGGATTCTTCTTCTTTATATTCTTTCTTCTTCTCATTTTTAAGGGTTCCAATTTTTGAAGTTTTGCAAGGAAGATAGAAGCTTTGTACAAAATGTAAAGTGTTAGCTAGGGTAGAATATAAAATACCCATTACTCATATATCTAAGAATTATCCACTTTCATAGGTTTGTAGTTTGTTGCTTGGCATAAGTTTATCATACATTGGACCTACAATTAGGAACACCCTCCTGAGTCCTATGGAGCTCAAAGTGAAAAAGGATTTCATAGCCTTGTTCGTTGGATTTTCTTGTCTTCAATCCATTGATAGTGTAGTTTCCTTGTCCTAAATCTTTAGTCCCCTAGTTTAGGCATTGTGTTCCTCCTTAGGGTTGAAGGTTGCAAGAAAAACAACCAGTTCAGGTCTCTAGATTTTTTTTAAATGAGGATGTTCCTTAATCAGTTAGTATATGCTCTCACAACTTCTCCAACTATTCAAATGTTACCTAGATTCTTGGGAGAATTCCAAACTACTGCTACATGTGGCATTGACTAGATCAAACTATCACAAAATTGCATTGCATACTTTTCATCTTATCTGAAAGATAATAGGGAATGTGTTCTCTAGTGATTGGTCGCTTTGTGACCTTGGGATAAGCCTCTTGAATACCTTTAATGCTATCTCTTAATAAACCTTTATCTATCACATGTCTTATGTTCATACTTTGATTGCTTGATTGTCTAAGATCTTATAGGTTGGCATTTTGTAGGTCACTACTCTTATGGAATTATTGTATTCATCTATAAGTTATCATCATGAGGGCTTCACTAGAAAATATTTCCATTATTATTCTATTCTCACACTCTGTACCAACATCCTAACATTGTCTCCCATAGTCCTATAAGTTAGCCTTATGTATCCCTTGATGATTGTCGAAGGGTACTACTCATTATATGATTGTGATATTCATTCACCTACATGGAAAAGTTGAGCACTCTCAATAGATAGAAAATTACAAATAATTCCTTTGAACTATGAATGAATCATGAAACACCACCAATCATGGCTTATTATACTCAATTATATTCAATAAGATTTGAGTTTAACATGATTGATTCTTATGGTTTCAAGACTATCACTAGGTCCTCCCCTTGTTCCCACTGTCCTTTGGGATATCATCACTAGTTCCTTCAGGAATTATGCCTTCTTTTGATTGTCCATTATGTTTTTTTTATGGATATCACTTTTCTCTTCTCATTATACTATAACAATACTCTTTTCACTAGCCTATACCAAACCTCTACTCCTTGTACCATCTTCGATAGGTTTGCAATCCTCATCTTCCCTTTGTCATGTCTTTTAAGTGTTTGGCCTCTATCTCTTCAAAACTACCCATGTGTTGGATAGATAGAAGAACCCTTAGGTGAAAGGAAAGCTTATGTAAATGATGATGACCCTCAAGGGAAAAGTACAAAGAGGACTTTATATTGCTTTGACTATTTTCTTTGTCACCATATTCCCTATTCATTTGTCACTATCAAGATATCCTCCTTTATACCAAATGCTTTATCTTCTTCTCCATAACTGTGACTATCCTTGCACACTATCCTCCATGTGAAAAGTGTGGGATGGACAAGATATGATAACTACATTTTTAGAGATAATTGTCTTAAACTTGTTTTATCATTATCTTCATGATTGGGAATTTTTCTCAAATCAATGTCACCATTTCCTTTTTCACCTCCAGCAACTAATTGGTTCTCAATGTTCTTTGTAGGTGTTTGTAGTGTTTGGTGATGTACATTGGGATCTAAACTACCACTTTATGTCTGATCTCTTCCCACCTGCACCATAATTTCAGGAACCAAATTTTTCCCTAATTCTAAAGTATTAAAACTTTGAGGTATTACAGTATTCTCAAGAACTCCAATAGGAGAAGACATTTCATGATCTTTAGTAGCATTGCTATGCTCTTTCATTTCTTAGGTTGATTCATTACAAATTTTAATTACATCATTATTTGAGGAATCGGTTATATCCATCTTGTTTGTAATATGCTGCTCACCAGATTCATTTTATTTCAAAATAGTATCTTAACACTTAGGTCAACATCCTTCAATTCTCTTCCATTCTCTTTTATATATTTAACAACATTGATCTCTTGATCCTTCAAAAATTCAAACTAATTTTCTATACTACTTGTATCTGGGAGACAAATCTGTGAATTACCATTCTTCTATTTCCTCTTCAAAAATTTGCATAAGCTCCTTTTTGGTTACCACATTCTTCAGTTTCAAAATTCATGTAGGCTTTTGCATGAGAATCTTCACATGGTTTGGGATACCATAGTTTGGAAGGCATTCAAACTCACCAGATGCATCAGGAGTAGCTTGAACTATAGGGATAATACTATCTGACAAAATTGTTGAACTTGCATATTTTGATGTGAGAAAATCTATATATGCTTGATTTTATCTCCATTTACAACATAGCTAATACAAGGCTTAATTTTTGGAAGATGGTTGTACTTTTTTACAACAACGTAGAATTGAGGAACTCCATAGGCTCTCCTTCAAACACTGAGGAAGGAAAATTATTCACAACAATTCTCCTTGATGGCCTTGTCGATTGTGTGAGTTTAACAACATCCATCAATGAATTTACTTATTGAGATACAAATGGGACAAAATTGAGATGTAGAAACATTGAGATTTTGTAAATTTTATTTACTCAAGGAAACAATAGTTGATGCTAGTATAATTGAGGATGAAGTCATTTACTGTGTAGAATCTTGATAAGCATCAAGAATAGCAACTACCATGTTACTAACCATGCCACTGGGTGTTAGATCCCATGCAGGTTTCCTCTCTGATAAGTGAATAAGAGGAGAAGGTGTCGTTACTGTAGTCTCTGACCTCCTCCTTGGGGAATATCCAAAATTTTCTCTTTCATTCATTCTTTCTTACTCTTTATATCAAAAATAGTGAACATTGGTCTAAAGCCACATAAAACGCTACCAAATAGCCCATAGATTCTTCCTTGATAAAATTGATTGAAGGGTTGTGACTATAATAGTAATCATCAAATTCAATAGCTCTTTCATAGTCTATTTCTATGAAAACTACTACTTGAAAGTTAGACAACTTATTCTTTAGATATCCTTGAATTTCAGATGAAAACAGCAATAGGAGCATTCAATTATTGTAACTTTTAATAGAAACAAGTTCTTTATTCAACAAACCCCTCATCATGTAATATGACAGACTTCACACCAATCAATATAAGTTTCTCTGCCACTTCAAAACCAAGCCCTTGTAGGCTAGATATAAGAACTTTTGCACCAAGCATTTGTTGCATCATCTCTCATTGATAAACTACTAACTACCTGGTAAGTGAATCCTCATCGAAGGAAGCAATCCCTTCAACCACAACCTTATTGTCCCTATTTTCAAAATCAGTGATTTTTGTCTATCTTTTTATTTTTCAATGAATTTTCACTATCTTCCTCCACAATGAAAACCAATCTCCTCATAGCTTATATAAGTAGGAAGAGGAAGCATGGTGGAGGACTCAACAAGTGAAGGTTTCCATAGTACAAGAGTCATGTGACATCTATAGATTCTTGAGCATGACACTGCATTTATTTGAGGGTTAATGCATAACCCATGATTTGAATTGGAAAAGAATCTTTGAGCACCTATTTGCAAAGTCACGAACATGGACAATACCCTCAAAGTGAAAATCAGCCATTGTGGGCCTTTCATCAATAATGTGTCGGCCTTGATTACCAACCATAATCTATAGATGACTCCCATGTTTCAGATGTTTGTTATTTTGTTCAACAAATTGGAAAGGTTTTAATGACTTCTCTTGATCTTCTCTTTCTACTGACTTGAAAATAATATTACAATTCTTATGAAAAAATTATGTGCCCATTTTTTTAAGCATATTTTGTATTTCTTCATCATTATTAGTAGACGCAAGTGCTCCATAAAGGCCATGAGATTTATTTGTTTTGGCATGCTATCCAACCTCATTTTTGCCATTCTGATCTTGGAATACTCTTCGTTTCCTACAAGATTCTCTTCCAATTTCACCTACACAATCATTTTGCAATTGTTTATGAGTTAGATCATTGTCATTGATTATGGCATGCTATATCATAGATTCCCTAGAAATACCAAATTCATCCCTTGTAGTTTGTGCCAAATTTAAAGTGTCCTTTTGCAACACAATAAGTTGCAAGTCATCCTCTTTTGGATAGGATTGGTTTATGGCTTGGGGTATTAAGATATTACTCTTCCTACAAGCTTGAAACTTCTTTACACAGTTGCAAGCCCTAGAAATATGAATGGGTTCACCTAGTATTAAACCTTAAATGTTTAATCTCAAGATTATAAATTGTTCCTCCTAAAAAAAACTCTAAAAATTGAACCCATTTCCTTGAAAAGTTGCATTTCGTGCATCTATTCCATTGCCTTTCAGCCTAATTGTTTATTGCCATTTGCATGCAAAGGTTGAATAAATCTCAATTCCAATAAATGACTAAAAGTAGGAAAAAAATCACTAAAATCTAGATCCTATTTCAGTTGACTAAAAATAGATAGGATTTTCTATCCACAAGTTTTTAGTTCTATCATCTCCACAGCAATGCCATATGAAGAACAAGCCATCTTTTTGTTAAATACTCCAGAAGATACTTCTAACTTCTTCTAGTAACTAGGATGTTAAACATATAGATTTAAGAAAAACTTTAGAGCAGAAAAAATATTTATGTAGCTAAAGGCAGAAATATAAACACTATTTGAAAGTTGAAATAAGTAGGTCTTTCAAAGATGTGCAACCATTATTTCCAAGAAATAAATGAACTGCTAAGGCCAACCTACAACATGGATGAACAGTTGGAAATCCATGCCTTAAACTCCTCAACCTCCCTACAATAGGTTTAATCTTCTTTCTAATCTACAACGTGCCATTACTTTTCCTGCATCGTGGATGTGCTTTGGATCAACCAATTGCTATTTCTACTCCATGTCATGAGTTTCCTCGGACTCCTTCAAATAGCCAAACTAAAAACCTTAAGTTTCACATGGGTGAGGCTTTTAAAGGCAAATGATTTTATTATTTTTCCTCTCATTTCCCTTTTGGCACTAGAAACTAGTAAAATTAACATTTAATTTCTTTCTTTTTCTATTATTAGCACCTAAGATTCATAGGGTTATTTTCAAGGGTTAATCTTTGTCAATTTTCCTAAATACCTATTGCACATAGGAAAATTTTAATGTTAGGGTGATAGAATATAAACAATTCCTTGTGCACTTCCATATGTCTCTTAATCATTTTCTTCCTATACAAAACATCATATGGTCTCACTCAAAAATCTTGTGAGACACCATCATTTAGAGATGAAAAAAGTAGTCCATTGGCATGCATTGCAATCTCATCACCTATTGTTGCATCCAAATTCAGAGTTTGTTCCTTGAGAATTTATAATAATTCTATACACCAAGATATCATCTTCCACATTGCAGAAATTTCAAAGACACCATTGAGGACATTAGTCTTATTTTTATGATAGTTCCTGCTAAAGCAAAGTTCAAAGATGCTTCATTGAGAGCATCTAAATATTCTTTGAAAAAAAATCATATTACTCTTCTAATTGTTCTTTTAGTTTTGCACCTCTTACTACATGAGATTCCAAAGACACTTCATAGAGAACATCCAAAGATTCTTTCCAGTAGGACATCACCTAGAGCATTTGATCAACATTTAGATAAATCATCTTATGGGAGGCTACATAGTTGTTGGAAGACTGAAATCACTGAGAGGGGGGGTGAATCAATGATTTATGAAAGTCACAAAACTTTTTCAAAAACTAGAATTTATGTTTGTTTAGAGTCAAAAAGACAAATGACGGTATGTATTGAAAACTTGACATTTAATTCAAGACATCAAAGGACAATTTAGAGAACATATTTTACTTGTGCATGATCTAGGAATTTAAACATGAAACTTTAACAGAAGGGAAAGGTAACATTTTCACATGTATTAGAGCTCATTTTGAATCAAAACTTTTTATGCATAAAATTTGACATATATATATTGGCCAGTGTGAATTCAATATATTTGGTGACACATTTAAAAACAGACAGATAAGAAAACTCATACACATATAAACATCACATAACACCAGAATTTGTCTTGAGTGGAAACCTCTTGAGGAATAAAAAACCACTTGAAAAATCTTTCCCTTATTCACTTAAAGCACCAACTCCATAAAAATCAGAAGCGCCAACTTCACATGAGATACATGAGCACCAACTCCTTTACAAAGCAAAAAATTAAAGCATTCTATCAGAACCCTAGAAGTGCAATTTTTGTAACCCTAGAATTACAATATAAGACTATGAATATCCTCCTTAAGCACATTGAAGAATGTTGTATGAAAAAATTTTAAAGAAATGTAATAATCTGAGAATCACAACAAATATTTTCAATGTAATATCTTCTGTATCAAATGTTTGAAAACATCACATTCCTCTTTTCAAATCCCACAAAAAAATGCCCTGAAAGCCATCTTTTAAAGACACTGCAAATAATAACCTTTGTATGCAATTTGAACAACTGAAAATCAACTTAGATTAGGGTTCGAATGGAAAACCTTAAATAATCATCCTTCAAAGTAAACTCTTTCAACAAATATCACCACATTGAAACAATTTAGTTACAATCTAACTGAAAAAATCAACTTGAGTTTGTAAAACCCTAACAGATTTCTATATTCAACAAATACAATATTTTCTGTTACAATCCCAGAAGACTTGAATTAAAAAATGCTTATGCCTTAAGCACCAAATTGAATATTCTAGAAGAATCTTTTAAAAAAAACCACAAGATCATTTTACCTGATCATGAAGGATGAAGGAAAAGAAACCACCACAACCTATGAAGTAATCTCATAATGACCTAGCTGGAAGAAACTCCTCTAACTTCCACAATAGTACACATACTAGCTCATAGCTAGTATTCCAATTTCAAAACCAGAATGATAAAAAATTCCAAACAATTCTTACTACCAACAAGCTCTAGCAAAACAAGATCATAAACCCTCAATGTATCAGCTGAAAGAAGACACCAAAAATTGCAAACTATCATGCTATCCATGGTGGCTAGGGTTCCAAACCTTTCAACAATAATATTGCCCTAAAAATTCTTTCTTTCAAGTCTATCAAGGACTTTATCAAATACAATGATGATTTGAAGTCCAAAATAAACAAAACATAATAATGCCTTTAGAATTCGTTGTCCAAGAAGAATGGAATTCAATCATTTCCACATGTGCATTATCAATTATGGTTGTCAATGCCAAGTCACCATTTAAAAATAGCAATCGACAACTTAAACAACAATACCCGATACCTCATAATGCCGAAAACATCATTACCTTGTAAAAATTATTCCAAATCAAAGACTTTAAAATGCCAACATAGTTAATGATTGAACCAATAAAAATGATGACTACCAAATATCTTGTCACTACAATGTGACATTCAAAAATTTCCTTTGTAATAAACCAAGATTCATAGAATGTCGATGACCTTGAAATTTTAAAACAATGTAAGTCAATAACCATAATGCCTGGTACCTTTTTCAATGTAATTTCTAGCAATGTAATATATAAACAATGAACCATACCAAGTACCAATGGCAAAGCCACAAGAGTCAACCAACTTCTCATAAGAATTTTCAAGATAATATGTCATGCTGATGAAAATAGTAATGCCACAACTTATGCATTATAAACCATATGGTAAACCAAGGATCTCATTACCATATAAGATACCAATAGCAAACACTCTTTCTTTTGAACTAATCTAAATGCTTTAGACAATAGTACTGCCCTGTCACAATAATAAAAGAGTCAACACCAATATGTATCAAGATCAACTAGAAACCAGAACTTCATATCATGTCATCATTATCTTATCATCTACATATTACCAACCATGTAAATTTGCATATCATGCATTCATCATTGTAAGAATCCAAAGAATAGAACCAGTGATGTCATGAACCCCATAAAACACTTTTGGAATCAAGGAAAAACTAACATAAACAACTGAAATCCAACAAACTCCCCCTTTTTCCTTGATGGAAAAACACATCATCTCTCCCCCTTTTTTCCTCAATGAAGAATGAAAGAGGAGAATGTGAGATTACATGAAAAATAAACAACTGAAACTAACCAACACAGTAACCAGCTGCATAAACAATGTTCACCAAGTAGCCTTGCTCCCCCTAAACCACAACACTGAAATGTCACTAAGCCATTCACATAACCTACCCTATTAGAAACCATAGAAACTGTCAGATTAGGTTGTGAATTTTGAATTTCAAATACTAGGCAAAGTCAAATATGTCACTGTTCAACATATTTTTCACTGTTATACCACTGAAAACAAAATGTACAATGCCCTTGATAATTCACTATCAAAAAGCACCAAAAATATAACCAATTTGACAAAAAAATTGTAGGATAACTAAGAATGAATATATGGTAACAATACCAATAATAGCAACAACATCAGTAGGGGTAAGATTAAGCATGAAAAGCTCTAAGAGAGATTCATAATATGCACTGTCATTGATAGACCAAACAAACTCTTCCACTATACTGCCACTATCCAAGCAACCTTTCAAAGATCCATATCCAAAACTCAAACCAAGGCTAATTGTCCCTGTGTATCAATATTAGAAAACAAAGCACTGTTAACCAATATCAATGATTCATCTTTCCCTTTGTCACAAAGATATTACTTGCTCCCCCTACAAGTAGCATTTGGTCAAAGCCACAATAATGTTCAAGTAACCTTCCACAGATTAGACCATATCACCAATCATCTGACATTTAGAATCAACACAAGATCAAGTAATTTGGAATGTATTTAAGTAAATCTGAGCTGTCAAATAACTCAACTTGTGAACCATAAAGAAACACCATGAATACTGTGTACAATGACTTATCAAAGTGTAAGGAATACATGTCCAATAAGAATCATAAAACTATTGTTATGATGATTGTTACACAAACCACAGTACTTTTCCAAAATCATCTTATCAAAAACATAATGACATCCTTGATACCCTGAGAACTAGTTATGACATGAACATTTGCATGAAAATCATTAAAGCATATCTGATCATGTATACTGTCAGTCGTCAAATGATTGTAGCAAAAAATCATAGGATACTATACTTTCTTTGTTATCAAAGATTGACCACAAATATACCATTGTTCTTTGATATCAAACTCACCTAGTCCATGAAGCAGACACACTACACCAAAACTTCATTTTTTTTGTTCCAATACATTCTAAGACTCCTTGGGGATAGAAAATAAAACTTTGGATTACTCCCCCTAAAACCAAACAACCATTAAATGCTAAGAGATGATCCTTGTGCATCATGCACAAGACTAAGTCCTCCCTTCTCCTTTTCTTGCTTTCTTTTCCAGACCCTTAAATATCCATTTCTAGATGATTTCTCCCTATAAAACCTTGCTTTATGACTAGATTCATTACATCTATAGCAAACAACTGAATATTTACTGTCTCCTACACCATTTTTTTGAAACAATTTATCACAATTTCTTACAATATGACCTGACTAACTACACCTGAAGCATGTGACAATACCATAGTTCCTTTGACAATCATTTTTCTTCACTTTAATCCAACATTCAAATGCTCTATGGCCATAATCAAAATAGGAATAACAATAGCCTAAAAAAGAATAATTATACCTCATCAATTTACCTTGCCAAGTAGAGAGAGATCCTATAAATCTGTTTGTTCTATTCCTTCCTCCTCTATTGATATCCTTGTGATGTTTGTTTCCTGCAGTTTCAAGGTTAGCAACATGAAAGTTTAAATCTACCTTTGTTCTAGGTGTTTTTCTAACCTTAGAGCACTGTCCTTCCTCTAATCCTAGACCACTTTTGTCACTTGGAGCTTTTTTTGCACCAATAATTTTATTCAAAGACATAGAGCCATTCCCATTTATTTTCTCATCACTTAACTGCTTTGATGCTTTATCAATGTTCCTCATTAAGACCACTTGACACTCAAGTTTTTCTATACTCTTTTCTTTTACCTTAAGTTGGTTTCTAACTTCTTCCTCAATCTTTCTAGCTTCTTCAACTTGTATCTTTGCTTCTATAGGATTTGAACATATCCTATCTTTGATATCTTTTTCTTGTTGAAGTTGCCTTTTTAAATTATGGTCTTCTCTTTTAAGCTGCTTAATTGTATTGAAAGCACACATGAGTTCACCTTCCAAATCAACCTCGCTTTCTTGCTCATCAAATTCCTGTTTAGAATTCACTTCACCCAAAAATTGATCTACTTCTTCATTAATTTCTTGGTCATTTAAATGTTCCTCAATAATCTCTATAGATTTAGACTCAATTTTATTTTCTTCAGAACTATGAAGATTTGCACAATCATCACTTTTAGATGACCCACAACTTGTTTCAGTTTTCAAAGATATCTCCTCTTGCAACTCACCATTCTGAGTCATTTCAATCAAACTATCATAAACTTCCTTTGCATTCCTACAATGCATAACCTTAGCAATAATTTCATTTGGAAAACTATTGAAAATAGCATCTATAGCCTTAGCATTGAATTCAAGAGTTGGCTTCTCCTCGTGTGTGGAAGGAGATGTTACAGATACAGTGCAACCTCTTTCTACTATTTCCCACACATCAAACCCTAAGGAAGACAAATATGTCTCCATCTGACATTTCCAAAGAATAAAATTGGTACCTTCAAACTGAGGTGTTCTAAACATAGGATACTCTATCATTTCTGGATTATTGCTAATGATCTCTTCCTCATTACTTCTCATATTGAGTTTAGGCAGAGTTTGATGGTTAGTATTTTTCTATGAACTTCTTTTTCCCTTATTCCTTCTACCTTTTTCCATATCAAACACAACACTACAATACCAAAAAATCATTAAGTCATTTAGACTTTATTAATCAAGGATTTGGCTCAAGTCACATAATTACCTCCTTGAACTTATTATATGTTTGACAGATTTCCAAAAACTAGAATCAATCCTAGGTGGATTAGACCTATATGAGGACCCTATGCTCTGATACCAATTGTTGGAAGACTGAAATCACTAAGAGGGGGGGTGAATCAGTGCTTTATGAAAGTCACAAAAAAATTTCAAAAACTAGAATTTATGTTTGTTTAGAGTTAAGAAGACAAATGACAATATGTATTGCAAACTTGACATTTAAGTCAAGACATCAAAGGACAATTTAAAGAACATATTTTACTTGTGCATGATCCAATAATTTAAACATGAAACTTTAACAGAAGGGAAATGTAACATTTTCACATGTATTAGAGCTCATTTTGAATCAAAACTTTTTATGCATAAAATATTACATATATAAATTGGCCGGTGTGAATTCAATACTCATAAACATATAAACATCACATAACACCATAATTTGTCTTGAGTGGAAAAACCCTCTTGGGGAATAAAAAACCACTCGAAAAATCTTTCATTTATTTACTTACAGCCAGCTCTTTCACATTCAGGAGCATCAACTCCATAAGTTTAGGAGCACCAACTCCACAAGTTTAGGAGCACCAACTCCACAAAAATCAGAAGCACCAACTTCATGATATACAGGAGCACTAACTCCTTTACAAAGCAACAAATTAAAGCATTCTATCAGAACCCTAGAAGTGTAATTTTTGCAACCCTAGAATTACAATAGAAGGCTATGAATATCCTCGTTAAGCACATTGAAGAATGTTGTATGACAACATTTAATCTAAGAATCACAACAAATATTTTCAATGTAATATCTTCTATATCAAATGTTTGAAAACATCATATTCCTCTTTTCAGATCCCATAGAAAAATGCCCTGAAAGCCATCTTTTAAAGACCCTACAAATAATAACCTTTGTATGCAGTTTGAATAACTGAAAATCAACTCATATTAGGGTTTGAATGGAAAACCCTAAATAATCATCCTTCAAAGTAAACTCTTTCAACAAATATCACCACATTGAAACAATTCAGTTACAATCTAACTAAAAAAATCAACTCGGGTTTGTGAAACCCTAATAGATTTCTATCTTCAACAAATACAATATTTTCTGCTAAAATCTCAGAAGACTTGAATTGAAAAATGCTTATGCCTTAAGCACCGAACTAAATATTCCAGAAGAATCTTTTAAAACCAAAACCACAAGATCATTTTACCTGATCACGAAGGATGAAGGAAAATAAACCACCGCAACTTGTCAAGTAAACTCATAATGACCTAGCTAGAAGAAACTCCTCTAACTTCCACAGTCACACACATACTATCTCATAGATAGTATTCCAATTTTGAAACCAGAATGATGAAAATTCTAAACAATTCTTACTACTAGCAAGCTCCAGCAAAACAAGATCATAAACCCTCAATGTATCGGTTGAAAGAAGACACCAAAAACTGCAAACTATCATGTTCTCCATAGCGGCTAGGGTTCCAAACTCTTCAACCATAGTATTTCCCAAAACATTCTTTCTTTCAAGTTTGTCGAGGACTTTATCAAACACAATGATGATTTGAAGTCCAAAATAAACAAAACATAATAATGCCTTTAGAATCCATTGTCCAAGAAGAATGGAATTAAATCATTGCCACATGTGCATTATCAATGATGGTTGTCGATGCCAAGTCACCACTTACAAATAGCAATCAACAACTTAAACAACAATACCTGATACCTCATAGTGTCGAAAACATCATTACCTTGTAAAAATTATTCCAAATCAAAGACTTTAAAATGCCGACATAGATAATGATTGAACCAAAAAAAATGATGATTGCCAAATATCTTGTCACTACCATGTGACATTCAAAAATTTCCTTTGTAATAAACCAAGATTCATAGAATGTCGATGACCTTGAAATTTTAAAACAATTTAAGTCAATAACCATAATGCCTAATACCTTTTTCAAGGTAATTGCTAGTAATGCAATATATAAACAATGAACCATACCAAGTACCAATGGAGAAGCCACAAGAGTCAACCAACTTGTCATAAGAATTATCAAGATAATATGTCATGTTGATGAAAATAGCAATGCCACAACTTATGCATTATAAACCATATGGTAAACCAAGGATCTCATTACCATATAAGATACCAATAGCAAACACTCTTTCTTTTGAACCAATCTGAATGCTTCAGACAATAGTACTGCTATGTCACAATAATAAAAGAGTCAATTCCAATATGTATCAAGATCAACTAGAAATCAAAATTGCATATCATGTCATCATTATCTTATCATCTGCATATTACCTTGACCATGTAAATTTTTATATCATGCATTCATCAGACTAAGAATCCAAAGAATAGAACCAATGATGTCATGAACCCCATAAAAAAATTTGGCATCAAGGACAAACTAACATAAACAACTAAAAGCCAACAATAATCTCTTTTTTCTCTCTTATGGGGGAACATTATTGTACTTTGTAAAATAAGTAGTCCTTGGGGGTCATCATGAGTCCTTCAATCTATCACTTATCTTCATCACTTGTACCTTTCATTGTATTTGCATCATTTCTCTTTTCAAGTGGGGTTTTATTTCCCACTGGGTTTTCTCCTTTACTCCACTTTATGAGAAATTTGTACATGAGTAACTAACAAGGCCTACTAGTTGGGACCCATCATTATCTTGCATACATTACTCCTAAGTTACATTTAAAGGGGGGGTATTGGTGTAAATAGTGATTTTATCAAACTAGTTAGCTATTAACCTATCTAGGAGAGTCTTATTCACATTTCTTAAGTCTCTATTTAGAGATTTCTAGAGTTTTGTCTCACCTCATGTGGTTGAGACATGTGTCCTCAATTTTTGAGACGCCTCTTGTATGCACACTTTCCACTCACTAGAACACTTATCACGTGATTTAACAAGTATTCCATCATTGATGGGGTAGTCAATCATTGTGTTTGACTTACCTACCTTCACCACCTTGCCTATATAAGCAAGGTTACTTTGTGCATTAAAATCAACTCTTGATAATATCATTTGGTTTATATTGTGCATGTATTTTGTGGAAGTTTCTTATTTTTTGCTTTATGATCTTGAAAATCATA
The DNA here is from genome assembly GCA_007258455.2 of Sequoia sempervirens. Taxonomy (NCBI): domain Eukaryota; kingdom Viridiplantae; phylum Streptophyta; class Pinopsida; order Cupressales; family Cupressaceae; genus Sequoia; species Sequoia sempervirens. The sequence goes on from VDFB02086081.1 coordinate 242,961,704, forward strand.
AACTTGAATATCGAAAAAATCATGAGAGTCCAATTGACCCTAATGACCTCAAGAATGAAACTGATCAAAGAAGGAAAGAACTACCATGACCATACTAAAAGAAGGCAATAGAAATACCGTAGCTATAATTGATATAGGGAGAATTCTTGTCTTTAAAATTTTAAGAAAAATAGATTCAAAACAAGCATAGCATACTCTTAGGAAAAATTAAGAAGTCCAAAATCTAGGAGATTAATTATAGGATGAAATTCAAATAAAAACCAAGTAGATTTAGAACCATTTACAAAGGGAGACAATGATTGAATGCACTCCATAGGGATGGAATAATAAATCAAGGGAAAATTTAAAAGGAAAAGTGAAAATGATTGTTTTTCACCGAGAGGATACCCTAGGAACAACATTCACAAATATGTGGGCATGTCTAGTGCACAATAGCATTAAGACCACCTTCATGCACAATTTACACCAAACAAATACCATGTTTAAAAAAGATTTATCTTAATGCCTATTTTCCACCAAACAAACACCAAATCTAATAAAGATTGAAAGTTTCATTTTAACGTTTAAACAATAAACATAGAAGCCCCCACTATTCAACATTTCCATTAAATGCTAAAATAATAGAAGACTTAAAATATTTTAATAACTAAAAATCTTACTAGAATTCTATCAAGATATTTGTCCCTGATTCTAGTATCTTCAACTTTTTTCTTCTTTGCATGATAGATCATATTCTTAAAACATGAAAAGAATGACAAAATGCATCATAAAATAACAACATATATAGATAAAAAAATCAATATTAACAAGAAATATTTCAATGAAGCTTAAAAATCAAATAGGAATATAAAATTATGCACCTAATGCAAACTCGACTTCTCCACGACAACATAAAATAACTCCCTCATAAATTTAGGAGAGAAATTTGTTAACATATGGTAAGAATAACTAGTGTTTTACCTCAAGGGGAATCGGGCATCTCCTTTACCATGGGTAACACTAAAACACTTGTTGGTGGGGATTTAATGTCTTATTTTTTCTATTGATTTTTTCCTTCTAACCCACCATGGTTTATAGCTTCTAAGACACTATGGAATTACATAATGGAGGGGGGAAAAATTGTGAAGAATTTTGTAGAGGGAAAGGAAAAATTATGTTAGAATGTGCTAGATGAAACAAAATCTTTGTTGAAGGTAGCATAAACCTCTTCAAAATCCACATGAGTGGTAGAAATATTCCTTCTTTTTTCTTGCAATAAGTAAAAATACATGTAATTGATGCATTCTAAATTAAGTTGGGGACGTCCACTATCATTATTAATTAAGGCCACATTTTTTTTCATGGTCATTTGTATACCATAAATTTAGCCTCTTTAGCACCTCTACTATCTCAATCATTGTTAATTTTTCATGCTAAAATAACAGATAAAAATGTACAATTAATCAAAATAAGACCTAAAATATAGCAACTAATAAAACTGTAAATAATTATTTTTTAAATTTTAATTAGAAAACATACATCTTTACTTCAAAGTAAATATTTTTTGAATTGATTAACTTCTAATTTATGAAAAAATATAATTACTAATAACTAAATAAACACAAGTACTAATAACAAATTTAATTAAAGAGAAATTGACAATCACTATTTATTAGGCGAAGGCCTAGCTCGATTGGCTATAGCATCTCTTTGCAGGCAAGAGGTCACGAGGTCTAGTCTCCCCTTGTCCCATTGATACCAGAGGGTGTGTTGCGACAACATCACCGGTCACATAGATGCACCCCAGCTTATAAGGGGACTACTCGATTCCTACAGTCTAACAACAATTGAACCTATACAACTACTGACCCTCTCAATATGAAAAACCTCATCGAGAACATTTTGAAACTAACCATTTCTCCTAGATCTCTCTCGAAACCTCCTCTAAGGTTTATATGTTTATCTTCCTTTCTTTCCTCTCTATCAAGAAAATTCAATTTCACATGATTTATTGCATTGCAACTACTAGTGTGATCATAGTATGCGAAATTTAGAAAATTATGGCAGTGACACCATTTTTTGGGAGGGGTTTGAGCATGTGTGATCCATGGGAGCATAGCATGTTCGACCCTTGGCTTACCATTTCCTATGTGTGGGATGTGACGGACCTCACTATGCCCACTCTGGCCTCTACTTTCTCAAGGGATGCTATGACAGTGGCCAACACGTGTCGAATGGAAGGAAACCCCTGAAGCTCATCTCTTCACTGCCGATTAACCTGGTAATTAGTACTTTGCTCGACCTTTATGCATTTTAATCTGGCGATTGAGGCTTGTTTCTTCAAAATTTCAACTTATTTGTTCTTGTAATTGTAGGACAGCGTAAGGAGGACTTACAAGTCGATTTGGTGGACAAAAATACTCTCAGAATAAGCGGGGAGAGGCACACAGAATAGGAGGAAAAGACGAATTAGTGGCACTACGTTGAGCGGTCAAGTGGGCAGTATATGAGGCAATTCTTCCTACCTAAAAATGTATATGTACAAGGCATTTCAGCAAAGCAGAGAACGAGGTTTTGAGGGCTGATTTGTAGTTGAAGTTAATAAGGATGTGGATGTTAGGGGTTTTGGTATTATGAATACTGACAATGCTCAAAATGTGTGACCTCATTGTTATTATCTTTTTTCTATGATGCATTTCATGTTTTATATCATGTAATAACATTTTTAATAATAAATTGTAATTGTAGATATCTAAAATTGTCATGTCTTATGAATTAGTATTTTAATGCTAATATTCATCTTTCCTTATGATTAAATAATGTTCAATTATTTAATTATTAAATAAAATCACATTTTCACTATTAATTAAATTAATTTATGTTATTTAATTAGTTCATTTCAATTAATTTTCTTGATTAAATAAATAAATTCTATTTATTTAATTATATCTTTAATTCAGGACATGGAATGGCACATGCACATGATACTAGTATTGAGTAAATGTTATGCTCGGCGTTGTGGTTCCCTGCTAGGGCTGCGATGTCCTAGCTGCGTCTGATCTTTCCTTGGTTGCGTGTCTTTCTGTTTTGTGGCGGGTGGCTCCTTTGGTTCTCAGGTGCGTGGGGCTGCTGTGTGTGGAGTGCGGTGTGGGGATTGCTGCGAGGGTTGTTTTTTCTGTGTGTAAAGTTTGCTGTGTGAAGTGTGTGGTGTGGAGTGTGGGGGAGGGTCTGTTGCGGAGTTTTCATGGTGTGGAGTCTTTTGGTGGGGTGTGGTGGTTTGTGGGTTTGGCTTGGGGTGGCGGGTGTGGTTGATGATGGCTGAAGCCTCCGAGAGCTTGGCAATTCCGGGTGTGTCACATCCTCAGGGCTTCGCTAAGGACATGCATGCTTCGTTGATGAATAACTCTTTTGTGGGTGAGAGCTCCAAGCTCAAGAAAGTGAATGGTTGCTTACCGCGGAGTCATGCTCGTTCGGTTTTGGTCATCTCTCCAGAATCGGTGCATGAGGACTTTGCTTATTGGACTCAACACGTTTTGATCTGTAAGTTTTTGGGTATTCGGGCCCCCCTTTCAGCTTTGGAGTCTTGAATGTGCCGTACCTGGTAGATTGAAGGTGACTTTGATATTTTGGTGGCGGGGAATGGATTCTTTATGGTTAATTTTTCTTGCATTTCAGATCGTAATCGGGTTTTTGAGGGGGGGCCGTATTTTTATAATCATGTGGGTTTATTCATGAAACCCTGGCATGGGGGTTTCAATGCGGCTGAGGATATGCCTTCTCGAGTTCCTGTATGGGTTTGTCTGCCATGGCTTCCTTTGGAGTTCTGGAGAGAAGATATTCTGCAACGGATAGCGGCCTTGTTGGGGAAGCCTGCTGCCATTGTTCAGAATACTTTGGATAAAAAGGTATTTTCTTTCGCTCGCATTTGTGTTGAAATTGATTTAAACAATCATTTGCCAGATTCTCTGGAGATCTGTATTGGCTCTGCCTCATGGATTCAACAGTTAGATTATGAGTCCCTTCCTTTCCGTTGTCGGTTTTGTCATGAGTATGGTCACCTTCAGCGTCAGTGTCCTCGGACTTCCAGAACGGTCGGGGTCCCTTCTCCTACATCATCCGGGCCTTCGATGGAAAAGGCAGATAAAAGCAAGGTGTCTATGGCTGAAGGGGGAAAGGTTGAGCAAGGGCCTAATAAGGATGTCTTCTTTCCTGCCAAACCGAAAGTGAAGGGGAGAGGTCAGAAGCGACCCTTTAAAGATAAGCAGAATGAGCAGGGTTTCAATCGCTTTGAGGTTTTGGACAATCAGGCCTTGGAGGAGGGGATTCCTACCGAGATCTTGTCTGGGGATACTGGTATGGATACAGGGCTAGAACAGGCAATTGTTGTTAGGGACTCTTCTCCTCCTTTGGAGGTGGGAGGGTCTGGGCCTGCTGACACTCCGACTGGTTTAAATGATGATATTATTTTAACAGACTTAGCTAAGGAGGCGTTGTCTTCTGGAAAAGGTCGGGGTTCAACTTCTTATCTAGGAGTGCTCCAACGCCCTCTTAAGAAGGGAAATTTTGCTAAGTCTTCTAAAGTTGGTCGCAAGAAGGATGTGGACAAGATTAAATCTACTGGGGAGTTGTTGGTGGAATCGGGCTCTGTTAAGACTTTGGACGCCCACTTTGCCCATCCTTCCCCATGATTATTCTTTCTTGGAATGCAAGGGGGCTGAATAGCGCCTCCCGTAGAAAAGCTATTTAGGATTTGATTGGGGTTCATTCTCCAGATATTTGTTGTGTACAGGAGACTAAGCTTTAGGTGGACTGTATGCTTCAGTATGCTCCTCGTATTTGGTTTTCTAGGCAGTGTCAGTGTATAGGCTCTAGGGGTAATTCTGGAGGTTTGGCACATTTTTGGGATCCTCGTAAGGTTGTTCCTCATTGGTGGATTTCTAGCCATTCCTCTATCTCAATGGTGGCCTCGGTTTTGGACTCTGGTGAGACTATTTTGGTTAGCAATGTGTATGCTCCGGTTGACATCCATGGTAAAAGCCAGCTGTGGGCCCATATCACGTTTGTTAGATCTTGTGCTCCTTTCTTGCCGTGGATCTTAGCTGGTGATTTCAATTCCATCTTGTGCCTGGAAGAGAAAAGAGGTGGATTGCCGAGATTGGGTCTTGCTTCAGATTTGTTCTGGGCTAGTGTGGCTTCTCTTGCTCTTGTTGATGTCAAACCTTCTAATGGCTTATTTACTTGGAATAATAGGCGGACTGGGTCGGAGGAAATTTCTGAGCGGTTGGACAGGTTTCTTGTTTCTAGTTTTTGGGTTGGGGGCAGTGTGGTTATTGGCTCTAAGATTCTTGATTGGTGTGGCTCTGATCATTGGCCAATTAAGTTTTCAGCCTCTCCTTTCCCTAATCCAAAGAATCCTCCTTTCAAATTTCAGCTTATGTGGCTGCGGGACTCTTCTTTGTATAATCTGGTTGCTTAGTGGTGGCGGGATGGAGCCCCTGCGTATGGTACTGCTATGTACTCTTTTGTTAAGAAGTTGCAATGTGTTAAGTTTCATCTTAAGAGATGGAATAAGCTATGTTTTGGTAATTTTCGTGCTAAGAAAAGGGAAGCACAGGAGCGTCTTGCTGTTATTACTCGCCAGATTAGGGATCTTGGTTTTTCAGAAGCTCTTGGGCATGCTGAGTCCCAGGCTCTTAAATCTGTGGAAGAGTGGGAGCTTCGTGAGGAGATTTTTTGGAAACAGAAGGCTCGGATTGACTGGCTTCAAGAGGGCGACAGGAATACTGCCTTCTTCCATCACTCTGTGCAGGCTCGTCGGAATAAGTGTTATATCTCTTCTCTCATTAACTCTGATGGATTAGTTTTATCCTCACAACAGGCCTTATCCAAAGAAGCGCACCTGTTCTTCTCTGCTTCGTTTACTGAGGACTCTCTTCCTGCTGAGGCTGAGGAAAATAGGATTCTTGCCTGTATTCCTCCTTTGATTTCTAATGAGCTGAATGCTTCTCTCATGTGCCCGATTACTCTGGCTGAGGTGGAAGAGGTTGTGTTTGGGATGAATAAGGGGAAGGCTCCTGGCCCTGATGGGTTCCCAGTTGAATTTTTCCAGGAGTTTTGGGAAATTGTGAAGATGGATTTGTTGGAGGTTGTATGTGAATCTTTTCATAACAAGCAGATGCTTCAGGCCATGAATGCTAATTTTTTAGTCCTCATTCCTAAGAAGGAGGGTGCTGATAGGTTTGACCTTTTTCGACCTATTGCCCTCTGCAATGTGGTGTATAAGATTATTACAAAGTTGATTGCTGAGCAGCTTAAATCTTGCCTGCCCGTTGTTATTTCTGAGGAGCAAGGAGGTTATGTGGCTGGTCGTCAAATCTTGGATGGGGTGGTGATTGCCTCTGAGGCTATTCATTCCATGGCAATCTCCAAGGAGAAGTCGATGTTCATCAAGCTAGATATGGCAAAAGCTTATGATAGAGTCAAATGGAGTTTTCTTCAGAAGATTTTGTTAGCCTTTGGGTTTTCTCTTGAGTGGGTGAGCTGGACTATGAGTTGTGTGACTTCCTCCTCATTTTCTATCATTGTGAATGGGGAACCTTCAGAGCTGTTTGGTGCTACTAGGGGCCTTCGTCAGGGGGGCCCACTCTCTCCCTATCTATTTATTATTATGGTTGAGGGGCTGGGTCGCTTTCTTAAATCTCAGGTCTCTCTTGGTGTGATTCATGGTTGGCAGTGGGGGTTGGGTCTGCCTACTCTATCTCACCTCCAGTTTGTGGATGACACCTCTCTTATGGGGTTAGCTTGTATACATGAAGCTGAATCCATTAGGCAAGCTTTGGACATCTACCTCGCAGCTTCGGGTCAGAAAGTTAATGAGCATAAGTCTTCTATTTTTTTCTTCAATACTCCTTTGGCCATCCAGAGGAGGATTGCTGCTATTTTTAGGTTTCAAATTGGATCTCTCCCCTTTGTCTATCTGGGGATTCCTCTTGCCATTGGTCGTCAACCCAAATCCTCTTGGCAGACGTTGCTTGAGAAGTTGAGGAAGAAGGTAACTCATTGGACTCATCGGTGGTTGTCTACTACTGCTAGAGTTACCCTCCTTCAATCTGTTATCCAGGCCCTTCCCATCTACAGATGTTTTGTTCAATCTGCCCCCATGTATTTCCTTCGCGAATTTGATGCTCTCTCTCAGAAATTCCTTTGGAGTGGCAACTTGATGACTTCTAAGTGGAGCCTTGTTAATTGGGATTTTGTGTGTAGACCTAAGCAGGAGGGTGGTCTTGGGTTACGTTCTTCTATTTTAAATGGGCAAGTTCTTGCAGCGAAGCTCTACTGGCGCCGGTGTACTAATCAACACCAGCTGTGGGCCCGTGTTCTTAGCTATAAGTATCTTTGTGGTGTTGTTGCTCATGAGGTTCCTCGCTATCCTCTAGAGGGAAGGGGTTCTATGATTTGGTCTACTTTGAAAGTGGGAGCCCAATTGATTAAGCGTGCGCTTTTTTGGATTTGTCATTCAGGATCCCAGGCTCTTTTTTGGTGGGATTCTTGGGATGGTCACCCACCTATTCTCTCTGCTTTTCCTCATCTTCAACCCCTCTGTGATGTTTTTACTGCTGCTGGTTGGGACACCGTTGAGCATTACAAAATTGATGAGCATTGCGGCTCTGTTGTTTCTTTCCGCTGGAAGCACCTTTCTGAGGGGCCTCCTGGGGGCTCTGCGGAGGACAGGTGAGATCTTGCTCATCTTTTGGCTTCCCGGGCTTGTAATTCATTAAGGGGACCTGATATTTTAGCTTGGGATAGTCCTGATATGTCTGGGAAATACTCTGTGTCTATTGGCTATAAGCAATTGGGACGACAGTTGTTTGGGAATATTTAGGTCCCTTGGTGGAAGTATGTTTGGCATAAGTTGTCTTGGCCCAAGTGCAATTTCTTCATGTGGCTGGTGGCTCAAAACCGGTGTCTTACTTGGGATAATTTATGCAAGCGGGGTTTCCAGGGTCCCTCTTTGTGTGTGTTGTGTCGTGAGGCTGCAGAGTGTGCTTCTCATCTCTTCTTCCAATGTTCCTATGCTCGGGAGATTTGGAATTTTTGGTGGCAGGTGTGGAATATGCCCTGTCAACATGTTTCTTCTTTGGCCGAGTTTGTGGATCGAGGGAGTAGGGCCCCTGTCTCTACTTCCTTTCTTCAAGCTGCTTGGGCGATTGGCCCTTCCTTCATCATTTGGAACCTTTGGTTGGAGAGGAATCGTCAGATTTTTCAGGATATGATGATGGGGGCCCCTTGCTTGTGGTGGAAAATTTTGCATTCTTTGGGAGAAACGATCGCGGCTAAGTGTGATCTGTCTGAGTCAATTTCTCCTTCTAATGTTGGTTGTTTCAACCGCCTTCATCTGCCTCCTTCGCATCGGCAACTTATGCGTAACAGGTGTAGGCATCCTACTCCGAAGGTGAATAGGGAGGGAAGATAGTCTCCTCCTCCTCAAGGCATCCTTAAAATTAACACGGATGGCTCTTCTCGTGGAAACCCTGGTCATGCTGGAATTGGTGGAGTTGGTCGGGATAGTTTGGGTGATGTTCAATTTATTTTCTCTATTTATAAGGGTCTTCATACTAATAATCTTATGGAGGCTCAGGAAATTTTACTGGCTGTGGAGCATGGCAGTAAGTTAGGGTGGCGTAGGATTATATGTGAATCGGATTCCTAGGTTGTGGTAAACTTGCTGAACAAGCGGAGGTTAGAGGATGTTAGTTGGCACTTGGCTTTGATTATCGAACAAATTCTCAATCTTTGTGTTTCTCTTGAGTTTGTTACTTTCACTCATATTCCTAGGGAGTGGAATGGTGTTGCTGATTGTTTGGCTAAATGGGCGTCTGACCATATTCATGACTGGAATTTGGTTGATCGGGGTCAATTACCCCCTGATTTGTCTCAACAATTGGACCATTTGGTGGAGCTTGATAAGGCTATGTAATGTTTTGGCCCTGTAATTTTCTCTTGTGATTAATAAATTTTTACCCCTCTTTATGTTAAAAATTATATCTTTAATTCAATTAATCTTCTTGATTAGTTAAATAAATCTTATTTCTTGAATTATATATTTAATTACTTATTCTTCTTGATTAAATAAATAAATCTTATATATTTAATTAACATTCACCCACTCTTCCTAAATTAACTAATTACTTTAATTATCCCTCTTTTCTCAACATTATTAGAAGAGTGCAACTTCCTCATGTGAAGAGAATAAGAAAGGCAAAAAAGTGACCAGGGAAGTTAGGGAGGCTTCCTTAGAATCAAAATCTGTTCTTACAATCTAGGGGAGATTGAATTTTCGAAAGAGGAGAATGCGTCAGCATCGGATGAGATTGAGAACTCTAGCTAGGAAGAGGAAGAAGATAACCCCCATCAGGAGGAGGTGCAAGATCTAGGTGAGGGTATGAGTAAGGGAGTTGGTGAGGAAAAGGTGGAAACAGATGTTTCCCCAATTAATTGAGGCCATAAACATCATTACTTCCCCTCTTAATGAAAAAACTCCTTTGGTGGCTATTGAGGAAACTGAAAAGACTACTGTGGAAATGCTTGCGCAAAGAATGGAACAAGTTGAAAAAATGTTATAGAAGGATGACAATTCAAAAATATTTCAAGCTATTGAGGTTGCTATTAAGAATGTTTGCAAAGTTTTTGAGGGAGTCATGAAAAAATCCATAATGGGCATGATTTGTGGAGAGGGAAAGATCACAAAGTAGCAACAACAAAAAAGGAAAACAAGATGAGATGGAGTGGCCTGAGCCTATGGAAGATAAGGACAGCTTTGAAGCTACTCTAGACGATCTTGGGAAGACTTGGAGCCTTATTGAGGATTCTTAATCCTCTATTGTTTTGTCTTTACTTCTTGTTCTATGTCTTGGTCTATAGGGGTTTTAGTCTTTATTGTTTTGTTGTTACTTGTTATTCACTTGTATAGCCTGGATTCGATATACATTTGGAATATTTCTATTTGTTTGGTTAATAGCTTTGGGTACATTATGAATAGGCTAAGCCTTCGATATCTTTGGGTTGATGATAATCTAGTTTGGCTTTTAAGATATTGGTTTATTGATAAGATTTTAAATATTATCCTTTAATGTAGTCTTTTGTTTGCTCCTTGTGTTTGTGGTTGGAGAGGCAGTTTGTTGTTTCTTTTGCTATCTCCTCTCCTTGTTGTTCTAGTCCCGTTTTGCTATTTTGGACTATTTTTCTTTTGTATAGGATCAAGGGCCCTTTCCCCTACTTATCTTATCAAAAACATTATCTATTCATCATTCAAATAAATAAAACATTTTATTTATTTATCTAATTTCCACTTGCACATTCCTCAAATAATTAATTATTTTAATTAATTATTATTTCCTCATGCAAAAAAGCTAACTTAACTTATTCTTCTAATATTAAATAATTATCTTTAATTATTTAATTATCCTAGTTCCCTTTAAAATATAGATTGACTTAAAACTTGTCTAAAACATCATCCATTGATAAATAAACTAAATTATTTATTAATCAATCTTATCTTTGCACATTCCTCAATTAGTTAATTATTTTAATTAACTATTATTTCCCCAATCATGTAAAAGCAAACTCATCTTCTATCTCAAACTTATCTTGCACATTCCTCTAATAATTACTTAATTATAGCATGCAATGTTTCCTCAAAACTTAACTCCCACTCACTCCCACTCTTTTGATCAATCAATTCTCTTAACTCCCACTCACTCCAAGTTTTCTGATCAATTAATTGACTTACTCTTCAATCAATATCTCATGCAACTAGTTAATTGGAATCTTGCAGCGAGTTGTAGTCAGTTAACTAGGAAATCAATTCCTCTCATTCATTCTCAAAATTTGATCTTAAATCAGCACCTCTTAATCCAGGCCGTTGATTCAATTACCTAAAATCTATAAAATAACCCTCATCCCTCTCATAATTCATCTAGAGAATTTGTAAAAAGGTCATGTCAGATTGACTATTGAAGCAAATTGAGCAAACATATACTTGCATACTTGATCATTGTTGTTATCGAGCTTTTGCTATCACGGAAGCTTTGTATTGATTCAAGCAATCAAACATCCATCTTCAACATGAATACACTCAACATGGGATGGTATGATCGTAGTTTTCAAATTTATTTTTTGTTTCACTTGTTTATGCTAACCTTGCTTGTTTGTATTTTTAAGCTTTGCAATTACATTTCATGGGTAAGTGGGTCTTATTATCTTGTTTTGAATTTATTTGAATTGATTCATTGTTACTCAATCAGTTGATCCATATTCCCCTTACCCATTTTGGCACGTTCAGTTAATCTTTTTAGTGTTTTTTCTTTTTAAATTGTAGGTTACAGCTAAAAATTTGATTAAAACCTCTCATATTATTTTAATCATAAAAATGGACAAATAGAATTTTATAAAACTATTTATGGGTTTTGTAGAAATCATTCTTACCTTTTTGTATCTTTGTATGGTTTATTTATTTATTTTTTAAGTAAAAGGCCTATGGACTATATATTTATATTTATAATAAAATAAAGTTTGTACATAGGATTTTAGGATTTGTATCATATGGAATAAGTTACAAAATTCCATATTAGTTCCCAAGCTATCCATGAAATCATACTTTTAGCTACAATGCAATGGGAAACACAAAATTTAGAATATTTATCTAATAACACTTGCAAAATTTCTAAAAGAACAGGGCATGTAGATCTGTTTTGTATACCCATCTTCAATCCTTTCATTTTCTCTTTGTAGAACCAAGTTTCATGCAAACTTTCCAAAAAACTACTTGCTAACGATCAAATTATTACTCCTCCATTCATAGCACTTGGACTAAATTTTCATCTTTAGCCTCAACATCCTTCGGAGCTTGCAAATCACGGGAAAAAGGACCATATCCTGCTATTGGATCAAAATGAGCTTGTGAGCCACAAACACAAGAGTCATGACCTACAACTAGTTATTTGCTATTTGAACTCCTCCTCGAGCCAAGCGTGGATAGGCTACCAAACCCTTTCCTTTCATGTTTGCATTTTTTGCATTATCACGAGTAACCCCAACTTCCACACAGCCTGCATTTGAACCAGATGAATTCCCTCGACCTTTCATCCCAACAAGAGAGTCACTTATAGGAATTCCCTCGACCTTTCATCCTAGCAAGAGAGTCACTTATAGGAATTCCCTCGACCTTTCATCCCAGCAAGAGAGTCATTTATAGGAGAATGATTGTAATACCCCTCATATTGTTTGGACTTGATACTTATGTGGTTTTGATTGATGCTTTGTGTCTATGATTGTCTATACTGTTGTTTGGTGTGTGTGGATGCGTAGTTTAGTTAATTGTTGCTTGTGGCATTATTATTATGATTTATGATACTTTGTATGTAGTGTTTGGATTATTTGCTTACTCGATAATCTTTCATTAATTTTATTTACGTCGATGTGATGATTCTATGGTGATCATGTTATTTGAATTCAGTATTATTTTCTAATGCAATGGTTTAATAATTAGTTATGATGCAGTAGTTAAGTATCATGTTATCTTATGATCAATTTGGTTAGAAATGTTAGTTCGTCATTGATATTGTAATTGTTAGAATAGAGTACGTGAGAGGACAATGTAGCATCACTCGTTCACGAGTGCCCTGCTACACTGCAATTCCTTCTCACGATAGGATGTTTGATTATATATATATATATACAGGTGCTACTTGACGTTTATTTGGATGCAGGATTGCAGGAATAAGTCTCGATTCCACCTGCTTTGGCAGGACAGAGCGAGCAATAAATTAACCCAATGGGTAAAATGTTGAAAAAGGGAGTATGTTTGGAAGTGTCCCCGTCCCAAGTCCGTCGTCCTGTTGTAAGTTGTTGTGTCATGATTGAGGTGTTGTCCTTGTTGTTATGCATTTTGATTGTTGAGTATTTATTTATGGTTAGTGTTCGAGTAATTAATCTTATTTGATAAGATAATTAATTAAAGTTGTCTTGTTGTTTTGATTTAATTGTGAGTTAGAAAAATATTAAATTTAAATATATTGTAAATTAAAAGGGTATTTAATTAATTAAAGTGCAAGAAATTAAATTAAATTAATATTGTTGAGAATAATTAGATATTATCTTTTTATTAATATTAAATTAGAAAATCTTGTGTGGAAAATATCTTGTGTAAATAATTAATTTTTAATTAAAAATTTTAGATAAGTGTGAGCTTTTAAAAGCTGGAAAAAGGACCAATAAGAGAGGAGGATTTTTGAGAAAAGAAAGTGGAAGAGCTTTATTGAATCTTTATTTTGATTTATTATTTTTATGTGGAGATTATTCACAGAAAAGAGTTTTTGGCTCTGTTGTTTGGATCTGTAAAAAAAAAAGATAGTTTTTGTTTTGGTATTTTTTCTGGGTAAAAATGTTGTGGTTTTGAAAAAGAAAAGATTTTTCTGAAGAACGTCGAAGGCAGAAGATCGAGAAAAGAGTTATAGGAGGAATTCGAGAGGAGGTTACAGAAGGGATTCTTCTTCAGACAAAGGACTCGAGGTATTCTCCTTTTAAGTTATTAATATTTCATTGTTCTGTAACAAATCTGGTTGCTAGGTTTTCGAAATTGATTGAATGAAGTTTTGTGATTTGAAAACTTGCTCAGATTAAAAAACCCTTGGATTACTTGGTAGCAAGACTATAGTAGAATCTTCAATAATTCTTCTATATAATTGTGAAACTTAATGTTAGAATAAAATTATGCGTATTACTGATTGAATTGATTGTCTGTTTTATTTTCTATCTCGTATGAAAATCTGAAGGTTCTTATTTCTTTGTCATAAATTTTGTTTAAATATATATGGATATATTTATAGATTTAAATATATGTTTATACAGAATAAATAAATAAATATATGCTTAATTTATATATGGATTGTGTTATGTTATAAGTTATATAGTTGCAGACCTTTGCACTGCATGGATATCTGTGATTAGGAGGTATTTTCGAAAAATAAAAATTTATATATAAAAATATTTATATTTATTTTCATCTTGAAATTCGAAATCTGCATTGAAAGTTTTGATTAAATTTATAAAATGAAATAAATTAAATTAATAAAAACAAAAAATTTATAAATAAAATTAAATTTTTGGGGTGACTCTACGCCCTCTGCTCCTCCCCACCTGCACTACGATAAATCACTAGGCGCGGGTAATGCCCAGTCCGTCAGATGCGACCTCCCCATGAGGGAGTACTACGTACCTCCACCTGTGTGGAGGTTCGGCCCTTAAAAGTTTTTAATTCATTTGTTTTTTTAAAAATTACTTTTATTTAATTCGGTTTTTATTTATTAATGCGTTTTGTGAAGTATTTTATATTTATATTTATATATATTATATATTATTTAATATATATTTATTATATATTATTTAATATATATATATATATATTATATATTATTTAATATATATATATATATATATATAAATTAATTACCAAGTTATTATTGAGGTTTTTTTTGTTTATATTTGATTTTTGTATGTTGGGATTGTAAATTTATTATAATAATAATTTTTACAAGTTATCATAATTAAGATGATTAGGAACAAGTTATGTGATTATAAATAAATTGAATAGTGCAATGTTATAGTGTAGGTTTGTAAATTAGAAATAAACGATGTGTTTTGATTTGAATCGAATATTCTCGAATTGTTGATTTAGTTATTTAATTGGATGAATTTTTTTATTATAATACCTCAATTATGAATACAATTGTTAAACGTAGAGTAAGGGTTGATTATTTTATTCAGATGACTTTATTTTTTGGAACGCTTTGATTAGAGAAGTTACTTGTGAAATTTAGAGTAAATGATTGGGTTGGAAACACTTCAATGTTGGAAAATGAATTTGGTGTTTTGATTGAGTAAATGCAAGATTGAAAATTGTGTTTGACTGGGTTTGGGAAACCCTAGCTTTAGATAATGAGTTGCCTGGAATGCTTTTCTGTCATGTTTCTTTTATTCTCCATGTCGAGCAAATGGGGTTTAGGGTCTAGGTAAGTCTTCCAGAGAAGTTCTCTAGAGTGGGATGTTTTGTGTAGAGGTTCAATTTGTGAATCACCTTGGGAATGGTGTAGAGTTGTACTATTATGTTGTACCCGATTTCCACGAACGGGGATTTGGGCCTCCTGGGAAATAGGAGAGGGTAATGAGATTTGTACCTCCTTAAGAAGGAGTGTGTTTTTGTATTTGGTTTCCTCCAATGTTCGGAGTGAGTTTCCTTGTTTTGTTTCCTCCTTGGTTGGAGAGGTTATGTTGTCTAGTTACCTATTGTGGTATTGTACCTTGTGTGTTGTCGATAGGAGAGTGGCTCTTTGTGGGGGTCCGGCACACAAAGGGGCGCTAGGGTAACTCACCTAGAGTTTAACTAAGTGATAATCTAAAAGAATTAATGCGGATCTTTCACACTAATAAAGATAAAGAATGTCTCTCTCGTGAAGCAAGTGAATGATAAGGCTCGAGATGAGATGGGACGCATAGTTTTGTGTGAGGGTCCCGCGGCCGGTAGAGGCAAGCCAGGGTAACCCAGGATGGGGGTCCGATAGCCTAGGAAGGTTGAGCCAGGGTAACTCATGGAAATTTATGCATGACACTCTTCCTATGTTGACAGTTAGTCAGTTATTGTGTGATGTACATGATCTTTGTTCTCTGGAAGCATTGTAACCTCGTGTTAAGTGACGTTGTGATTGTAGTGGTTAAGTGATTTATTGATTTCTCTTTGGTTATTGTTGGAAGTAGTCTTTGATATTGTGTCTTGAGTTTCATTGAAGTTGTGATTGTGACTTGTTGTTATGTTCTAAAGTGGTTTGTTGTTGTGCCTTTTGTATTTATTTTGTTTAGTTTTCTTTGTGGTCTTGGTGTTAAGTTGTCTGTCTGGAGTTAGTATTGTGTTACTATTAGACGTGCTTGGTCGAGGATCCTTCCTTGTCTACTCCCAGCACGGGGTGGGTTGGGTGGAATGTGCTTCACACCCCGTTGGGTTCCCTTTTTGTTGCAGATGTATCTTTTATTGCAGGGTTTTGGAGGATGTTGATGATCCAGTAATTATTTGTACCAGATGTATGTTATACTTTAGATGTAATGTATTCATTGATGTATTGTCTCCCACATGTGTTGGGATGACCTTGTTTTAAATTGTATATGTGGTTGTTGAGATGTATTTTCAGTCAATTGTATTTTACTATCATTTGGATGTAATGTATATTCAGTCCATGTATTTATTCAGGAATGATCATTGGTAATAGTTGTGTTAAGTTCTGTTATTTCTGTGGTAATATAAATGCTTCATATCCTTATAGTATTTTTCGTTGTCATGTGTACATATGTTATAAATATGGTTATTGCTTAATAGATATTTTAAATGATGAAATGGGGATGAATAGATTTATGTAACTGTTTAACTATTGTTTTAATCTATTGTCTTGGTTATGGGTTAGAATAGTAATGTCACCTCGTGTACCCCAATGGAATTAGTCGTGTAACTTAACACATTGTTATATTGGAATATTTAATTCAATCTTATGTTCTTTTAAAATAAAAAAATTGTTCCATTGTTATTAGTTCCTTTGGGGTTTGCACGGCGGGGCGTTACAATGATAAGAAAGAATAGACCTCCAAATGGATACAACATATAACAATCACCTCCCTTTATAGCCAATAAACCATGTGCAAATATTATTTGTTTCTGAAGAGGAATATTTTGTTGTCATGAGAAGGAAAGCCCATTTAATTCACTATAGATATAACTTGTAATAGCTCATGTGAAACTTGCTTTCCCAACCTCGCTTTTTGTTCCCCACTCCAAGCCATCATAGCTCACTGTACCTACAAAACAACAAACTTAAAATAAGCCTGATACTAGCAACACATGTCCACAATTGGATAAAACCACCAAGGTGAGTACAACCTTAATAGAAACAATTAAGGGATAGGATAATCTTTTTGAGGTCCAAAATTAATCCTAGCCAAAATAAATATACATATGTTTGATGGTAGAAATGTAATTTCCTAAATAAGCCTCATCAAATAATATTTGAAATTTTATATTACATTTTATAATCTAAAGGTTGGCATAGTTTTGCTACATAAGGGATAAATTATTTGACCCATGTTAACATCTTTAAATGAGGTTTTATATTGGTTTAGAAAAGAAATATTGTTAGAATTAAGGGATCAATAAAACCACCAAGGTGAGTACAACCTTAATAGAAAAAAATAAGGGATAGGATAATCTTTTTGAGGTCCAAAATTAATCCTACCCAAAATAGATATACATATGTTTGATGGTAGAAATGTAATTTCCTGATAAGCCTCATCAAATAATATTTAAAATTTTATATTACATTTTATAATCTAAAGGTTGGCATAGTTTTGCTACATTTAGAATCTAAACCTTAATAATGGTACAATATATGATGAGTGAAAAAAAGAGGAAATTTCTTATTTGAAAAGAATCTTCTAATGACTAAGTACCCTACAATGTGAAACCATGGAAGAGAAGCTATTTTACACAGCTAACAAATTTAAAACAAGTAGGGTCTATAGCTAAATATAATGTTGAACATATGAGATTGTAAATTTTAACTATAGATGTGATACCTTATCAAAGGGTATAACTCTAGGTGAATGGTCTTAATGACTAATTTAAACATGATACCTTTTTTAATCCTTTTATAATTAAAAAAGTTATGTAGTAGGTACTTCATATTGAGAAGAGAAAATTTTCCACCAAAAGAAGCACACAAGGCTGAGCAATAGAATGGGTAGAGGAACATGTCAATAATCCTATTAATAAAAATGAGGCAAAATTATTTAACCCAAGGAAATTAACTAATCCCTCTCCTTAACAAGAGGTGAAATAAAGATAAAAGGGATATGTGTTTGCATTGTGATAGAAAATGGCCTAGTGGTAATAAAACTGGTAATAATGAGAAGAGAATAAGGATTATTGAGAATAACATTGAAGAAGAGGAGGAATCACTATAGAAGATCCAACTATGAAATTAAAGCATGAAAATTTAGAGGAAGAAATTTCTACTATATCCCTACATATATTGAATATCACAAGAACACCACAAAAATTTAAAGCATTTGGTTATGTAAAAAAGATAAATGATATAATGTGTGTTGATATAGGCAGTGCACATAACTTTATTGAAATAATTTTATAATTAATAAGGTCAATTTTTTGCACTTAGTATTTAACGGCTAGGTCATGATAACTTATAGAAAATAAATCTCTTGTGGTAATAAGTTTCATCATATAAAACTTTCAATTGGATATTATTATCTAGATATAAATTTCTTCTTTTTAAATTAGAGGATTAAATGTAGTTTTATTATTATAATGGATTTAAAACATTGGGAATAGTGTTCAAATTGGATCTACTTTAGTACCTATATCAATAAACATTATCACCTTTCTCCTTTTCATATAACCAAATACTTTAAGTATTTTTAGTGTGCTTGTGCCATTCAATGTATGTAGCTCGATATATAAACACTTTCTTCCCTTTCTAAATTTGTATGCTTCAATTCCATATGTGGTTCTTATGTTTCTATTTCTTCCTATTCTTCAACCTTATTCTCAATAAGAAATAGTCTATTCTCACTATTACCACATTTATGATGCTAAGACCTGAAACATAGAAAAATAGGAGGTTCCTAGGGTTTCCCAAAATGGAAAAGTGGATCCAAAGAGGGAAAGGGGATCCTACTTCTCTAATTTCATTAGGAAATGAGATCCCAACAAAGAATGGCTAACTACCCTTAGGAAAATTAATTCTATGGAGGAATCTCTAGATTTCCTTTTTATGTCGAGATGAGGGTCTAGGTCAAACAACTCTCTGGGGAGAAAGATTAAAAATAGCAAATCAACTCCAAATTGCAATCTATCACTTGGATCTAGTAGATTATGCATAAAAATGAAGGAACCAAAAAAGTTTCCAGAAAATATGAGAGGAATAAATGTTGTGCATCTATCATAAGTTGTTGTTTCTACAAGATGAATCTCATTCACCCTAGGGCGAATGGGCCCTGGTAGACTTTTCTGGAAAAATTTGAATATGAGATTTGAGTCTAAGACTTGCAATTATTCCTTGTAGCTTTGTACCTTCACTCTTGGATCTAGATCTATGTAAAATATGCAAAACAAAATTGTTGTTTGTTGGTGGATAGTGGTTTGCCTCAATCAAAACCAAAGTTTGGTAATTAAACCTTGATGAAAAATATAGATATAAAACATGAAATGTGTGTGCAATCCCTAATCTTGAGTGAGTCTAAGATTAAGGAAGCTAAGATGTGAAGGAACCTAATTCAAGTGTGTTAGAACAAGATCCCTACACTAAACATGAATGATGATGAAGACCTACTTTGGGAGATCTCAAATCACCCTAATAAGTCATAAAACTGAATATATCCTCCTTTAGGTTGAAATTAGAATGATAATAGAACATGAAATCACTTAGGAAATAAGTCATTAGGCTGGTTGAATGTCTTGTGCATCTACCAAAACCTAGAATCCATCAGGATCCTCTAATACATCTATCATCACTCCTTTGGCGATTCTTGATCTTGATATCAAAATGAGCTTGAAGACTTGAAAAATTAAAATGTTGCTCCAAGACTTCACTTTTGAGTGATTGATTGACTTCTTCTTTCTCTTGAGTATTGAATGCTTGATCTCATGTGAATTTCTCTTCCTTGTCTAGTGTAAAATTAATGTGAGACTTAGTTTTATAGGCTTCCTCTCTAATTTTCCAATTATCAGATCTCGAAATCCAGCATGTGAAATTTGAATTTTAGAGCTTGAAATGCCACCAAAAACATGTTCAATGTTGAGTTTAAGGAACTTAATGAGGACCCATTCACCCATGGGTGAATGGATCCTTACCTAAAACTTGAAGATTCCACAAATGTTGAGGCATTAATTTAATCCGTAGTATTTATTCAATGTGAGTTGTGGTGTTAGGAATTAAACAAAATAGGCCTTGGGATACATAATAAAGGATATTAGGGGCCTATTAATGAGGTTTTTAATATGCATTCATGAAAAGGTCACCAAAATAGGTCCAAATAAGTGTGAAATTATACTTTCTCCTAGAAAGGGGTACAATTTTCTACACTAGATTTATCTCCCACTTTAGCGGCCATATGGCACTACGTGCATATGCAAGCTATAGGAATTTGAAGAATAAAATTTATAAAAAGGATACTCATATGGATTTATTAGGGAGAATGAATCCACCACTGTAGTTATCTACAAAACCATAATGTTAAGAACCACATCTTGCAACACATATTTGTTAGTCGTTCAAAAATCCTCTTGTCAAACTTCTACAAAGAATTGAATTCGAGGGTAGATGTATGCCTGCCTTGATTCCACTTGTTTTATGGAGGTAGAATCATGGTAGCCATGAAACCACATCAAATTACTTAAGTCCTATCATAGGGTATTTCCAAGTACCATACTGTAGACATGCAAAATTGGCATAATACATTTGATTAGGTCATATTCATCCATTCATAAAATAAATCACGTTTATTTGGTCAATCTCCTAAAGTCATCAATTTAAATTAAATAAATCAACTTGATCCTAGCATCACCCTCCTTGATTAAATAAATCAAACCTTTATTTAATTAAGTCTAAAATCACCTTTTATCCCTTTTGATTTAAATAAATCAAAGTATTTAAGTCAAATGGGTCAAAACCCCTAATCATCATCTAAGTTAATCAAACTATGATTAATCTAATCTAACCACCCATCACATCCTCTAGCTTTTCCCACTTGCACCAATAAAGCATTTTAATTCATTTATAAAATCCTCATTTTCCCTCAACAAAGCATCTTTTGGGAATATTCTCCAAGTTTGAATTTGAAAAAGCAAGTTGACTTGCCCCTTCCAACATGGCAATAACTTCTCTCTTACATGTCCCCCACTTAGCATTTAACTCTCAAATTCAAATTTGAATCTCCCCCTCTTTGGCACAATCCCTAAAACTTGCACATCCTCCATCCACTCATAGGTTGACAAGTGGCATATTTCCATTGGTTGAATGTTAGTCCCACATTGCTCTATTTTGGACATTCATCCTTCAATCTCATCTATAAATAAGAGTTAATCTTCTCATTTCATCATCCAAAATTTGAGTAAACTTACTATGCTCAAATATTTAGAAAATTCCATCCATTATCATTGAATCTTGGCTAGGTTATGCAGGTTTTTCCATTGGAGCACTCACCATCCTTCATCAAAGTGGACCATTCATCAACATTCATCAATCTTGCATCATAGGAATTGGGAAAGGGCCAATTTTCACATCAAATTGGCACCGATTCCCCCATGGGATCATGAGTTTGCTAGTTTAATTTGGATTCAATCTCTATTTTATTGTTTTCTTATTGTGTTCATCTCTTTTCCTAATTTAAGCTTTGTAAATGGATTTCATGGGGAATCCTTGTTCTTTCTTGCATTTCATCATCTAATGTGTTTGTTCTTATTGTTTTGCAGGTATTAGGATTTTCAAGGTGCTCACATATGGTGCTAGAAGGAGGGCCCACTTTTTCTTTTTTTTTCTTTAGATGATTCTCTTGAGACTACTGTAGTATCCAACCCACACCATCCATTATGTTCGCCTTCCTTTTCTCTCTTTACTCTTGTGTGGCCTCCATTAACATCACACCATGTCATCCCATCTACACATCCCTGTTCTCCACACAAAAGATCCTCTAAACTGAACGAGCATCACTCTAGCTTTATGCCTTAGATAAGTTCCAATAAGTGGTCACTACCAATCACTCTGGTTTTTATAAGAACCATCAGTAAGGTATTCGTCATTATTGGAAAAATTGGTGGTGCTTTTGGTTTACGTAGTTGATAAAT
This sequence comes from Sequoia sempervirens, assembly GCA_007258455.2. NCBI lineage: Eukaryota > Viridiplantae > Streptophyta > Pinopsida > Cupressales > Cupressaceae > Sequoia > Sequoia sempervirens. The sequence continues at coordinate 242,983,638 of VDFB02086081.1, forward strand.
TCTTTTTAATGTGGGAGAATGATGGGGATTTATTTTGAGAAAGTGGATTGTTTTGATCTCTGAAATAAAATTAAAAAATCTGTGAATGATCAATTTTTGAGCAAGGTTTTGGATGTTTCAGCAACTGTGTATGGTTTGTTTGATTTTGGGAATTCTCCTCACAAATTTCATTAATTTCTCTTAGACTCATTTCATTGACTATGGTCGATAGTAATCAGCAAAATAATCATTAATCGCATTTGATAACTGCTTAAATATGGCTCTCTAGATATTAGTGAAATGTTTCATTGCCATTTATCCTTACATGGTAAATGCATGATTACCATTTGCTCCATTTGTACACAGCCCATAAATACATTAGACTTTCTAATTTACACACCAACACTGATTGTTTTGGAATGAATGAATGCGGTTATTACAGTGCCCATGATCTCTTTAACAAAATTGGAGGAGACGGCTGAAAGTAATACAGAACGGGCATAGACGGTATAGTAGGTTCTCTACAAAATTTAAAGACTTTTTTTTCCTAAGAACGTTGTTTCTTATTTGACTATTCTTTAACACAAGGAACTTTAAATCAGGGCCACTCTAACTTCGTGTTAGTAAATATTGTCTCCCTGAGATTGCTTTTTTTCTTCCCGTCTGCTCTTAGAGAGAACTTTAAATGTCCTTGGGTAAAGATAATGAGGCGTGGCGACCCATCCTCCATTGGTTGTGTCAGTTTCTTTTCTTGATGCTGAGAATAATGTGTTTTCCTATGAGGTAGGTAACGTAGGGAAGCAGTAAATACAAGTGTATGCTTTTTTTATAAAAAAAAAGCGCTTTCCTCAGAGAAAAAATTATGGTGCAGCTTTACACCATGCTAAATACAGTGGTTTGAAAGTTTCTAAACATTTATTTGCTGCCAAATGCATTTTCCTGAAAGTCAAAAGGACATTTACTCGTTGTCCTCACATGCTTGCAAGTGGCATTAGTTTTTGAATTTTTCTTAAAACTAATTTGGGCACGGCCTTTTCTACTTTCCAACTGCATTTGTTTGAAAGCATTTATGGACTTTTAATTACTATTGTTGAGGGCACCTACAGATAGAATTTAAAAATGATGTCTTTTCAAATTCACACTTTGCCAAATGTTGCGTGGTACATTGATTAAATGCATTTAGAAATCTTTGACTATAACATTCAGCCTTACGCCTATCAATAACCTTTGCTTATAAGTTTCTCTTAAGAATTTTTGTCCATTGCTAATAGCATATGTTTTCATATAGAGATCTGCTTTGGAAAGATTATCAAAAGCTTGAAGAAAAAGAACAGAAGTTCATCAACGACAAGACATGTTTATGCATTTTTCTTGGAAAAATTTAAGGATCTTTGTTGACTTTTGCATACCTACTAACCACTATATAAGAGATTTTAATATGGAATTATTAGGAGGCTGATCATATTTTGAATTTTCATCAAGGAAATCATCGTATGCTATTTTCTTTTTTATATACTTGATTTGGTCTTTGCTTTGGTCTCCTATCAAAAATGGATTTATGAATTTAAAAGAGAGGATTTGTGGTTTTGAAATCAATTGTTCCTTTATGAAAGTGGGGGTAAATTAAAAATTTAATGGAATTTAGTATGGAATTAGATTCATCATAAAGAACTCATGTGCTTTGTCAATACAATTTTATTTTTTCTCTTTAAAAGGGTTTCTTCAAAGAGTTGACATATCTTAATTTTATCATTTTGAATAACTTTTACTTGTGGTATTTGTAGGAAAAAGGTGAAGGTTGATGTCGAAATCAAATATTGGAATCAAGCGAAAACAAAAGCAAGATTGGAGATAAATTGAGCATTGAAACTTGAAAGTCATAAAGCATTTTTTAATGCTTGGAGAATCTTTCATACACCTTAATTTTCTATTTTAGGCTAACTCATCTTTGTTTTTGGGATTTAAAACAAACACTTCAAAAGCTTTCAATTTTCATTACAAAGAGGATAAAATGAACTTTAGGAAAATTGACTAGATTTCATTTGGAGTTAACAATTGAAACAACTCTCACTTGTCCTTTGGTGCTTTAAAAAGAACTCACAATTGCTTTTGAAAGGTTAAAATTATCATGTGCAACTTTATTTTCATGATTGCTTACTTAAACTAACATTATCAAAAAGGACGTATGCGCTTCTCTCACGCTTCACAGCGATCTTGAGAATCAAAAGGCCTTTTTGATGATCTTAGGTTGAGATAAATTAATCACCTCCACACTTCATTTTGGGTTTAAAAATTGAAAAAAACACTTTGCGGGTGTGAGTAAACCTATTGCATGTGTTCTCCCTTTGTTTATAAACAAAGGTTGATCGAACTATGAATATGTTTGCTCGCTTTTGTCTATCTTAGAGGGACTGCCTTGGGGAAAAAGTACTCACCCAAGGGAACAAATCAATCGGTAACACTCTAAAGCCAAGAGTATTTCCAACTGGGATATAAATGTGGGTATTGGAGTAAACACCAGTATCACGTGATTGGCTCTGACGAGATGGATTTGAAAAGGGGCTCTCGTCATATGGGTCAATCTCCATGAACAGAAATTCCAAACTAAAACCCTCATTTGTAGTAACCAACTAGTCCATCCAACGAGTTTATCAAAGTGGTGCATTGGAACTTAGATTCCAAGAAGTTACTTGCCATGTCTGATCTATGTTAAAATATAGAGGTTAAGACTTCATTCTTAACACACCTTTATATTTTTTCCTTGGTTGCATGTAAAATCATCTCTTCTACTATGAAGGGCATGAGGCAAGCCCACCAAGAAAAACATACCAATTGAGCTAGGATGTTATATTTCTTGAGTCAGTTTGAAAACACAGTGCTTGGATCCAAAACATCGAAACAAACATTCAACAAATCATCAAAATTTCAAACCCTTTGGGAGGAACAAATACCTTTGAAAATTCCACGTGTTACTGCTTGTCCCTAGGGGTTATTATCCCTAGAAGGCTTCTAAACACTAAGACCTATATCTCAATTTGTTCATTCTAAAGTCAACAATGGGAAACTATGTTCTTGAAACCTTGATTTTCACATAATGGACCTTGTGGAATGAAAGGGAATTGAGACATTAGACATCTAGATTCAAAATCTAATCAAAAGAGTGTTTGTGGTAAAACAAATTCATTAAGCAAAGATTAAATCAATTGGACCCCACACAAGTGCTTGTATATCTTTTGGTCATATGGTTTTCATGCAAACATTGGTCTTTTGATTTTGAATTACTCTTAGAGAAAGGCATGTTCTTCATTATCTTGGTCTCATAAACAAGTCCTTCCTAGGTTCATTTAGGATCAAAATCAAACACTTCATCCATCCCAAAAATTTATCATCCCATCCCACCAAACAACTTTAGAGCTTTGGGAAACATCATTCTAGACTTGGGTAAATCATCAAAATCAAAATCACCTTGTTTAGTTAGGAGTATGGGAATGCATCCTTTCTCATACCTCTAGTTAAATTAGCACCCCTTTGAACAAGTTCATCCTAATATAACATCTAACATCTTAGGTTTTACAAGTTCATTATCCAAATCAAACAATCAAAATCAAGCCCTAAGTCTAGCATTGATACAAAGTCCCTAAACATTCAACACTCATATCATTCATCCCTTTTCATCCTTCATCTCATCATTGGTCCTAAACACCTTAGAGGTCAACAAGGTCAAAACACAAGAAGAACATGGAATACAAACTTGATCCATACATCATGAGTAATCCAAGTCAACCAAACTATCAAAGTCTTATAATGCCAATTGATTAACAAAACTCACATTTATACAATCCGTACATGGGATCATTATCTCCTACAAACCTCAATGGCACAACAAATGTGAGTATGCCCAATCTGAATTTTGGAACACCTTTCCCCATGGTAGATTTAAATCAAAGTCCAAACTTACAAGTCTATCCACCAAACAATCAATGCATGAGCCTTCAAACAAACAACATCATCCCATCAAATCCCTACATGCCTGAGAATGTACCAAGTACAACTTTACCAAACACAAACATTTTGAGTCCAAACTTGGTAAAATTTGGGATGGATATGTTTGCAAATCATATGAATGTTTTTCAAAGTCCAAACAAGATGTTAACGACTCTATGTATTAATCCAAGTCAAGGTAACACCATGCAAAATCAAAGTTACCTAAAACAAGGCAATGTGATTCCCAACATCAACAATGTTCAATTTCAACCTATCATGCCAAATTTGAACATCATCCCAAGTTAGAACATTGTCCAAAATCATTTTTTCCATGATTCCATTCAAAAAACACAAGAATGCATCCCAAATTTTCTTGAACAAAAACCAAATCAACTGTATCAAGGGAGTCAAGATCTAAATCAAGATCAAATTTGGTGAGATAAAATTGCTACACTTACCAAAATAGTTGAGTCATTGCGCCAAGAAACATCTCCACCACCATTACCCATATCAAACTCATTCCTTGGTTTAGGGCTTCCCCCTTTACCTAGCACCAATCACTCCATCCAAATCAATCCACCTAACACCAATCAAGCCATCACATCAAATCATTTGAATATACCATCGACATTGCACCAACAGATGGTATCTAATCAAATGACAACATCAATCCTAACAGATCAAAATATGGTCTCCCAAGGATCTATCACCTCAGTCATTCCAACCATTCCTATCACCTCGATCACTCCAACCACCCCTATCACACCCATCATATCTCAAACCCTCACGATCACTCCAAACGTATCTCAACGACTTATCACTACATCCAATGCAATTTTGAATCTGCCACCACTACCACCAAAACCAAACGCAGCAAGACAATATAACATTGCGCTAAAATCTCACCAGGCCTACCAAAAGGCCATCCAACAATGTCTAGCCACGCAACAAGTAGCACAAACTCAACAAGTGCAACAAGCCTCTCAAGCTACCCAAAAAGCACAAGGACAAACACAAAAAATGATGACTATTGGGGACAATGATCAAGATCTATCCATCAATGAACACCTTGAAGATGTTTCCACCTCATCCAATGATCAAATTAACACACATCAAAAGTCACTTTTCAATCATGATCAAAATCCACAAACGATACCCAACAATGATCCAATCCAAAAAAAATCAACCTCACTTGACCCTATGGTTGAAGACATTCACAATCTCTCTACCAAAATTGTTGAAAACAATTTTCAAGATCTCTCAATTAAGGAGCACATTGAAGATGTTTCTACCCCATCCGATGATCAACTCATCATACATCAAGAGCCACTTTTTAGTGATCTATTTCAAGGAGTGTTGAAATTATTTGATCCTATTGACATAATCCATGACCCATCGACCACTAATCATGTTGAAAATGTCTCTACATCGCCTTATGAGTTAGAGGACATATCTCAAGAATTTATTCCAAAGCATGATCAAAATCTTTCACCAAGTTCTAGCAATGGTCCTTTCCAGGACATGTTGACCCCCTTTGACCTCATGGTTACAGATACTGAAGGAACCCTCAACTCGACACTTGATCCAAATTCACTCAAATATCAAGAGGATATTGAACCACTTACCATGCCTAATAATGATGTCCAAGAACCCTTTGTAAGAAATCCATCCTTTGAAACTGACCCATGTCAAGAACTTGATCCAAAGCATGTCAAAAGCAACTCTAAAATCATTCAAGATCAAGAATTTGTATCTCCAAGATACTACAATGATCTAATGGAAACTCTCCTATCTATGCAAGATCCACATACTCCATCTACCCATGAGATGCTTTTTATGGATGGACACATAGATGATCTTTATTCAGAATAGGATTCTTCTACTCCTGACATTATTACACAAAAAGAGCAAGTTATTGAGTTATCAACATCAGGATCAGGCATATCCCAAATTCAGACTAAGGACATCATGTATGAAGATATCCAATAGTATCCCCTCAAGGAAATAGGTCAGATAGAACAAGATATTTCGGAGTCAGCAGAGCAGAAAGTTGAAACATCATCTACAATGGTTATTTATCAGAGAATGCATCCTAAATAGGAACTCTCAAAACAAGCAGAATCAAGGAATGAATGTATCACTACCACCATACTGGGGGCAACTTTATCTAGTGCAAATTTCAACATAGGGAGCACGAAGAATCCTTATAATGAAACTAATGCCAATACTACAACTAGCCACGTCATGAATCTTCATCCACCCATCACCCCATCCACAAATTGGGACCAACGTCAAAAGGAATATTTGAATCAAAGCACAAAGAATGTTATCAAAGCAAAAGAAGCTAAGAATCATATCAAAAAATTCAAATACATATGGATACCAAAAAATACAAAGAAAGATTTTCCCTATCGAACTCCGTTAGTCAAAGAAACTATGGGGAAAGATAAAAGAGGGAAAAGTATCCATCAAGGATTTCCACAAAAGCAAAAGTAGGATTTTCAAGTGACATACAAAGTGTATCAAGCAGTTGGTCCTAATTCCATGCACACTTTCATATCCACCCATCATTGCTCATCTTCCCAAATTTGGAGAGTCAAAAGTTCCAAACTATCAACCAATCCATCTCCTCTCTCTAAACACACTCCATCCACGCCTCCACGCATGATATCTAATTCTCACATTGACCATGTATTAGCAATGATCCTTCATCATAAGGATTCTGAAGGCACTCTATCACGATGTGCGCACAGAGATAGAGTTAACTCTAGTATTGATAAAGCAGATCAAGAATCCCAAAAGTTGCATTTAAGTGCACGTATCTTAGCAAAATAACTTCTTCAAGTAGGATATCGATGGAACATTATGAAAAAAGAGTCTATATTAGCAACACCTTGTGATTCAGCATGAGCTTAAAAAATTTCAGAAAAATAAAAAAATAAAAAAAATATGAAAATCCAAAAAAATCAAAAAAAGCATTGAAAATAGTGAAGAAAAAAATCATCCTCTAGTGAAAACCACTACGATGGCGCTTTGGACAGGTACCATGATGAAAACCTGGCAAACATGCATCATGAGTAGAATCGAGCATCTATGTGCACCACTTCAGGTGAAAGCATCTTATCCCATCCATAATAAAGCCAACATTCCATCTGTCTTATCCATAATAAATCCATGCATCCATGAACCATTTATCCAATCCATTTTCATCCATCTGCATCCATATTCCAAATTATCTTGATCTTGACAAACTTTGGTGCACACTTTATGCTTGCTTCTGGTAAACATCTTGACATGGGTCATTTTCATTTATCCTATCCTATGCAGCATTATTTGAGCCATGAAACATTATCCAAATCAAAATTATTTATCCAAACACCTTATCTTATCACAAGATAATCCTTGGCATCCTTGGCATACTTAGCATATCCATCCATCCATACACCTATCTGAGCATCCACACATCGCATTCCATACATTGCTAGACACTAGGGGCAGATATTTACATCTTGCTTCGAGAATAAATCTTGATCTATATCCTCCAACTTATGTGGCAATCCGAACATTGGAAAACGTGAAATCAAATTGGTCCACCACTTGTGAGAAAAAATTCAAATCACTAGCCCATGACATATTTCCACAAGAAGGTGTTCCTTATCAAGTGTTATCTTCAATAGAACATCAATCCAAACAATCACTATCAGTCGCATCTAATTTTCATGTCAAACGTCACATCAAATCATTCGAACAACTTTTGTTCCAAATCAAGCTTCATCAATCATGATCAATCAAATCCAATAAAAAAATCATCATCTCGGGATATTCTTGTGTTGTTGTGCATCCTCAACAATGTTATCGTCATCAATCCTGATCAATCCAATCCTTGCATTGTTGTGCATCCTCAACAATGTTACCATCATCAATCCATTGATCTGATCAATCAACATTAGCTTGGTTTTCAACAAAATCCCAAACAAAGCACTGATATCATCACATATCCATATCCAAATCGTCAAAACCATGCAAAAATCCAAAAACACTCAAAAAGTCAGAGAAAAATGTCAAAAACATTGGAATCTGAACTACGTCATCTCTGAGCTTAAATGTAGGAAAGGCTAATATTTGATCAGCCCCTGAGACATCAAAATCCAAAAATATTCAAAAAACCAAGAAAATCCAAAAAAAATCATAGAATCTCAGGAAACCCCAAAACATTTGACAAATCAAAAATCAAAACAGTTGAAAAATCTTGAAAATACCAAAAAATAGCCTCAAAACATTCCAAAAACATCAAAAACATCCAAATATTTGAAAAACTCCATCCATCTCATCTTTCTTTCACTCACAATAATCAATCATCCATAATAAACTGATCGTCACCTTCATCCTTTAGCAAAACAAATAGAAACAACCACAACAATCAACAAAAGCAAGCTTCAATCATAAAATCAAAAGCAAACAACAAACCTTTAAAGAAAAATCAAACTCTTGATCATTTTCAGACATGCCAGTCAACCTTATATCAACAGCCTATCAATCAACTTATTCACCCATCATCATCCTATACAATGCATGTCCTAGAATATATCATTCCGGCAATGGGCATCATTTTGGATATCACTTGGATTCTTGTCCTATCAAAACACATCCATTTGGTTGAAGGTATGAAGAACATTGGCTTGTTTGCGTACTTGATCTTTTCTTTTGATTTATCTTATTGCACTCATTCCAAGGACCTCTCAATGATATCTGAACAAAGGATTTAGAGAGATAGGAATGGGGAAACGATCATTATCTTTTGTCTGCTATTCTTATTGGAAGTTCTTGTAAAATAACTTGGTGAATACTTGCTTTGTTAGGTACATCCTAGCAAGGTTTTCGTATGTCAAGTGTGAACAAGAATACTCCTATATGTTTGTTGAGTCAAATTCCATCACACTAGGTACAACGCCATCCTAGTTCTTTATACCGTGATGCATCATATCTACATGTGTAATCAAACATAAGGTAAGTAGCCCTTTTAAAGTCCCAATCCTTGATAAGCAAAACATCATTTATCATCAACATCATCTCTCATAAAGTTGGCTTGTTGGATCCTCTTTTCATCACATGATTTCTTCTTTTTTTCCCTACCATCACCTCATGAATAGTTCATCATCATCATCAATGCATCCATCCTACATCCACAAACCATCAGCATTTGACATATCATCTCACATGTATGTTCATCATCATAATATAGATCTGTTAGTCTAAGCATCTCATAAAATCATACATTTGCATAATCATAGCATATCACATCATCCATCTCATCCATCTCACATCATATCATCATTTAAGTTGTTTAGGACAATATAGATTGGTTATTCTAAGCATCTTAAAATCATCTCATTTGCATCACCATCATAACCATCCATTTTGAACCTCTTAATCACGAGATAAACCCTCAAATCGAATATTTTTGCTCGATCTCTCGAGGGGGCAATGTACTATTGTACTTCTTTCCATTGGGGCATCCGAAAAAATAAAAAAAATTTGAATTTTGTTCATGGCAAGTTTATTCTTTGAACCAATGTAGCAAGTACATTTCTTCAAAGAGGGGCAAAATGTAGACATGCAAAATCGGCATAATGCATTTGATTAGGTCATATTCATCCATTCATCAAATAAATCACGTTTATTTGGTCAATCTCCTAAAGTCATCAATTTAAATTAAATAAATCAACTTGATCCTAACATCACCCTCCTTGATTAAATAAATCAAACCTTTATTTAATTAAGTCTGAAATCACCTTCTATCCCTTTTGATTTAAATAAATCAAAGTATTTAAGTCAAATGGGTCAAAACCCCTAATCATCATCTAAGTTAATCAAACTATGATTAATCTAATCTAACCACCCATCACATCCTCTAGCTTTTCCCACTTGCACCAATAAAGAATTTTAATTCATTTATAAAATCCTCATTTTCCCTCAACAAAGCATCTTTTGGGAATATTCTCCAAGTTTGAATTTGAAAAAGCAAGTTGACTTGTCCCTTCCAACATGGCAATAACTTCTCTCTTACATTTCCCCCACTTAGCATTTAACTCTCAAATTCAAATTTGAATCTCCCCCTCTTTGGCACAATCCCCAAAACTTGCACATCCTCCATCCACTCATAGGTTGACAAGTGGCATCTTGCCATTGGTTGAATGTTAGTCCCACATTGCTCTATTTTGGACATTCATCCTTCAATCTCATCTATAAATAAGAGGCTAATCTCCTCATTTCATCATCCACAATTTGAGTAAACTTACTATGCTCAAATATTTAGCAAATTCCATCCATTATCATTGAATCTTGGCTAGGTTATGCAGGTTTTTCCATTGGAGCACTCACCATCCTTCATCAAAGTGGACCATTCATCGACATTCATCAATCTTGCATCATAGGAATTGGGAAAGGGCCAATTTTCACATCAAATTGGCACTAATTCCCCCATGGGATCATGTGTTTGCTAGTTTAATTAGGATTCAATCTCTATTTTATTGTTTTCTTATTGTGTTTTTCATCTCTTTTCCTAATTTAATCTTTGTAAATGGATTTCATGGGGAATCCTTGTTCTTTCTTGCATTTCATCATCTAATGTGTTTGTTCTTATTGTTTTACAGGTATTAGGATTGGGGTTTGCACACATACCATATAGTGATAGATAGTTGATGAGATCGGGAGAAAAATTATGAATTCAACACAACCAACAACATCAAAAATAGAGTTCTCTAGCCCTCAATATGTTGATTTGAATGAAATGCACCTAAAGTAAAATATGAATCTTTTTAATTAAACTAGGTATATATGAATGAAAATGAAATTTTTACCTATCATTAATTTACCTCATGGCAATTTTCTTTGGTGTAGAGTGATCTAGGATGCTGAGAAGATGAACTTACAGGCCTCCCATACTTTATGTGCTTTGTGATGAGGTTGCATGGGGCACAATCTGACCTACGATGAGTAGACTCTTTGCTACTTTGTCTTCATTTGTCGTGCACTTATAATATTTTTTATGTAGTTTGTAGAATATTTAGGATCCTAGAAAAGATAGTCGCAAAGTGTCGCACCTTGGCACAAAGTGTCCCACTTTAGTGTGAAGTTTCCAAAAATGTCTAAAGTTTGCAAGACCCTTGTCCAAAAATGGCACATATGTCCAAATTGGTCGTAAAGCAACTTTAGTGTATTTTTTAAATTATTTAATGATTATATTTAGGATTTACTTTGGTTATTTTATGATTTACATCCCTCCCCCGAGCCTGGCAGCATCTCAGAGGCAAACAATTGTGTTTCCTCCCAAGAACTCATCACATAGCTATCAAAGGATGAGGTCAGTATCCTACAGGATATAGGATTGTTCTAGGTGTATTCTATGCCATCGATGAGATATCACAAAGCTATGTTGATGGCCCTAGTAGAGATATGGGATGCAGATACATGTACCTTTCATCTATCTATTGAGGAGATGACTATTACCTTAGAGGATATACACTACATCCTACAGTTACCCATATAAGGCGAGGTTGTGCACTTGACTAATGAGTGGACACATGAGGAGATGCAGGATGATATCTTGTACTGTCTAGGGTACCCCATTTGAGAGTTGAGTGTCAAGCCTTGTGTTGAGCTCAGATGGCTACTACAAGCAAAAATGCTACTACTCTAACGGATTATGATCATTACTACAAAACTCACACTGGTTCCTGATGGATGAGGGGCCCACCTAGATGGAGGATTGGTTCACATTTGTATTATGATCTATGGTGATTTGTTTACCAAGAGCTAGATAGTATAGTGAACTGAACACTTTCATAGGTTTGGTGTTTTGAGAATATCACATGCACTAGACCCACATGATATCCTACCATAGTGGCAATGGGATACCCACAGGGCTACATTTATTCATTGAGGCGGGCATGGAAAGAGGGTGATTTAGTCACTGGGATGTTAGATTCAATTGATTGGATGAGGGCAATATTTCATGGATACCATAGTAGGAAGATGAGATACATGAGCTATTTAGACAACAGTAGGGTTGATTTTTTCTAGGGTGACATGCTATATAGTGAGATCATTCTATTATGATCGTGTCATATGCCAATTCGTCAGATATAGGTTCCACTACAAGATCAACCCAAGTTCCTACAATCAACATGGAGTGCCCCTAGGCTCGAAGAAACTCATCGTCTTACTATTGAGGATGTTTACATTAGTGACTCAGAGGATGAGGACCATGACATGCCACCAATTTTTGATGCTGATGATGTAGGCACTACATGAGCCTACAACTAGTGGTTGGCTACAGCACAACCATCCCATGTCTTTCCTAGACATCACCTTATGGGCCATTCAATACCTCTTCTTGGGTTCAAAGATAATTAGGACGATGAGTATGTCAACAGGGATATAGATGATGATGACACAATACCAGATATATTTCTAGATGAGGAGGAGGAGGATACCCAATCGATGAGTGATGATACTAATGAGACAGAGGAGGCCCTAGCTTCCCCTAAGAGGAGATATGTACCTCCTAATCTAGTCACTATAGCATGTGTAATGGTTGCAACAGAGATCCACACTCATAAGTGTGGGGAGGCCAGTGGCAGTAGGCCATCCACACTTCGCACACAAGAGAGGACCGTTGCTACATGATTATACCCCAATTGGTGGACTAGAGATCCAAGTGATGATGTGATATTTATGCTTTCATTATGCTTTTACCTTTATGTATATGACTTATATATATATCATGATTTGTACCAATTTTCTCTATAATTTTCATCCTATAGGGTCCACACAAGAGTGGCATGAGCTCTACCAATGAGTGACCATAGAGATGGTGCCTCCATTATGTGCATAGGATGATATACCCTCAAAGTACATTCCCCCACCTTTTGGGGGACAACATGTAGACCTCTTCGAGCTAGTAGTGAGATTGCAAGCAATGTATGAGAATGCCACCAGATGTGTTGATCGAGCTCTAGTAGATCTTTCAACAGTACATACAACATACAATGAGCTTTGAGCCTCTTGAGGTCTAACTAATGGTAATATGGAGATGACCCTATGAGAAGACATCTTGAGGCTATAGGATGAGCTTTCTAGGGTGCAGGCAGAAAAAGACTATAGAGAGCAGGAGCATGTTGAGGCACTCATATGGGAGGTGAGAGTAGTTGAAGAGGTGCAAGGCCTATGGGCATCCATGAGAAAATCATGATCACATTCTACTATATCTCAATGAGCACTAGCACCAAGCCCTAAGGAGTCTAGCAATAATAGGTTGTGCTAGCATTGTATTTATGATTATATGTACTTGAACTCTATATGCATAATATATGAGCATTGATGTTTTTTTTCTTATGATCTTATGTTCAATTAGATGTCAATGTGATTTATTAAATGATCCAAGTAGAATATTTAATTAAATGTCTCCATGATCTAATTTTTATGTGATCTAATTAAAACTATTTAAGTTTACATTAGATACTACATTGTGATTGATTATGTCATGTTAAATTAAATGCACTTATGATCAACTTCTATAACATTAAACATAGAAAAATAGGAGGTTCCTAGGGTTTCCCAAAATGGAAAAGTGGATCCAAAGAGGGAAAGGGGCCGTAATTCTCTAATTTCATTAGGAAATGAGATCCCAACAAAGAATTGACTAACTACCCTTAGGAGAATCAATTCTATGAAGGAATCTTAAGATTTATTTGTTATGTCAGGACGTGGGTCTAGGTCAAACATCACATTGGGGAGAAAGATTAAAAATAGCAAATCAAATCCAAATTATAATCTATCACTTGAATCTAGTAGATTATACATACAACTAAATGAACCAACAAAGTTTCTAAAAAATATGAGAGGAATAAATGTTGTGCACCTATCACAAGTTTTTTCTACAAGTTGAATAGGGACTCATTCACCCTAGGGTGAATGGGTTCTAACAAAATTTTCTACAAACCTCTAAATCTAAGACCTGCAATTCTTCCTTGTAACTTTGTACCTTCGCTCCCAGATCTGAATCTATGTAAAATCTGCAAAAAAAAAAATGTTGTTTGTTGGTGGATAGGAGTTTTCCTTGGCCAAACCCCAGGTTTGGTAATTAAACCTTGATGAAAAACATAGATCTGACACATGAAATGTGTGTGCAATCCCTAACCTCAAGTGTTTCTAAGATTAAGGAAGCTAAGATGCAAAGGAACCTAATTCAAGTGTGTTAGAACAAGATCCCTACAATGAACATGAACAATGATGAAGACCTACTTTGGGAGATCTCAAATCACCCTAATAAGTCATAAAAATAATTATACCTCCCTTTAGGCTAAAACTAGAATGATAATAGAAGATGGAATCACTTAGAAAACAAGTCATTAGGCTTGGTTGAATGTCTTGTGCATCTCCCAAAACCTAGAATCCATTATGATCCTCTATAGACATCTATCATCACTCCTTTGGCAATACTTGATCTTGATATCAAAATGAGCTTGAAGACCTACAAAAATAACAAAAATGCTTCCCCAAGACTTCACTTTTGAGTGCTTGATTGACTTCTCCTTGATCTTGAATATGAATGCTTGATCTCATGTGAATTTTTCATCCCTGTCTAGTGTAAAATGAATGTGAGACTTAGTTTTATAGGCTTCCTCTCTAATTTTCCAATTATCATATCCCAAAATCCAACATGTGAAATTTGAATTTTAGAGCTTGAAATGCCACTAAAAACATGTTCAAGACTCCACAAATGTTAGGGCATTAATTTAATCCATATTAGCATTTATTCAATGCAGGTTGTGGTGTCGAGAATCAAATAAAATAGGCCTTGGGATACATAATAAAGTATATTAGGGGTCTATTAATGAGGTTTTAACATGCATTGATGAAAAGGTCACCAAAATAGGTCCAAATAAGTGTGAAATTGTTCTTTCTCCTAGAAAGGGGTACAATTTTCTACACTACATGACCATTTTCTATCATGATTCCAAAAACACTTTTTTTATGTTTTCTTTGCATCTTTCTTTTTTTTTTAATAGGTAAGTGTTGTCAAGGGGAGAGCGCCTGAAATTCAAAAAGAGAATAAATGCATGCCCTTTCCACCAGGGGTGCCCAAACACAAATAAATTTGTACTTTCCTTCTAACCTAATAGAACCTACATCAACCCAAAAGTGCGTGTGGCCACAAATTATCCCTCCAAACTTCCATCTTTCTTTGAGGATCTTAGGGACATTGGATGTTTTTTTTTTAAGGATGGGGATTTCTTTTTCTTCACCTCTATCCAAGCCTGTTGGTCATCCAAGGAGGGATGTTGGCCCAAGCATGAATCCAACAGTGAGGAAGAACCTGAGTTGCAAATTGCCATAGTAGTTGCCAAAAGAGAAGAGGAAACAATATTGGAAACCTCCAAGGATGGAGATGTAATGCATGCATCATTTTGCTTTGATTATGGCATGGACACTAGAACATGATAGTCATCCACAGTCGAGTGGGAGGGGACCATAGCAAGAGAAAATTCCTAAAGTGAGGAAGTGAAGTCACTAGCATTCTTTACAGAAGGAGCAACAACATAATGTCTAGACTCATCCCCAACCCACCATGAGGGACTGCTTTTAGGGGCAGGACTGACATTCTCCCCAAAATGCCTTTTACCACACTGTGCAATAACATGTTCTATCGCAAAGAAAATTCTACATCTAAAAGCTATCTTTTCATAATCTATTGGTTGGCGCCAGCACCTATTTCCAACTTTGAGAAATATTTCTACTGGGAGGCCATTTGAAACATCCATTTCTACATAGAGGCAAGCAAAAGTTGAATTTTCATAGTTGATTGTTTCTTCGAAGAGACCATGATATTTCCCCAAGCAGTTGCCAATTGCTTTTAGATAGTCAATTTCCCAAAATTGTGGTGGGAGGTAAGGTAGCCAAACCCATAAATATGCAGATGCAAATGACTCTATGTGTGGATCAAAAGAGGGGGACCAAAGTTTCATATATAGAATATCCCGTTGGAAGAACCATGGTTCGGTTTTTAGCACCATTTCTTTGTCATCCATAGACTCAAATTCTAGGATAAAAAACCCCTTCACACACGGGTAGATCTGTTGATTTCATTTTCTAGATAGTCCTTCCAATTTTCCTCAGTCCATGAATGGAGGTCACATAATTTAGGGCAAACTTTAGTGAATTGGCATACTAGGGCGTGATCTTGCAAGTAATCTTCTATGTCGCATACAAGGCCATCTAGACTGACCTCAGGGGCAGAAGCTTGCCAAACTACAAATGAAGGGTGCATAGAAGCCCCGTCGTGAGGCCAAAGAGGCTCAAAATTTTGCTTGGTAGGGGAAAACCCAGCAGTCGGCGAGCCCACGGAGAACCCCGACCCATGGGAACCCATACGCGGAGAGGAAGGGCAGGCAACAAGAGAATTAGTGAAGCTTTTCTTTCTACATTCACCGCCATCATGGCACAAACCAGGCGAACCAACAAGACCTGCAATGCCATCATTTAGACCCAGCGAATCGGCTAATGGAGACCTAGGGTTTCACTTGGGGATGCCTTCCTTGCCACACACTTGGACGTGCACAGATTGAGGAACTAAGGAAAATCCAACAACGGTGAGTTCCTTCACCAATTTTGCCCCTCTAAGAGCACCATCGCCATGGTTTCTTGCTAAGTGAAGCATGTCAGGAGTCTGAGCAAACACAGGAGTTTTTGGAGCAGATGCCATCCGTTACCGTCAAATAAATAAATATCAGGATAATATTATATGTTTTCTTTGCATCTTATTCAAGAGATAAATTAGTTAATTATCTTGGATTAAGGAATTTGGCCCCATTATTATTTACCAAATGATTAAAACATGGTCCATAATCCTAGAAATTGGGAACAATAATAATTAACAATATTACTAGGACTCTTTGAATTTTAAAAAATAAAATAATTCTCAGATCGAATGATAATTCTACAATTTGAGCTCAAAAAAAACATATTTAGTCACATAAAGGGTTAAAAAAACACATTACAATTACCAAGAATTAGGGATGACATTCCCAACATATTGCATGATATATATATAATTATCCATCAAAGGGATAAAAGTTAGCCTAACTTTCTCAATATAATTAGAAAAGATTAAAGAGTGACTGAAAATTCAACCAAAAATTAAAATGAAAACTAAAACATGATTGTGATTGAAATTTTGAATTAGATCATATGACATGTTAATTAATTAATTTTTAAATAATAGAGAATGTATAATAGTTTTTTTTTTTCTTTTTGGGTATAATTTGATTTTTTTTTAATTATTTATTTTGATAATCGAATGATTTAGTAATGTTATGGGAAAAAAATTGTTAATTAAGTGTTGATATTAGAATTTTGTACTCATCCTCATTGGATGAAAAGAGATTATTTTTTAATAGAGATTATTTTTTAATATGTTGAGGATAATATTAGAATGTGTTTTCTTGTACTTCTGAAGTATCTCTAGAAAAAGATTCTAGTTACTACAAAAATATTTTTATCAAGTGTAGCCATTTTTTATGTTATGAAATCATGTGAGGAAATCATTTTTTTTCTCCACTATACTTTCAACAGGATTATATGTTATCTTTTGTTGTGAAAAATGGTTATGTTAAGTCCTTTATGTGGTACACAAGGTTTAATATTAATTTTATTTTGGGTACATAATTATCAACTCTGAGAATAAAAAAAGGTACATAAGTAATAATGAAAGGTAAGTTAACCTATATTATGGTGAATATTTTACATATTTCTAAGGTTGCTTCATGATTACTATTTCATATAAAGCACTAGGAGGTTTGGTTGAAGATGGTGGTTATGTTAATTTTGTGGTAGTTTGATGCTAGTAGTGGATGATAATTTTTATAGATGATACATGATTTGATTCTACTATCCCTCTCCTTCCCTTAATTCAAATTGCTTAAGCCACATAATGTTAATGCATTGTAAATGATTTATGAATTGAATTTACCTGTATTCACTTTTTTTTAAATGAGATATTTAGTCATAAATACTTTAGTGGTTTCATAATAATTATTAATAAATTTATTAGATTTAATTTTTTTTTTATAATTTGGAATATTTTTCTTTTTCTTTTCTTTTGTTGATCTTGATTGTATTTATTTCACCTTTGTGTATTTTAAAAAATATATTTATTTTTTTATTTTTGTAATGTTTGGGTTTGTAGGTTTCTATAAAGTACTATATATATTTGTAGTAGTCATAATTGAATAAGGGTCCCTCATTTTTTTGTATGGGGGAGTATATCATTAATAAAACTTCATTCTTATACAGAGACAACTTACAAATGATCTATGTATGAGAAAATTATTGTTTATGCTTCTTAGGTTCTTGTTTTTAAAATTAATTCAATTTTATGGTTATCCCTAGCCCCTATCTTTACATGGTACCAACCAAATAACAAGTCAAAATCCTATTTTATCCATCCGTAATTATTATTTTTAGAAATGGTTTTCATTTAACATTTTTTCTATTTAGATATTAGTAAGGTTTCCCCATGTATTCTAGTCTAAAAATTTATCAAATTATATCCACTTCAAGTGATCATGGAAATCATGTGCTCAATAGAGTGATCTCATAATTCCAATTCATTCTCCCTAGTGAGTATTGTTTCTTACAAGCTAGGTTAAGCAAGTGAGAGTGAAGGAATATTTTAAATAGTGGATTAACTAGGATCAACAATCTAAAACTCACTAAATTATAGATAAATAATGATAAGTTTGGATAAGATGAATATTTTACCCCTAAGGTCACATATTCATGATCATTTTTTATTAGATCTTTAACAATTATCAATAATAAGGTATTTTCCTTCCAAAAGCATGATAATTTGTAAATTGTTTTAATTCACCAATGTGATGATTATTTAACTAAAGTATAACTATACTTTAGGACCAAATTGGATTTTTGTAGCTCATGGTGATCTTATGCCACTAAACCTTTCAAGGTTATTGAGACTACTTTTACCTCTTACTCTTAGTACCACAAAAGTATTAATTATCTTGGGGAAGGTGTTTCTTATTACTTACATGAAGAGCTGGTGGTTTGGCCTAGATGATTTGATGGTTGATTATATTTAGGATTTCTAATTGAGTAAACCCTTATACAATTATTATTATTGCTATCAATTAACATTTTTATCTAGAAACTATGATTACTTATATTCGTGTAGATAATTTTAACCTTTCCACTATAATTTCATTTTAGAGTTGGTGATGTGGACCTTCTGATATGGATCATGCATGTAGACATTATTATGTACAACTGTTTGGATTTTTATTGTAATATGTATATTACATAATAATTGTTTGATTGAAATTATATCTAAGGATTCAATTTATTTTATATAAAAGACATAAATTTAGAAAATATTTTAATCATATAATATTTTGTTCATTGGCTTATGGATGCAATTATTGAAAAATTATAATTATTTAAGTTCTTCTAAGTTGTATTTTTTTATATGTTGTGTGACATATTATATGGGTTACTTCATATGTGTGTATTAAAAATAATATTGGTAATTCATTATCAATTGAGTAGATAGTAGATTATTTATATTTAGCAACATATGAATAAATTATTGCAAGCTAACCACTATTTTTTTATTTTTTCTACTACCAACTAACTATTTTGGTAATCTCGATACACTATCAATACTAATAATTTTTCCTATTATATAGTATGTCACTCAACATGTATCAACTAGATACCACATATATGATTCTATCTTAGGAATATTTTACTTTATTATTTTACTTAAATGAAATAGTTGGACTAGCTTGAATTGGTATATGAGTGATTAAATAGATGGACTAGCTTGAATTGGTATATGAGTGATTAGTTAGCCTTTAAACTTGTCCAATTATCATGCCACAAGATTTTGTCTCTTCAAGACCATTAACTTGACCAAGTTAGGTAGTAGTTGTGTTGATTAAGTAGATAGATTCTACTTGGGAGGATGTTTCATAAATTTGGTTTTTTACTATGATTTCCTAGAGGAAGTCTAATGTAAGGGAAGGGGGATTAGTTTCCTTGTGACAAAAGTCACGTTGTACACCAAATTTCCTCTACCAACAACTCATGTGCTAGACATCCAGTGCCATTTTTGTTCTTAAGCAATTTTATTCTATACTAATGTAATACATAACTTCTTGTGAGTAATTTTTTTATGTGACAACTAAATCCACATGATTTTTTATTTAAGATTGTTTCTTTATGAAAATATTTTTTATAAGAATTATGATTGTGTTAATTATTGATATTGTAATCCCCCCAACAAGAGAAATCCATATACTCCAATCTAATACAAAAAACTTGCATCAAAAACTCTAAACAACCCATTAATTAATTTCCTCAAGCACACTGAATTGTAGGCCAATCCTTATTTCTTTTCCAGAGGTGGTCACATTCTAACACTATGGTTTCTATGGATAAATAATAGGGCACTTATGATTGTAGACATACGAAATTAGCATCATTCACATTCATCCATTCATCAGGTAAATCAAGTTCATTAAATTCAATCTCCTAAGGTCATCCATTTAAATTAAATAAATCAACCTTGTTTAATTTAAACCTAACATCATCCTTTTAATTAAACAAATCAATTTTTTATTTAATTACATCTAAACATCTTTCATCTCCCTTTGATTTAGTTTAAATCCCTAAATCTAAGGTCAAATGGGTCAAATCACCTAATCCCTCACTAAATTAATCTAACCATGATTAATCTAATCTAATCACCCATCACATCCTCTAGATTTTTCCACTTGCACAAATAAAGCATTTTAATTCATTTATAAAATCCTCATTTTCCCTCAACAAGGCATCTTTGGAGAATATTCCCTCAAGTTTGAATTCAAAAATAAGTTGACTTGTCCCTTCCAACATGGCATTAACTCCACTCTTACATGTGCCCCACTTGGCATTTAAGTCCCTTTTCCTCCCTCCAACAAGCCAAATTTGAATTTGAAAAGGCCAACTAATCTCATTTATTGGCACATTGACCAAAACTTGTACATCCTCCATCCACTCACATGGTGACAAGTGGCTCCTTCTTATTGGAAAAATATTTGTCCCACATTGCTCTCTTTTGGGCATTCTTCCAACTTGATATTTTATAAATTAGAGGTCTCATTCCTCATCTTAGCATCCACAATCTTCATGCAAAGTTACTCTCTTCAATTGAGAGCTAATTTTGTCCACTTCATAACATCTTCAACAATCTTCATCATTTGCTTGTCAAGGGTTGGGAAAGGGTCACTTCTCACAAGTGACGCCAATCCACTATGGAATAGGTATATATCATGCTTCTTTTATGCTTTCAATTAGTTTGCTTGTGAGGTATGATGTATTATTTCATAGGAGCATTCATAGGTTTGCATTTGCATAAACTAACCCCACTAATGAGTGTTGGAGATTGATCATTTGCAGATTTAGGGGTGCTCACATATGACGCTAGAAGGAGGGCTTTCTCAATAGCCTCCATTTGCATCCATTTAATTTTATTTGTCTTACTCTAATTTTTAAGGTGGAAGAGGAGTAAATTACACTGACATTTGTGGATTTCAATCTATTGTGTATCACATGAAATAGGACTGTAGACTATCTATTTTGTTTAGGATTCAAATTTTGTTTAATGCATTATTAGGTTTTGTGGTCTGCTTTTAGCCAAAACATTTGAGAGGAAACCCATTGGAATGTCTGTATTTTTTTATTTCTACTTAGGCATCACATCAAATTTCATCTGAAATTGGAATATCAAGTCTTTGTGCATGTCCACGTGATGTTGAGTTTTGGTGCCCACTGTACTTTTCAACGTTTCTCTGATATACATGTGTTTCATGTTTGCTAGATTGTTTGTCATTTATCCTAGTGCTGAGAGGGCATGGGCTATGATAGGTAATGGATCAACTATGATAAGTTGCAAGCATATGAAAATATTTGACTATTAATATATTTTTGTGTTAAGGCTTTTTCTTTTGTTCAAAATCAGTTTAATACAATAAAGGTGGGCTTTCTCTTTTGATCATAATCGATTTAATGCAATAAAGGGAAATTTTTTTATCACAGGAAAGCATTTTTATGCCTTTTGATTTTGGCGATACTATTCATTTGAGTTGTTACTCATTTTACAACCCAACAGTAATCTTATTGCATAATGGACTGATTGTAAAGCACTGTGCTTAATTTTTCTTTAATGAAAAATATTTAAAAGCTTTTGAGGGTAACACCAATGGGAAATATGGGAAATAAATTATTCGAATAACAGACTTTAGCATTCTTGTTTCTTTTCCAAACATGAGCCATCCATGATAGATATTGCCTATGTTGTGATTCATCCATAATCAATGCTTATTATGCCTTGTGCTGCACCAAAATAGATATGTGCAATACTCCATGCATCGATCGACTTGCGCTTTGGTTTTTCATACTTCATACTCATTCTCTTTTGTCAAATCAAGTCTTTAAAAAAAAGAAAAAAAAAATTTGTTGTCAGGAAATGGACATGGTGTTAATACACAAATGATTTATTATCAAATCACCACTTTCAAGACGAGGCTTTCTTCAGCAAAATAGCAAAAGATTTTTATGCCACGTAAAATTTTTTGTGTCCACAAAAAAATATTGAGTGCGTCCACACATTGTAGCATCCACTCAGATGAAGGTTAGATAGGACAGTTGTAAAACGATAAACCAGTCTTCTTTTTAGATTAATACAATTCGTAGGTCTCTCTATAGACTGTCGAGCCAACCTTGTGACGTTTCCTTTCAAAGTGAATTCCACTTTCCTCAAAATTTGCATTTCAGGTGACATTGTTGATCTGTATTTGTATGCCTCTCACCACGTGTTTAGGGCTTGAACAAAAGGCTTTCTTTTTTTTAATAGGCAGACCTAGAGCTCAACTATGCCATTCTTGTATATTGCCATCCATCTAGCATGCTCTTAATCTTTGTAGCAAGTCGATGCATAGATTTATTAAAGATGAGCTTTTTACAAACAAACAAAAAAATAGCAATTTGAGCCATATCAAATCTCGTGCATTAAATATTTCGTCTACTTTTACTGACAAATGTGTCACCAGAGATTTGGATATTTAGCTATCCACAAAGTCAGATTTTCCGCATCCTCCTCGGGACTCCAGGGCCCCTTTTAGTTGTTGGATTGCAGTAATATGGTTTAATGTGTTAGGTGAACCGAAGCTCAATAATTAGGATACAGATGCATATAAAATAATATTTTGTAGGCCATGATTTTTAAGGACACGTGTGGATCCATGACAACTCTTTTTTTTCTACATTCAAGTCTCCCTTGTCCAGCTTGTGGATGATTATGTGGCTACAAACTTGACCAGACAATGCTCTAAATTTTCCCACTATTTTATTTATGCCCATGTTGATCTCCTTACATTAATTTATATTATAGTGAGGTTTTATATTTTTTCTTGTCTTTGTGAATATAGTGGTCTCTAATTTTGTATTGGTGTGTACAAAATTTGTGTGGGTATAGTCTTGTTTCTTCTCATTAGATACCTTCAAGGGTTTGTCACAACTTTAGAGATAATCTATGAGTGAGAGAATAATGAATTCGAATTGATACATTCAAATTGTGGTAATAAAATAAAATAAAATAAAATAAAAAAATGATGAATGATTTCGATGATATTTTGCAGATCTCAATGTGGCATTTATAGAAGAGTAAAAAGATTGAGAATCAAAAGTCATTTTTTGCTTATAATTATCAAAGTTCTATCATACTTTTTTTTAATGCTTTAAACATTGTTTAAAACTTTACATGATAGGAGTAATCTTTTTTTGTGATAACGCATTGCTTTCATTGATTCCTCATTTCTAATAACTTTCAAATGTTTATAGGAAAGAGAAGCGTTTCGTTGCACAAAGAGCTTGCAAGAGATCTTCAAAGGAACTTGGAGATAAATTGAGCATCAAACTTGAAACTCACAAAGCGTTTTTTAATGCTTGGAGCTTCTGTCTTATGCTTTAATTTTCTATTTTAGACTAACTCATTTGTTTGTGGCCTTTAAAAATGAACATTACAAAAAAATTCAAGTTTCATTGCAAAAGGTTAAAAAGAACTTTAGGAAAATTGACTAGATTTCATTTGAGGTTAACAAGTGAACAAAAAAACTCTCATTTATCCTTTGGTACTTTAAAAAGAACTCGCAATTGCTTTGAAAGGTTAAAATGAACATGTGCTACTTTGTTTTTGTGATTGTTTACTTAAACTAACATCATCGAAAAGGACATATGCGCTTCTCTCGTGCTTAACAGCGATCTTGAGAATCAAAAGGCCTTTTTGGTGATCTTAGGGTGGGATAAAGTGATCACCTCCACACTTCTTTTTGGGTTTAAAATTGAAAAAAACACTGTGTGAGTGTGAGTAAACTTATTGCATGTGTTCTCCCTTTGTTTCTAAATGAAGGTTGATCAAACTATGAGAATGTTTGCTCGCTTTTGTTTATCTTAGAGGGCTTGCCTTGGGGAAAAGTACTCACCCAAGGGAACGACTCAACTGGTAACACTCTAAAGCCAAGAGTATTTCCAGCTGGGATATAAATGTGGGTATTAGAATAAATGCCAATATCATGCGGTTGACTCCAATGAGAAGGGAAACAATGGTCTCTCGCCATGTTGGGTCAACTCCTATGAACGAAAAGTCTGAATTAAAACCCTTGTTGTAGAAAGGCCAAAATCCCTATCTATTTGTTGGTGCAAGAACGGTCATTCTAAAGCCGCCCCACACTTTTACGGTCTTTAGTAGAAATGGAAAGCATGCCATGGGAGTTTCATGGGTGTTGATGCTTGGCTTCCCCATATAAGTGAGTGTCATGGAGGGGAGCCAGTGGGGTCAAGCATCTAACCATTTGCTAAAGATAAGCGTAGCTGGACTTGTCCAAGTGGGGACTCAACAAATAATGTCTTTCATATCCATAAGGTGTTGATGGTCAAATTAGCACAGCAACAGTTAAACAAAATATTACTATTTTCTTTCTCTTGAAAGAGAAAGAATAACACATGGATATCTTAACTCCCAAGGTCTTTGTAATCAGTTCTCGACTGTGCTGATTTCACTCAAGTGGTTGATGTGAACTATAATGTTCAAGGGGCCTGCTGGTGTTGAGCTTCTGGATTGTTCTAAGATCAAACATAAATTCAAACCTACTTTAACTAGGGTTTTTAAAGAAACAGAAAAAGATAGATCAAAGCTTTGGAACTGAAAAGAATAATAGTTCATCCAACTTAACCAGACTTGTTACCTTTCAAGGAATTGCTAACTAAAACTACAAAACAAAATTAACTTGTGCTTGACACATAGTTTCATTCATTCACAGTGCTAATTTCAACAACAGATTGAAAATCACTATTTAAAGAGAACACAAAATAAGACTTCATTCCTCGAAAGCTTTTCAAATCAAATGACTAACTGAAGATGAATACCATTCAGGAACACAATATGAAGTAGATTTAGATCTGGTTGCTTCTATTGTTATTAAAACAGCTAAGCAACATTTACAATTCTGGCACAATCACCAGTGTACAGACAACCTATATCTTTAGCTTGTTTCCATCTACACTAAGAAAACTTGAAAGATACATTATTGCCTATGTTGAATCCAATTCCTAACTAGTGAGACAAAGAAGCTCCCATTACAAAGAAACAAGATGCAGTTCGGTCTCCTCTATCTTTTAGAAAATTTCCATTACTTGAAAATCTATGTCTATCCCTAAAAATATCCTACTCTCTTCTAAAACTCCTCCCCTAAAAGAGGCAAAAAAAAATCCATATATACAAAACGTGCCAAAAAAGAAAGTCGGCCCTTGTTTTTAGGGTTAACAAAATATCAGTTGGTTACAGGAGAGTCGGCCCTCAGATCTTTTGGAATGAAGTCAATGTTGCATTCAATGTGCATCCCCGTGTCCATGTTGGTGACAGATCGCCCTCAGGAGAAACCTTCAGATCTTTTGCAACTATGGCATTTACTTCTGGCCTTCGTGTCCATCCTTGAACTTCCATCATAATCGCTTTGAATGCTCTAAAGCATTATCATTAATGTCGATCCCCCTTTGCCAATATCGATCCCAGCTATCACTGTGACTCATGGTTTCTTCCTCCTTTCTGCCTGATTCTCGCTCCAGATCTTTCTGCAAGCTGACCATCTCTAGAAGCAGCATCAAACTTTTCATTAGATCTCCACACCAGTGTTCACCGAGCTACTCCATCGGCTCATTCACAGAGTAGATCCACACTGGTCGCATTCTGTTGATCTTCCTCACAGGGGTAGTCAATCAGTCAAACTGTCCAAGTTCTCTCTGATTAGTTGAACACATGCCACATAAGATTCTCGGGCGGTCAAAACTCATTCACACTGAATCGCATGTCGGTGAGACACTAATCATGTCTCCCTGATGCGATCATACCTCCCAGCAACAATCAACAAGACACATGACGGTTAGCAAGACTTCATGTCGAGCCCCCAAAGTCATATCAATATCCTTTTCCATTGGCAAGCTCGTTGCTATCGGCAAGACTCTTAGCAGTCGGCGGAAGGTCATTACAAGTCCATCTTTCGGAAAAACGCTACCAGGTCGACGGGAGATTACCCTGAGCTCAAAAACTCACACTGAAAGCACAACCTTCGGCGAGACAAACAAGCATCGGTGAGACATTACACTGAGGCCACCTTGTCTTTCGGCAAGACACCATCAGGTCGGCCAAACATCACAGTGGGTTCCATTAGTCACACCGACGGTTGTAAAACCATCGGCGAGACCATCGCTTGTTGGCAGGACATCATGTCGAGCTCCTCCATTCTCCCCGAGCTCATTCGGTTTCGGCAATACCCTCCGTAGTCAGCCAGACCCTATGGCGAATATAAATCTTTTCCTAATGTCGTTCCATTTCGGCAAGAGTCCACCTATCGGTGAGACTTCATGCCAACGTTATCTCTCTCGGCGAGATCTTCCCGATGACATCCCCCTTTTTGCCAATACTCCGATGGATCGGCGAGACCTTACGCCGATATCATCTCATGTCGACGAGACTAGCTTCCTTCACCGAGACATTATGCCGAAGTCACCTCTTTCACTGAGAGCTCATTTCATTTCGGGGAGACTTTGCTTAGTCGGCGAGACTTTTCACCGAGTTCAAAACTTTTGCCGAGACCCTTCATCGGTCGGTAGGACTTCTCTCCGAGGTCTTCATCTTTCAAGGAGACTCTGCCCAGTCAACAAGACTTTACCCCTTCGGCCAAACATCACGCCGAACTTAAATCTTTCGGTGATACATCACTCGGTTGCCGAGACTTCATAGCGAACCGAAACCATTACACCGACGTTGTTTCATTTCGGCAAGAGTCCAACCTGTTGGTGAGGCTTTATCCCGGAGACACCTTTGTCACTGAGACCTTGCCTCTTCATCCAGACATCATGCTGAGGGTATAACCTTTCGCTGAGACTTCATGGGTCGGCAAGACCTTTCATCGAGCACAAATACTTCAGTGATGCTAACCTTGTGTGCAACTGGTTGGCGAGACTTCAACATGTCAGGGAGATATATGAAAACCTACGGTGATTAAACTGTGTGGCCAACCGAGACATTTCAAAATGAATAGAACCACTACTAGTCGGCAGGACATCTAGAAGGTCTTGTCGACTCCCTCCTTAGAGGAATTTTATGCCAAACTGGATTGAGGGATGCCTTCCAACTGAGCTCCTTGACAAATATCATCTTGTGCATGATTTAATCCTGCAAAACAAGGTCTCCATTAGTCCTCAAAAGCATATGAAATATATCCCTTTTGATCATTTGATTCAATTTTTAACAAAAGAAACCCAACTCAGGTTGAAGCAAAACCAAAACTTGACAAAACCAAAGACAAACTCAGGAGGAAAACAAAAGAACTCCCAAGACAAAACCAGACAACCAAAGGCAAAGAAAAGAAAAAGCAAAAAGAAAGAGGGGGACCCATTTTGTTCCAGAATAAAATGGGGTGGTTATCCAAGGCATAACATAAGGTTGTGCTTATTCTTGGTTACAAAACACTTTGCTTGTTCGAAAACATTTTGGAAACAAACACTTAACATCATTATCAAAATTTCAAACACTTTAGGAGGAAAATGCAATTAACCAAATTCATGTGTTATTGCTTGCCCTTGGGATTCTCATCCTTAGAGGTTTCTAAACACTTGGATTTACATCTCAACTTTCCTATTAAAGTTAAACAATAGGTAACCCTTGCCTTAATTTCATCAAAATTTTGCATAATATACTTTGTGAAATGAGAATAAATTGAGACATTGGACATCTAGTTTGAAAACCTAATCAAGAAGTGTTTGTGGTAAAACAAAATCACTAAGAAAAGATAAACAAAATTGGCTCTCACATGTGTTAATTCCTCATGATTTCCAAGAAAGTCAAAATCCCGAAACGAAAGTCCTTGAGCCAAAGTTCAAAATTTAGGAGTCACACTCGAAAGGTCATCAAGAAATACATTAGGAAGTGAAATCAAAAGAAACACATCAAAATGAGCAAAAAATTCATGAGGTTCTATATACTCATTCCTTTGAACAATCTAGAAATGTATGCTCAGTTTGAACCACTTCTTGGTTAAGAGGTCCTTAGAAGTATCGTATGTTCTTTAATATCGAGGTCTAGTAAACAAGTGTCTTTTTAGGTACATCCTAGGATCAAAATCAAACCTTCATCCATATTTGAACATCAAAACCAATATCATCTCATTATCAACTCTTCAAAAATATTGGAAAAATCCTTCATGTTAAACTTTGGGCAAATCATTTGAAACCTATCCAAAATCACCTTGTTTGATTGAATGTGTGTAGATGCATCCTTCACCACATATTCAATAAAATTATCAAAACTTGTGAACAAATTCATCCCTTGATAACATCCAACATCTTGGGATTTAGGAGTTCATTATCAATATTATCTTGTTTGGATAGGATTTTTTAGATGAATCCTTCTTCTCACACCTAGACCAATTATCATCTTGTGAACGATTTAACTCTAGGACGACATCCAACCTCTTAGAGTTTATGAGTCCACCAAAAACCGAATCCGAAACAAATCAATCCTAAATCAAGTCCTAAAAGTTTAACATACCCTTCAAGATTTTCTCAAGAGTTCCAATCATCCATCAAACATCTATCTTATATCCATATCATTATCACCCTTTGATCCTTAAATCATCCTAAAATTTTCTCTTTTGTACCTAAGGTTAGATCAATCCAAAGAATTAGAGAATTCACCTTCCACATTCTTGAAGATTGATCCCTATTTTATGGTAAAAACTAGATCATAACACAACAAGAACATGGAAGCCAACAAAGAAACATATACTTTGAGTGACTTAAGTCAAACCGCTCCTGAAATGAATCCCATTGGGTCTGGCAGTCTCACGGTTAACCTTCCTTCGTTTTCGCAAGACCATCAAGAGGAAGGTGTGCAAATGGAGGATCTCACCAATAATCCCTTTGGAATTTCACTTTAGGAAATCATTGAAATAATTCAAAATTTGGAGAACCATAAGATTATCAACATCATGATGAGAATCAATCCCTCACTATACATGCTCGAATTAGCAAAGCAAGGGGCTAAACTCCCCTCCGATTTCGATGTGAGCACTATTGTGGAACCATCTTTTGGAGTCATGCCCCAATATCATCTACCATCCTCATTATCTACCCCCTCATTTCAAAGCATCACTCAAAACATCCCGCAAATCACATCATCCATTGCTCCAACATAGCCCATTGTTAACAAAGGAAGTGCATTTCTCAATGCATTGCAAATGCATCCTCTCGTAAATAATCAGGATTTGGATGCAAACACCATCTTGGGACAAACCGTACCATTGCATACATATGACCCTCTCACCTTTCATGATCCAAATGACACATCATCATCATTCCGCGCAACACCCCAAACCTCTCTCCCAATAACCTCGCAAGGAGAGGGTGACATGTTCGAACCAGGGGGAATTTTCGACATCCCAAACATCAATCAAAGCATCATGCCTATATATGCATAAAATTGGTCATGTTTAATTATTCCTGACATTTAATTAAATATTTATTATTTAATTAATTCCTCTAAAAGTCTTCTACATGTAATTAAATTTAATCAATTTAATTATAGTGTTCATTCATTTTATTCTCCCACCATAATTAAATAAATCTATTTTATTTAATTATTCCACATATTTACTTGATTAAATTAAATAAATACATTTTATTTATTTAAGTTAATTATCATCTTCTGAATTTAATTAAATTTAAAATATCTCCTTTTCTTCATTTTATTTTCCCACCATAATTAAATAAATCTATTTTATTTAATTATTCCACATATTTACTTGATTAAATTAAATAAATACATTTTATTTATTTAAGTTAATTATTATCTTCTGAATTTAATTAAATATTTTTAATTAAATTAAAAATATCTCTTTTTCTTCATTTTATTCTCCCACCATAATTAAATAAATCTATTTTATTTAATTATTCCACATATTTACTTGATTAAATTAAATAAATACATTTTATTTATTTATGTTAATTATCATCTTTTGAATTTAATTAAATCTTTTTAATTAAATTTAAATATCTCTTTTCTTTCTATTTTAAAACTTCCCTCTAAATTAATTAAATACTTTTATTTAATTAATCTCATAACACATGTCATTCCTTCTAATTAAAGATCTTCTGCTTTCTTCAAATCATAATTAGATATTTCATTTAATTATGAAATCTTCTTATTTCCTCAAAATCTTAATTAAATATTTGGTTAAGAAAAATCAACGTACACTCATAAATAAATAATTGAATTAGATAATTCATTATTTATCTTCTCAAAATCTTTCATATTCTTTTAAAAAAAGATGATTTTTAAATCATCTTATCTTATCTCTTCCATGAAAATGGAAAAATCTTGCTTTATTCTTTTTCTTCTATTTTCTTTTCAATCTCATCTATCTTCAACTGTTCGATCTATCAAGAATTATCACAGCTGTTGACTAACCCAGCCAATCGAAATCTTCGAAAAAATCTATAAATGCATGTGCAAATCCAAGCATTGGTTACAACACACGACGAACACAACATACGCATACATTACGCTTGCACTCTTGCATTTTTAGCATTTCAGCAATATTCTCATCATAGCATAATCTTGTATTTAGCATAGTATGCATTTTTAATCTCATTCTTCAGTAGCCTACTTCATTCAGCTTGGCATTCCAAATCTGAGAGCAACTTGAGCAAAACGAAATGTTGGAGATAGAGAACAATAAGATGACTTCGGAGAGGCTACCATAAAACAGTTTGCTTACTTGCTTGTGTTTTTTTTAGTTTCTTTGATTTAATGTTTTATTGATTGTGTTTTTAATTGATTAGATTGATCATATTTTCATACACACATAAAATGGCGCCCACCATGGGGCCTATGCCCCAATTTTAATATTTTCTTGCAGTGTATTCTGGCAGGTTTCCACATTCTGGCGTTCGGTTTTTGGAAAAATTTTGCGATTTAGCGCATCCGATACTTTCTGCAGTGCATATGAGGGTCTGATTTTTTTTTGTATTGCAGGTTTCTTTTAGCGCATCTAAGGACTGTTTCAGTGCTTTTGAGGTTTTATCGGCACATATAAGGCGCAGAATAGCGCATTTAGTCCCATTTCATTTTAGAGTTAAATTTGCATTTATTAAAATGGCGCATTTAATGACTGTTTTAGCGCTTTTAAGGTTTGTTTGAGGGCATCTGTTGTCTATTTTTGCGCATCTCAGTCCATTGTCTATAGTTTTGTGTTCTTTTAGCCCATTTAAGGACTGTTTTGGTGCATTTAGGAAATTTTTGTAGCACATCTAAGGTCTGTTTTAGCGCATTTAAGGTATGTTTGAGTGCTTTTAAGGTCTGTTTCAGCGCTTATAAGTTCTATTTCAGTGCATTTAAGGTTTGTTTCTGCGCATCTGGTTGTAACACAAAAATAGAATTCTGAGTCTGATGCCTTCCATAGATAGAATTTTCTCTAGTTAAAAAGAAGCAACCCTAGGATAGTCACGTCTGGATAAAAACTGATCAATCCTAGGATAGGCATGGAACTTAAAATGAAGCAATCTAGGATAGACACCATACAATGATCTTGCAGTTAAAATTGAACAACTTTTTTTTGTGAAGCAATATCTTCACTTAGATTAAATCATTGTGATTTGGAATTTAAAAAGAACATTTGTTTGCTTTATCTGTGGCAATAGGTCTATGCTCTCCCCTTAACTGGGTGATCAGAATACCAAACTTGCTTTTTCAATTTCATGCAAATTTACTGCTTTATTTACATCCTTTAGAGAGCCTACCGTAGTGGGAAAAATTACTCACCCTACGGGAACGACTAAAGTGGGTTCAAGCCAAAGCCAGGCTATTCCACCCCACTATAAAATTTAAAGCAAATCTGGGGAAACCCTCTTTTTCCGGTAGTGTGCAAGATAACCATCCCCAAAGCCTTTGTTCTAAAGGTTGGGAGGTCTCCTGAGGGAGTTTATTATTGCCACACCGAACGAAAACCCTTACTACGAACCTAGTGTAGTAGCCAGCCAAAGTTAGTTTCCGAACATACTAATAATCACAGTGCAAGGGGAGGGAAGAATCTGCCCCCAAGACACTCACCATATAACTGCCAAGGATTGTTTGCTCAGGGGATCTGGTATCCACTTCTGTCACTCTGAGTATGCACCTAGAAAAGACAAAAACACGGGTGCCCTTTCGAGGGTGACATGGCTGTGTGAGTCGACACAGTTCTAAGATGTGGGCTGTTGATTACTAGTATGACCTACTTGAGTACTAAGAGTGAGTCTTCCTGAATTGTCTTTCATGTGCTAAACCTGTGAAAACACTTGCTGAAAAAAAATTTCTTGATCATACACTTGATGTTAGTATAGGGTTTTAAAAACAACTATTTTTTCGAATGTTTGTTGTGTCTTCCATTACATTAAATCAGATAAAAGATCATCTGAAATGAAAGTGAAGAACAACAACTAAAACCATTCAAACATCATTCACATCTTTGGTCTAGTAACGTTCTTGTTATTTTCTCTCATGCTTAAGAAGTGGAAATCAACAAAATTCATCAAGAAATCAATTTCCACTAGAATCAAGTAACCCAAGAAACAATTAGGGTACAAGAAGTCATTGCAAAGAAGAAAAATTTTGTACAAGAGTCAACACGTCTTGCTTCATTACTGTGGATTTCTTCATAGATACCCAGACTTTGTTACGGGATTCACTGATGAGTATGTTGTAGATCCCTTGGATTCTCGAGCTCATTATCAGAGATTAGCTCTATCTCAACGGCATAATCTTAATCAAACTCTTGAGTTTGATAATATACCTCAAACTTTCTATTGAGTATCCCTCACATCCTAGTCAAATCCTCCAGTGATCTTGAATTCTTCCTTCAAAGACAAAGATCAAATCTTTAAGAATGTACCTTCCAAAAATAAATTTTTTGATTATTGATTCACCTTCCCCAATAGGATTCTGACATCCTTCATCATTGGAAGCCATAATAAAAAATTAGGAAACATCATTGATCATATCATAAGATCCCCATCTTATCAGATCAAGATGTCCCCATTATCACACTCATTGAAACTGTGATCTAAGTTTAGAAGATTTCTTCAAAATCACATGCCTATCTTCACAAGATCCCAATACATCAAATCAAGGGAAGAAATCCAACAAGAAGGTCCTACTCAAAACACTCAAGAAGAAGGTGAAAATAGTAATCCTCTCTATAGTATAAGTCGTAATCCACTTTTCAACAACGATATGGATAACAGAGAAGAAAATCCCTTCCACAAGTACAAAGCCATAAACAATACTCTTGTAGATAGTGATGATGAACATGAGGATGAACGCCATCTTAGAGAAGCTGAGCAAGATCCCAAATTTTACAAAGCCATAGAAAAGATCTTGCAACGTGATAAAGAAAAATATTTCCTCTATCTAGCTGACCAAGGAGCTAAATTGCCGCATGACTTTGATACTGAGATTTTGAAGAACAAACCTTAAGAAAAACCCCCATATGATCTTAGTGCTTTGACTCAACAAATTAAAGCACTTCAAGGACAAGTTAAAGAGTTACAAGGGGGAACCACAACAAAGAAATATACTCTTGAGGGCATTTTTCCTTATCCTTTCAATCGAAATCTCAACATCATTCCATTCCCCAAACATTGTGAAATTCTAAAATTTGATCGTTATAATGGAAAATCGGATCCAATCGATCATGTTAGAGACTTTCAAAACATGACTTTGGAGTTCGCTCATGAGGACACTTACTTGATGCATTTGTTTCCCAGGAGTCTTGGAGGTCACTCTATGGAATGGCTATCAAAAATCACACCTCCTGTCAAGACATTTGAAGAATTAATCAATCTATTTTATCACAATATGCATACAACATCCAACACCAAATCACTATGATAGATCTCTGCAAAGTTGCGCAAAAACCTGGTGAACCTTTTATCACTTTTCTTCAAAGATGGAGAAGAATGTTCGTTAGATTTCCACGTCCTGTTCCTGAAAAAGAAAATATGGTTACCTTCATTAACAGCTTGAATTCAGAAATGAGCTATCATTTGAACTTACATTGTCCTCCTTTTGAGAAATTGATCGAAGATGCCATAACCATTGAAGGTGCTTTGGTCAAAAGAGGAGTAATCAAACATGAAAATCCTAGCTCATCCAATCATCACAACAATCAGGACAAGTCTAAATTTTGGACTCGCAACAAGAACGTAGTAAATGATGGTTTTGTTGATGTGAATCATGCCGCGACCAAGCCATTTGTTCTTAGTGCTCCAAGCACTCACCACAACAATGTCAACTCAATTACAAATCAAGTGAACAATCCTCCTCCTCCGAGAAATAATGTAAATCAACATCATACTCCCAATCAAGGGACTTTCAACAATCCAGGTTACCGAGAAACCAATAACAATCATAACTCCTTAGGGAATACCTCGAACATAAATCCAAAATTATTTTCATTCTTCTCTCGTAGAAGAAATTATACTTCTATAGGTCAATCTTTGGAATCCACACTCAAAGAATTGATGGCCAAAAATGTCATTACCTTGCCACCTCAGCGAAACTATGAACCCAGTGTAAAGCCTCCATCATAGAATGAGGCATACTATTGTGACTATCATCGGTGCAAAGGTCATCGCACAAATAACTGTCAAGCCTTGAAGAATACTATTCAAGACTTAATCGACAATGACATCGTCACAATAGGACATCAAAAATCAAATGAAGAACACAAAGCTTTTCAAAATCCTTTGCCTAACTATCAAAAAGGTGAGTTTTCTGAAAAAAATGTGAATCATATTGAGGATCCAATTATTAATCATATCTACACTGATGATGAACAGATCAATGTCATAAAAGTCAAGGAAAAGATGGAATATAGGGAGGTCAACACAACAACAAGGGCACAAGCCAAAGTTGTCTTAAAGGGTGTCTCCTTAAAATCCACTGGACCTACACCTCAACATCAATATGATTTAGTTAACCAACTTCGGAAAACTCCTGCTCAGATTTCTATTTTAGAACTCTTGAAGATTTCCCCAGCACATAAAGAAATTCTCAAAAAAGCCCTCTTTGAAACAACTATATCCACTGTTTTGGATGTAGACCAATTTCAAGCTATGGTCGGACACTTGTCTTCACCCACATGCCTTTCATTTTCAGAAAAAGATGGCGTTTCCATAACTCATCCTCATAACTCATCATTATATTTAGAGTTCATGGTTCACAAGTTTCATGTCAGACGAGTTCTAATAGATGGGGACGCTGGTTTAAATATATGTACTATGAAGTTGGTCAAGGATTTGGGATTTTATGAAGACTCCATTGCTTTCAGAAGAAAGATTACCATTAAAGCCTATGATGATGAGGAAAGAGCATCTAAGGGTCTAATAATGCTGCCAATCAGAGTGGGTCCTGTTATCAAAAATACCTTCTGTCAGGTATTAGATCGTGATCTTGTATACAACATCTTGTTGGGTCATCCTTGGATCCACGAAATGCAAGCTATCCCATCTACATATCATCAATGTCTTATATTTCCTTATGATGGACATGAAATCATGATATTAGCTGACAATTCAAATATTCAGACTTGTGCTAATATCAAAGCCAGTCAAGATACTTTGGTTCCTAACAATCGAGAAGCTCATACTAGTACTTCTCTAAAGATTGACACACAAATTAGTCAGTTAGCCACTAGTTTTGACAAGAAATTGAAATTCAAAGACCATGGGAGAATATTCTCTCTATCTCACTAATTTATCCACATCTCCTTGGTCACATGGACAACCTTCCATCACAAAACATCAAATATCAGCAGCATCGACGTCAACACAACCACCAACAGAGAAAATTACAAAGTTTAATGGACAATTCATCAAAGAAAAATTCCCCATGGAAGATCCTGAGGATAGGGAAATTCTAAACTGGCTCTATAAAGATGAAGATGAAGTAATTTTTAATGTCAAATTACCAACAGAGAAATATGGAAAAGGGTATTCTATCATGCAGAAGATGGGCTATGATAAAGGCCCTATCGGGAAAAGAAAAGGAGTAATTGAACCTATTAATCCTCTAGGACTTGCTGCAAAAGAGAAAACCAGATTAGGTTATGATACTACCTCAAAAGAAAAAACATCCAAACAACTGCATGGCACTATCTTTACATTGCAAGAAGGTTCAGATTCACGAGAAGCATGTTTAGCAACAGTTCAGAACTTCGTGGATAATAACTCTGACACAGACTCTGTTGAATATGAATGGGATACCATTTACAATAATGAGTTCTGGAGGGATAAAAAGATTCATGTGATACACAAGTACACCCCCACTCAAATCGAAGGAGCAGGGTAAGGGTCCCAGCCACAAGAATCTGAACTACAAAGTAACTATGATTCTAGTGATGTTGAGTCAGATTTAAATGAACAAGACTATCGCGAGAACAATACCATCATTGACCAACCTCATACCTCAGATCCTATGGTCAACTCCATTATGACCATAACCATAGCCGATTTCACGCAACTCGATGACCCGATACCTTTGATTTATCCTGATCTCATTGATTGGGATTCATCTAAACCTATCGATATACCTATGTTTCCAAGTGATGAAGCTATTGTAAACTTTCTTTCCGCAAAAGACATAAATGATTGTTCCACTAGCGATTTTCGGCATGAAGTCTTTGATCAGGAGAGTGTCAATTCTCCCAGTTGCAAAATCAAAAATAAAAAAGAAAGATCTAATGGTGAAAACCATAATCTAGCAGTATTAGATCAAACAAAAGATAAAATAAAGAGCATATCAGATGGTGAAAACCTTTTTAAGGCACCAGACGATGGGAATCTTGACACTCTCCTGGAACACTACCATGAGCGATCGCCTATTTTTATTGAGCCTATAAATGCCGTCAATCTTGACACTTCAGACAAACCAAGGATTTTACAGTTAGCTGTGTCAATGACAAAGAAAGAAGTACCAGAGTTCATGGAATTTCTAAGAGCAAATCAAGTCAACTTTGCTTGGTCTTATGCGGACATGCCAGGTCTTGATCCTGATCTTATCATGCATCACTTGTCCATCAAACTAGGGGTTAAGCCTGTGAAACAAAAACTCAGAAAGATGCACCCCCATGTTGCATTATCGGTTAAGGAAGAACTAAAGAAACTTCTTGATGTGGGCTTCATAAGATCAATCGACTACGCAGAATGGATCTCCAACATTTTTCCTGTAGCCAAGCCAGATAAAAGTGTCAGAATTTGCACAGATTTCAGAGATCTTAATAAAGCATGTCCTAAGGATGACTTCCCGCTTCCAAACATCGACACTATAGTTGATTTGACAGCTGGCCATGCCATGTATTCACTAATGGATGGTTTTTCTGGTTACAACCAAATCAAGATTGCACCTGAAGAGCAGGAGAAAATAGCTTTCATGTGTCCATGGGGAACTTACTGTTGGAACGTCATGCCTTTCAGTATAAAGAACGCTGGGGCTACTTATCAGAGAGCCATGACTACAATATTTCATGACATGATGCACACATTCATGGAAGATTACGTAGATGACATATTGGAAAAATCATACACCAGAGAAGGACATCTGGAAATATTGTCTAAAATATTTACAAGATTGGAGAAATTCAAAGTTTGCCTAAATCCCAAGAAATGTGTTTTTGGGGTCACATCTGGAAAACTCTTAGGGTACATTGTTTCAGAAAAAGGAATTGAAGTAGATCCTATTAAAGTTCAGAAAATCATGGAAATGCCTCCCCCAAGAAACATCAGTCAATTGAGGTCACTACAGGGACAACTTCAGTCTATAAGGAGGTTCATCACACAACTGGCCGACAAAAGTCTACCTTTCACACATCTACTGCATAAAAATGTTCCTTTCAAGTGGGATGACAAGTGTGAATTGGCTTTTCAACAAATCAAACAGTACTTAATGACTCCACCAGTCCTAGTACCACCAAATCCAGACAAACCACTGATCTTATATATTGCCGCAACAGAGACATCCTTGGGAGCATTGTTAGCACAAGAAGACCATACAGGGAAAGAACGTGCAATTTATTATATCAGCAGAACACTGACAAGCCATGAACTCAACTACATTTCCATCAAAAAGGCTTGTTTAGCAGTAGTCTTTACTTCACAAAAAATTTGGCATTACATGTTAATACATACAATTAGTCTTGTTTCAAAGATCGATCCACTAAAGTATCTGTTAAGCAAAGCATCATTGATGGGAAGGCCAGCAAAATGGGTAATGATTCTGAGTGAGTTTGACATCCATTATATTGATCACAAGGCAATCAAAGGACAAGCTATCGCTGATCAACTAGCAGAAGCACCACTACAAGCAGACCATCCTCTGCACATTGAATTTCCAGATGCTGATGTCTTTACTGCAGAATCTAAACAAACATGGTCCTTATATTTTGATGGTTCTTTTACCCAACATGGATCGGGGGCAGGCATACTCTTTGTCACTCCTCAAGGTAATACCATTCCTCGGTCATATAGGCTAATGTTTCCATGCACCAACAATATAGCCGAATATGAAGCCTTAATCACCGGACTAAAGATTGCATTGGAATGGAGGATCACTAAACTACAGGTATATGGTGATTCACAGTTAGTCATTAATCAAATCAATGATGATTATCGGACCAAAGATGACAAACTGTTGCCATATAAAAAGATGGTTGACGACTTCAAGAAGTACTTTGTGGACATCCAATTCACACAAATTCCAAGACTTGATAATAAAGCAGCCGATGCCATGGCCACGATCGCATCATTGCTAGAACTCCCAGAAACTCAGGCTCGCTATGAATTTTTGGTGGAACAATAATTTATACCTGCCTATGACACCCCAGAAAGCCAAATCATTTGCCACTTGGTGGGATCTGATTCACCTTGGTATGGCAAGATTTATGCCTACCTAAAAGATGACATCTTACCACCTGATTTATCCCATAACCAAAAGTGAAATTTTATCCGCCAATCCTCTCGCTACACTCTTATCGCCAACACCCTCTATCGTCGTGGTCTTGATGGTACTCTACTTTGATGTCTTGAACGTGATGGATCAGACAAAGATTTACAAGAAGTTCATGGTGGTATTTGTGGTACTCATTCAAGTGGACTAACCTTATCCAAGAAATTGATTAGAATGGGTTACTACTGGCCTACAATGGAGAGGGAATCCTTCACTTTTGTTAAAACATGCTCAAAATTCCAGATTCATGGGAATCTCATTCACGCTCCTGTACAAGAACTTCAACCATTTACACCAACCAGCCCATTCTCTAAATGGGGGTTAGATCTAGTTGGAAAAATTCATCCTTCATCATCAAATGGACACAAGTTCATCATCATAGCAATAGAGTATTTTACCAAGTGGATTGAGGTAGTACCTCTCACTAAAGTCACCGGCAAACAAATCTCATCTTTTATACTCAACTATCTCATTTGTCGGTATGACATTCCCACCTCCATCATCACAGATAATGGACGACCATTCAAGAATCAGGATGTTGATGAAATCTATGAGCGATTTCATATTCAACACCTTATTATCCACAAGGGAATGGCCAAGCAGAGGCCTCAAATAAAACAATATTGAAAATTTTGAAGAAGACTATGAACGATGCAGGGAAAGATTGGCACATTCAACTCAATCCTGCATTATGGGCTTATAGGACTAGCATCAGAACACCAACAGGGGCCACACCATTTGCTCTGGTCTATGGGACAGAGGCTATACTTCCTCTAGAAGTTGAGATTCCCTCTCTTAGAGTATCATTGAAAGGTCTCACAACAGATGATGACTATAGAGTTTCCCGACTACAAGAACTGGAACTCCTAGATGAAAAGAAACAAAGAGTAGCTAACCATTTGAAAGCATACCAACAGATGATGTCTCGTAGCTATAATCACAAAGTAAAGCCACGTACCTTTCAGGTGGGTGATCTTGTTCTAAAAGAGAACCCACGCAATCAACAAGATAGAGAAAAGAAAGGAAAGTTTGAACCAAATTGGCTAGGTCCTTATGTGGTTATTGCAGTCTATGGTTAGGAGCCTACAAGCTATCAACGCCAGAAGAGGACCTGTTTGACGAACCCATCAACAACATGCATCTCAAGAAATATTATGTTTAAGTCAGCTATCATCATCCAGAAAAAGTCCTAAAAAAATACAAAAAATAGTAGAAAAAGTCTTGAAAAAAATACAAAAATAGCAGAAAAGGTCCTGAAAAAAATACAAAAACAACAGAAAAGGTCTTGAAAAAATACAAAAACAACAGAATAAGTTCTAAAAAAATACAAAAACAACAGAAAATTCCTAGAAAAATGGTTACCCTAGTGAAAACCTGGCAAAACAGGCATCTCGGTAGTGAAAAATAAAATTAAAAAATTAAAAAATAAAATATCGTCATAGGGTGAAAACCTGGCGACATGCAGTCTATTGACAAGAAAAATGCAATAAAAACAAGTAGTGAAAATCTAGCAAACAGACGCTATTTGTAGCTCTCCATCTATTAGTTCATGCTCTGCACTTGGCTTCTTAGCCTTCATTTCATGCATCTTTCCATCATCTTAGGGTCATACCAGCATCATGCTGCCATCATTTTCCTAGAGCGATAACGTCTTACCATGGCTTGATTATTGTACATATTCATTTCAGCAAGTTGTGTCCATACTAGGGGAAAACGTTGACATACTAGGGGCAATCAATTTTCAAGGTTTTATCGAAACAGCCAGACAATAACATCAAAACCCAATCATGCGAACAATCAAATCACATGAACAACTATCCAATCATTGACACATATCACAAAAGTTTTCAGCCAAGTACCTTATCATGACTCATATCTGGATGATCTAAAATCTGAATAATGTTTGGAATAGCAATATCACATCTTGAACTATGGTTGTATAAGTTTTCAATATCATCTCTAGAGCACACTCAATGATGTATTGAACTAGCGTGGCTAGGAAAGAAGATTTTTATTTGTCTATTTTCTTGAGGTTAACTATCCATCTGTTGCAAATATGTCGCGAGACATGATTTCCAAAGCAATATCATTGATGATAGTTCCACATTTGCATTAGAAGGTGGTTATTCTTTGTCTGTTTATGCAAGAAATGCTCAGGTCATCTCGGTTCAATTATACCTCGATGCTTGTGTTCGCTTGCTATATCAAAAATCATGAAAGTTGTACTCAGGTCATCATTGGTGCTAATTTACCCTTTGATGCTTGTACATACTTCCAACATTTTAACGCTCTATTATGATCCAAGAAAGCTACCAAAAGGCTCAACGACTAGTTTTCTTCATTTAGTTTCATTTCATTTTAGATCAGTGTACATATATCTGCATACCGGATTTGCACCGGAGTTTTTGAAGGGCTAACAAAAACATCAACGGCTGTCATGTCTCTTTGGACTATTTGTGGAGGACATTCGAACATTTGTTTCATTATCACCTCTCATTTCATTATTACTTCATCTTCCTTATCAAGTCCTATCATCTATCATTTGCCATTCATTTTCATATCATTTGGGATTCATTTTCAAAATTCTTTATTCATTATCATTTATCATACATCTCATTATCATTTCATATCATTTTCCATTATCATTTCATATCATTTATCATCTTCATTTATCATATCATATCCATTATCATTTTATCATTTCATTTATCATTTATCATTTTATCATCTCATTATCATTTTATTTATCATTTATAATTTCATTTCAGATCATTTATCATTATCTGTACCATCATCATTTCATATCATTTATCATCTTCATTTATCATATCATATCCATTTTCATTTTATCATTTCATTTTTCATTTATCATTTTATCATCCTTTCATTATCATTTTATCAGTTCATTTATCATTTATCATTTATCATTTATCATATCATTTCATATCATTTTCCATTATCATTTCATTATCCTTATCATTCATCATCTCATTATCACTTCATATTATTAAAGTAACATATCATTACATTGTCATTTCCGCTCATTATCATTTATCATTTCATCGCATTATCATTACATTTCATAACATATCATTTATCATCTTATCATACATCTCATTATCATTAACCATTTCATTTCATATCGTCATTTATCACATTACATTCATATTGTATCTCTAATCATCCTATCATTTTCATATCCATTCATATTAAAAATCCATGATGCATATCATAAACACAACATTCATTTTCCGTCATATCATAATTATTTACTTACATTTGAAAATCCAAAAACAAACATCCCATACATACATTTTCATATCATTTTGCATACAACATCATAAGTCATCCACCTGCATGACATCATTAATACGCATCGTCAATCATCATCATAAACATATCATAGCAAATCATCCTGCATATCATGTTAGTCGTCAAATCATTCAAATACATACCAAAATCCATAACATATAGAAATAAAACGCATATCACATAATCATCTCATAAATGCACATCATATCATCAAAAATCATCGCCGTTGTATATCATCACTCATAAAAAATGATACAAATGTCCAAATGTCCAATGAAACTGCAAAATTCAAAGAAAGATACATAGGATATGATCAAAAAATGGCATATACATGCTCCAAAAATGATATACATCATAAAGCTAGCTGGTCGATGCCCCTGATGGAGCTGGTCCAGAAGGAGGTGGCCTGCCACTAGTACCTGCGTCTGGATCTCGTCGGGGCCCAGTCACTCCCATGCTCTGTGTACGTGTCTGTGATTTGCTCCTAGTCCTGCTACAAGACCGGGGAAATGGCTCTTTGTGCTTGAGAGGACACAACTCCTCATACCTAACACGGTAGTACTCTGCCTCTCTCGCCATCTCCATACCCTCTGCAATAGCCTCTCGCAAGGATGCACTCTATATAGTTCCCATCAGTCTCTGAGCTATGCCCTCGGCCTCTGCAGC
Organism: Sequoia sempervirens; assembly: GCA_007258455.2. Lineage (NCBI taxonomy): Eukaryota > Viridiplantae > Streptophyta > Pinopsida > Cupressales > Cupressaceae > Sequoia > Sequoia sempervirens. The sequence continues at coordinate 243,027,292 of VDFB02086081.1, forward strand.
CCTCCATCTCAAAGCATCCCTCTCTATGATCAACTGGGCTATCTAAGGATTTGGGGCAGGCTGCGATACCTGTGCTGGTGCTAGAACCTGAGCCTATGCCTATACAAGTTGTGCCTGTAACTGCGTTATCACGCTCTGTGTGTGACCTAACTGACCCTGAATAGTCTGCACCTGGGCCTGCAATGTGGCTATCTGTGTCTGTTGAGAGGAAGAGGACATCCTGATGATCATCTATGGTCTACCACCAAATCTGGGCCTCTGAACAACCTATGCACTGGCTAGACTATCCATCCTCTGCCTCACTGCTCTCTCTATCTCCCCTCCATCATCTCCCCCATCATCCCCATCATCTCCCTCGTCATCCCCATCATCTGGGCTATCGTCATCCCTGTAACCCTCCTCATCGTCTTGGTCACCCTCCTCATCATCTCCAAACTCCTCCTCCTCTCCTCCACCCACTACCTGCTCTCCACCGACCACACCCTCCTATCTCTCTACCTCTGGCTATTGTGCCACTACAATAGGCCCTGGCTCATCTGGGTATGTGAACCGTGGGAAGTGATGTGTATGAAAGTACACTAAGTACTCATCTGACGTCTCAGCATTTGTCACCTCTGGCCTATACGCCCATACCTCAGGCTATAAGCTTGAATACTCTATGTACACCACCTGGTATGTAATGCAACAGCCCCATCCAGTATCATCCTTGTGCCGCCCATAATGAGCAACACCCTGTGGCATACCCTGTGTAAATCTGTACTGTCTCTGAACCCGCAAGGCCAAAAATCGCTCAATAATGAATGGGGTCTGTCCTATCAAATATCGGGGTATACAGACAAACGACATCTCCAAATGATCTGTGTCCCAAGACTCACAATCTATATATGGTCTCCATATAACTGAGTCCACATCGTCCAACACACATCGCCAGTACTCCAACTTGCCCAGCTTGGGCTAGACAAGTGCACCTAAATACGCATATATGTATGGCCTGCCTGGTGGCCTAGCCCTGGCACATGTTGGCCTCGCAACCGCAATATGCTCCCACGCCCAAATCTGGAGCAAAGTCACACCGCTAGCTAAACTCGTCGACCCTCAATAGACCACTTGATGTAGATCATGATACAAATGCGCCAAAATGCAACTCCCCCAAGAATACCTCCGTGTCTAAGTCACCATCCACTCTAGCATCCTCCCCCACCCAACTGAAAATCCCTTCGACCAATGGTCCGGTCCAAGGAAACCTCCAATAAATGTCGCCAACACAGCAACTAAGGCTGGATACCTGCTAAAATCCACCCAGAACACCCAATAGCCGGCTATAGACGCATCACCACAGATCCTCCTCAGTGCCTCCTATCTCCTTGTGGTCATAAACCACAAGGGCACCTACAATAGGAATCCCTAGAATCTTGTACACATCCTCAGGTGTCACAGTCATCTCACCAGTCGGCAATTGAAAGGTGTTATGATCGGAATGCCACCTCTCTGCCAATGTAGTCAGTAGTCCCCTATTGACTCAAATCCCTCACGAGATAGTCAACAAGGATCCCAGTCCACAAGCACCTATCCACTGTACCTCTGCAGGAGTCAGCTCTCCTATCCGATCCCAACATATCGGAAAACGCTCTCTAATATGGAGGTTGTCAAACACCTCCTATTATCATCACAAAGACAACTAATTAGACCCATATCAGTGACCCATATCAAGCAACCCATATCAAGTGACCCATATCAGTGACCCATATCAGCAACCCATATCACACAATCCAAACATCATTCTATTTGTATTTCAAGCATAAATGCAAATATGTTTTCATATCAATCATTTACTATTTGTTTTCTATCGCAGAAAGCAAATTTATTAGGAGTCATATCAATCATTTACTACTTGTTTTCTATCACAGGAAGCAAATTTATCAGAAGTCCTATCAGGCATTTACTTTTTGTCTTCTATTCGGGGAAGCAAAGTTATCGGTTAATCATCAAATTTTCTATCCTTTATCCATATCAGTATGATGGAAAAACAATTTCTTTATCTATTGACCAAGGATGCAATATAGACCATCATTTTTCATCCTGGCATTCTGCCAAAATTTTCCTAGATGCGCTACTTTGCGCCTCCAATGTGCTAAAACTCAAAAGTGCTACAGTTTCCCTCAAAAGCGCTAAAACCCTGTATGCGCGCATATGCACCCTAAAAGCGCTAAAGTTTTCCCTATAAGCGCTAAAACCCTGGATGCACTACGAAACCTAGTGTATGGGCTACTTCATACCCTATATGCGCTAATTCCTAGATGCGCTACTCTGTGCCCTAGATGCGCGACTCTGTACTCTAGCCAGACTCACACCTATAAGCGCTAATCTACACTTCGTATGCGCTAGAACACCTAGTTTCACCCTACACCCTATATGCGCTAAAACACACCCTATAAGCGCTACAAAAAATTGTGAATACGCTAAAACAGAACCGCGGATGCACTAAAACATGTTTTTCTAACCTAAATCCGCACGAAAATGCTCAAAAAATTGCTCAAATTTGCAAAAATTTGAATCACAAAGAGGTTTAATCGGCTCACCGGTGGTCCATACGCTGCCGGTCTCTGAAATCGTCGCGCCCGCTCGAATCTATGAGTGTGATATGAAATTGGCATCTTGCTGAGTCACTGTCAAAGCATCCAAATCACTGTAGCAAAAGAGGGAAAATGACTTTTACTTTTACCCTTTGTTACCTTATATGAGTTATTTAAGATGGGTTTTTTGAGGGAATTTTCTTTTTCATCACTTTATTTTACCAGGGGCATCTTTTTCCACCCATTTTTCGGGAGCTAAATCACTGAACCCCTAGCAGAAGGTTATTTTCATCAGATTTTTTTAACTTCATATCATCCTCCATGATTTACCTCTCGAGGGGGCATCATCAGCATCAACATAAAAAACATATTAGGGGACACAAAAAATTTATTTTCTTTGAAGCAATGCATTTCACACATCACTTCAAAGAGGGGCAAAATGTATATGCATAAAATTGGTCATGTTTAATTATACCTGACATTTAATTAAATATTTATTATTTAATTAATTCCTCTAAAAGTCTTCTACACGTAATTAAATTTAATCAATTTAATTATAGTTTTCATTCATTTTATTCTCCCACCATAATTAAATAAATCTATTTTATTTAATTATTCCACATATTTACTTGATTAAATTAAATAAATACATTTTATTTATTTAAGTTAATTATCATCTTCTGAATTTAATTAAATTTAAAATATCTCTTTTTCTTCATTTTATTCTCCCACCATAATTAAATAAATCTATTTTGTTTAATTATTCCACATATTTACTTGATTAAATTAAATAAATACATTTTATTTATTTAAGTTAATTATCATCTTCTGAATTTAATTAAATTTAAAATATCTCTTTTTCTTCATTTTATTCTCCCACCATAATTAAATAAATCTATTTTATTTAATTATTCCACATATTTACTTGATTAAATTAAATAAATACATTTTATTTATTTATGTTAATTATCATCTTTTGAATTTAATTAAATCTTTTTAATGAAATTTAAATATCTCTTTTCTTTCTATTTTAAAACTTTCCTCTAAATTAATTAAATACTTTTATTTAATTAATCTCATAACACATGTCATTCCTTCTAATTAAAGATCTTCTGCTTTCTTCAAATCATAATTAGATATTTCATTTAATTATGAAATCTTCTTATTTCCTCAAAATCTTAATTAAATATTTGGTTAAGAAAAATCAATGTACACTCATAAATAAATAATTGAATTAGATAATTCATTATTTATCTTCTCAGAATCTTTCCATTTTCTTCTAAAAAAAGATGATTTTTAAATCATCTCATCTTATCTCTTCCATGAAAATGGAAAAATCTTGCTTTATTCGTTTTCTTCTATTTTCTCTTCAATCTCATCTATCTTCAACCGTTCGATCTATCAGGAATTATCACAGCCATTGACTAACCCAGCCAATCGAAATCTTCGAAAAACTCTATAAATGCATGTGCAAATCCAAGCATTGGTTACAACACATGACGAACACAACATACACATACATTATGCTTGCACTCTTGCATTTTTAGCATTTCAGCAATATTATCATCCTAGCATAATCTTGCATTTAGCATAGTATGCATTTTTAGTCTCATTCTTCAGTAGCCTACTTTGTTGAGCTTAGCATTCCAAATCTGAGAGCAACTTAAGCAAAACGAAATGCTGGAGATAGAGAACAATAAGATGACTTCGGAGAGGCTGCCATAAAACAGTTTGCTTACTTGCTTTTTTTTTTTTGTTTCTTTGATTTAATGTTTTATTGATTGTGTTTTTAATTGATTAGATTGATCATATTTTCATACACACAATGCCAAACTCTCAAAACTTGTCATCAAAATCGCAACAACAAATGACAACTACAAAATCAATTGCCACATCATCAACAACCCCCCAAACATCTCAAAACATGGTCTCTCAAGGACCAACCACATCGATTGCACCATCTACTAGTCAATCCCCAAACACCAACATGACGGCGCTTCTCACCACCACAACAAGCACCATCAAGCTCAATACATCTAGCCAATACAGTATGGCATTGCAAGCCGCTCAACAAGTTGCTTATCAAAAGGCATTCCTGCAAGTACAAAAATAACAAGCCACAACACTAGCTGTGCAACTAGCTACTCAACAAGTTGTGCAAGCTGCTCAAGCTGCCCAAGTCACACAACAAGCATAGTAGGCTACACAAGCACAAGCCTTATTGCAACAACAACAACAACAACAACAACAAGCCACTCAAGATGCAAAAGCTCAAGCACAAGTACAAGCTCAAGTTGCACAAGCTCAAGTTGCACAAGCTCAAGCACAAGCTCAGGCCCAAGCTCAAGCACACGCTCAAGCCAAAGCCCAATATCAGGTACAACAAGCACAAGCACAAGCACAATATCTTGCACAACAACACACAACACAACAACAAGCATATCAAAAAGTGCTAAAGCAATATCAATAATAGTAGGAAGCAGCCCAATTAGTAGCTCAACAACAAGCACAACAACAAGCTCAGTAACAGGCACTAATAGCACAGCTACAATAGGAACAACAAAAAGTGTTGTTGCAAGCATAATTGGCTCAACGGAATATGCAAACGTCATCCATCAACATACCAACCAATCCACCCATCCCATTGACAATCGAACCACCTCAAAACACTTTCATCCCACCCCCTGATTCGCAAAATGATGTGACAATACAAATCAAGTTGCTCTCGCAACAAGTGCTTGACCTTCAATCAGGGCAAACCACGAAAACACCCAACAACTTGTGTCCTTATCTGTTTGACAGAAGCCTTGTAATGAAACCATTCTCAAAGGGATTTGAGGTCCCTAAATTTGATAAGTATCATGGGACAAGAAACCCTGAAGATCATATCAGGGAATTCCAGGTTCATTGCATGGAAGTCGCGTATGACGATACCTATCCGATGTGGCTATTTCCTAGGAGTTTTTCTGGCCACACCATGGAAATGTTCTCTCGCCTACCTATAGGCATCAAAACATTCCAACAAATCATAGACACATTCATCAAAAACTATGCATACAATATCGCCATGGATGTTAGTCTTGAAGAACTATTAGCTTTGAAACAAGGTAAGAATGAATCATTTGCTTCATTCCTACAACAATGGCGATCCAAGGCCAATCAGAGTAAATGGGTCATTCCCGAGGAACAAAAAGTATGCACTATCATATCCAACCTTAACGGCCTCCTAGCATTCCATTTCAAGGTCCAAGGGATCACCATGTACGACCAATTGATTTCCAAGGCGCTCAACATCGAACGAGCCCTTATGACACAACCTCAAGGATCAACTTCATATCCTAAACAATAGAACAATCACTCACCCACCAATTATAATGACAAACCTCACACATGGGAAAGAAACAAAAATATTACCAACGATGGTGTCATTGATGCCAAAGTTGTCATCAGTGCCCCTCGGCAAAATAAACCCGCATCACAACAACAAAACCAAAACCATCAAGCGAACACAACAACACAACACCCAAAAAATCAAGCGATCAATATTGTCAATGATCAAAGGGGACCGCCCCAATGAAACAAGAATTCCATCAAGATAAAGTACACCGCTCTTGGGGAACCACTCGAAGTCATCATGAAGAAACTAATAAACAAAAACCTCATCAAGATTCCCACCTATGAGAACTACCAAGAACCAGACGTTAAACCTCCTTGGTATAACGAAAATCAGCTCTGCGAATTCCACAAAATCAAAGGGCACACCACTAATAATTGCATGAGGTTAAAGAACATAGTTCAAGACCTCATTGATCAAAGAATCATAAATGTGGAACAACCAATAGGAAACCAAAACCTCAAAATATACAAGAATCTGAAGCCTAACCATAACAATAAAGGGAACAATAACACTGATAAGGGGAAAGGCACCTTCAAAAATGTGAATCATGTGTATGAAACTATCGTCACTTCCCTAGATGAACACTGTGCAGTAATCACTATCAAAGGAGCTTAGGCTGATTGTGGAGTCACCACAAGAGGTGGAAAAGTTACTATCGTAGGATCATCTCAACCAAACAGAACTTTCATGTCCAATTCAAGATCTGTTCCAAATGGTTACAATGTCCTTGATCAGCTAAAAAGAATGCCAACACAAATCTCCATCATGGAGTTATTAAAAATCTCATCCGCCCACAAGAAAATCCTTGAGGAAGCATTGGCTTCATCCACCGTCCCCACAGATCTTGATGCGAAACAATTCCAAGCTATGGTCAGCAACATCATCACTCCAAACCTCCTTACGTTCTTTGATTAGAATTTTCTCGCTCAACCATCTCATAACTGTTCACTCCATTTAGAGGTCCTAGTGCAGAAAATTAAAGTCAAGCGAGTCTTGGTGGATGGAGGTGCAAGCTTAAATATTTGTTCCCTCAAGCTCATTAAGCAGTTAAAAATCTTAGAGGATTCCATAGACAAAGGAAAGGGTATTACAATCAGCATATGATGATCAAGAAAGAGTGTCCCAAGGCACAATCAGAATCCCTATTCAAGTAGGGCCAGCTATCATGGAAACCACCTATCAAGTCCTGGACCTCGACTTACCTTATAACATTCTCCTAGGACGTCCATGGATCCATACAATGCAAGTGGTAGCATCAACTTTCCATCAATGTGTCAAATTCACATTTGAAGGACAAGAGGTCACCATCCATGGAGATCCTGAACCATTCTCCTACTACAAGAACCTTGGCGCAAAATACTACAAAATCCCTCAAGTACCTAAAAATGATGAAGACCCATCAACATTGTACATTGATCTAGCCACTCTCACTTCCACTTCTGTGACAAAGACACCCACCACTCCCACCATCCCCACCATCTCTGATATCAAAGCCATCATCCAGGATAATGGTTGCGAAAACTACACGATTCCCAAAAATGATTTTGTGGTAGGAGAGTTACCACAATCTCCCAAATCATGAGGACGTCCGTAAGAAAATGAAGCCTCCACATCTCAAACATCCCCTAAAGAATATCCCAACTTCAGAAGTTAGGGAGATCTCGACCGAGAAGTCATAGAGGAGGACCCATCTCATCTCCTATACCAAGATAATAGACCAGCAGTTGATCTACCAATGGATGACAGAAGCAAAGGTTTGCAAATGATGCTCGTAATGGGATATGATAGAAACTAGAGACTTGGGAAAAATGACAACGAGCTTATAATACCTATCATTCCAGAGATGCGAATGAGAAATCTTGGCCTCAGATGTACCCCTCTAAGTATAACCATACGTGGTTGAAGTCCTCCAGTTAGAAAGGTCAATAATCCTCCTCAGCAATTCATAGTCGAACTTCGCTTACCCGTATCTACAGGTCAAGTCATAGACAACTTCACATTTGACATAACTGATTTCTGTAGTAGTAGTGATGACGAGGATCCCATAACCAACTTGCCTAGGCTCTTCAAGGATACCACCCTTGTCATGATTATCACCTTATCCTTTGATTCAAACCATCAAAATAATAAAATCTGCCTAGTTTACCCCCAACTCATCAATTATGACCAATGAGGACCAGCAGTTCTTGACACATTCGAAAACAATGAGGCACTATCAAAATTCATGGGACTACGGGATAATATTCCATGTGGGGATCACAAATTAGGATTCATCATTGACCTAGATACACATGCATACTATGGGGAAACGATTGAATCCCTCAGTCGCAAAAGTGAAAAATTAAGAATAATCTCCAGGTCCTTGAGTGAAAACGACACTGTGGCACTCTCCAACCTGAAAAAAGTAAAAGGAAAGGATGCATCCAATGATGAAAACCTCTCTAAGGTGCCTAAGGATGGGAGATTCAATCTTCCTTTCAAAGCTCTTCATCAAGAAAAATCAGCAATCCTAGTAGAAAAGTGCAATCCAGTTAATCTAGGAATAGAGGAGACCCCGCACATCACATTCTATGTAGAGTAATTACTGTCAGAAGAACAAGATCTCTTATCATCCTTCTTGAGAGAAAGACAAGTTAAATTTTCATGGAGCTATGCAGACATGGCAAGACTCGATCCAGAAATTGTAGTTCATTACCTAGCAGTATACACTGAAGCAAAGCCCATTAGATAAAAGTTCAAAAATATGCACCCTCAGATCGCCCTGCTAGTCAAAATGGAACTAAAGAAGCTATTGGATGCATGATTCATTCGACCAATAGACTATCCAAAATGGGTGTCAAACCTGGTTCCTATCTCAAAACCCAATGGGGGCATCAAAATCTACACAGATTTCAGGGACTTGAACAAGGCATGTCCAAAGGATAATTTCCTATTGCCCAACATTGACATGATTGTAGACATGACGACAGGACACAAAATGCTTTCCTTGATGGACAGTTTCTCGGGATACAACCAGATAATGATTTCTAAAGAAGACCAACACAAAACAGCCTTCACTTGTCCATGGGGGACTTACTGTTGGAATATGATGCCATTCGGCTTGAAGAATATAGGAGCAACATACCAAAGAGCCATGACGTTAATCTTCCATAAAATGATCCATAAAACTATCAAAGATTATGTCGATGACATACTAGCCAAATCTAGAAAAAGGAAGGATCACATAGCAACCTTAAGTGCCATTTTTGATAGGCTGGAGGAATACAAGGTCTGATTAAATCCAAAGAAGTGTGTCTTCAGTGTACAATCAAGAAAGTTGCTAGGATACATAGTATCAATGAGAGGTATTGAGGTAGACCCTACTAAGGTAAAAGCAATCCTTGAGATGGAGGCACCCAAAACATTGAAACCATTAAGAGGTCTCCAAGGTAGGCTTCAGTCCATCCAAAGATTCAAAGCACAACTGGCAGATAAACAAAATCCATACTCTCACCTACTTCACAAGGGAGTAGCGTACAAGTGGGATAACAAGTGTGAAGAATCCTTCAATAAGATCAAATAATATTTTCTTACACCACTAGTCCTAATGCCACCAATCCCAAGAAATCCATTAATTCTCTATGTGTCAGCAACAACAACAACCCTTGGAGCTCTCCTAGCTCAACACAACAAAAACAGGACAGAAAGGGTCATCTATTATATTAGTAGAACAATGGTTGTGCATGATTTAAATACTCATTCATCGAGAAAGCATGTCTAGCATTAGTCTTTGCTTCACAAAAATTCAAACATTACATGTTGGTGCACAAAGTCAAACTCATCACCAAAATTGACCCTCTCAAGTACTTACTATCAAAAGCAATGCTCACTGGAAGAATGGATAAATGGGTCATGATACTATCAGAGTATGACATTGAATATGTGGAGTGGAAAGTAATTAAAGGCCAAGTCATCGCAGATCATCTTGCAGAAGCACCAATCTATTCAAAGAATCCTCTCATCTCAGAGTTTCCAAATGAATCCATCTTCAATCTCAACATAGCTAACCACTAGAAACTTTACTTTGATGGCTCATACACGCAACATGGATCAGGAGCCAGTATCTTCTTTATCACCCCACAAGGGGACTGCATACCTAGATCATATAAATTGGCATTCCCTTGCACTAACAACATTGCAAAATACGAGGCTTTAACCATAGGTCTCATAATAGCAGTGTAATGGCACATCATGGCCCTCAAGGTATATGGAGACTCCCAGCTGATAATAAACCAAGTGAACAGTGAATACCAAACTAAGGATGATAAGCTCACTCCATACAATAAACTCGTGGAGACTCTCAAGCAATCCTTTATCGAGATCACATTTGAGCAGATTCCTAGAGCAAACAATAGAGTAGCAGATGCCATGGAAATGATTGGATCCTTACTGGACATCCCTCGCAATGTCCCAAAATATGAATTCTTGGTAGAGTAGCTTCTCATACCCACATTCAAGGGACCAGAATCAGAATTTGTGTGTGAAATCATTGGTCCCAGTGATCCCTAGTACCATGACATTTATACCTACCTACAAATAGGTGTCCTACCTGTTGACTTACCCTCAACCTTAAAATGAACCTTTGTCAAAAAGGCATCCTGATTCATCATCCTAGGAGATACTTTGTATCGTAGGAGCATAGAAGGAACCTTACCACACTGTTTAAATGTCGAGGAGGCATTAACTACTTTAACTGAGGTGCATAACAGCATATGTGGTTCACACTCGAGTGGGATGACCCTAACCAAGAAATTGCTGAGGATGGGGTATTATTGGCCTACAATGGAAAGAGAGGCACATTACTACGTCAAAAGGTGCCTACAATGTCAGCAACATGGGGACCTCGTCCATGCTCCAGCTCAAGAACTTCATCCCATCATCACACCATGGCCCTTTTTGCAGTGGGGACTCGATCTCATTGGAAAAATCACTCCCCCTTCATCTAATGGCCACAAGTTCATCATAAGCACCATTGATTACTTTAACAAGTGAGTGGAAGCCATACCCATGACATATATAACCAGGAAGCAGATATCAAAGTTTATCCTGAACTATCTCATTTTCCGCTATGGTGTCCCGTAAGCCATTATCTCAGATAATGGGACACCATTTAAGAATCAGGATGTCTGCGACTTGTGTGAAAAATTAAAAATCCAGCATCGCTTCTCCACCCCATATTATCCCCAAGGAAATGGCCAAGCAGAAGCCACAAATAAAACTATTTTAAAGATCCACAAGAAAATAGTCAATGACGCAGGTCGTAACTAGCATTTATAGCTCAATCCCACCCTCTGGGCCTACCGAACCAACATCCACACACCCATTGGCGCCACCCCCTTCTCCCTGGTCTATGGATCAGAAGCACTACTCCCCATTGAGATTGAGCTCCTGTCACTAAGAATATCATTACAAAACCTCATCACGGATGAAGAATACTAAATATCAAGACTGAATGAGCTAGAGCTACTGGATGAGCAGCGTATAGATGCTTTAAATCATTTGCAATTCTATCATAACAGACTCAAGAGGAGCTATACCAAGAAAATTAGAAGCAGGACTTTCCAAGTCGAAGAACTAGTACTAAAGGAGAATCAGAAGAACATCCCAAATCCAAATAGTAAAGGAAAATTTGAACCCAACTGGTTGGGACCATTTCTTATCATAGTGAGCTATAAGTCAGGGGCATATCAGTTATCAACACCCGAAGGGGAACCTCTGCAAGAGCCCATGAACAACTCTCATCTCAAAAATTTTATGCCTAATCTTTCAAGGTATAGAACCAAAAAATTAAAAAAATCAATAAATGTCCTAAAAAAATGGTTACCTTAGTGAAAACCTGGCAAAACAAGCATCTTAGTGACAACAAAAAAAATCAAAAAAGAAAAAAATCCAAAAAAAAAGTTAGAAATAGGATAAAAAATAGTAAAGAAAAAAATCATCCTCTGGTGAAAACCACTTCGGTGGCACTTTGGACAAGTACCTTGGTGAAAACCTCGCAAACAAGTGCCTTGTGTAAATAAGCATGTTCCATCCATCAAGATCTTCACGACTTGTTTTGCATCATCCATCCATTACGTTTCCATCATCCATCGTATTCGGATCCCCATCCATCACTCATCCACCTGCATCCACACCATAGCTTGGTCCTATGTTCGTATCATAATCACTCCTAGTACTACTCAGCCAATCCTCAAGGTCAGTTTGTTAGGTACCTTTATCAGAGTAGTCTATTACATCATGCTAGGGGCATGTTCTCATGAGATTGAATTCATGTATATTCTTGAAATCAAAAAATCCAAAAACATCAAAAAATCACACAAAATCCAAAAACATCAGAAAACCAGAAAATCTAAAAACATTCAAAACATATCAAAATCCCAAAAAAAGGTCAAAAAGTCAGTCAAAAAGTCAAAAACAAAGTTTTATTGTCGAACTATGGGTCTCTAAGCCTTGAACATAGGCAAGGTTGATCTTTGATCATCCCCCGAGACACTTAGGTCGGTCCTTTAGGATTCTTTCATAATAAACTGACATTTCATCATGTATATCTTCATCTGTAAATTGGTCATGTCGTTAGTCGAACTACGTGGTCTCTGCACATATAACATAAGCAATGCTAATCTATTGATCAGCCCCTAAGGCCCCTAGGATAGGTCCTTAGGTTAGTTCTTGGTCAAAATCTTAGAAAACCCCAAAACATTGGAAAACCAAAAATCAAAACATTTGAAAAATCTCAAAAATACCAAAAACAGCCTCAAAACATTGCAAAACTCCAAAAAAATCCAAATATTTGAAAAAATCCATCTATCTCATCTCACTTTCACTCACAATAAAATCACTCATAATAAACGATTGTCATCCTCAACCTTTGGTAAAACAATTGGAAACAAGTCTAGCAAGTGAAAAATAAAAACTCAAAACATCAAGTCTTAGGTTTAAGTCACTACGTAAACAAGTTGGTCAACCCTTTGTGTCAATAGCCTATCATCCAATCAATCACATTTCAATCATCTAATAACATCATGTCCTAAGATGTATCCTTCCTACAATGGGCATTATTTATTAGAAAGAAGACTTTGGATAAATGAAATGACTTGCCACCATCCACTAACATGTCCTAGGATGTATCCTTCCTACAATGGGCATTATCTTTTTGCAATAGTTTTGGTTCTTATCCTTAAAAACACATTTCCTTTTGGTTAGCGGTATTGAAGAACATCGGCTTGTTTGTTTACTTTATCTTTTCCTTTTGACTTATCTCTTTGTGCTCATTCCAATAACCTCTCGATGATGTCCAAACAAATGGATTTAGAGAGATAGGAATGGGGAAATGATCATTATCCTTTTGTTTGTTGTGCTTGTTGGACGTTCTTGTAATATAACTTGGAAAATACTTGCTTTGTTAGATATGTATGGAGGGTGTTTTGGGCAGCTTGTTGACTACTGCATTGAGAGGTTATACCTTTCCATTTTTTGGTCTGAGATGTTTGAAACTTCTAAAGTCCATCCTAGCTAGGTTTTCGTATGCTAGGTGTGAACAAGAATACTCCTATCTATTTATCAAGTCAAATTCCATCACACTAAGTGCAACACCATCCTGGTTTTTTATACCTTGATGCATTGTGCTTATGCGTCTTATCAAACATAAGGTAAGTGGCCCTTTTAAATCCCAATTCTTGATAAGCAAATACTCCATTTCTCATCATCATCTCCCATAAAGTTGGCTTGTTGGATCCTCTTGTCATCATCTAATTTCTTCTTTTTTGCATTAAAATCATGCCAGGATAGTTAATCATCATCGCCAATGCATCCATCTTGTATCCACAAACCATCAACATACTACATATCATATAAGAAACACCGATCATCTCACACCATATTTCCATCATAATACAGATCTGTTAGTCTAAGCATCTCATAAATCATACATTTTCATAAGGCATCCACTGCATAATCATATGGGCTGATTTTTAATCAAATTTATACGCAAAAGGCCAATTATGTCTCACTTGTTTTTTTCTTTCTCAGGATGACCTCCAATACTCATGAACTTTTTTATACACTCTCACTCTCTGGGAAATGAACAAGCAGTGTGTAGCTCTAGTAGCCTTCTCTTTTTCTTCAAAGATGTAGCAATAGCTCATTCTAAAAACTAAAAAAGTGGGTTGTGATATTAGTTGAAATTGGTGAAAATTTTGCAAGCCGAAGCACCAACAATTGAGCTAGGCTTTGGTAAAAATAGTGACAATACTGCAAACCCAACAAGCACAATATATTCAAAATTTACTTAAAAATTTAAAACCAATCGCTCCATATTTCTTCTTTCTGTCTTGTGATTTTTGTTACATTGTAACATGTTGAATTCTTTCAAGGCCTATAGTTGTTTTATATTTAATAGTATTTTCACAAGGCTTGCAATTGTGCTCCTCAGACTATTATCTGCTCCTCAAACTATTATCTTGTTTATTATTGCTGCTTTGTTTTCTTTGTTCTTCATTTATTTATGTTTATATAGAAGATTAGATAAAACCTAAGCTCATAAGCCAGGTCTGGGTAGGTCATTTGTATCAAGCCAAAAGCCAAAAAAATACACTAATGGTCCTGTGGCCAAAAAATGCATACATTTCAAGTGTTCATACAACCCATTCTTTGTCAAATTACATACAAAGTTACTCTGCATTTCCTGTTTTGAAAAAAAAAATGTTTTGTGTTGAATATGATATCATTGGATGTGTTGAGACATTTGGGATTTGTATAGTTTCCAAATCTTTTTTTGTAGGATTTGCTAAGAAAGGACAACCTTTTTCTTAAAATAATTACGAGGATTTTAAATACATACAATGTATTATATTTTGTTTATACTTGATAGTATTGTGTGACTGTTCACATTTCTCAGATCAATATACTCAAGATCATGAGCTTTACCGCAGAATTTATACACAACACAGTAATTAAGAAAGCAACCGGATCAAAATTATGATCCTGCTACAAATGGAAGTAATAAGTTATTTGGGTAAAAATGAATTAATGCCTCAAGTTCATCCTTGTGAACCCTTGCAAGCTGCAAAAGCCTTGAACCAAAGGCGGGAAGGAGTATGAAAAGTTACATGGTGCTTCAAAAATCATGCGATAAATTCTTGATAAGATATTATGTATATTATATAATTTATTAGTGCAAAGTAATATAAATTCTAATTTATATGATTTCTATGATGTTTATTTTTCTAGTGGGAGTTGCTACAATTTTTCTTTTGGCAACAATTTTACTAAAACACAATTGAAATTATAGGATCCATCTATCTCCAGGTCCCTATTATTGGGCAATTTCATCTTCTAATAGATAAAACTAGGCCAATTGACTAGATTGTAAGTTTGTTGTCAACACTCTATGGACCCATTATGCATCTAAAATTTGGTAGTTCCCCTGTTTTAGTGACAAATTCTTTAGATTTAGCCAAAGAATCTTTTACAGTAAATGACAAATCTCTTGCATCGCGCCCTCGTCTTGCACAAGGTCAGCATTTAAGCTACAATTATTCTATGTTGGGTTGGGCTCCTAACGGCCCCTATTGGAAAAATGCTAGAAAAATCTGTGTACTTGAGCTCTTGTCTTCCAAAAGAATCCAATCATTCAGACCCAAGAGACTACAATAAATTAATAGAGCACTAAAACTGTTTGTTTCAGCAGACATAGTCACAGAGTATTGTAAACATGAGAAGTGTTTTTTTCAAAATTAACTTTTAATGCTCTAATGACTATGATTATAGATGAGAGGTATTTTAGAGAGGAATCAGGGATTTCAGTAGATTTAGTCACATCTGATTGAAGAATAATTTATGCTTAATGGAGTAATTGATATTGGGGATTATATTCCCTGGTTGAAATGGTTTGATTCTCAAGGGTATGAGAAGGCTACGAAGAAGATATATGAGAAATGAGATTCATATATGTAGAGAATTGTGAAGCACAAGGAGAAAAGATTAAAAGATGTGGGAGAAGCACGAGAATTCAACATCAGAAGTTCACCATTAAAACATTAAAACATTTCTTATCATTTATATTGAAATTAAAAAATTATAACTAACATTTATCATTGGCGTAAGCAACAAGATTAAAGCATTAACATCCATGTGTAGTTGGTTAATTTTATCACTTTGATTCTTGGCACTTATTCAAAGGAGCTTCAAGGCTTGTGGAAATAAAACACCACATTTATGAAGGGGTGTATGTCACAAATTTCTACCAACTTGGTGTAATTTGCATGACTACTTTCTCAAAATCTAGATTAAGCTCCCACGAAAAAATCCTAAATAACGATTTCTCCATATCTAAAATCCTCTAATTACCTCTATTTAATAGTTAATAATGCTAAATTTAAATATAAATTTGTAATTTTTTTCAATTGCTTTTCTAAATAAAAGATATAAACCCATAATATATTAAATTTCACAAGTATTTTGCATAATTTAACTTAAAAAAAGCACAAATTGTTTGTCAACACCATGCTTTGGCCACACAATAGAATATTTTTCATAGATGTATAGAAGTCTACCTTTTTTAAATCTACCAAATTTAGAATTTGTAAAACTTTACCTCAAGTTGATAAAAGAGATATTTCCCACATAAATATGATGCTTTAAAACTAATTGAATTGAAATGTTCAAAAATTAGCAAAATATATACTTACAAAGGATAAAACACAAGCTTGGGTTTTAGTGAGATTTCGTCACTAACTTTTTTTGAACAATCATAATAGTTTCATTCAGAATTAAAATCCTTATTCATTTTTTATATAATTCCTTGCAAAAAGAATTTGAATGTTTATCATCAACAATTCTAATATATAAAATTCAATGTTTATATAACCAACTATAGTTATATTGACATCATTGTAAGGAATTTTGCCAAACAATATACTTATTTTATTCATGTTTTATACCTACACATTCTCATTTCTCTTTGATTGCAATACATGGTTATGTCTAATTAATTCTAGAATTTAAGAATTTATAGCTTTGTAAAACTTGTCACTATATTGTTCCCTTCTTTAATAGAGAAAAAAATATCAAAACTAATCAATTACAAAATGTATCTTCTAGAAGTGGACAATCAATGATGAAGAAAAGAATGAAACAAGATTTACACTCAATTTTTTTTTTGTTAAAATTACATATCTAGTTAAATATTTCCGAATTATGAATGTATCATGTAACAACTTTGTGTTTCACTACATACAAATTCTAGGGCTGAAAAAGAGGACCTTCAAAAAAGACATAGTGAAGCTCTTATGTTACTTTGAGCGAAGCAAACTTGATACTAATTGTTCAAAGCAATTTAATAAACATTGTTCTTCACTAAATAGAAATTCCATGGCTTGAAAAGAGGAGCTTCAAATTACAAAATGTATCTTCTACAAGTGGACAATCAATGATGACGAAAAGAAAAAAACAAGATTTACTCTAAAAAAAAAAAATTGTTGTTAAATTTACATATCTAGTTAAATATTTCCAAATTATGAATGTATCATGTAACAACATTGTGTTTCACTACATACAAATTCTAGGGCTTAAAAAGAGGACCTTCAAAAAAGACAGTGAAGTTCTTATGTTACTTTGAGTCATGCAAACTTGATACTAATTGTTCAAAGCAATTTAATCAACATTGTTCTTCACTAAATAGAAATTCCATGGCTTGAAAAGAGGAGCTTCAAAAAATACAAAAAGATGCTCTTATGTAATTTTGACTAATGTAAATTGGATATAAATTGTTCAAAGGAATCTCACAACTTTTTTTTAAAAAACAATCCAACAAAATTATGTACCTAATTATATTATACCATGCGTAATGTATATGTAACTATAATTTTATATATCCAATAATATATTGATACTTTTCATTTATGTTTTACCTCTAATTTCCTATCGATGTCTCCCTTGAACCTCCTATAGGTGCAAGTGCAGTTTTAAAACTTGTTCTACTAATGCTTCTATTCATTTTGATATTAGAAACTCATTTGTAAGGTTATATATGAAGATATTAGATTCTATTATACAAAGATGTGGCAGAATTGAGTTTGATGGGCAAGTATTTTAATGGTTTTTTTGTAGTTATTGGCTTGCAACTAAAGTTTCAAATATGAATTGGGTTTTTAAAATATCTGTGGTTTTGAGCCAGTTGCCTCGAATTCATCTAATACCAAATCCCTCTACTTTCGATGACAGACATTTGTTGCTGACCTAGTGTATGGTTTGAAATTTGAAGCAGGGTTTCCTAATAGTTTCAGTTCTTGGGTTTTCAAAATATTTGCGGTTTTGAGTTTGTTGCCTCCAATTCATCCAATACTAAATCCTATTGCACCCTCAGCTGTTTCCCTTGATGACAAGCCACACAAGGACCATCAGATTGGTATTTTGGTATCACAGGTATATGGTTGTTGGTGATTGACATGATCTTATTGGTGATTGACATGATCATAGGTATATGACACACATGGTATACATAATGACAATTGTTTATTTGTTTAGCATCATAAGATTTGCTAATTGTCATGGTTAGCACAATATACATTTGATCATTGAGCAGGTATCTTAGACATATGTACTTATGCACAGTGACATTGACATCTTGGTAAGAGTGATATCTTTTCATGCTTGGTTCAACGACATATTGCAGCATTACTCTCTTGGCATATTGTGTGGTATGTCATTTAGAGTTTCTAATTCATATTCCCTAAGGTGGAAAAACATTAAGATAATATGCATATTTAGTTGCAACTTCTGAAAAGGTTTGATTGCTATTTGCTAAGATGAAAAAGATTGTGTTTAAATGTAAATGCAATTACAAGAATTAAAGAGGCTTCATTATAAGATTTTTCACTTATATATCCTCCATTTTATATGTGCAAAGAATGATAAGATCCTGGTTACATATGTGATAAGATGATAAGGGTTGTGATATTAAATCAATCAAATAATGTTTCAGACCTAGGACATTGACATATCCTAAGGTTTATTGACATTGAAATATGTGATAAGGGTTATCCATGTAGCTTGTAAGCTTCAATGAGATTACCAACCCTGGAATACCCATCTATGAGTATATTGTAAGTATTAGCATTGGCAACCACTCCATTCTCTGCCATTTGAATGAAAAGCCCTTTTGATTCCAACATCTTCCCTTGAATACAGAGTCCTTTAAGTAAACCATTATATGTTATTTCATATTTCAAAAGCCTATATTCTTTCATTTGTTCAAACAACTGAAATGCCTTACAAAGATCACCAGATTTGGAGTAGCCATGAATGAGTAAGTTAAAATTTATTGTATTTGGAAGTAGATTCTTCTCCAGCATTTGATTATATATTTCTTCCACTTTCTACATCTTACCTTCCCTCTAGTGGCCATTCATCAACGCATGATAGGTCATTATAGTTGGTTCAAGTCCTTTCTTTTCAATCTCCCCATATAGCTTAAGTGCTTTATGGGTATCGCCTGAACTTGCATACCCATCAATCATCAAGTTATAAGTAATAATATCTGGCATCAAACCCCCATCAGCAAGTCCATTCCAAAGAGCTTATGCTTCTAACATCTTGCCTTCTCTGCAAAGCCCATTTATAAGAGAGTTGTAACTAACAAGATTGGGCATAATGCCAATTCTCTGCATTTCTCTCTGTAAACTAAATGCTTCCTGCATGTTACCAAACTTGTAGTGACCATTAAGAAGAGTCTTATACACTTGTATATTTGATGCAATATGTATGCTCACCATCTCCTTAAAAATTTCTTCAGCTTCATGCAACCTACCTTCCTTACATAATCCATACCAATTCACCATATGTTAAAACATCAGGTGCAACACCCCTTTCCTGCATCTCCTCAAGCAGGAAAAATCCTTCCTGCGTATTGTCACTCTTAGCATGCCCATCAATCAGTGTATTATATGTAACGGTATCAGGAACCAAACCCATTGTGTACATCTCTTTTAAGGGATTTACTGCTTCTCCAATCATATGTTTCCTACAATGGCCCTTGATCGGTGCATTGTAAGTAATGACATTAGGCACAATGTTTGTTCTTCCCATCTCCTAGTGTAACCAAAGAGCTTCCTCAATATTCCCCAGCCTCGAATACCCATCGATAAGTGTGTTATAAACAACTCTATCAGGACTCAAACCCTTTCCAATCATTTCATTAAAAAGATCTTTTTCCTCCCTCATTTTCCCTTCTTTGGAGAGTGCATTCAACAAAACTTTGTACCTAAAAATATTAATTTGAATACCTTTTCTTATCATTAAGCTATGTAGCTCTCAAGCACTGTGTATATCTCCAAGTCTTAGGTACCCATCAATCAATGTGTAATAAGTGACACGATTTGGCTCCAATTCATGCTTATACATCTTATTTATAGTCCCTTTGGCTTGCTCTACCCTACTACTTTTACAGAGCCCATTAATCAAGGAATTGTAGGTCACTAAATCGGGCCTCATACCTTGTGCAAGAATGTGTTTCAGAATCTCAAAATCCCCATCTTGATTCCTATATTTGCAGTAACCATCAATCAAGACATTATAAGTAATACATGATTAGCAACCACACTCTTGTTAACCATTTCCAAAAAATGTCTTCCCGCCTATTCCATTTGCTTCTTTTTACAAAGTCCAATTATAATTACATTGTAAGAAAATGTGTCAGGCTTGCAATTCAATTCATTCATTCTAGACAACAACGCAATAGCAGCATCTATTTGCCCTTCCTTGGAGAAGGCTTGAAGCATTTTATTAAACCCAATAAAATTAGGACTAATTCCCATTGACATCATCTCAGAGAAAACTTCCCAAGCCCTATTGGTTTGTCTAGATATAACCAAAGCTTCAAGAAGGAGATTGTAGGAGGAAAAAGAGGGCACTATAGCATTATCTTTCAAGAGGAAGAAGGTTTATGTAGCTTGTAATGCCATCTTGACCTCAGCATAGGCTTTGATCACCAAGTTGAAAAGTGTTGGTTTTGATTGAAGGGCAGTCATGATTGTTTTAAATATAGACAGGGGAGTTGTATCGCATGTCTTTAGGAGAACAAGAGACCTTATTGCAGATTGGGCTTGGACCCACCTTTTCTATTGCAGTAACCCACATGCTTGTTTAATTACTTCTTCTTCTTCTCTTACTCCTCTACCCTCATAGTTATCCATGTTATCTCTTGAGTGTGAGAATGAGGCAGTGTAGTTGTTGACCCTTCTTGTGAATAAAAAAAATAAAACTGGAACCCACTTTGCAGAACAAGAGAAAATGGGTTCCCATTACACCCATTTTCTTTCAACATCTATACTTTTGCTATTGATTTTGATTGTTTGGTTCAACAGAGGGTGCAACAATTTTCTCTTCTTGCTACTCATCAACGCCATTGAGAGAACACAACTTCTAAAGTTTTTCATGGTTCAAATTCTGTGAGATTGCTTACGAAAAAGTGATTGTGGGAATCTTACAGATTTGTTTTGTAAAATTCAATTTCACAAATGCCCTTTCATGGGAGGGGCTTTGAAGTCTTGATAAGGGTTGTTTCTATTCAACATCGGCCAGATTACTTGCATAATTCAAATAAAACAAATTGTATTGTGTTCCCTCTTTTTGAAGTGGCACTTTTCTCCTACTATGTACCCTTAGCTCTATAGGGTAAAGATATTGTGGTTTAACTAGAGAAGATCCCTACATTCAAATACAACATAGTGTAAAGGAAAATTCCAACTCCACTGTACAATGAGGACCCTATGCAACCAGGTGTAAATGTTGGTGCAGGGTCTTTTGCTATGTGTCATGTACAGGTATTCAGACTTTATGATGCCCTTAAAACTTTCTTTTTGGTAGCTTTCATGTATGTCCTTTTGCCCTTTTCTTTCAAAATATTTTGGCTCCTTAGCTTGTCTATGTGACTGCTGAGTTGTTTTGTGTAGTAATTTTTTTTCACAGCATTACATGAAACAAATGGTTGTTGTTGCTTTTGATTTTTATCAACGCCCATAAAACATTGAGACCTTAATAAGCCTCTAGAAATAAGGCGAGGAACATGAAGTGGAAATGAAAGAAAATGACCCATTATTGAAAGGGGAACAAAGAGGCTAGATCATTGTTCTTAGAGTTCATCCAAAAGCTCACATAGGCTTCACAAAAAATATGATATCTGAATTAGGTTATTTAGGCCCATAAGTTGTACCAAGTAATGGGGCTTGTCGGCGTTTCTATTAAATGTGATTCCACATACTCATTAGTACCTATTATTGATAGAATGTTGTAGTAGGTGGGGGAGTGGCATTTTTTTGGGAAAGGTAAGAATTATAAATTTATTTCTCTCCCTGGTTTCTGATACTTAGTGTCACTAGCAGTTTTGGATGTAAAGGCATTGTTTGGATGGACATCCTCCCAATTGTAAGCATACCATATCTTGCACATTTTCTTGTGATTCAACACTGTATCTAGCATTTATGAATGTATGGGATTTCTATTGCGTTCTGGGAAAATATTGAAATGACACTAACATTTTTTTACGTTAAACTTAGCAGTCATCGGATCCATGCACTTTATTACCCGCAGTAGAATTTGATGTCAATCAAATTTGACATGATCCTAATTATAAGCATGTCATATCTTTTAACTTTCTTGTGTTTCAACACTGAAGCTAACATTTTTTGATGAAAACCTAAATTTATTAGTAGCAACCCTTGCACTGGTGAGGCATTGTGCTATTTTTTTGGTAAATCTAGGACATCAAAGGCTCAACCATCTAATTGGGGGTCACAAACAGGGCCCCATTTCTCCAACAATTTATGGGTGGGAGTTGAAACCAAGACTTCCCAAGGATAATTGCTCTACATCAAGAATCAATCACACCCACTGACATACTTTTAGGGAATTATTGCTCAGTTTTATGCTTTTTATATGGATGATAAATCATATGAATTTGTGCATGTTTGATTTGAATGCTACAAGAAAGATACGGAGCTGCAAATGGAGCCATTGTGAATGATGTTATGAATATATGCTATATGCTTCAAGATGGCAGTCGTTTGGATTATTTGTATCATCTTCCTCTTGAATAATTGTTAGTTGATACAGAGACCCAAAAAAGAGGGCCCAAGAGGGCGAGGCAAAGTCTAGTTGTGAAATTGAGTTCCCCAACCTTTGCATGCATTCTCCTTGTGGTGCCACTTTGGAATCCAATACTGTGACGGCGGGATATTCACAAAATGGATTGTTGACAACTCTTTAAAAACTTTTTAAAGCTAATGCAACTCATAGGCATTGACCCAATTTTTGTGGTCCTTATCAGCATCCTAGCAGCCTACATCAAAATGGGAGCTTTTTGAGCAAGGAACATGATTATTGTTTGTTCTCATGCCACATGAAAATGTCATTCCATGGAATTATTTTATACAAATTGATAGAAGGGCAAGCAACTAACCACAAGATTTAGTACAAATTCTATCTTTTTGTCAATGATGTCGATGAGGAAAATGTGTAGAGTTTGCTAGAGCAATATTACGAAGGGAAGACTAATAGATTGCAACCCATGCCTAGAGATAACAAAACAACTAATTTAGAGTAAAAAAAAATGAACAAAATTGGACGTGGTCATGTAGAGGCTAAGAGAAATTGAGAGAAATTTACATGGGTGTTTACAGGATGAAACCAGGGCGTTCCCTCAATGGAGTTTTCCCATTCCATTTTTCCTATCGACGGTTACAATCGCAATGCAAGGCCATTTCATAGATCTTGCTTGTCCATTGCTTTTTATACTTTTGGTGGTGCATTTACTGCCGATGGGAGGCTTGGTCATGCATTTAGTGCAGATGGGTGGCGACATAAAAACCTCCTTCTTGATGCATTTATGTCAAACAAAATTTATCATCCTCTATTGCTTTCGGCTACTTACCAACACCGCTTGGAGATATTTTATTTGCAACACCCCTCAAAATTGCTCAAGCAGTTCAATTTTTAACTGATACAACACAAATGAGGAAGGTGTGATTTTAACTACTACCATTGCTTGACATTGTGTTAGGGTTTACATAAACAACAGAACTATATGTTTTTTTTAAATTCTTTTGATTTTTTAAAAAAAATCCTGTTAAATTTGTTTGGAAGATTTTGCCTTTGCTATAGTCATATTATTCTAGAAAAACTCAGCAATTTTCAGCTATTTTTTTTTAAATCACTCCATTGGTCTGTTAAACTTATCTGAAGATTTTCTTTATTTTTTCAGTTTGTAGAGAATTTTTGTTAAATGTGTTGAATTTTTACACAACATCCATTTTAGGCTTTGGAAACTATCAAGAAAGAGTAAAGGATTCGATTAGGTTTAAAGTGTTTGAGGATTTATCTCAATATTGTAAATTCATGAAAGAATTTACCCAAATTTGTTCAGAAATGGAGCATGATAGACAAATTAAGGGAAAATTAAAATCCCCCCCAAAAAAAATTTATGTTTTTTGTGGCTTTTGGTGTCTAGTAAAAATGTTGATTTGTGAAGCATATCTCGGCGCCAATGGAGCCATGTGGCCCTAGCGTTGATGTCCCAGAGACCCTCACAATGCTGATAGAATAAAACCTTTACCCTAGTAAACAAAACCCTTCTTGCGATCTTCAAGCAGAAAAATGAAATGGGTATTCAAATTTGGAATTTCTAAGCCTGCCCAACTGGTTTTCCTAGGATTTTCGAAACCAGAAAGTTTGAGCTTAAAAACACTTAATTCTTTACCAAGTAGATCAATTTCTGACTCAACTAACTCATTTTTAGATTGGTGATTGACTGGCAATAACTATTTTGGAAACCTTGTTGTGTTGATCCCATCACTTTGGATAACAATTTGCACTCTCCTTCAGTGATTTCTTGATGGCAAGAGGAATTGCTACCATTTGTACTAGTGCATATGAGGGAAATGCTTATTTCAGTCTTAGGGTGAACATCACACTTTATGAATGTTACTAAACAAATCTCTTCCTTTGTATTTCTTGTTTGGGAGCTTCTGAGAAATAATTTTTGGCTTTAGCCTTTATGTGTAAACAACTATCCAGTCTATTTTGAAATCTATTGAAGATTATGTTGGGAATAGTAAAAAATTTGGTCATTTATAAGTAGCTTTGAGGTATTAGGTTATTCCCACCTCATGTTGAATCAGCTGCCAACACTCTAGCAATTAGCGTTAAGACATAAAACATATATGCAAAGATATATACACATAAAATATGTATTCATATAGATATATAGATGATACAATGAGATTACCAACCTTATTACGAGCACTAAAAAGTGGCATGAAGCATATGACATAAAAATGGAAAAGAAAAAATATAACCGAAACTCATTTTTATTATTTCATTTTGAAAGAGCCCTTGAGCTAGGGCACGACACGCACAGTTTTTGTTTGATTTGTTTCAAAGAAGAACATGTTACTTTGAAACGGTTACCAGAATAGGGTTTGACAGTCTACAGAGAATAATATGGCAGTAAGACCTGAAGGTTGTTCTCCAGTGGAAGGAAAATACATTAACAAGTCTATTCGTTCCCTTAATACCCATTTTATCTTTGCAAAGAAGGTTTCTAGTTTTGATTCATCAGTTGGAATCTTTGTTAGCGATGTTAAATTTGTGTTTCCTTTCTGTTAACTTGGGTTTCATCATGGGTCTTGTTACAGTTTTCTTTGTCTGTCCAAGCATGCATATTGCACAACATTATTGTCTTAATCCTAATATGGGTATGAAGTTTTCAGTGTGGTTAACACACATTCAGTTTTCATGCATTCGGTTAACATGTTAAAGCATTGTGGGTTTGTGTAAATGTAACCCAAGTCTAGGTCATTCATGGTCAGTTATGATTAAACCTTGTGTGATTAAGTTAAAGTGTTTTCATTATCTGTTTAGGTCTGCATACAACAGAGCATTGTATTATTACCCCTGGTTCAAATATGGTGAACAAAGCTACAATATGATTACCATTATGTTATTTGTTAAGGAAATACAAATCAATTATGAGGATGGCAGTTTATTTTCAGTTTAAGGATGAAGAATATTATATATATTAAGTTGAAAATATACTGTGTGTGGAGGTTTTATAAAATGGTTATGATATTGAAAGTTTAATCTATCTTTTCTGTAATTGAATTTTTGCAAACATGATGCAAAACAGATTGTATCACTAATATATTTTGTATTTTAAGGATTCTAGAAAAATGAATCTTTAAGCTATTAAATGTATTAGATTGAAGGTAAAATATAATTTGTAGAGAAACAGAGTGATCCTCTGTAATTGAATTATTCTTTATTCAGAAATGTATAGTGAAGTTAAAATGATCAAGTCGGTGAGACAGAATGATCATTGACATTGAGGCATTGTTTTATTGCTAGTGAGGCGTTCTTGTAACCAGTGAGGTTCTTTGGTTAGTGAGGCCATTTTTTCAAGTGAGGCATTCTTCTAACCAGTGAGGTTCTTTGGTCAATGAGGCCATTTTTCCAGTGAGGCACTCTATAACCAGTGAGGTTCATTAAGCTAGTGAGGCGATTTTATGAGTAGTTTTTCTTCGCAAAGAGGGTTTTCCACTCAAGAAATTCACTATGTTATGTCTATTTATTTGGTTTCATTTGTGATCTTACTGTTTCATACATTTTTCTACTTACATTTAATTTATGTAATTAAGAATCAACAATTCAAATTGGTACACATGTTAGCTCTTGAAACATAATTCATATTGTTCTCAAAGGTTTTAAAAAGGGTTTTTAAATGTCAGCAAATTGAATTAATTTGTCAAGACGTTGATTCATGCCCCCTCTCAGTGTCTCACGTACTTCAACAAACCCCTCTACTTTGATGAAAAAAATCCGTTGCTAACCTGGTGTATGGTCTGAAATTTGAAGCAGGGTTTCCATAATATTTGTGGTTTTGAGCCTAATGCCTTCCAATTCATGTGAGCCCTTGTATCTGTGATGCTCACTTTATTTTTTTTTTCAATGGGTTTATAAAATGGTAGTGTTTACAACCATTCAAGAGCATAGGGTTCGATGGATTGATAAGTTGAATTGCCTATGCTAGTTTGGTGTATACACTATAATTGGGCACAAGCATATTTGTATGTAGCTTGCCTTTTTCACTTATATTTAAATATTTTTCTAGATTAAGATTTTTTATTTAATAATTTTTTTCATTTATCAAATGGAACAATGGATCACCTTACTCAGTAGTTCGATAGCTACTTTTGAGAATTGGAGGATAGTGCTCCACTTAGACTAGAGCATATTTCCTGGAGGAGATGAAGAAATATTTACATTGCTAGTTGATTTGTTTTACTGATGTATTGAATTTGATCCTATCAACAATTTCCAATGAAATAAACATAAGAGATTCTTTATGCAATTCCAGGTGCTACTGCCCTGTCAAGTCTCAACTAAGAGCAGTTTCTAGCTAGTATAAGTTTGTGTCAAAACAAATGGTTTGTTGAGCTAAACTCTTAAGCGGTTGGCATTGGGAGCAACTTTAAATATTAATTTTTTGGTGCACTTGTAATTTGAACTTGTAATTAAAAATTTCTAGAAAGTTTTGTTAAAGAAATTAATCTCTTTATTTTCAGAATGCTTCACTAAAGAAATACATAAATATGAGAATTCTACTCTATAGAAATTTGATTTTTCTTCAAAATTTCTAGCATTGGAAAGTTTTTGTGTTCAGAAAACCATGAATGAGGCCAGCTTAACTGACATTAACTCCAGAAAATTTTTGCAACATATATTTGTTCAACAGTTGCAACTAATGGTAAAAGAGAGAAATGGACTGAAAAACTGTTATAAATATGATGATTAGCACCTTAAGCTATAATCTATAAGTCAAAATAGAAGCTATTGATGAAAGCTATTAGACGATGTTAAAGGTTTTGAGTCACTTACAACCATCGGTGCTTGGATTTTTTCTGCATTTTATGATTCAAACCTCAACTTTACTTGATTTTGAACAAATATTATTGGTGCACAAGATGGTCATTTGAAAATGTTTTAAGAAAGTTACTGGAAATAAAATAACTTTATTAACAAACCATTTTATAATCGACTTATCACTTCATGAGAAATGGTTCCCAAAAATTCATTCATAAATGAGTTATTGTGAATCGTGCTTCAAAAACTTTAATAAAACATTTATCTGATTAAAATTTTGAAGTTGTGACCCTCTTCCTTATACCCAAAGTCCAATGGCTAGGGAATCTTGTTAACATAAATTACATTCAATCTTGCAACAAGCCTTTCAGATTGTTAGTTTGAACCCATCTCTGAAATTTACAGATTCCATATGTATGTGCATCTTCCTTTTATTAAGCCAATAGGCATTTCCAATGAAAATTGTTCCCTTGGGTATAGATGTAGCTAAGGATATCTGTGCACTTTTTCATTGGATCCATAAAGGGTTATTAAGTTTGTAGACAATAGGAATTTCAATGACCAAAGATAGTATTTGGATGATAAAAAGCTGAAGGATCTGGGGTGGTGTGAGAGAACCAAATGGTAAGAAGGGTTGCAGAAAACAATGGAGTGGTACATTAGCCACCCAGATTGGTAGGGTGATGTTTCTGGGGCTCTTTTTCCTCATCCAAGAATGCTTACAATGGCAGGGTTTGAGAAATATACAAAAGGGCATGATGGGGTAGAAATGGTTTTCAAGAATGGTGTTTAGGAAAATTGTCCGATCAATACCTCAAATGGCCTAATTTAGAAGCCCAAATTTTAAATTTTTGATCTATGGATGGTGGGCTTGTAGGAAAGGTATGTGAGAAACATGGCATAACATTCAAGTATGGAAGTGGAAAATTGTAGAATCGGTCTCAGATCCATATGGACATAGAGAATGTTAAGCCTACTCATGTACTAAATGTTGCAGGTGTCATAGGTAAGCCTAATTTTGACTGGTGTGAGTCTCATAAGCCAGAGACTATCCAGACCAATGTGGCAGGTACTTTGAATTAGGTTGATATTTGCAGGGAGCATGATCTTTTTCTTGTGAATTTTGCAACTGGCTACATTTTTAATATGATGAAGCCCACCCTGAGGGAAGCGGTATTGGATTCAAGGAGGGATACAAACCCAACTTCATTGGATCTTTCTATTCCAAAAGGAATACAATGGTAAGATTTTTTACTCGATTTAGATTGATTTTGTCCTCCTACTTTATGCAATTTCCTTTTTCACCAAAGTGTTTGGGAAAAGGCCTAATTCAAATTTAGTTCATTGTTTTTCATTCTTTCTTTTCACAACTACAACATGTGATATTTTATTGAACATTTTGTGTTCAAGAATGTTAGAATGTTTGTAAAAATTACAACTGGTGAATAGTTTTGTGTTAAGATTTTTGGCGTATAATAGTATATCAATGTCTATTAGCACTGTTCATGGTGTGTTATGTTTTTATTGCATTGTTCATTAGAGTATTTTTTTCCTATCTGATAAGAATTTTGCTACTGTATTCATCTTTTTCCACTTGAGTTGAGCCAAAAGATATATCCAACATTGCTCATAAGTCGATCCTTATTTTTGGATTCAAGTAGAAGATATCTTGCAGAATTATGAGTATTTTTGTACTCTCTGAGTTCGAATGCCTATCTCATGAGACCTGAATAATCCCCACAATTTCATCACAAAGATGACCTGGTATAACAAAGTTGTGAATATACCAAATAGCATGACAATCCGTGATGAGTTGTTGCCACTGTCAATTGAGATGGAAAAAATGAATTGCAAGCGCATATGGAACTTCAAAAACCTTGGGCTATATAAAATACAATTTCACTCTGTATTTTCATTGGTTACCTGAATGAGTTTCTCCACTTTTCCTATATGGTCTCATCTACAACTAAAGCTCTATTTTTATATGGACCCCTCTGTGATTTAGTATCCTCTATCAAATGGAAATTTCATGTGATTTCTATATGCATAGCTCTTAAAATTGATCAATAGTCAAATATATTAACAGGTGGATCACTACAATGTGTAAGATTTATATATAAGAGGAATTTTGTGGCTTCACAAAATATTGCAACCTCTATAATTTCTTTGATCACATGAAAAGCAACAATTATTAAACAAAAATGCCGATACCAAAGTTTTGATCTTCTAATTCACCATTTAATGCATTATTTCATCATAGATTATTACTCTAAAATACTTCACCAAAATGATTTTAAATACTTTCCTTTCACTCAGAATGACTCCAAAGAGGTTTCTATTCTAGATCAAAAGGCCCTTGGACAATACCCCTTGGTAAGGATTAAATTCCCTACTCATTTATGAATGTTATTGTGATCCTAATGAATGTTGCAAAAGTTCATGATAAATAGGACAAACATACTACAGGAGAGGAAGAGAAAGAAATTGGCTTCATGGAATTTTCTAAATCTAATGGAGCATAAGCAGGGCCTTGGAAGTTAGCGATGGTGGATGGCCAACCAATAAAACCTCCAATCATAGTAAAATACGGAAAGCTCTTCATTAATGGAGAGTTTGTGGATTTAGTTTCAGGTAATATTTATATGTATATTTGTCTGATGTTGTCATGTTATTAGGTTGCATACTTTGAAGTGCTCAATAGCAATTACTAGATATTGGTTGTTTACATTATTTGGATCAGTTTTGACCTATAAAAAATAAAAATAGATCACTCTGTAAATAAAATAAATAAACTATCTATGGATGACTATGCAGGGAAAACATTTGAAACATTTGATCCAAGAATAGGGGAAGTAATAATGAGCGTTTCAGAAGCCACCAAAGAAGATGTTGATTTGGTTGTCAAAGTAGCTTGGGTTTCCTTTGACCATGACCTATGGCTTCACATGTTTGGCTTTGTGAGATCTCACTCATCTTCAGGGAAACTAGTTTTTACTAATTTTTTTGGCAATAAATGTTGTGATTTCAGGAGAAGAGCCGCACACTGATTAAGTATGTAGATCTGCTTCAAAAACATTTTGAGCAAGTTGCAATTTTGGAAACATGGGACATTGGAAAATGTTTAGATCTTGTTAAATTATTTGATGTACCAAAGGCAATTGGCAATCTCTGATACTATGCAGGTACATAACAAGTCGCAAATTCATGAAGACAACCAAAAGAGGACTAAATTGGCTGATTTTTTGAGGTCACGACCTTCAATTTCCACAGTCCTAAACTATTGTTTTCCTATGATTGGATACCAAAAAACTTGGGAAGTTAATTGAATCAAAAGGTCTCCATCCTCCATTGATCTAGAGGTTATAAAATATTTCCCATAAATTTGAAACAGAGATGAGAGTTTCCTTTCAACACTTCAAAGTGTAATGGTTTAATAAAATGAAGTATAATCTATACCTTTGTCTATTCATTCTATTCTTTCATAGTTAAACTTGTTAAAATTCCCAATGAAGGAATTGTCCTCATTTTGGGTGTGTAAATATTAAGAGTGTCTATGTTTTCTATCTTTTAGAAGACAGAGTATTTGTACATCACATAATACTTCCCTTATAATGTCAACGAGAAAAGTACATCAAGTACAAGAATAATACATCAATGAAGGATAAAGTACAACACATAGAACAATCTTTAACTAAGTGAAGCTCTGGAGACTTTGCATCCGCTTTTGCATCACGAACACAACCTGGGAACCCAATGGGGTGCATAGCACGTTCCACCCAACCATGTGGACTCGAAGGCCCACCCCCATGCTAGGAGTTGACAAGAAAGACCCATGACCAAGACAGGCAAGCAGAACGATCACAAGACCAAACCACAAGGTCAACCAAACATAACATACAACAATCTTGACAACTACTGGGAAGGTGACTGCTTCCAGAGGCATACAAAGGAAAATCAAGGGATACTAAGGGAGAGTGTCATCGCACGGTCCCATCATGGGTTATCATGACTGCCTCTCACTAGGCGCTAGCCCCATAGGGTGACACGTGTGCGACCACTAGACTCTCATGAGGAAGAGGTAGCGATCTTTCCAACCATGACCTTCTCAGCCCACCCTTAGTCTAAAAAAGCACTAACGTTGTGGACGAGGTATCTTACTATCTTAATTAATGTGTTCCTACCCCAAACCCACTAGTTTAATTTATTAGGTTTTCACTTGTTTAACCAACTCTTCCATGGGTTATCCCGAATGCCCATTTGTGCGCCGATCCCCATGAAGAGCCACCCTCCCTAGTAGCACCGAAAACAAAACTTCTCAACCTCAAAGGGTGTACCAAATCACAAACGTACTAAAACCACAATGAACCCAGAACATATGCAAGGCATGAACCTTCTTGCTCATAATCATAACCAAAGGCAAAAATCATAGAACAAGGTATGCCCACGAGAGCTCAAAACAGGAGTACGATCAATGGAAACACAAAGGTCTAATCATGGAAAATTCAACACAAAACAAGTTTCTTGTTGCCTCTAGCAACCTAGCAACCTACCACCCATAACTATTAAATAAAAGTAACTTAAGCATTACGGGTTCCCAACATATCCAAAACATGTTTATTCATAAAAATTACCTCAATGGTGAAATAAACAAGAGTAGAACATGATCAATCATGGAACCACCAAAATGACTATGTAAAATCTACATAAGACAAGTGTAGAATATAAATAACAATCATCATAACATAATCATCCAACTTAATCAGAGCTGACATGATCAATTCCATACAAAATCAATCGCAAGAATCAAACCCTTCTCAATAACCATTTGACACCAATGACCTCACTCCATTAAGAAATAACCAAAAATGATCACAATACCAACTCAACCGCCATAAACCATAAGAAATTCAACCCAACTCAACACTAAAACCCAACAAAACAACTGATCAAAACAATCATAAAATACTCCATGAAGGACACTATCTCCAACATTCGGATTACTCAACACTAAAACCTAATAAAACAACCGATCAAAACAACTCAACACTAAAACCCAATAAAAAAACTGATCAAAACAATCATAAAATACTCCATGAAGGACATTGTCTCCAACATTCGGATTACTCAACGACTTACAATTTGACTATTAGACAACAATAACAAACACCATAACCAAAATTAAATTAATTTCCAAGGTCGCACACAGAATCTTCACAAGGAATCAATCAAACTTTACACCCTTAAAAGAACACTATATAAACCAAACTCACAATCATTAAGCAATCATGAACAAAATATACCTTAAAAGGGAACCATCAAATTATAACTCTTTGATTAAACCTTTCATACATACAATCTCAAGCTTCCTTCCCTTACTAATTAATTATTTATCTACATACTCAACTCACCATTAAGAAGAAAATTTCCTCTTGCAATTCAACAATCCTAATTCCATTATCTAATGTAATCAAATAATTAATATAAAACATTTAATTGTCATTGGCAGATTCATTCTTTTTCAATCAATATAGTCAATATTCACTCTTAAACTTAATTTAATTTATTCTCTTAATTAAATAATCCTCTTAAAAAAATAATCACTCAAATTATTATAAGAACTAACTATCCTAAAACATTTTATTATATTTTATTTTCTAAAAGAAACCTAGTCAAATAGCATAATTTATATAAAAGCCATTAATAAACTACAATAAAATTTATGTTTCTTTTCCTACAAATTTAATTTCCATTACCATTAGCATTTAATTTTGCATCCACTTACATTAACACAGTAAATTGATTACTTAATAGAATTATAACTTGAACAACCAAATTAAATATTTAAAGAAAATAGAAACACACACACACACACACACACACACACACACACACATATATATATATACAATGTGGATATATATATTGATATATATATATATATACAATGTGGATATATATATTGATATATATATATATATACAATGTGGATTTTGCAAGGAAGCTCTCAAAATATTTGGACTAATGAAGCACTCTGTAACACATCCTAACATTGTAAGCTTTGCTTGTTTTCTAGGTGTGTGTAGTCAGGTAGGTTTGGTGGATGAGGACTGCACATACTTCACACGACAGTACCCTTATTGCATTACATATATAGCTAATCTTTAGGAGTGCATGATTTAAAACCTTCATTCCCGTAATGGCTATCTTGGAGGCAACCCAAACCTTACTACTAAGATGCCAGTTAAACCTGTGGTGCCCAAGGATCATACATGGATATAGGGTGAGAATTTTCATCAATTAAAAACAACGACAGTGTTCTTATGGAGATAAATGGTAATGCTAAAAGAAACAATCTGCAAAATAAGCTTGCACTAATATAGTACCTAGGCAGACTTGTATGCAAAATGTGAAATACAGACAAGGCATGTTATTGTTTGACAGAATGCCACAACGAAATGTGTTCTCATGAAATGCAATGATTGCAGAGTATGCATAACCCAAATTTTTTGAAAAGATTTGCCTCCAAAAAATAATGCGATCCCTCCCAAAGAGCGAAGTTTTCAAGATGAAGTACTCGCGAGCGCAATGGCACAGCGAAGGCACAAGGCCTATGAGCACTTTGGCACAATGAGGGTTTGAACCCTAGTGGCCGTCACTACAACCAAGAGACTTGACCACCAAACCACACCCTTATCAACAAAATTTAATATTAAGGTTTGGGCCTTGGTTGTTGGCACTACAGGCAAGAAGCCCCACCAATTCACCAAGGAGCCTCCCTTTAATATGAGGGTAAACAGCAAACTCCATTGTTGATGCAGTAGAGAGCAACCCCACAAGGTTTGAACCTTGGTTGTTGGCTCTACAGGCAAGAATCCCCACCATTCCACCAAAAGGTCACCCCTCTTTGAGACATCTTTTAGATTGAGAGATATTTTGACCTTTTTTATGGTAAAAAGTTAAGATATTGAACAAAATTTAATTAATTAATTTTTACAGGGCCCATTGTAAACCACATGTAAACTAAATTCTAATTGATATTTTAGTAAATTACCAGTCAAAAAAATGATGTTGAAGTGATTTTACACAAAAGTTACAAAACAAAATTGAAGTTGCTTTTCCTTACCTGTACAATTACCCAGTGCGAAGCAACACTAAATATAAAAAATATATTTTTAGATCAAACATCATTTTATCTCAAACTTCACAAAGTTATGTAAATACTCAAACATCACAAAGTTATGTAATTATATATGTGGGTTTTAATGCACTCTATTTTGTTGAAGTTCAGTCAGATTAGAGCCTCAATTGAGCTCACCAGAATTTCATTGAAATTCAATTGAAAGCCCCTTTTAATTCATCATTTCATAAAGCTAAAGAAATTTAAGAAAATCTAATTCATTAATATAATTGAAATCCTCTGTTAATTCATCATTCCATAAAGCTAAAGATATTTAATAAACTTTAATTCATTAATATTAATTTTAATCACTTGGGGGTATTATAATATTGGTTGGTAGACTAGATGTTGAGTTGCCAATACTTTCTGTTGTAGCCTAAAATAATGTACGCTTAATATGAATGAGGAGGGGTACTGCTAATTTTTCTTCTTTTAATATTGAAAAATGTAGGTTACAAAGTATAGAATGCAATAAAAAACTGCAATATTAAACTGTACACAAGACATTGTACAACAAAGACGCCCTGTATATTACCCTGAGATAATATCCCAACTCTAAATGTACCCAATAGTTGCCAATACTTTTTGTTGTAGCCTAAAATAATGTACGCTTAATATGAATGAGGAGGGGTACTACTAATTTTTCTTCTTTTAATATTGAAAAATGTAGGTTACAAAGTATAGAATGCAATAAAAATTTGCAATATTAAACTGTACACAAGACATTGTGCAACAAAGACACCCTGTATATTACCCTGAGATAATATCCCAACTCTAAATGTACCCAATAGTTGCCAATACTTTCTGTTGTAGCCTAAAATAATGTACGCTTAATATGAATGAGGAGGGGTACTACTAATTTTTCTTCTTTTAATATTGAAAAATGTAGGTTACAAAGTATAGAATGCAATAAAAAACTGCAATATTAAACTGTACACAAGACATTGTGCAACAAAGACACCCTGTATATTACCCTGAGATAATATCCCAACTCTAAATGTACCAATAGTTGCCAATACTTTATGTTGTAGCCTAAAATAATGTACGCTTAGTATGAATGAGGAGGGGTACTGCTAATTTTTCTTCTTTTAATATTGAAAAATGTAGGTTACAAAGTATAGAATGCAATAAAAAACTGCAATATTAAACTGTACACAAGACATTGTGCAACAAAGACAACCTGTATATTACCTTGAGATAATATCCCAACTCTAAATGTACCCAATGAAATTTAAGCGACCATTAAATGTGAATCTTTTCTTCATATAGTTTTAGTTGTACTAGAGCTTAAAATCTATTAGGTTATTCTCTAAACTGAGTAAGATATAAGTAGCATGTATGCAGAGGTCATTCACCAAACTGAGAAAGATGTTAGTAGCATATATGCAAAAAGATAAATGGCCACTAACCATCTGTCTGATGCAACAATCATGGAAACTATAGGGCTGTTAGGATATAGATTCTTACCACCCAAGTGAAAACAATAATAAGATGCATTCCAAATAAATTAGGGGTACTGCTAATTGTTATAGCTGAAACTCATTTTATATGCACTTCAAGATCTCAACATAATTGTATAATTCCTTAAAAAACTCTCAAAAGGAGTTGTTGAAGCCTAAAATAATAATGAAATGACATTTTGAACTTGATCTTCGGTCTATGCATATCAGCAGTGGTTAACATCTTGCAGAGAAGGACAACTTATTGATTCAAGTATGATAAAAAAAAAAAATTAAATAATATATTCATGTACTATAACTATTCACATATATAGATAAAATAAATTACTATAACTATGAATATTTTATAATATAATAATCAAATAAGACTAAACCAAAATATATAATAATATTAATATAATAACTACATATTAATAAACCTTAATAAATTCTATCTTTTTTCTTTTTAGATAAAACTATACTGCTATACAAATCTTCTCACATGGTTTTACAAAAATCTTTGTTATTTCTAAAAAATAATTTTTATTCATAGGCTCTTTACAAAATCATGGGCTCATAGATTTGTTAGTTTATTCATCTTTGTCTACTTTATCTCTCTTTCTATGACTAAAGTGTGTTCAAGGATAACAAAAATAGTTCAAATAGTTCAAAGAGTTATTCTACATCTTTCTTACCATTGTAGAATGGTTTATAATGCAAACTTTAAATCCTCAAAACTGTGTAAATATGAAAGATCCAAAAACTATCATGAAAACTCCAATATTGTGACAATCTGTGGGTGTGAATGTGGGCTAAATTTCATAATGAATAGATAATGTGATACAATGAACTTATTCCTATAATATAATTCAATTATATAAAATGATACAAAATAAATTTATTACTGCAAACATGCAACAATAAAATAATTAAATAGATGCCTACAAATTGATATATCTAGGAATTTTCTATATAGATTATATAATAAGAAAGAAAAGCTAGTGATATAATGATTTTTTGTATGTTGAATAAATCTAGTTTGTTTTGGTTTGTGAAAGTTTTGCAACAATTTTTTGAAAAACAATGTATTCCAAGGGAGTTAATGGCAATGGAATGCCACTTAATTACCTAATCCTTGGAGATTAATCTTCTTCCATAAATAGGCAATTATTTGAAATCTTTGTGTTTTTGACTGAAATGTTCAAGCATTTAACAAAAAGGTGTAGAAAATGGGGCTATTTGATATGTTCAACTATAGTTTTTTTAAAAGGAGTTAGACAAGGGGATCTTGTGTCTCCTATTCTCTTTACCCTGATGGCAGAAAGTCTGGGAAGGTAGTTTGAAAGGGTTAAAACCTTCTTCGAAAAACCTAGCTTGTTCGCACTAGCAGTTTGTGGATGATACGATGCTTATGGGAAGTTCTACTATTGGTGAAGCCAGAGCTATAAATAGTTGTCTTGTTCTTTATGAGGAAGGTTTAGGGAAAAAAATTAATAGGGCTTAAATCTCTCTCTATTTTTTCAATAGCCCTGAGCACAAACAAAGGAAGATTGCAAATATCTTAGGCTGTGGGGTTAATTCTCTTCCTTCTACTTACTTGGGTCTTCCATTAGGGTCCAAACCTCTGGATTCCCTTTGGATTTCTCTTGTGGTTAGGTTTAATAGGAAGTTGGCTGGATGGAAAGGGGCCCTCTTGAGTCAAGCTAGTAAAGTTTTGTTACTTAAGGCTTCTCTTCAAAACTTGCTTGTTTATGCCCTTAGTTTGCTTAAGATCCCTACTAAGTTTGTTGAGATTATTGAAAAAGATCCAGAAACATTTTCTTTGGTAGGGGGTTGAGGAGAAGAAGAGGATTTCATTGCTTTCTTGGGAGAATGTGTGCAAACCTAAGAAGTTTGGGGGTCTTGGCTTGAGGAACATCAGAGTGTTTAATAAAGCCCTTCTAGTGAAGCAAGTTTGGAGAACTTTTGCAGACACTCGCGAATGGAATACCATTTGGCACAGTAAATATTTGCGAGGGGCTAATTCTTTTAAAGATTTTCTTAGCTCTCAGAATCTCCCCATTGGTTCTTCCCTATGGAACAACACCATCAAGGCTAGGGAACTTGCAGGTAAAGAAGCTTGTTGGAAGCTGGGAGATAGCAAGAAAATCCGGTTCTAGGATGATCTGTGGATTGGTAATGATCGTCTATGTAATCTCCCGACCATTGGGAATCATATGGAGGACTGTAAATCCAGGTTTGGATATTTGGTTGGGGATTATTGGAGAAATAATTAGTGGGTTGAGATTTCTCAATTAGTTTGGATCTCCAGCCTTTGCAAGCTCTTCTTAATTTGGCCAGGCTTAGTTCGTAGGGTCGAGAGGACTCTTTGGTCTAGAAGTTATCTTCCTCAGGAATCTATTTTGTATCTTCTGCGGTAGCCTCTTTTTATTCTTGCCTCCATTACCCTGCCTAGGCTAAGGTGTGGGTGCACAACCTTACTTTGAAAGTCAACATGTTTGCTTGGATTCTCCTTCAGAACAAATTGTTGACAAATGATAATCTTTATAAGAGGTGTTTTTCTTTTCCTAATAGGTGTTGCTTGTGTTGTGCAGAGGTGGAGACTTCCTCACATATTTTTCTTCTTTATCCTTTTGCTCATGCTATTTGGTGCAAGATTTTGCAAATGTGGGATCTCAACTGGGTTTTTCCTAGAACTATCTTGGATTTTTATAACCAATTGAAGGCCCCTTCAAATAATCAGATGTTGAATTTGCTTTGGAAATATATCTTTCCTCACCTTGCCTGGGGTGTTTGGAAAGAACATAATAAAAAAAATTCAGGGATGTGGCTCTTTCAAAGGAAATGGTCTATGGTAAGATTATAAGAGTTGTGGTTGAAAATTTCAATTTGCTCAATAACAAGAACAAAGGAAAAGGTAAGGTTAGCTTTCAAGAGTATGAGATCAGAGTGGTGGAAGCTTGGCAGCTTAATGTGGATATGTCCAATATATCCAAGCTTACCAAGGGACCTAGAGATGGTATCTTTTGGAGTCTCCCTCCTCCTGGTTGGGTTAAAATCAATTTTGATGGCACAACCAAGGGAAATCTGGGGTCTGCCAGGAGTGAAGGTGTGATAAGGGATGAGAATGGTTGCTTTATTGCGGTAGTGGCAATCCCCTTAGGCACTTAGACCAACCATGTGGCCAAATTTACTGGAGTGTTTCAGGCCTTGAAGCTGGCTAGCCAATTGAAGTTCAAAAATGTTTGGATTGAAGGGGATTCGAATAATATAATACAATGCTTAAAGGGCCTTCAGAAACCCTCATGGTCTACTGAGAATTGGATAGACCTTTCAAAGTAAATTATTAATAATTTTGAGAAAAGCTATATCTCGCATGGTTATCGGGAAATAAATATAGTGGCAGACTTTTTTGCCAATAAGGGGATTAAAGCTAAGGAAAAGATGAGGTGGTAGGGGTATGATGAGTTGAAGGCTGATGTCAAGGCCCTAATTATGTATGACCATGTTAACAAGAAGGTGAAATTCCCCATTCCCCTGAATGATGGCAAAATTTTGTTTCCTGCAATCTTGGGACTGCGAGTCAATTATTACTCATAGTTGGTTGATGAGTAATAATCTTATTTCTCGTTTGAGTGATGTAAGCCTTGCATGCTTTCTGGGCATTCTGGGCTCTTTTTCTTGGGCTTTTGGAGTCTTTTGTTCTTTCCTACAAGATGGGTGGTGAGAGTCACAGGGTGGAGCCGATGAGTAGCAAATAATTAAGGAATAATATGAAGCTCTAGAAGTTGGAGAAGGGTGGCATTACTGTTTTCATTGAAAAACTCCATGGCTAGGATCCAAAGGTTACTAGGGTCTTTTCCAAAGGTTGGAAGGATGGTGAGATAAACTTTTTTGGTAGACAAGTGGTCATCAATTAACAACTTAGTTGTTGAATTATGGGCCTCTCTATGGAAGGTATCAAGTTCAAGAGGGGCATAAAGCTTTATGACCAGGCGATCAATAAATTTCCAAATTCGAACGCCAAGAGCGAGGATTTGTGAAGGACTTACAGAAGCTATTATGATTCAAAAAGGATTATCTCACACTGGAGGAGGGTCTTGAACATGCTAATGGAGTAGGTCACTTTGGATGGTTGTTATACTAGAGTCTTTGGGTATCATTTCATCCTCAACCACTTCTGGCATCAAGTCAGGGTTTCATTTCCTTTTTATCTTGCCTCTTCTCTGAATGCTAATTTGCATAGCCATAGATAGAACCCTACCAGGCATTCCATTCTCCATGAAGGCTTGCTTGTTCTTATTTATGATCACTATAAAGCCATGTAGGTTCTGCCCCACTAGAATCCTTCACCTAAGGATAGGGTTGTTGTTAAGGGGAAAGGGAAATCTAGTGATTCTCCCTAGAAGAAGGGCAAGAGAAAGGTTTTAGAAGACCCCTCCTATGATGAAAATGACAAGGAATCGCAGTAGGCTTCGTTGTCTAAGTACTCTAGCTACCCTACTACCGACAGAGATGAGAGGCCATGTTTTCCTATGGATCTTAAGGCAAAGGATCACTATTTTAAGGAGGAACAAGAATTCCTTACTGATATTCTTTCTATTTCCCATAATGGGTCTATGGAATTTTTCAGGTTAATTAGCTGGGTGTTGTTTGAAATTAAAGAGATTAAGTTGAACCAGAGAGCCATGAATAGTAAAATCGAGAAAGAAGATGACAATAAAAATAGAGGTAGTGGTAGTGGTAGGGCCACTGACTTATGGACAGAGGATAAGAAGAAGTATATGGTTGAGTGCCTCAAGAAAACTATTGATGAGTTACATAATTCCAAAAGCAAACATGGAGGCAAGCAGTTTGAGATGGAGGAGCAGTTGAGGAACATCAAAGTCTCTCTCCATAAAGTGTTGGTTATGAGCCATAAGATTTTAAAATCCACTGCTGAGACCATGAATACCATGGTGGAGAATCTTGAAAATGATCATCATGTTAAAAATGTTGTGTTTGTTGATGTGGAAAAAGACGAAGGGTAACCGGACAGTGGGGGACTGAGCAACAGGACTAGAGCGAATTAGGCTTTAGTGAATATCCAGGAGATTAAGAAGTCTGCACTTACTATGAACAGATTGGAGCAGGAGGTGACAAGTTCTTAGGAATCTAGCCTAGTGGCTAGTTGTTCTGTGGTTTTTTGTAAAAAAAATTTGTGCTACCTGGGTTTCCACTTTTTTATTCTTTGTGGGCAACGTTTTGTTTTTTGTCTAGGCTCTGTTAATGTTCTATCTTTCGCTTTCTTATTGTTAAGGGTTTTAGGACCCCTTCAAAACCTCATTGTTCCATAATAAAAAACTATGAACTTTTTTAAATCCAGTAACTTGGTATTCAAGAATAAGGAGTCTACTTATTTTTACAAAGGTGTAAAATTAAATTCTTTGTGTTGGAATTTGTTTATTTCTTGTGTTTTAATTTTTTATTTATTTTCAAATTTTTTAATGGTATCTCATTTAAAAAAAAAATCAGTTTATTGTTCAAGATTTTGAAACAACTATTGCATCCACATGCATATGCAAATGTAAAGTAGACATTCTCCAACAACTTTTAAGGGTGTTTCTTTTTCCTAACATATAGATTTCACAATAATTATATTTTTCAGTTATGTTTGGTCACTTGTATTCATCTTTAAATGCATTGAAATGTATTTAAACAAATTTTGGGCAATAAATATATTCTACAACAATTGGAGAGAGCACTAAATGGATAACAATGTATACGTGCGTTTAAAACCTTCAATGCATTGCAAAGATAAAATCATAACCCTTTGTGTTGTTCCACTAAATTTGGCGAATCTGTTGCAGAGGCCCTTATTTTTGTGTTTCAATTTTCCTTTTCCCTGTAACACATAAGATAGTAAAACCAATAAAAAAAGGAATTGGAAATTTACATTATTTTGAATATTTTTTTGATTTTGTACAATCTTTGGGTCATGTAACGTGAATCCTATCAATTGAATGCTCGTGTTGTAGAAAACATTTGTTATGATTGTATTTGGCATCGAGGAGGTTTGAATGATGTAGTTTTCCATGTGATGCAATATTCCAAAGCTTCTTAATGTGTCATTACCTATAGTAGAGGATTATTTCAAAGTTGACATATCTCACCTTCTATCAAGTTAGCTTTTATGTGTTTCACTCGTTTCAAATGTTTACAATATTTGGTTATGTTGATTATCCTTATTGACATTTTGAAATTACCTCTGGTTACTTTATGGATGTTTATCAAAAAAAATTATACAACATTATAAAGATTCATAGCAGATCTGAGTATCTTATATATTGGAAAGACATAAAGCATAGTCAATATTAGAGCAAGGATAGAGATGGAACATACAAATGCAATAATGTCTATAGATTATTCTACCGTGAACTTTTAAAATAAGATATAGAGACTAACACACTTGCCCCATCAATGCAAGCAAATCTCTTTCACATAGAACACCAAATCTAATTTTAGTCATCTCTCTCTCTCTCTCCACAGATGTCTCTCTAAATCAAATACACACACACACACACCCTATCTCTATCTCTATCTTCCCCCCTCTCTATATTTCTCTCCCTTTCTCTCTATACTTCTCTCTCTATTACTTGTCTCTATCACCGTATCTCTTTATATCTCCCTCTCTCCCCCCTTTACTCCCCCCCTCCTCTACCTCCCTCTCCCTCTCTATTATATCCATCTTCCTCTCTATCCCTCTCTCTCTCTATCCCTAACTCCGTATTGCAAACATGGCATGAGCATGTTCATAATGGAGCCTAATTATCTTGCAGATTCAAACGGATGCATAGTTGATTTAAAGCTATCACTTTCCCACTCAAACCTTTGTTGCAAAAAGTAATTTTCTAAATGGCCTACCAAATGACCTCATATATTGCACAAGTGTATGCAAAAAATAGGCAAAAAAATTCCTTAATTTCCTTGCCACAACTCTTCAGTGTACCCATTGCGCACCTAAGTGTGATTGCTAGTTATATCATCTCTTAGACTGGGATCTTGCCATTGAGGACATGGTTTGTACTTTGTGGTTTCTACATCTCTCTAGGAGTTATTTTTCTCATGTCATATCTAGTAACAAAGGATGTGCCCTCAACATCTACAGGAACTACTATGGTATTTAAAGATATGACTAAGCTGATTTTAAAGGATTCAAAATTCTGGTATTACAACTTAAATTGGATTGATATAAGTGTAATGGGTGCTCTCCCTTCCCTCATTTTTTGTGTTTTCTTTGTCGCTTTAGTTCTATAGAATATAGATGTACAATTGTGGATTTAATATCAGTTTGGTAATGTGTCATTTTGCGCAGTAGTTGTCAAGTTAGTGTAAAAATAATACCAATGGCAATAACCTTTGTATATTGTGCCACGAGCACATCCCCATGCAACTGCTTAGCTTATTTTGGCTAGCAGCTAGTGCTCAAATTTTTTAGGAGTGATTTGTGGGGCTGGTGTCCCCATGAATTTCAATTTGTTAATTATTTTGAGTAGTCATCTAAAAAATATGCAATTATTATTTATTTGCATGTGTGAATGAAAAATTGGAGGAAAATAAAAAAGAGAAAGAAATTTATGGAGCCACCTTAGAGTTTTTTCAATATGCAAGGTCACTGCTTATTTCCAACCCCCAATTTTTTTCCATAGCTTATTTTCATTTCCTAAACAATAGTTGCTCCACCAAAATAGGTAAGATTGTAAATTATCCTTTTCCCATAGTTTTAAATTTGCATGGGAACACTCCTGATGCTTAAATATAAGCACAAAATGTGCTTAAGCAGTTGCATGGGGACAAGTGGGTAAGTCCTCTTAAATTCCCCTTGCTTCTGTTCTCATTTTTCCAGCTAAAGTAAAAAAAAATATTTTCTAAGTTCTTATGGTTATTGATTTATCACACTTATCAAGACATGATTATTACTTCTAGATGCTCTTTCTATTTTTTTCCTTT
This sequence comes from Sequoia sempervirens, assembly GCA_007258455.2. Lineage (NCBI taxonomy): Eukaryota > Viridiplantae > Streptophyta > Pinopsida > Cupressales > Cupressaceae > Sequoia > Sequoia sempervirens. Next base: position 243,071,818 of record VDFB02086081.1, read on the forward strand.
TGTTTAGGTTTGAGTGGGCCTAAACCTTGATTGTATAGGTACTAATCCTCTTTTGATACTTCACCATCTTCTCGCAATACCAATTTCATCCTTGATCTAATAAAATCTTAGGCGAGATGTTTGTCTTCTCATTTTTTAAAAAGTGGTTCTAGGCTTCAACTTTACTGCTTGTGAAGAAGCTTGTTTGTGTCCATTATCAAAATTGATAGTAATTAGAGATAAAAAAATCATTGCATGACAAGATTTTATCATCCTTTCCTAGACAATAGGTTTATGTCTTACAATTATTAGATACATTGGATTGTAGTGAAAGTGGTATATGCATGGTGCCATGATTAAGGAGGATTACACCAACTTAATTTAACAACATTTTCAAAATTCTCATTATTTCAAAACTTTCAACTCAAATTACTTGGGGAATTTTTAAAGATTGATGTCATAACATGTCCTATTTGATTGAAAGTTCAACATACCTATAGATAAGGCTATTGAAACACAATTAAGAGGAGCACATGGATTTCTAATTAGATGTCATTCATATGTCTTACTACTTTGTGTCAAGATAACACTCCCAACTTCTACACTTGTAGGTTTTCCTTTCAAGGCCTCATTAAATGATAGAGGGGTAAACAATATTGGTAATTTTTTTGAAGTAGCTTGATAGGATGTATGATACAGAACTTTATGTCAAGTGTCATTCTTTTATATGGTTCTAATTACACATGTTTTCGTATTTG